>OX578224.1:8775000-10025000 GCA_951216915.1 Tetheella fluctuosa
AATACCTTATATATATCCGGTCATTGAAATACCGTTTTATCTCGGATCGAAATGTTAACTTTGGTATAGGTATCCTTCGGAATTTCACATTGTCACAAAATTTGTCTTCTATGAGAATTTACTAGTTTCGAAATTAAATCAAAGTAAGTACCTACTGTACCTCTCTGCTACTTGAAAGTACTAAAATATTATACGTATTATATATAAAACTAGCTGTTCCCCGCACTTTCACCCACGTTCCCGGTGTATTTTTTTTTTCATGAAAACCTTCTCCTGACAATAAATAACACATAAAAGAAAGATTTATCCAATTTGGTGCAGTCGTTTGGAAGCTATGCGCGTACAAACATTTCGGCGATCCATTTCTGTATAGATATATATATAAGATTATATATTACATAATATTATAAATTTAATTACGAATGTAAACTGTTACCTGGTGAATAAAACTTTTAAAAATACTTAGAAAACGTCTTAAATGTGATTTAGAAATTCAAATTAATTGGATAAATATTGTGGATGCTGATATGTTGTATGCAGTGTATCAGCAAAACTTACAGGTATGTATGTAAAATGAAGGTAATGTATTTTTAGAATTTACTCTAAAATCGAGGCCGTGATCTGCTACATACAGACTAAATTAAAATCGTGAAGCACCTATATTATAAATCTATGCTAATATTATAAAGCGGAAGAATTTGTTTGTTTGTTTGGTTGATTGAACGCGCTAATCTCAAGAACTACTGGTTCGATTTGAAAAAAATATTTTAGTATTGGATAGCTCATTTATCGAGAAAGGCTATAGGCTTTTTATCACGGGAAAACATAAGATCCCTCGGAAACGTGGGTAAAACCGCGGGGCGGAAGCTAGTTTTAAAAACAATATTAAGGTCGATGAAATCGAAAAACAAATAAGCATTTCGAAGCATTAGCAAAAACATTTAGCAAGTAAATAAGCAACATGCGATGCAAGTAAGCAGCCAAAGTCAAAGACATTTATTCAGTTTAGGCCCTAAGAGGGCACTTATGAACGTCGAAACTACTGAAGTTACCACCGATTCGGAAGTCGCCTTCAACTGAAAAGAACCAGCAAGAAACTCAGCAAGGTAACATTTTTTATATATTTAGTTTTTTTTTGACAATCTGACAATGTTGGCTTTTTTCCATTAAATGTTTTACAATTATTAAAGAAATAGAATACGCATTTACATAAAAATGAAAAAAAAAAATAACCTGAACAAGTTTAAATTTTAACTAAAAATTTGTATCTCTAATACTAAGTACTTACCTATTGACTTTTGTATAAAAGTATATACAAGATGCAGTTGTGCAGAGTACAATTACTTCCAGACATATTTATCCTCAATGAGCTACCTTGTAATAAGCTTTTTCTTTTATTATAAAAGCCAACACTACTTCCAAGTAATGACTTTTTAACTTTAGCTAATCTACAATACGGAACTACTAATTTATCTATTTGTCTTGTATTGATTTTTGATTTAAATATTTCTATATTTTTACGTATGAACATTATATTTTCATAAATGTAAAGTGAATGTAAAGTCATAACGTTTACGTCTTTAAATAATTCCCTTAACAATTCACGAGGACCCATATTATAAATGGCACGAATTGCTCTTTTTTAATATGGGTAATACTTAAATAAGATTACTTAAATAAAATAAAACAAGATCATGAGCCGTTCCACGAATGCCTTAATAGTTAAGCTTTAGGAGCAGAGTACGGTGGTCAATGCAGTCAAATGCCTTGGATAGATCACAAAAAATGCCAATAGCATCCTGTGAACTCTCCCAGGTTTCATAGATGTCTTTCAATAATTTAGCTGCCGCATCTGATGTAGATCTCTCCTTCGTGAAATCGAACTGATGACTATGTAATATCTTATGTTTATTAAAATACATTTGGTTAAGCAACAGCTTTTCAAAGATTTTACTAAGTGCCGGAAGTAAGGAGCCATTGCTCGTTTCGCTCGCTTCGCAAAACTTTTAACCTAAATATTTAAATTTCCCCCGTGTTTGTTTTTGCACGTGTCATTAACATATTTTTGTTATTACATTTTTTAATTACTTTATTTTGTGTTGCATTGACAAGTCCTATCAAAATATACCTATTAGTAGAGAGTTGTTTTGTGAAATAGCTCAACGATGAATAAAAGCTTTAAAAATATATGTATGTGAAAATAATTCAACTACCGATTAATTATTATTTAATTATGTTAAAAAAAAATTATCATTGCAATATGATGAAAATATGTTAACTGTTTATTTAAATAAATTATTAATTTATGGAATTTATATTTACAAATAGTTAGTGACAAATATCAAAATTATAGTGTCGTTGTTTGTGTTGAAGGTTTTCATAGTAATATGTTGTTTAAACAAACAGTAGATACCTATATTTTTACATATTAATATACTGTGTATTTATTTAATGTGTTACAAGAGTAACAATTTATAATTATCATACTCAGTCATTAGCGTAAACAATGTAACTGTTTCAAAAACATGAAAAATGGCAACTATTATTAGTTAGCAAGAACCAAATTACTTCCCTAAAGTCATAAAACCAACGACGCTTTTCTGCGATGCTGGCTCTATTTAATATTTTGTAAATGTTTTCCCTCAAGGAATCAAAATAATAAATAAATTTGTTTTGTACTTGTGCACAAAAGTAATCTTAATTTATACAATTAAAAAATGCTTGCCTTTGTATTTTATCGTAGCTATGATATTATGCTATTGTATAGCTTTTATCGCGGGCTTTGAGCGCGGCGACCGAATCCAGAAATTCCGTAACGAAAATAAAACCTAAGACGAACTGCTCCGAAATCGGACGAATACGTAAGCAGCTGTTTGTGAGAAAGTATATAGGTGTATAGGTATCTATTAAAATCAAAGAAAAAATACTGCATAAATAAAAAATAAATAAATCATTATAATTGCATAAGTTGATAAAAAACACTATGCAATAGCTTTACCGCGGCAGTCCCTGAGTGCCACACGTATTTTTATATTTATTATACATTTCCTAACTACATTATTGAATATGGTTCTGTATCTAAAAATACAAACCCAGGTACCTAAGGACTACAGACACTTTCAAAGTCATAGTCAATATTCCAGCCACGCTTAAGAATCACACGGTCCCGAAGTCATAAGCCTTGTAAAAACTTTCATCGAACTTTTCCGACAGGCGACGATGTGGTTGACAAAAGCAAAGTTAGAAAAAGTAATTTTCCAGTGTCCCCATTTCTAGACATCCTGAAAATTCCCTCAAACCCTTTTAAGCCACGAACTATGAGAAATAAGTTGTTAGACCAAAAAGTTCTCATTGCTATTGCTATTGCTATTGTAATACTACTCTTTACAAAAATGCGATCAATAAAAACTAATGTTTTAACATTAAATAAATCACCATTATTTCTTAATCTGGCTTGCGTTTGATTATAGTCGTACCTAAAAAGAGCGATCTAGATTTGGTTGAAAATCTTTGAAGACATTCATAATGATACCGAATAGGTACATCAACTTATAAAACCAGAATTTATGTCAGATAAATAGCAAATTATTTAAACAATATTTAAATTTATTTTTATGATATAAAGAAATTTTAAATTCAGATGAAGATGAGGATCTCGCTTAGCATAATGTATTCAGGGATCCAATATTGAACAAAATAGTTTCAATACTAGATTCTAAAAGTTCTAGTTCTGGGCAAATCTTATATTTGTTTTATTAATTTTAACTTATAGTATTATAATACTGGGTGAATATCTCTAGAGTGCTTAGTGCGAGTAGCACGGGCTTCGTAAAATTACTTCAACATAGCGTAAAACAAGTAAATGCAGCGGGAATCGAAGACAAGCGAGTGTGAGTTACAATGTATGTAAACCATTCGATTTGAGTTTTCTCACCTTGAATGGAGTAAATTATTTTTCTTATGTTGGTAACACGTTCGCGACGTGAGATAAACCAACCAAATTAAAGGGTAATATTGCTTTATAATGATCATAATAAAACTAGTTAGTAAAACTCGCACTAGGCACACAGATGAAGTCAGATGTCACTTTGTAGGGTTCCGTAGCCAAATGGCGGAAAAACGGAACCCTTATAGATGCGTCATGTCTGTCTGTCTGTCTGTTTGTCTGTCTGTCCGTCCGTATGTCACAGCCACTTTTTTTTCGAAACTATAAGAACTATACTGTTGAAACTTGGTAAGCAGACGTATTCTGTGAACCGCATTAAGATTTTCACACAAAAGTAGAAAAAAAAAACAAAAAATTTTGGGGGTTCCCCATACTTAGAACTAAAACTCAAAAATTTTATTTTCATCAAACCCATATGTGTGGGGTATCTATGGATAGGTCTTCAAAAATGATATGAGGTTTCTAATATAATTTTTTTCTAAACTGAATAGTTTGCGCGAGAGACACTTCCAAAGTGGTAAAATGTGTGTCCCCCATGTGTGTGAGAATGATAAAACTAAAAAAAAAATATGATGTACATTACCATGCAAACTTCCACCGAAAATTGGTTTGAACGAGATCTAGTAAGTAGTTTTTTTTTAAAACGTCATAAATCGTAAACCGCAATTTACCTTTCATTCAATCAACTCAAATATAAAAAAATGGGCAAAAAGCAAGGTCTTACAGCACAAATAAAGGAAAAATTCTAAAAATTAAAAAACAAATCCCCATACATACATTGTTACGCCAATTAGTAAAGACCTGTGAGTTGTATGGGCGCTGATACAATTTATAGGTCTAGCTTGATTGGCACCTATCTCAAATAAGGTAAATAAATAAAATTGTGCATTTCCCGTGATGGACGAACGATGGACGAAGTTTGTACGGAACCTTCGGTGCGCGAGTGCGACTCGCACTTGGCCGGTTTTTAAAACCTAAGGCCTACGGTATTGAAAAGGGCACCAAATAGAGCCATGTCGAAAAGCATTCATTCACCTACTATAATATTACTATGAGACTATGTCATCAGCAGAACAGTATCCAATACTCAATTTATCGCAATATACAAGAGTTTTTATAAGATAACATACCTAACCCTAATTAGGTGTAGCAAATAATATTTAGTATTTAGGAAATAAGTCGGACAGACTTATAATATATAAAGTTATATAATAATTATACTATAATTCTATAAAAGAGTTATTCATAATGTAATTTAGATAGTAAAAGCATTTTTATTAATAAGTTATAGCGAGATGATCCGAGCAATCTTCAACCGCGAATCGCCTGTCAAGTTTCAAGTTGTGAACTCTTCGATTTGACTCGGCATCAGGTTCGTAATGCTATACAAACAACTAGGAAATCGTAAATTCAGTCAATCAATAGAGTAGAAGGCCTTCTTCATGCAGCCTTAATTAAAATATTAAATAATGATGTCCTTTTATTGAATATCTGACTGGGCTGGATAAGACTGGCGAGGAACTAGAATGATTTGCGCGCTTTGGGAGAAGTTGGTGATGGTGATTGATCTATTAATCAGTCACAAAAATCTTCTTCATATCATTCATTCAATTCATCATTCATTCATTCATTGAATGCTTTCTGGAGGTCAATGATGTTAATATGATTAGCTACAATGATATCGCCCTAAATTTAACACGTGATAAATTTGACGTAGGTATAGTAAAATTGGAATTAAGTTTGATTACAAATATTCATATTTCCGATACAAGCATAATGCTCAATATCACAATGTATTCCTTGGAAAGTTTATATCCTAAAGATACCAACAAGCAATATCATGATACTATGATCCTACAGTAGTTTGCACGAGCACGTACACAGGCGCTCACCAAATTGTACGTAAGCCTCTATTTGTGGCCACGACTTGAAACATGAACGTGTGTTCCAACCCTAATCGAGTTCTTAATGATGACTAAAGGGTGGAGATACTAGGGACATGTAATGACTAATATTACAAGAGGTTAAGATATTTTCACACCAAGAAATTTATCTTTAGGTACCATGGCTTGAACACAAGCTAAAAGTGTTATTTGAGCATTTTACATTATATTTTTATTCAATTGTTGCTTCAGATTAGTTAGTATATTACGTAAGTTTAAATTCAATATTTATTTATAATCAGATGGGTGTGTGTAAAAAATGAATAAAGATATATATTTTTTTTATTGTAACCCTAGTTTTTGTTGGGTGGCGGTTGGCGTGTTGGCAATCTATCATGCCACAGGTCATGGTTTCGATTCCCACTCAGGATAGACATCTGTGTGCATGAATATATCGGTATGTCCTGAGTCTGGGTGTAATTATCTATATAAGTATGTATATTTATAAAAGAAAACTATTATATGTAGTATATCAGTTATCTGGCTTCCATAGCATAAGCTCTGCTTAGTATGGGGTCAGATGACCATATGTGAGTAATGTCCCAGAACATATTTATTTATTTATATATTATATTTTTAACTATGTAAAGGCTTATGTTTTGACCACTATCTCACCATGGTAAGCAACGGAGTGGCCGAATTTCCAATTAAGTTTTCATGTTTTGAGCATCTTACTACATTACTACATACTTTAATAAAAACTATTTCTCGTACATTGTTTATTTTTAAAATGAACATCGTTAACTTCAAAATAAATCTTAAATTCCTGACTTAACTGTTAAAAAGCGAAACAGTTCCAGTCCAAAATTAGTTAGTGAAGTAGTTAAAAGAGCTCTTCCGTTTCAGCTTATTAGACTGCTTTTCAAATTGACACATTTTTCACGTCAGAGAATCTCGGCTCATTAACACGTAGCGTAGTGTAGGAACCATAGACTTCTAAGGTCATTTTTAGAACTACTAATACAATTTTCATCAAAAATGTTACCGAAGACACACGATACTATTTATTTATTTAATCAAAGGAAATTATACAGTTTTTAAACTAATATCTACATAATATTTTACGATGTTAATTTGCCAATTACATGGTTCCATACTACTACTACAAAATTATATTTAATTTTCAAAAAAAGAGAATAAAAATAAAATAGTAAACACACCAAAAGAAAATAAAAATAAATAGAAAAAACAAAAAGGATATGCAAGTGTAAAGCATAGACAAATTTAAAATCCAATTCAATGATATTACATACGCATGTATGTAGCGCATGCTAGTATAAACCTTTTTTTTGTAAGTGTGTGTAGGGATGTGCGTGAATATGGTGCGTATATTTTCTTGCATTGTAATAAAATAAAAATAACGGGAATATGACATAATAAAATTGAAAATTGTTGCGCTTTCACTCCAAACCTTATGCTATGCAGCTTAGCTTACGTTAATATACAATTAGGTATATAGAATGGCATCTTGTTATAGATCATACACTATGCTATGCTAGCTAGATAATCATAATTACATACATAGAAAAATTCTACTCGAGTCCTTGAATTTTACAAGCCACAAATTCAATGCAAGTATGCCAGTTCTATACACATCGGTTCAAACTGAACTTTATCCTTGTAGAAAATAGCTTGAAGTCAAAAGCTTTCTCTGGTATCGTTACATAGAGGATGGACGTGGAATTGGAGTTTTTATTAACAGATAACGATGTGATGGCGCTGAGATGGTACGTGTTGCATTACCTAAATAAAAAACTATAATATTATTATTTATTTTCTTCTTCTAGGGATTCTCATTGCAGATTTTTTTTTCTGGTTAATTGACGTATCTACGAGTATGGTGTAGTCACCTGGATGGTTAACAAAATTAGGTTAAAACTGATTTAATATGCTGCCTCCGTATTGTACCATGAATCGAATAAACGTTCAGATAATAACATAGTTCTAGCTAATCAAGAATTGAGATGGAATCGAACAAAAGTAATATAACTTTCCTTATTGAGTACATTACGTAAAATCGGAATCGGTCAAACGTATAATTAGGAAGCCTTGGAAACTTGGGCCTACTTAGATAATCGCTTCAGTTTGACTAAGATTTGAGTTGACGAAAAGTTGGAACGTAACTGTTACGTTATTTAGAGATCTTTTAACATTTTATAAGCTTTGCATTAGACCATAATTAATCCATAATCAATAGTATATAATAACAATGATGTTTTTTTAAAGTTTATTATGTTTTGAAACTTTTGTCACCTTCAGGTTGAAAATAAAAAAGATAAAGTTCCCCATGTAAAAAGAGCAATAAAGCGGGTCATCCCGTCGGATTGTACAACATAATTATTTTATTAGTAATAAAAACTATAATCACGTAAAAGAAAGTTGAGTTAAAGTAAAGAATTAGGATAAAGAATTTTAAACTATATGATCAACTAAAAAAGTGTTCAGTAATCTTCTAACTAAACTAAATTTAAACTCTTAAAAATATTATAGTTATAAGCCTGTCAGTTTTTCTCGGCTGAGCTTTAAAATACTAATGGTTTTACCATTTCAGTCCATGAAAAACTTAGGTACGTCGTGGAATGCATTTTGCTCTCTTTGAGGCGTAATTCTTCATAAGTGGTTGACAAGTTTGGGTAAAATTGTGATGAGGCGATTATTTTTTATTGACTATGTAATTATTGAAACGGTATGTATCTAGAATTCCAATTTTATTTTGGATATAACTAGGTAAACAATCGCAAGTAACATAAAATTCAGAATTGAATTCGCAATTGAATTACAAAAGTGATCCGTAGTTATCGTATATAGACAGGTTTTTTTTCCAGAAACATGTAATTAAACCTTTAGAGTAAGATCCTAGTCACCCCAGACCTACCATAGTATGAAACTAAGATTTAATCTATAGGTGTGTAATATAGTAGATTAGAACGTATGGTTATTATATAATTCTTTTTTCAATACAAACCTCCGTGGTTTTTTAGATTGTAAGATTTATTTATAATAAATTTAAAAAATAAGGTAGGGGCTTTGACAGGATTCAGTAACTTGAGAGGTTTTTTTTTGATAATACTGTTAACGACTTACAATTATTATTGCCAGACGTTTTCCGTGAGTCCCATTGCAGCCATTTATTAACCGACTTTAAAAAAAAGGAGGAGGTTCTCAATTCGGTTGTTGTTGTTTTTTTTTTTTTTATACGTCTAGATATAGTACAGTCGAATCTGTGAACGCGTTGAAAAAAATAGCATCCAACTTATGCCTCATAAATCGCGCACACTAGGACGATGAAGCGCGACCCTAAGACGCACACCAGCATACATTTTTTGGCCTGTTTATTTTACTTCTGTAGTAGCGCTATTGTCCTTAAGACATAATATAGATAATCAAAGGTCCCAACTTTTGTACTTACAAGCTGGATAAATAATTCGTGCCACTAGTCAATTAGCCCTCTTGTCTCAAGCTATCTTATAATCATTCCTTCCAACCTTCCTTCCCTTCCAACCTGCTATACGACGATTACACACCTTTGGAAAAAAATCTTAAGTTTTATATGACGAAGGTCTGGGGTGAATGGGATCTTGGTCCACTAGAAACTTAGTTGGTACTGTATAATGATAAATTGACCTTCTTCTAGATAAATAACACATAAGAAACTGTAATAATCTACTTTGAATTCAAGCAATTAGTTTTCTTTTAATTTTGTAACCCAATTCAGATTAAAATGTCAGTAGAAATGAAATGGTGCTTAGTAAGAATTTTCCTCGTAGTCATTTAATAAAATTGAAAGAGATCTTTTGAAATACAGCACTGCATTAAGAATAATAAATTGCTGCTTTGGTGTGGGGGAGTAAAATAATAAATCATTATTTGAAAATCTTTACGACTTAATTATATTTGAGTGCAGATTTCTTTGTAAACACTCATTGGGAATAAAAAATATTATTAAATGGAAAATAACTAGAGATGTCTATTGGGATTATGTTTATACTTTGGAAAGATAAAAGTATAAAAACATATACGCGTCTAATCGAGAAATTTGTACCATTCCTACGAAATTGTTTAAAGTAGACACAATAGCATTTGAAGACTATTTATTTTTTGCATCCCAATTTATATGCAGTAACTCTTTGTCAGCCCGTACAAATTGCTTTCCATTTAAATTTTACTATGTCTACACTTAGTTAATTTATGAGCAGATAATAGCTGAAGCACCTTCGTTTACCGTCGTTAAGTCGAGATATAACATGAATATAAGTACTGGTTTATAGCCCCTACATTTGACGCTAAATTTATGACACATTTGTCATTGAGCTATAAATTGGGCTGTTTAAATATATTAAGGTTATATAAGGATTTGGAAGGGTAGGTTGTAATAATTTTGATTTTTGGTTACTAAGGTTTAATTGGTAGTTATATAACAACTAATAAATCGTTTGTACCCAGGTCAATGGCAGTCTATCTGTTCATTTGTTACAAAAAAAGTAGGCACAGGGGTAGTTTGAACTCAGGAGAATTTTCATAATTGTAGCCTGTAGCTAAGCCTCATGGTAGACTATAGAAAAAGGAAATCATGCTTGTACGTGAAAATGTTTTTTTTTTCTTTTTTTATAATACATCTAACATTTTTTTCAAGCAAAAGTAGGTATACCCTTGATTAGATTCTCGGAAATATAAAAGTTCACGAAATAAAACAGATTTAAAAGGATTCAAGGATCCTATTTATTTAGGAGCCTTGGTTCCGGGTAAATTAAATTTTCAATCATTGGTAGGTATTTTTAGCTTCTTGTTTAATACACAATTATTTGGAATATGCATAATAGAAAGAAAACGATATGTACGTACCTACAGTATTCATGTAATCTTCAAAATACACGTGGCCTATATATCAACAGGGCGTCATCACAGTTGTGCAGGTTACAATATGATGTCGTTGACCTTCGCCATTCATCAGCTCTTGGATACTTCAGTTACAAGAGAATCAGAAAGATAAGAAATGACAAGAACATTAAACTTTCTTATGACTTTTTTAAAGATTACTATGACTATTACAAAGGCAAGATTAGACAATTTTAGCACAAATTTGGAATATAAACTCAATAGTAAGATATATAATAATAGTAATGAGCCCAATGTCTTGTATGATGAATTATTATCTACTATTTGCGATGACTTTAATAAAGCCTGTCCTATCAAAAAAGTGAAGGTAAATAGTAAACTGGAATTTAGTGACTGGGCTACTAAGGGAATCCGAAAAAGTAGGGATAAAATGTATGAACTTTACCAATTAAGATCATCCACTTGCGACGAGAAATTCCATAACTATGTTAGAAATTTTTCCAAATTATTTAAATTAGTGTGTATTCATGCAAAATCTATATACTTAAGTAACAAAATAGGAAAAGCATCTAATAAAATTAAGGCAGTATGGAATGTTATAAATACGGAATCAGGAAAAATAAAATGTAAAAACGAACAGTTAACGTTAAAAATTAATGATGAAATTGTATCGGATAAATTAGAAGTAGCTAGCGCTTTTGAGAATTTCTTTAGTAATATACCAGGGAAAACAACTGAAAGTCTCAACTCGTGCCCTGATGAGGCTGGAGCGTTACTTAAGCAACATATTCGTAAATCATTTCCCAGTTTTAAATTTAATTACGTTACTGCTAATGATATTATAAAGTTATTTAATACTCTCAATTTAAAAAGCACCGAAGATTTATGGGGATTGTCGGTAACGATTTTAAAATCGATAATAACAGTAATTGCACCTATTTTGTCGAATATTTTTAATGAATGCATTGATCAGGGTACTTTTCCTGATCTAATGAAGTATAGTAAAATAGTCCCAATTTTTAAATCTGGCTGTAAAGATAATCCTTCTGATTATAGACCAGTATCCGTACTCCCAGCACTTAGCAAAATCTTTGAAAAACTGTTGCTTAATCAAATGTTAGGTCATTTCAATAAACATGAGATATTACATAGTCATCAGTTCGGTTTCACGAAGGGGAGATCCACATCAGATGCGGCAGCAAAATTATTGAAAAACATCTATGAAGCCTGGGAAAATTCGCAGGATGCCATTGGTATTTTTTGTGATCTATCCAAGGCCTTTGACTGCGTTGACCACAGTACTCTGCTCCTGAAGCTTAACTATTATGGTATTCGTGGAACTGCTCATGATCTTGTTTTGTCTTATTTAAGTAATCGCCAACAAAAAGTAGAAATTAGTGGTACGACATCCAAGGGCTCCCTAGTCAAAATGGGGGTACCCCAGGGTTCGATACTAGGGCCTTTTCTGTTTCTAGTTTATATTAATGATTTACCCTCTGTTGTAATTGGTCTCTCAGATATCGTCCTGTTTGCTGACGATACTTCATTAATTTTCAAAGTAGATAGAAAAGACAAAGAACTTATTAAAGTGAATGATACTTTGTCACTAGTCTCCAAATGGTTTGCTGTTAACAATCTTTTACTAAATTCTAAGAAAACTAAATGTTTAAGATTCTCTCTTCCAAATGTAGCGCAAGTAGACAGCCAGATATTAATAGATGGCAGCAGTTTGGAATTAGTCGATAAAACTGTATTTCTGGGCATCACATTAGATAATAAACTACAATGGGGTCCTCATGTAGAATCTTTGACTGGTAAATTAAGTTCTGCTGCATTTGCTGTTAGAAAAATCAGACAGTTGACGAATGTCGAGACGGCCAAATTAGTTTATTTTGCATATTTTCATAGTTTTTTATCGTATGGCGTTTTACTGTGGGGAGCTGCAGCAGATATAGAATCTATATTTATATTACAAAAAAGAGCAATTCGTGCCATTTATAATATGGGTCCTCGTGAATCGTTAAGGGAATTATTTAAAGATATAAACGTTATGACTTTACCTTCACTATACATATATGAAAATATAATGTTCATACGTAAAAATATAGAATTGTTTAAATCAAAAATGGAGGTACATAATATCAATACAAGACAAAAAGATAAATTAGTTGTTCCGTATTTTAGATTAGCCAAAGTTAAAAAGTCATTTCTTGGAAGTAGTGTACGCTTTTATAATAAATTACCTCTCTCAGTTACCAAGATGACTGATTTCAAATTCAAATCTCACATTAAGAAAGTTTTGAAAGAAAAAGCCTATTACAAGGTAGCTCATTACATTGAAGATAAAGATGTCTGGAAATAGCTGCACTCTGCACAAGTGCACCTTGTTCATACTTATAGAGAAGCCAGTACTTAGTATTTTAGAGATACTATATTTTTTTTTTTTATAAATTTGAACTTGTTCAGGTTATTATTTTTTATTTATTTTTCTTGTTGTTTTTTTTTTCATCTTTTGTGTTTATGTGTATTATATTTCTTTAAAAATTGTTAAAAATTTAATGGAAAAAAAGCCAACATTGTCAGATTGTCCAAAAAAAAAAAAAAACAAAATATATAAAAAATGTAACCTTGCTGAGTTTCTTGCCGGTTCTTCTCAGTTGAAGGCGACTTCCGAATCGGTGGTAACTTCAGTAGTTTCGACGTTCATAAGTGCCCTCTTAGGGCCTAAACTGAATAAATGGCTTTGACTTTGACTTTGACTTTGATGAAATTCAATAAAGTACTTGCATTTTTTATCTTTTAAGCATCATTCTATCAAATATTATAAATACAATAGTATGTTTATTGATATATGAATGAAAATACGACCGGTTGGCGTGGTTGGTAAGATACCCTATCTAACACGCCACAGGTCGTAGGTTCGATTCCCACTCAGGACAAACATTTGTGTGCATGAACATGTCTGTTTCTCCTGTGTCTGGTTGTAATTATCTATATATGTATGTATTTACAAAAGAAAAGTAGTATATTTTATGTAGTATATCAGTTATCTGGCTTCCATAGTACAAGCTCTGCTTAGTTTGGGGTCAGATGGCCGTGTGTGAGGAATGTCCCAGAATATTTATTTATTTAATATGAATGAAAATATCTTTTATTCAAATAGGCCTTCACAAGCACTTATGAATAGTTTAACTCTAACGCACGGTTCGGAAGGTTGCTTTTACTGAGAAGAGCCGGCAAGAAACTCAGCAATTACTCTTTTCGAAACCAACTCAGATTCATTACATCAAATTCTTTATCTAGTCTCTACTGGTCTCTAGTATATACTGGTTTGTTGTTCTTTTATGCACAGCAACGGAGCTGATCGACGTAATTTTTTGCATAGATTTATGGGCTGAGAGTGACATAGACTACTTTTTATCTCTAAAGGGAACGCACCCTCATAATATTATAGTATGCCACCATTCTACATCCGTTTTTTTAGCGTTTTTAATAGGTACAACTACTTATAGCTGAAATTCCTTTTGGGAGAAAATTATCGCATTATCAAAATTACAAAACTAGAACTAATACGAAGCGAAAAATTCAAAATTATTCAAAGTTATATAATATCGTTAGCTATAAGCAGCAAAATCTTTGTATCTTTGTTATATAGCTACCTATATAACAAAGATCTCAGTTCCAAATGTATTTCCTCGTTCACGTTTAATACCTAGTATATTCGCTTGATTTGCGACATTGGCGCCAATTACAAGGCAACAAGCCGCAAATAATGAAACTAGATAAGAATCCATTGTCCTTTCTAGCTACATACAGTGTGCTATCGTAGGTGTCCGGGGTTTGTAGGCTTGTCACGTTTTTTGTATGAATTTAGGAGACGAGCTGTGCCCCCCATTTTCCTTGTCGGGAGATCTCGACATGTTGAATTTATGTTTTTTGTACGTCATACGCGTAGAGACTACATTGCATGTTTCTTGTTAAAATTGTGTTATCTTTAGTAATATCGAACTGCAATTAATAATAAAAAGTTTGCAGTGTAAGTCTTCCGTGAAAGTCGTTATTACCTTGGCAATTTTATTCAATATGCAGATGGGAAATTAAGAAGTATTATTGAAATAACTTGATTCTAAACTAAGTTTGATTTTTTTTTCCAGCTATTCCCCGCGGTTTCACCCACGTTCCCGGTGTAATTTTTTTTTCATACAAACTTTCTCCTGACAATAACGAACACATAAAAGAAAGATTTATCTAATTTGGTGCAGCCAGTTATGCGCGTACAAACATTTCGGTGATTCATTTTTATATATATAGATTTTATGAGATGTTTGTTCTTTTATTTTAATGTGTAATAGTGTAGTGAAATGGTAGTTTAGTAAATACGCGTTCGACCTCTTTCTAAATATAAGGAGTTCATAATACAATAGTATAGTAGAGTATTTTATTATGAAAACGACAAAAAATAATTACATATAACCCGACAATCCTTTTTAAATCAATCCTATTTAACCTATGTGAATTATTCGGAAGCGGATAACTCCGTGATAATAGGTGACCTGTTTACCTACCCGAAATCTGAGTCCAAAGTAATAAAGCTTAATTCTAGTTCATTACACATCAAAGACGGGTTAGCATTAACAGTCGATTTATAATAATAATGATTGAGGTAACCTGTCAAATTTACTATTATAATTATTTGTAATCGGTGTGGAATTGAATGTACCAATGTTTTGCTTTTGTTTTCAAAACACAAATATCTTTTTAGAAAAAAAAATGTGACGTTATTGAAAAGTACCCATTTTGTGCGGAGCATAGATGTTTCGGTATTTAAGTAATTAATTTCATTATTTAATTGAATACGTTATAAGGCCCAATTAGGTATAAAATGCGAAAACGTTTCAATTGAAACTAAAACTTGTTTTATAGGCTCAGGGTCCAAAAATTGTTTCACTCTCTACGCTTTAATAACACTAATGACCATATCAGAACGTTATTCTGATATGGTTATTAGTGTACATAAATAATACTAACGAGGTAGTATTATAGATGCATTTTTTATATTTGATAATAAGTAGATGAGATTAAAAACCTAGTTCATAAAGTATTTGGGGTGTAGTTTCCACGGTTATCTATATAGCAAATTAATTTTATACAATAATTATACTTACTATTCTGAGTAAATGTTCTATCGATATAATTTACTATTGCCATTCACAGCTGCGTGCCGAGTTACAATACGGTATACCCAAACTCCGTAATGCATTATTTCATTATTCAATAATCAAATTGACGGGTTAATTTATCTTAATCATATTGAATCAGAAAAGGTTATAACAAAATGAAATATAAATTTGTTGATGTAAATATATGTATAGAATGAAATGTGGCTAGACATTGAAGGCCTGTGTCGGGTTAGTTTTTTTTATCTGCATTACTTATATGTTCGATTGAATCAAATCTATTTCTTTGTGTCTGACTGGACTCTGTGTTTATGACAATGTAAATATTTGGAAAGTTAATCGCATTTTAGACGCTAATTGCTTTGTCAATGTCAACATTTTATTATCTGTCTCTTATGTTGATAGAATTTTACGAAGAATGTTGATTGAAAGTATTGTGCAACTAGCTTCCGCCCCGCGGTTTCACCCGCGTTCCCGAGGGATTTTGTGTTTTCTCGGAATAAAAAAAGTATGAAGGAACCTTTTATTTTACGCGATAGCAGAGTTGGTCCCATTGTGAAAGTTGTTCATATTGATGATCCACCCCTGCAAGTATTGCCAGTGACAAAAAACTCACCATGTATAAGTATAGATATTTAAAACAAGTTTACGCTTGCCGCTCCACTCCCACTATATATACTCCTATTTTTGTCTCAGAATTATTAAATTAAAACGGTCCCTGCTAGTTTCTTAGTTTTAGCACAGCTATACATAATCTAAAACCATCTAGGTAACTCAAAACCGCATCGAAATTCGTGCAGTAGTTCTCTATAAGCACTACTGGACAAATAAACAGACGGAGAGAAATTGCGTTTTATTTTGTGTGACGTCATTATTTTTTTCGTGTTCTTCTCAGCAAACCCTTTCATTTGATACTCATTTGGGAGTGCATAAAAAATAACTAGTCCGCCAAATTGGATTTAGAATGACGTCACATAGGTCACCAATACTAACCATGTATTGTCACTAAACGTGTATGCAAAATTTCAGCTCAATCGGATGCCGGCAAGTGGTTCAAATTTGATTTCCAAGACTTTTTATGTAGTTAGTCACAGGTGAAGCTAATAAAAGCGTGTTAAAAACAAATTTAACTGCCAGAACGTATTGTTCAGATTTTGTTCTAAGGACTTATGTCAATGTGGCCTATTATATTATTCAATTTTTTGAAGGCCAGTGCGTCGATGTCTATAAAATGCATCGTTAGTCCTGTTCCTTAGTGAAATAAATCAATAGAAATATGTATTCAAATAATTAATTATGGAATAACTACTAATAATTAAATCCTAGGAGAATATTTGCTGGCATAGGTAAATACAATAATTTATAATGAATTATCTATGAGCGAAATCATGAATTGCATTACATATGTAGTAAATTTTTATATATTTTTTATTATTGATTTTATAATCTATAATACCTACGTATCTTATTCTATCTATATTGATAAATTAAAAACATGTTGTTCTGATGCACATTTAATTACTTAACCATTTAAAATTGATCGCTATTACGCCATGTAAAAATTCCATAGAATGTTGATAAGCATGTAATTTTAATAGTATCATTAAGTTCAACTCAATCTAATTTAGTATATTTTTTTATACCACTAAGGCGCAAAACAAGCATATGGCCCGCCTGATGGTAAATGAACCGTATCCTATTGAATAATATAATAATATATTATTGCCTTTAATAAGGTTTTGTATTATGTATATAATCGAGCAGCTTATCTATCCGTCTTCTAACGTGTCCCAATGAGAGAGCGAAAGGCAATCCACGTACCTATTTATCCCCAATACATAAGTCACGCCGAAACATTTCTTTATGTAAACTAACGTTCACATTCCAAGAACATTCGAGTCCATATCATTATTTATTGTTATTGTTTCCATTTCAGGGTCTGTGTTGGCCAGAGCTTCGTTTAGGATCTTGCCCGTTGTTTATTTTACTTAAGGCATGGATATTTGACATTTATTCGGGAGACGCCGTCGGGCGTTTCGGTATTTCCCAGATTATTGTGAGTAATATTGGTCGTATCGAGTTCCTTTGCTAGATGATTTATCGGTATTGCTTTACGCACCTATTTCTTATTATATCACGTAGAATATTGCTCAAGATTTTGGAAGGAACATATTTCATTGTGGTTGATTCCATGTATTTAATGTTGAAAGATCAATTTTGCGATCTGAAATTTTTCAAATTTATTTTATTCCTATTTCAAAGAATATTAGTATCTATTAAGTATCAAATAAGTATAACTGAACTTCATTTAGTTTTATCGGACACTTGAACATGAACTTTTATGAAAGGACTCAACTAATATAAAATATACGTGCCGTTTAATGTGCCGGAAACAATAAGGTAAATTGTATAAACTCGATCGTTATAAATTGGACTTTAATACTACGTGGTTTGGTTAAAGATTTAATTAGAATCCAAACTGTTTAAATGACTTTCCTGTGCCCTATATTTTTATCTAATTAAAGCTTTGGGAGCTTTAAGTAACATTATGGTTATTCTATGATGATTGGATCCTGGTATATTTGTGTCTATATTCTAACTAAGGAGTTACGGAAGATAAACCAATTAATTCCTAAGTCTAGCAAGTGCTACAATATTTAGCACCATCTCATTCTGTTAATTTCAAAAGTAAGTTACAGATTTTCAGATATGTGTCAGATAAGTTATCTGGTACTTATGGGCAACCTGCTTGAATAAAGTAAGAAGTTAATAATACTTCATATTTTTTAGGCTTAAATCCACCAGCCAAGAACATAACAAAGAAATCAATATACATTCGTTTTTTTTTTATTAAAACTCCAAATGTTACAATATTCCACTTTAGTCGATCTGGAGAGTTCTGCATTAATGTAACACGTTGCAAAGCCAGTTTCTATGATAATCGCTGTGTTGGCTGGATCCTAATTCGACTGAAATTGAATTCAATATGGCCCGTTTTAGATCCCTTCTGTTCCTAGATAATTTGCACATGATTGTAAATCAATATTTTACAACTAATAAAGTTAGTATAAAACTACGTATGTAAGACTCCATTGTGCTTGTGCTTGTAATTGTATTTTTTTTTGCCATCGACTGACCCTAGGAAGAGTCAAGAGTCAGGTGGACATGTAGCACGCAAGTTGGTTATAAGTGTATGTCTAGTCGTATAATACTAAAACAATATTTGTTTGCAACAGGTACCTTGAAAGCATAACCATGTTTCGAAAAGTCTTTTACCATTAGATACTATTTTTAAAGACTGAATAGATATCAATTCTGATAGTAATTTATATCTTTCGATATTCCTCATACAAGGCCATCTGATCACAAACTAAGGAGGGTTTGTAATGTAATCCAGATATATACATTATAATATTTTTTTCTAAATAATACCTACATGTATAGGTAATTGCAGACTCAAGACAAACAGACATTTTCATGCACACAAATTACTGTTCTGGGTAGGAATCGAACTCACGACTTGAGGCCTAATAAGTAAGATATCTTACCAACCACGTCAAACGGCTTAAAATTAAAAACCCTATATAATTTGAAGTGCATATTGACATTTCATGTCATTATGCCATATTTTTGTAAAAAAATACCTAAGTAAGGAAGTAAATGAAGTTCGCGTTGACCTAAAAACGCGACGTTTCGCTAATACGGCTTACTCCACAGAAACAAGGCGTCAAATACTCGGTACAAACGTTGGTAACGTCAAGAAGCTCTGAGGACGGAGGCTGTTAACTGTAATCAATCACTAGCACGATGATCCTGCATCGCGCTGCTTGATACGCCACATCATCAATCAAATTGGAACTATCTGTGATACTGATAAACTAGATGAGGCTGGCAGATACTAGTTAATACTAGTTTAGAGTTAATAATCCTGCATCTAATTCGTTTTTTTGTCCCTTTAGTTCGCGAATGGATTCGCGTCCTAAAACTACATTAAAAAATATTAAGTCAGGACGCGAGTCAAGTTAAAACGATATCATTTCTTACACAAGCGTTAGTTCTAAGAATTCGACTTTCCATTCTTCACACACGGCTATCTGATCCAAACTTAACATCAAAATAAATCATAATGAATCGAGAAACAAGTATCTAATAGCAACAGTTTTTTATTTTATTAGGCTTCTTTTGACATTCACGTCTAAAAATGACCTCAGCTAATAATGTTAGACCTTATCTATACATATAAACATATTTACACACAGACTCAGAACAAACAGACAAGTATGCATTTTTTTGTCCTAGGTTAGAATTGACCCCACAATCTGTGACACAGAGGGTAAGGGAAGATGAAGCACTGTAATAAAGGGAGGACGAACGTAATATACGTCTATAGGTACATGATAATGACGGTAATAATGATTTATGAATAAATGATTTCTTGTTTCACAGTGGTTTTAAACAAACAAAAATAAGTTAGGAGCCATAAATTTTTAATCTGAGGTAAGCTTTAGATAACATGAAACTTGTGTAACTACGTTCAACAAAAGCTGAAACAAATTACGTAATTATCTAAGCTCCCATACGTTATGTAATTAAATAATCAGTACTTACCCAAGAATATATAAAGCGAAATCAGGAACTGAATAATTTAATAACATCTCCCAAGTTACTACTTGTGCAAAAAGTTTCTGACTCTGATATCCTGTTTTTTAATGTTCTTTTGGGTAAGTACTTTTATTAAGTTAGCACGGAGCCTATAAATAATTCCAATGAAGGATTGTGCGGCTTACACATTGTATAACCCTCTAACCACCTTTCAACTCCAAATAATTAAAATTTGTTAGGATTTGGTGAAAAATATAAGGAGTAACTCTACCTACCTGCCTCTAGCAAAAACATCAACTTTCCCACGCAACAATAGGGTTGATTTCAATAGCTTTTTTATGTCAGAAATCTTACATCAGTCAGGTGGTTCACCTGATGGTAAGCGGTCAGTCGCTTATACTTATGTACTTACTGCCACGTCCAGTATTCCTTATTCTATTACACCTTACAATCTTATAATCGTACACGTCACACCTGCACACGATTTCATGTAAGCATAGCAAAGGATAAGCGTAGGGTTGTGTCAATAAATATGTATGTGTCATCATCTTTTAAGTCGATGATAGCTCAGTGTTAGTGACGTCGGTCGTGGGTTCAAATCCTACAATGTGTTTGAGCTTTCGGTGAAAGAAAACATCGTGAGGAAACCATAGCACGGTGGTAGGGTAGGTACATCGTAGTACCCGCCTGGTTGGGTACTACCCTCAAGTTGAAAATCTGTCGCCAAGCACCTATTGGTGTGTTCCGGCAGTTGCACTTGAGAGCCAAATGCCTTTTAGACTTTATAAAGGTCGGCAACACATTGGCAATAGCCCTGGTATTGCTAAAATGTCAATAGGCGACGGTTGCCACTTGCCATCAGGTGGACCGCCTGCCTGCTTGCCAGATTTCTGACATAAAAAAAGCTAGTACAAAAACTTCACTAATATTTTAGGTGGTAAAAAACATTTGTTGGTGAGTTTGAAGGTAATATAGACTACTTTTCATCCCAGAATTGCGGGTGAAACCACGGGGGATAACTAGTTATAAATATAGTTATATTTTCACCAGGCCACGACTGCCACAGCTGGGTTTCCATTAGTAACACACTTATTTAATACACACAGAAAAAGAGAAATATAAATTAATTTGAAAACAATTTTTCAATTTTGATTTCTTTTAACTAACTTCTTGCTAAAACTACGATATAAAGTGACAGACTTTGAATTTGATTCTATGCTAAATTTGGGCACAATTATAAAGTACAGGTAGGTAGGTACTTATCTTCAAAACTGTCACAAACTATTTAAAACATTACGTATGCCAACTATTTAATTCAATTGTCCATATAAACATAAGTATCTCTATATAAATAATTTATTTACGGATAAGGGGATCGGTATTACATTCAACATTTTGACTAGAGCTATTCGAGGTCACAGGTGGCTTGTCGACCTTTGGGGGCAGTTCCCTAGGATTGAAAAAGAAAATGACGGTCAGAAAGCACTTTAGGGTCGCCATCAAATCGACCTTTTATATTTGCCAAATAGTCCTGATCTGCAGTTTTCTTTCCTCGATATTCATTTTATTAAAAGTTATTCAGTTGTTTTTTAATTTATTGATTAGTGAAACATTAAATTGTTATTGTATAATTATTGCAAATAAATTATTGCCCCTGAACAAAAATACTCAATAACAATATGTATATTTGAATGTTATTTGAATGTTATTGGAAGATTATTTAATATTTGGCTAATCCTGAGCAACTACGTGTAATTTGATAGTTATATTCCATTGATAATTGTAGCCCCTAAGCAATTTACACTTAAAATACCAACAGATTGTCAGTTAGACTCAATCAATACAAAAATGATGCAATAGATTAAACTCCCAGTAGAAAACTAAATAATAATAAGAATGGGTGTTCGTGAGAAAATTTCCGGAAGAAGACGTTATAAAAGTTGAACGTCGAGCTGACGTTGGATGAGAATTAATGTTATGTCGTAATGGAAAGACTGAGCGATAGTTGGCGCTAGTAGAAGTTTGCACCGTGACCGGATCTTGGGTGGGGTGACAAGGCATTTTGTAGGATAACTTTAAATCTCTTGCACTCTTTTCCATTTGACATGTTTTTATGTCAGAAGGTTGATTATGCTTGCTTTTCAAGCCCACCTGGTTGCTGGTCTCCATCGGCTATGTATATTTTCAATAGGTACCAGGGGTATTACCAATATGTTGCCGACCTTGAATAGCTCTTTTTACGCCCTTTTAAAACTCTGCTAATCGAATATGTACAGAAATAGGTCCGATATATAACTCAAATAATGGATTAAGTTTAAAAACTACATACCTAAATAAAGTATCGAAAATTCCAGCCCTATTTAAAAAAACTTGGCGGTCACAAAACCGTAGATGTAGCATACAGCCTCAGAAGGTGACAACGTTATTATAATCGGATCTTTTTTTTTTACAGTTTAGTAGAGATGCCAACTCTCAAAAGCACTGTAATAATATTTTATTAAGTTATTATTATGCATGCAATGATGTGTAATTTGTTCCAACTTAAAAGATAGGATAGCTTTTACCCTGATAATTTCCTTTTTTTAATACCGAGAATGCGGGTGAAACCGTGGGGCAACAACTAGTTAGAATATATAATAAGTGTTCTAAGAATTCATGTTTATATAGGTAATAGATCAACTTTTTAGTAAGTTAACAATTAATGTTGGATTTGTTGGAAATAGTTAAACAAGAATGTCATGGCTCAGTTTTGTCTTTTTGTTATGGCTACCCTACCGGTTGGGTATTTTATATGTAGGATCAGAATTGTGCCACGTGGCAAAAGTTTGCTTGTTAATTATTCCACTGTGGACATAGGTCCTGTGTTTAGGGTTAAAGGGTCTGAGGGACCGATGTGGGTGGATGTTGGAGATTGAAACCGAATCGATTAAGTATAGATACCTTACGCCGCAAACTATTGTAGTATCCATAAATACGTTGTTTGTTAGTTTAACACGCACAATTGATTTGTTGGATTAGGTTTTAAGTGCCCTACATAAGCTGGGGTTTTGCAAATGCACATAGTTTGATTTTGGTTGGAACATCGAAAACAATAGAGCATCACTTCATTAAAAATACAATCGTTATAGCAATTTTTAAGTTTCTAGCATTTCTATATTTGTTTACATTATCTTCGACAATCTTTAATACTTCGAATATAATAAAGATCTTTTTTTGAATTGTCACACAAAATCTATTACATATTATAATTTAAAATTATTATAATAGTAGTCAAGTAAGTATTAGTTTGTATTTTTTATTTGAAAAATTAAAAAAATAAAATTGTAATAAGTAAATCATTTAAATATGAATATAAATACAGTTTTAACGACCACCTTGTCCATGAAAATGTACTAAACAATAAAAAAATATCTCAAATCCAGACATGATCAAAATATATTAAAACATGCAAGATATAGAATAAAACAAGTGCCATCTAACAATGAGACAACAAAGAGAATGTAAATCTTTGACGTGAAATAGCCCTCCCTCACATGCAACTTAAGTAGCCCCAAGAATATATTCCTCAGTCCACGCCTGCCCATGACGTATCAATTCTGTGATATTAACATTCGTCCTAGCATAATGTATTCTGGGATGCTTCTAATATTGTAGTGTCGAGAATATTTACCGAACGTGGTATGTTGACCTTTTATTAGGCAAATTTATTCTTAAAAAACTTTATTGTTTCGTCTAAAAACATTCTTATTAGTTTCGTAGCAGTCTTGTTTACAAGTTTGGATGGAAAAACGGTTTCTTTTATAATTTTCTACAAGAAAAATGTTTACGTTCAGTAAAGTTTGCATGATAAAAGTAAATTGTATTAGAATAAAGTTTGTAGGGGCTTGGCCTACATGGCTTTGAAATATTTTATTTGAGATATCTATCTGAACAGTATATATTTACTTTATATGTGTACCTAGTAATTATTTATCATCCGTAATTCCCTACCCATGCTTTAATATTATAAATGTTTCGTTAACACGAACTACTTTAACTGAACTGATTTTGATAAAATTTGGTACTTATCTATGGGGATAACTTAAGCCCCTAGGAAGTACATGGGCTCCTTTTTATAAACCTCTATGAGTTATTTGTTTACAAGAACTACTTTACCTTTGTTATTCAACAAAAAACTAGCTGTTCCCCGCGGTTTCACCCGCGTTTCCGGTAGTATATAAAAAAACCGATGTTTTAATGTTATTCTGCTATTCGGTTTATTTTGTTAGATATTTAATAATATAGATAACAGAAAATAATAAGTGAATGAACAATGCTAGCAGTTGATGCCCTAAAAACCTTTCTTTCATATAATTGTCAACTTTTATAACTTTTAGTTCGCGTTCTAAAAGTTTCGTTTATTAAACTTTTTTCTAAATATATGTTTTCTTTTGTACTATATTTTTTTGAATTCAAGGAATTCACGGAGAAATTTATTTAAGTACACGTGTATAATATAATTATAATATTATATTCAAGTTGTTTTATATCATGAAAGTATATACTATACTAATTTTATAAAAAATGATGGTCCAATAATATCGAACAAAGGGGAAAAGACATGTTGTACCGATTCCGCTTAAGCGGAATAATGATAAGAAAACTATGATGACGAATAGTGATCAGTCTTTAAAAAAACTGTTTATGTTAGATTATATAAAATGGCTCACAAGAACATCACTATTAACATATAAGCCGTCTATTTAAAACAAATAATTTTTATTTTAAAATTATACAAATGTAAATTATTTGAAAAATTAAACAAATATAAGAGAGAATTCTATTGTTTACATAGTTCATATGAAATTATATATCACGCATGTTATAATGAATGTAATATTGTCAATTCAACCCCTATGGGGGTAAAATAGGGTTGAAAGCTAGTTAGTAAACTAGGTACTAAATGAAATTAAATCAGGTCTTCCAATAGTCGATAGTTCGCCTATTTATTGTAGTATTCCAAGTCAGGCGAAGTTCGTGACTTGCTGCATTAACTGACAAAGTCTACTATTGAGTTATAGCTTGAGGAATCCTGTAATGATTTCAATAATGGTCTGTTGGTATTATGTTAACTAGTGGCTACGAAAGTTGTTTTCCTATTCCATTTCTCCGCCATTTTGAAAAATTTTGAAAAACTGAATCGACAATAAAATTCCATACAATAAGTTTAACGTCATTTTGAAATATGACTGAAGCAATAGGCAACATTTCATAATCTCTGAAATTAAATTTAAAAAACAACATTTCTTTATTTTTCTATCTTATTTTATAATATCTTCAAGTTTTTAAAATGCTTAATTTAGCAGAAAACAAAAATACTGTAAACAAGTGATGACGTCACTTGCGACGTCAGAATGGAATGAAATTTAATATCAAATTCTGTATGAAAAACAAATTATGTAGGTATTGTGATTTTTTAAGTACAGTCAGCGGCAAATTTTAGTACCCTTTCATAATAATCTATTGATATTTTCTTGACAGTTTGTATGAAAATTATGAATTGTGTAATGTGACACGGTAAAGTGCTAAGATACTTTTGCCGCTGACTGTACATAGTAAGTATTTTTTATTGTCGTACATCGCAACGACACAGTACCCAAACACAGTATTTTTACCTGCGACGGAACGGAGACCGTATATGCGTTTGGGGTGAGAGGATAAATAAATAAATAAAATAAATATTCTAGGACATTATTCCTCACACACGGCCATCTGACCCCAAACTAAGCAGAGCTTGTACTATGGAAGCCAGATAACTGATATACTACATATACTACTTTTCTTTTGTAAATACATCTTAATATATATAAATCTCCTGTCACGATGTTTGTCCGCGATGGATTCCTAAACTACTTAACCGATTTTAAATTAAATTGGCACACCGTGAGCAGTCTGGTCCAACTTGAGAGATAGGATAAACGGCTGGACCGATTTGGATGAAATTTTTGTGTATGAGTTGGACAGGACAACGTCTGTCGGGACAGCTAGTACTTATATAGATAATTACACCCAGACATAGGACAAACAGACATGTTCATACAAATGTTTGTCCTGAGTGGGAATCGAACCCACGACCTGCGGCGTGATAGATAGGGTATCTTACCATCCATGCCAACTGGCCCGTCAATTGTGTTTGTTTGTTTGTGCAAATCAATGTTGCCATTTTTCTCCAAAACTACTAGTCCAATTTAGATGCAATTTTTAGTTATGGGTTTGGGTTTGATAGGTGTATAATCTTAAATAGGTGTTAAGGTGTTAATTCACCAGGGGGCTCTATAATCAATATTTTTCCTCTTGATTTTTTGGTGTATCTATATAAATTGCTGAGGGCCTGTGAAAGGTTTGTAATACATTGGTGAGGTGGTCTTAGATAGGTGTTATGGTGCTAACTCGCCAGAGGGCGCTGTTGTAACAATTATCTCTAAAACGGTTTGATCGATTTCGATTCGGTTTCCTGTGAAAGGTTTGTAATTTATTAGCGCTGGTTCTTAGATATGTGTTATAGTGCTAACTCGCCAGAGGGCGCTGTAATAAATATTTTTATTCTTGCATTTGTACATATATAAATTGGAGCAAACAGTACCTACGGGGCTAAATTTAGGGACATAATATATTGTAAGACACCAAGCATACAGAAAGACAGACAAATAGACAGATATTTAGACAAAAACGGAGTAATTCTCTAAAAAGATTAAAATAAAATAAAAACAAAATTAAAAATTTTGAAAAAGCCCACGACGGCTGTAAAAATTGTTATCGAATAAAAGTTGTAATCGAAAAAGGATTAAATAATTTTTTCAGCAGACCCCTTACGGCAATTATCAAATATAGACTACTGCACATTTTCACCTACATATTAACATAATGATAAATTTAAGACAATCCGTCGGGGGGCTGCCATTCCCTGCTCCAAAATGAACTAAAATTATTAACATTATAAATATATTTTATTTTTTTAGTTATTTGTTTTGTAGTGAAAGTGTTACAAATAAATAGTTTCTTTCTTTCTTTCTTTAAAAATTTTGCTATTTTATGAGTTTGTGACTAATTGAAATTGCGTTTGGTATGTAAATAAACGACACATAATAACTTTTCTGGACTGCTATATTAATTGAAATCGGGAACAGATATGGCAATGGCAGCACCCGACGGATTGTCAATATGTAGGTGAAAATGTGCAGTAGTACCTCTATATTTGATAATTGCTGTCGGGGGTCTTCTGAAAATTTTAATTAATCCTTTTTCGATTACAACTTTTATTCGATAAATTTTTTTACAGCCGTCGTGGGTTTTTTCAAAATTTTTAATTTTGTTTTTATTTTATAATTAGTAAAACTAACAATAATGTGTTTTTATTTGTCTCTAATACGCATATCACGTCCGGCCACATCATCGTTTAGATATTTTGATAAGAATGTGGTCAAACATAAACATAAAAAAAACCAAAGTGTTGAAATTTTATTATACTTTTACTGTTTTACTACATTTGGTAGGAACTTCGATAAATACGCAAAACAAAGCAAATAATTTTCTGAATAAAATGAATAACGTACCGCCTTTTAATGAACAAGCAGCAGAATAATGCTTTCATTTCATTAAATTAACTCAATTTGATTCCCTTGCGTTAACCAGTAGGGTATAAACACAAACAATAGCTATTACAACTTGGGTCTCCTTTATAAATCACGCTCTCCTTTCAGCGTTTGTCGTAATTTAATAAAAAGTGTCATTTTATCAAATTAATAAACGTCAAATTGTCTTTGCGAACACGAAGCGGCGTGGTTGTCGTGAAATCGAATTCTGCGCCCGATTAACCCGCCTTCGCACTATACATGAACCACTGGTGTGTTTTTTTTAAATATGTACGATTAGCCTGGTTAAACTTTTCCTGGTGTCAATATATTTTTGAACTCTATTTTGAAAACGACTTTACGTAAGAAGCTATAACTTTAATCTGTTATAAATAACCTATTATCAAACAACGAATATTTAATAGTAAAATATAAAAGTTAGGTATAGCTGTGTATCAAAATAATTTTATTGGTCTGAGACTACTATAAATAATTGAATGTAATAAATCTGAGTTTCTTCCCGGCTCTTCTCAGCAGCAGCAACCTTCTGAACCCTGCGTTAGAGTCAAACTGTTCACAAGTGCTAGTGCAGGCCTATATTTTCATATTCAAAATTGCACAGTAAAGTTTAGTTGATTTTGTTACTTTTGTATGGAACCCTCCGTTCGCGACTCCGACTCACACTTGGCTAGTTTTTTTATGGAGTGGAATGACGAAATGGTGGTTTCTACGGAATTTTTAAGCATAATCTAAAAAATGTCTACCATAAAAAACATACAAAGTTTTGAATATAAAATAACTAGATAAAAAAATCATGTCATCTTTAATTTGTTACAGGATAATTCTTTTAAATTACGAAACTGATATTAATAATTATCTGTATTTTATTTACACAACAATTTTAGAGACCAAAACAAAATAGGTAACTTCGGCAGACATTGATTCATATTAAAAGACGCAGATGCGGTACAGCATTAAAAATAAAAAAAGAACTAGATAATCGCCGTCATTTTCAACTCATTTTTTTTCTACAAAACGCCGCGATCATTCCCGCAAGTGCGTACCAATATATTGAGGTACATCCTAAGTAACCTACAAAGTGAACTGGTGAATTACGAACGTCTGCCACTATGCGGAATCCCGGGGCCAATGATTGATGCTCTGTTGGTTTAATTAATCTTGCTCAAGTCTCATCGGCCTTGCCTTAGCTTGATTACGACTTACCAGTAACCACTTGAAATATTTTGTCGCTGAGTGCTTACTATCGACAATTGCAGGAATTGCTCCATTTAAGAATATGTTTTTTTTATCAGAAGGCTGATAAGGGGGCTATGGATATTAGCAATACAAGGGGTTTGCTAATGTGCCGACTTTTACAGAGCCTAAAAAGCAATTGGCTCTCAAGTGCAACTTGGTTATGTCTTTGCAATACCTATTGCAGTATTTTCTATAAACATGGACATAAAAGCCCATCAGTAACAACGTGCGGCTTAATTTTTATATTACCTACACAATTTACATCCATTTATCAGTAATCAATTGGGTGAAGATAATATTTAGCTCTTATTTTTATTTTTTACGTTATAATTATCGATAACCATCTCTTAAAAATAATGTTTCCATATATTTTTTTAGGTGAAAATATCTTTTCAGTAGAAATATGGTTTCTACTATACCTACCCTTAAAAAATATATATATTTGAATAAATTAGCTGTCTAACTCCTAACTACCTACAAAACATTGATTAAAACTTTTCGTGGCCTTAAAAGTTGAATGAGAAAATTTTATATGAAGTTTACATATTTCCTAAACTTCATCATATTCATACCCACTTTGGGATTTTGAAGTAAGTATTTTAGGCAGAAGGGTTTACTTAACAGGGAAACTACGTTATACTTCGTACGTGGTTAAAACTTTGGAAATTATGTCACATACAATTATACATTTATTCATTCATCCTACTAATATTATAAATGTTTGTTTGTTTGGATGCTTGTTACCACACAACTCCGTAACGGTTAAACGGATTTGGATGAAACTTGATACACAGATAGAATATATTCTGGATACCCTCGAGAACATGGGTTAAGTCGCGGGGTGGAAGCTAGTTAGTCATATTTTGTTTATACAATTTTTCCTCTCAAAGGTTTATTTATGACTAGTTTTCCAACCCACAACTTCCTATTTTACCTTCTTAGGTGTTGTATTTTGAAAAACCCTTTCTTAGAAATATTCCGTAAGTCCACTGGTTTAGGCTGTGCGTTGTCTGTTAGTCCTTTTTATTGTATAGAAGATTATACCTTTCTAGACCCCGTAGTATGTTTTTGTTTAGTTACAATTTAGATTCAATACACACATATTACAGTCTCGTTAATAAACCTTACAGTCATAATAATACAAAGTGAAAATTAATGTGTATAAATGATAAATTATGAAAATTGAATATCATAAAACATCTACTTACTTGTATTCCATTACGTGGCTTATACGCAAGACTGACCTGCTTGTCGTGATCACATCGTATCTCAAGTAATTATGTATCTACTTCTAAATTATGCATAGGGCTGTTTACGAACAATAATAATTAATGAATAATATAAAAGTATTATTATAAACTACTACCAAACAGTAGTAGTTTATAGAATAAAATAAATAAAAATATACATCTTCAATCGATGACGTATTTAAATACCATATAATCATTTTTAGCTGACTGATAAATTGGTAGCTTTGATCAGATCAAAATGAAATAGAAGGGCGAGTTAAATAATGATTTTCCAATCATTTTTTTGATTGGCTTGGAAATCTTAATCTAGTTTTTGTCTTATATACTATCTTCATGATCATTTAATTTGGAATAACAAAACAGTAACTTACGAGCATACGATTAATTAGTAGTAGTGTCCAATGGAAAATGATAATAATATAAAATGCACTCTGTTTTTCAATACAAACGCGAAATCTTTTTAAAAAAAAATATTTCGTTAAACGAACGTTTTATTACGTATTCCATAAGTTTTTTCCGGTGTTTGTGACATACCTTCACGTGTATTTCGTAGTGTTACAAATGAGGGAATTTAATACTTTTCGACTTTTTTATATATCTTTTATTTGTTGTTTTTCAAAGTAAAAGATAATAATTACTAGTAGGTACCTACTTGTATGTAGGTTACTTATAGGTAATATCATAAAATACTCATTAAGACGAGTTGAAACTTCATGAAATTGGTGTACTTGGTATTCAACTGTGGATGCACTGGACTAATTATTGATAGGCCTCAAAAATATAAATCGGCTCTATAAAGTATAGTGACTGACAAAATAATAAATATAGGCATAATGTAAATACAAATTAAAATAATGTTTTAGCTAGTTACCCTTGTTCAAGTTAATACATATTTTGGCACTCTCACCCTCGTATATCATGATGTTTCTAGTGAGGTTGGCTTGAGTTCCACTCAAGTGCTGTTTCGCCACTTTGGGTCCACTAACAAAATTAATTACGATATGATTTAGTTGGGAAATAATTTACTAGAAAGACTTACGTGAGTTTCAATGTTCAAAAAGATCTATATAAAAACGAGACGTTGCTTTGCCAAGCCAACATCGCTTGATCGTGATACTATATGAGATATAGCTTTTTTGCAGATGCAACCGACGTCGCGGCACTCGATCATGGCACTATTTGAATGTGGCTCGAGGCCCCATTAGGTTGTTAGCGTTTGGTAGGGTTATTTATGTCTCCTTGTACTTATATTTTATTATTTATTTTGGGAGATGTCTTCAGACTCAACCACCTGACATACAGTAGAGTTTACAATAAGGATACGAAATGACTTATGTTACTACATAACTAGTCTTAAATATATATTTTAGACAGAACATACATATTATATGCACATTTCATGCACATATTTATTGCTTGGATGGGAATTGTACACAGAACCTGTGAACAAGGAGATGGGAAACCGAGTAAAAAGGCACAAATTATGACTTCAAGGTACGAGTAGATACCTATCTATATAATATTTTTGTTGAAATTAATTTGAGTAACTGTGATTTGAATGGGGATTAGACAGCAGATTTTATCATGATGTCAAAAAGCCCGAAATGGGCTCTAAGTCACAAAAGATTGTGATTTTTACGTTCCAATTTTTAATAAGCACTTCCCAGAATAATTTCTACTACACATAATCGTTTTCAAATTATCATCAATGGAGACCCAATTATTATTTAATATGTCTCAAACCAACTCTGATATTTTTTATTCCAGACGGTATTCGTTGTTTAATAAAATATTTCAACGATACATTGTTTTCCAGACCGAAAAAACTTCGAATTAATTGTCAACGGGCAATTAACTCTAATTTAAGGAGTCTGTTCAAAACACCTAAAGCCAACTACTGTAATTAATTGAATAACGTTCTTTGTACAAAATTTAACCTTCATGGTAAGCAGTGGGTTGCGTTGCTAGTGACGTCAATCTTCGATGTTACGTTTCAATTTACGAAGGATTAGTATACTGGAGCGTGTAGCTAACCAGATATAGTTGAACCACCTTCCTTATTTTCTCCTAAACTATTAATAGGAAAGGAATATACTTTGAGAGGTCGGAGAACAATGGACGCATGTTTTCGTGATGCGTTCAAAACAATCTGTTTTAGCTAACAAATTCAGAGACGTGACTTTTGCAAATAAAGGGATCCCTATAATACTCTCTTAAGTTGTGGATTTTGGAGTTACGTACTTAATAGATGCCTATCTTAGAGATAAAAGGATTACAGATGCAGGATTGATCTAAGGGAATCGACTAAGAGGTAAATACCACCATCTCCGACAACATCATAAGATAATCATCTCGGATTTAGCATATTAAAATAACTAAGTCTTAGCGTTCATAGAAAGCGTGTTTTGTGTATAGGGTATTAGGTAACTATAGCTTTGTAGGTGTAAAATTTTAGAAAATTCACATATTGAAAAATATTTTATATCAATAGGTGCGTATTTTTGGAATAATACCCTGTTATTATATTGAAATAAACAGAAGGTATCATCTATTTTATGTATTTTTTTGTGACAATTAAGAATGTTTATACCTACAGATTGCATTATTTACTTCAAATGCATACAGCCTATTTATATTTTTTATGACAAGGCTGATAAGCAGGTAGGCGGTCTACCTGATGGTAAGCGGCTATCGTCGCCAATGGACATAAGTAATACCAGGGAGATTGCCATTGTGTTAACGATCTTTATACAGCCTAGACGACAACTAACTCTCAAGTGCAACTGGCAGGACAGATCAGTAAGTACATAGTGATAGATTTATGTAGGACCTAAAACGTTAATCTATTATAATAATATTTCCACTACTACACGAGTCCAGTTTCCACTTAGGTATACCTAATGTGGTAAATTAAGAAAATATTATTTCTGAATTCTATCGTTAAAATAAAATACTCTCAAAAGCGTCAAAACTCATAAAATTTGATTACAGAGTTACGCAGATAGGCTTTCTGCAAATTAATCGGATAGAAAAGTTTGAATTTGTTAATAAAACCACATCGACGCCGATGAAATCTTGTTGAAATCCCAGCATATCCCATTTATCCTTTATTATTATAAAATTGGGAGGTGTTCAAACTTTTCTAATAACTTAGCTAGTCCCTCGTTTAAATTCCAGGTAAAGGACAGAGATCTCAATCAAACATCGTCGCTTTCGAAGCGTGAAGTTTGTCAAACAGCTTGGCAACTTATGCAAAAACGTGTCTCGGACGGAGTAGCTGATAAGGGTCTAGTTGTGTGTCTTTAATATTTTTTAAGTTCAATGCAGTTTGATACATAAAGTTTGGTTTTTTGTTATTGAAGCATTACTTTGCAAAATGGTTTTCAAATTTTCAACAACTTGAGTCGATTCCAATATTTTTTTTCTTAAATTTTCTATCTAAAAGTCGGACCCAATTAACAAAATACCGAATAAGGATCAAACGTTTATCGGCAAGTTTGTGACTTGAGCTGGCTATTGATTGAAGTCGAGACAGTTTGGAAATTGACTCTATATAAATTACATACAAGTTAACTCTAAGAGTTGCAGTTTTGTTCTGCTGTTCAAGTTAAAGTGTCGAAATCACGTGATAATAATATCCTTTTTTTGACCCAGAAAAATCCTCATGGATACCCCGCGGCTCCGGGGGGGAAGCGGCGGGGTTATGTAAAGGAAAACATCGTGTATTATGTATGTAGTACTCGCCTGCCTGGCTACCACCCTCAAGGTGAAAATCTGTCACCAAATACTTACCGGTGCGTTACGGCAGCTACACTAGAGAGTCAATAGGGTATTACACCCATTTTTGAAAAGTGTCTCAATTCGTTCCTAAGGTGCTAAGAAGCCACAAAAAAACACAAAAATTTTATTCAATCGATAACTGCCATAAAAATGCATTTAAGTTTTACATTTTCAATTTTCGCGCGTAGTTTGATGAAAACGCTGGACGCCATGTTACTCTACGGTCATGACGTTGTTTGGTCGTTGTTGGTAAGAAAATAAATGCGCTGATATTGATCTCAATGGGACTTATAAAATTTTATAAATTAAAAATGAGCTATTATCCTTTTTATTAGTGTGCTGTTCCTGAATGCATGAATACTAGTGTAAAAATAATAATAATAATACTTCAGTTGACACTTTATAGTTTACATGCCGTCATTATAATGGCGGCTACTGTTTCGCTTGTTTAAAAACAGATTAAAAAAACTGAAAACTTTGAAATGAATTTTAAGTTATTTTATGAACTAAAACTAACATTTTCCGACTGCTTATTGCCTAAGCTATCTAAATTGTACATTTTTAGATTTTTTCTCATATAGAGTAAAATACCCTATTCCTTCTAGACTTTATCTGCTTACCACCTTTGGTCACCTCATCACTTACCATAGTGAGATTGTGTTAAAACCTATAAGCGCAATCTTTAACTCAAATGAATGATGATCACAGATATAGAGTAGGCTAAATATCGCAAACCGTCGTACCGACGAAGCATGCCTTTCATTAGTTTGCCATATCGTTGAAAAATTCCAAATTGTGCAATTATATTGTCAACGCAACGGGTATAAACTTTTCAAGGGTAGTCAGCCGAGACAATGGGTATGTTGATGGTGGCTCACTCAGTTTTTATACAATTTAATGAATAAGTGAGCGCTGAAGCATTAATATTCTACATCTGTGATGATGATATTGATAATGATTATTTATTTAAATCATTGTTTACCTATACGTATAACAGGAAATAGATCAATTCAAAATGGCCATCTTACAAGAGATATTGAACGATAAATTACTCCGGAAGTAGTCCTAGACGGAAATAATTGACGTAGATTGATAAAGCGCGGATTCTGTGTCGAAATATTAGACGTTTGAATTTATCGGCTTTGGTGATCAGACGATGTAGCTATATAAACTATAGCCACTTCGTCTGATTACCAAAGCACATATTATAATTTTATATGAAATGTGAGCTTTGATCCATCATCATCAACAACGGCATTTTTGTCAGTAGTACTAAGGGAGATACAAGTTCGTAATGTAGGATTGACGCACTTCACAAGCTTTTTAGTTCATGGGCAATCCTACACCAACAAGCTAGTACCTAGTGAATCTGAAAGAAAAATTACAAAAATAATGAAAACAAATATTATAACTTCAGAAATATGGGATTGTGATTTGAACCAGCACTTTCGTATCGGGGGTTTATAATTTTTTAACCATGATTCACCATAGTTTCATAGTTAGTAAGTAACTTTTTCGATAAGATAACCTTTTATCTGTTTATTGAGTTCAGCACTAAGCTGACAGGTCTTTGAAAAAAAGCGACTACGAGTGAGAACTCTAATGAGTACCTACTTCGAAAAAAAATAAGCTTCATAATAAGTTTCTATTGGGACCCGCTTCTACTATCTAGTCGTTACACTACCTTCACTATTGACCTTACTAAAATGTTTTAACAAAAAAACACTGTTGTTAAAACAAAGAGATCCTCTTACAGCAAGCCCATTATTTAGGTCCTAAGGAAATCGTAAATCCATAATGGATTTTCGTTGTTATGTCCCAATACGTAAGAATAACATCGTTTGTGCTAACTACAAACTAATAATGTATTAGATTGTTACCAAATTTCAATATTTTTTTCTTCTTTCAAGAAAAAGACATTATGTTTTTATGTTCTTTTTATTACCATATAATGATGTCATTACCTAGCCAAAACCACGCCGGTTGGTAGGAAGGCTCAGAAAAAAAATCAACAACCGCTTTGCCAAGGGATCTACCCTTTGAAATGCGGGTAAAACGGGGAGAGAGTTGGTAATTAATAAAACATAGTTTGGTTTGAACATAACTATAAAACAAAAACAAGGCTGAAGCATTTTCTCAATTGTTATAAAATGTTCCTTTGTTCAATAGTCTTCTGCTTACGTTCAAAGGCAGCGTAATTAATTTTAATTAAATTCGATTGTTAGGAGTGAATTGGTATGAAAAACATTAATATTCCAGATCCTTCCTTTGCAGAATTGTTAATGAAAGACTATGCTTAAAATTTTATTGACACCTTAATCTTTGAATAAGGAGAGAGCTTTTTGTTTGTCAATTTTAAATCCATAAGGCGACTCGAATACGAAACGAAAATAACTTGTTTTATTGTATGACTGTTTATTTCGATCCTGAGTATAAATATATTAACATGTATACCTACTACATTAGGAGTAATTAATTAAAATAATTATCTATGTTAAATTGTAGATTCTATAATATTTTACTATTATAATTACAACAAAAAAACAAAAACCGCAACGCTGCCGTAATCTACGAGTATAATATTACACCCAGATAATATACCTACATATAAGCGAAATACCACTCACTCACTGAACACGATATCTCAGGAACTATAAATCCTACAAACTTCAAATTCGTCATGAATGTTTCATATAGGGTGTAGGTTCATTATGAATCGAATTTTCGCCCCAATTCAAGCCTTAAGAGTTTTTTTTGAGTATAGAGGAAATGGGGAGTTATTTTTTTTATAGAAAAAATATTAGCACTTGCTAATTGTTTAGAAACGAACTGTAAACACAGTAAGGGTATAGGATTGGAGTCCTACTTATTAAAAACAAAATTACTAAAATTCAGAGAGGGCAAATTTATGTTTTCATAGCCGGACCAATTTTTTGACAACTACCCCTTAGTACAATCTGGATCAGGAAGGGAAATATAAAATACTTTTTATCCCATAAACGCGGGTGGATCCACGGGAACAGCTAGTTGTTTATGTAAGTACCTATATATTATTTAGAAAATTAAATGGAGGATGTGGTATTTTCTAGGCTGTATAGGCTTGTGTTTTACCACAATTTCACTATGGTAAATTATGAGGTGGCCGATGGTGGTAAGCACTGGTAGGAACTGGTCCTCAAGTGTAACTAGCTCTAAGTTTGGGATCAGATGGCCGTGTGTGAGGAATATCTCAGGATATTTATTCATTTATTTAGTACGAGAATCGCCTAAGTAAGTATATAAGTACCTACTGTCATTTATGTAGATACAAAGGACGCATACATGAACTCAGGTGATGTAATAGGTTAAAAAACCCGGCTTAATATGCCCCATGTCCAATAAAGAAGCACAACTTTTGTAGGATTATCCCTCTTTACCTCTTGCGTCACGCATAATTTAATGTGCCACTTTACTGTCTACCCTCATCTGTGCACTTATAAAAGAAAAAATAATGGGTGTTGCTGAAAATTAGGATTTATGTAGGATTAATAATGTCTTCCATTGCTTACACAGTTAATGAATGGGACGAAGAAAAAACAACTTTTGCTTTACTTAATTACTTTGGAATTTGTTTAGACATTTTTTTAATTAGCTTTATAATATTTGGCAAATTTAACTAGCTAACTTTAACAATAAATTTGAACTATAGGTTAAATTTATAAAAATCTTTGAAAAACAATAACAACTTCTAAATATTACACTTTTCTGAACGCTAATAGGTATTCAATTGACAGCCTGAAAGGTACTACATAAAACAGTTTTAAATTACAAACGAGTACCTAATGGCCAAGCGCTTTTAGTTCAATTTTCCCACTTCCCGTGTGGGACGGTAATCGTTACAAATGTGCTAGCTAATGAAGAGTGTGCAGGTGTGCCACCTGAGTGATTGTTCGGGAGCGATTGTTAACTACAATTTACTTCCCGACTTACCTTCCCGATATATAATAATTTCAGCTGCTCTGTGGTTTGGGACATCCTGAAACACACGTTGTATTTACTATCCTGTTTCTATAGTTATTGAATAACGAGTAGGTATAACTGTGACTGGAGATTTTGGGTAATATTTAGAAAAATGGAATTCTAGATTAATCAATAATTTGGTTTGATAGTAAATAGAGAATGGTGATAATTTGGTAGGGTACTTTGAAGTACCCACCTGGCTGGCGGAAAATCTGCCACCAAACAACAATCGGTGTGTTCCAGAAGTTGCACTTGAGAGCCAGTTCCTTCTGGGCTCAGTATACTTACCACCTTCGGGCACATCATCACTTACCGGATTGTCGTCAAACACAGGCCAGCATATAGTATAAATAATTTATAGCTGAATGGAATTGTTCACTGAAAATGCAGCTGTGATTGGCTCATTAAAATCAACTCGAAATATAAAAATATTATAGGTATATAAGATAAACTTACTATTCATTTTATAACGATCAAGTACAAAATTCTAAGCCTAATACTCATTGTCAGTTTGGAATAATATTTCCAAAGCAACAATTAATCTCATCAAATAACTCATAAACGTTTCCATGTCGACAAAGCTATCGGATCTTGTAAATAATTTCTTGGTAAAATTTATTATTCACTTTGAATTTATAAAGGCGTAGCAGGTACCTATATAACGATAGGGTTCTTATGTAAATCATAGGGAGATGTTCAGCAGCTATTTATAATGATGATGAAGTAAGGAGGCCTTATTGTCAATAAAATTTGAAACATATTTTACGATGTTTTGTGTTTTTTTTTATAAGAATTGGTGTTTTTTTTTATAGTATCATTTTTAAAAGATAAAGAAATTTTTAGGCTTCAAAAATATCTTTTTTACATGACTAGCTGTCTTCAAAGTCTCAGCCAAAAACTTTTTGATTGATGCTATTTCTAAAGCCAATTAATCTTGCTCCAACTTCCGCTTGAGTTATAGAAACATAACGAGAAACTCCTTTATACTTCAACAATTTTATACAGGTAAATTTATAAAAGCTTGCGTTATTCTTTTTACCAATAACGGAACCGAGCTGGTATAGGTATGTTTTTGGGTTGAGCTGCATAGTATTATTCTTATTTTGTCTAGGTTTTCGTGGAATGGCATCAAAACAAGTTCAACAACAACAATTTCTTTACAATTGGCAAAAGCGTCGTCATTCTAACCAGTTTTCATTTTACCTATGCAAAATTTTATGTAAATAGGTAATTAAATATTTATGAAATATTATTATAATTATATTTTTGATTTTTTCTTGAGCTATAAATAAATACAACTAAGTATGAAGAAAATCGAATAAATGGATGAATACGTTTGTCCTTTGTGGTTATCCGATACAAAAGAGAATTGTGGTTTTGGGCTGCCAAGATGACTATAAAAGGGAGTATTGTACAGTAGGTTTGTTAATATCTTAATGCTATATTGGGTGAATCCAGATCTAAACATTCTTAGTATTATACTATTTATGAGGAATTTCGGAATTATTATGAAGATCTCTAAATTTTGCCGAAGTGTTAAATCATTATAAGATTTATTAAAAATAAAATATTTTAGATAATATTTTAATTATTTTCCAATTTTAGAGCACGTAAATCTAAGTTATAAGTTATAAAAGTAATACTATACCGCATATTTGGTCATCTAGATGAGTACCAATTTCCTAAAAAGCAGGATTTCCTTACAGTTGGTCTGCCATGCACTTAATCAACCGGCTGTCTTTCGATAGACAACAAATTTTAGATACCCCTACACCTGTCAGCATTATACATTGATCATTATATATAAACAATATCAGTACACACTGGCAAGTATTAAAAAAATTTGGTTGGGCTGAGAAGGCAAAGTCAAAATTCTGTTTTTCATAATAATAATTATATTAAGTGTTTATTGTGGCCATTTTATTATTTTTTCTTTCCTGAAAAATGTAACTAATAGTAAAATTTGAAAATATAAGTATAACTTTGAACATGCAATTTACAAATAGAAGTTACAAATACATTTTATAGGTGTGGTATGAAATAGCTCAATGCCTCCATTTGCGATGCAATAGAAGGTAATATGCTATCTCCAGTAAAATGCACATAAATTTAGTCAGAACTTTCCTCAAAAGAGTGAAAAGAGATGGAATATACAATTTTGCTGGAATATATTTACTTGTATTCTTATATCATTGGCATACATTATATTTGAATGTGTTATGGCAAATTGAATTTTTTTCTACAAAGGTTGTCACCTCAAAGTTCAAAAATATAAAAATGGTAATTATGGTCATTGGCCTTATTTGTAAATATTATGATGAATACCTACACACGTAAGAGAAGTAATAAAAATATGAATAAAGTATATGATGATGGGGATTTGGGATTAAATAGAATAAAACAAAGTCGGGTTAGTTACACCATTTATAACTCAAGAACGGCTGGACTGATTTTAATGATCGTTGATTTCTTGGATTTGCGCGCCCCGAATAGCAGAATAAATAATCGAATTTTTTAATACTAGGAATCCGGTGGAAACCACCGGCAACAGCTAGTAATATGATAAAAACAGCTAAAAATACACAAACTCTCAGTTACCATTATCTAGACATTTCAGTGTTTCAACGTTTACTAATTAGTAATGCTAATTAGAGTCAGCACCATCTCATACAAATTGACTCAGACAAATTGAATGGATGTGATTGACCTCAATTTCATTCTGTGTGACTTTCTTGGAATTTTGATTTGATTTTCAACATTGAATGCCAGCCAGGCGTATCCAGCAAAGTATTTTACCACTAGCTATGGTTTCCTTATTCTATCTAGGCATCATAATTTCAATACCTAGTCAGTTACAAATTTATTACAATTTTGTTTGTGTCATCATTGATCTTTATAATTAAAACAACCTTGAATTGAAATATGTCCATTATAGAAGGTTACTAATTTACTTACCTATTTATTATGTTGTTGAATGCTTGTATTTATTAAAGATATCTACTTTATATAACAACAATGCTACATTTTTAGGGTTCCGTAGCTAAATGGCAAAAAACGGAACCCTTATAGATTCGTCATGTCTGTCTGTCAGTCCGTCTGTCTGTCCGTCCGTATGTCACAGCCACTTTTTTCCGAAACTATAAGAGCTATACTGTTGAAACTTGGTAAGTAGATGTATTCTGTGAACCGCATTAAGATTTTCACACAAAAATAGAAAAAAACAATAAATTTAGGGGGTTCCCCATACTTAGAACTGAAACTCAATTTTTTTTTTCATCCAACCCATAAGTGTGGGGTGTCTATGGATAGGTCTTTAAAAATGATATTGAGGTTTCTAACATTAAAATTTTTAATTCTAAAAAATTTAAAAAGTTGAAAATTAAAGGGTGTCCCCATACATACATAGAAACGCCAATTAATAAAGACCTCTGAGTTGTATCGGCGCTCATACAATTTAGAGGTCTAGCTTAATTGGCACTAACCTCAAATAAGGTAAATAAATAAAATTGTGCATTTCCCTTGATGGATGAACAATGGACGAAGTTTGTACGGAACCCTCGGTGCGCGAGTCCGAGTCGCACTTGGCCGGTTTTTTTTTGTTTATGTTTATCAAATATCAAAATGACAGAGGTCTCGCAAAATATACTTTTATATATTAAATTGAATATTGAAGTCTATATAAATATTATCGACAAGTCTATTTTTGTTTTAGATTTTCATTTGAATTTCAGATAAAATGTTATATCGAAGTAAAAAAAAAAAACATACAACAGACTTCTTTTAAGATTGAGTTATCAACCTTTTTACTTTTAAAGCATTGAAAGTACATCGATCATGCGATAAAAGAAAAAAACTATTATGTATTGGCTATTGAGAAATTTTAAATGACATGCTTTATTATAATACTAACACAAGTTTTTTTCATTTTGAAGCTTTTTGAAACCTAGTGTATGAAGGTTTTCTTTCGAGTTCGAGATATAAATTGGTTGGATGCAAAAAAATCAATGTAATATGGACTCAATAGGCAGCTTTGTGAATGTAAGTATACCACCCAATGATATTATAATAAAAAATATAATTGATTATAGGGTTCGAGGCTCGCCGATTTGCTCGGATTTTATCATCCAAGCTTATCGAGGCTTCGGGAGACCGACGGGCTGGGAGCTTTTTCCGCCAACGCATAAGCTTGGCCATCCAAAAAGGGAACGCTGCCAGCCTGTTGGGAACCTTGCCTATCGACAGCAGCGAGGGCTTTGAGGATGTTTTCTATATATCATAGTTTGTATTTTTTACTTTAATTGATACCATCTGAATTAAAGTCTTATTAAAAACATAATTATTGTCCGCCATCTATTGTACCTATTTATTCTGACGATAAATAACATAAAGCTAATATCTATCTACTTATTATAATGTTGTAAATTTTTCGTAATTCTCATAAAAGTTTCATAGCATGTTTTCAGACAAACTACCTTGGAAGCACCTCCTAACGATGATGCAATCATTCGACAGTGGAAGCTTTTTGAACGATATAATTACAATATAATCAATGTATCAAAACCCACGCACAAAAGATTTGCTGACATAATACCTATTTTGACATACCTACTAATATTTGTTATATTTGAATAAACGAATTGTGAAACTTGCAATTCTTTCTGTCTGATTAGTCTCAGATTCTGCTTGTATTTATAAAACAAAATATTTCATATTAGATTTGAACAGTGTAGTGTGAACTCAATACTTACTGAATTATCACGATGCAATACATTCGGGATTATTCGTGGAACTTCGTAGCCGATCGTAATTTCTGACGCTTGCCGAGGAATCTGGCATAAATTTCGATCTCGTTCCCGCGTGCGCAAAGGCAGAGAGAACCGGTTTCATAGTATACACAAATGCATATAGCTGGGCTTTCCAATAAACACTTTGATCAGGTTTTGGTTGAAGTTAACCTGTTCTTCCGTAAAAATATCCAACCAATAATTGGAAATTTTAGATTGTGTGTAAACTGTCTGGAGCCACACGAATACCGTGGATATCATTAGTTATCTAGGAGGGAGATGAACACAATCCTCTTAGGTGTGTAATGTAAACTGCTTGCAAAAAAAATGAGCACCTAATTTTAAAAATCTTTAAATCCAGTTTTGAACACAATGCTCTGCTAGGTTGACGGAGCTGGTTCACTTGAACGTACGCTCTATGCTTTTTGCTTCAAATAGATTTATTTAGATACTGTTGTAATTTCTTGACATGTCAAATAATTGTTAATGAACAGTGTCTATTGCGATTAGTAAATAGAAAAGTAAGTTAAGACAAGTTCTGCTTAGATTGGGATCAGATGGCCGTGTGAGAATAATGACTCAGGATATTAACGTCGAAGAACTGGAAATTTCCTCACCAAGTACTTTTTGGAAATACCCACGTGGTACATCATCAAAAGTTACTACGAAATGTTTACCTTTACGATGATTAACACTAGCCTTTTATTATAAAATTAATTCTTCCTTTAAGTTGTACTTAAGTACTTATTTAATATTATTAGTATTAATTACATAGTCATTTCTATTTAAAGTTTCCCAATACATGTATAATGCATAATAATATTATGATATGATACTTTGTAAGTTTATAACTTCATAGTACGAATAAAAAAATATTAATATTGGTTTAATATTGTCTGACCGATACACAAACCAATTACAATGATAATTAAGAAATTATCAGTAACGAGGTTATTAGTTCGAAAATGTAAATGATATCTATACATACCAAAGACATGAATCAAGATCAAAATGTGTTAGAAATTATTATTAATGAGGTTATTAGTTCGAAAATGTAAATGATATCTATACATACCAAAGACATGAATCAAATCGACTGTATTTACTTTAAAAAAAAAATATTGTTCAAGTTTTATAACCAAAATATTAAAAAAATAATACGTAGGTTACAAAATGACATACTGTGTTTTTCTCGAATTTGGTGGGCTACCCAAGGAGACCAAAATCTTCATCCGTGAATTATGTACTTCATAAATTGCGTGTTTCCTATGTATGTCATTTTCTCCGTACTATATGGACAAAATAAGTTTACGTAGAACTTGTGATTTATTTTAATTATGTTTTTATATGGTATTTATTCAATTATAAGTTTATGTAGGTTAAAACTAATGAACCAAAGATGATTTTAGAATTTAAAGACTGGCTGTAACTATGATAATTTAAAATATGTGATTAAAAACAAAACTATAAGTCATTTTGTACGTACTTCCCTATCTACACACTTTTTTACAAATCACATTGGTATTAATTAGATTATGTAATAAGGTGCCTAAAACGATATCTTGCAATTTAACATAAACCATTGTGGTTACAGATGGCATAAAAACGTTTTTTGATGCTAATTCATGCATCGCTACTCTATTTTTGTCCGGGCGTTCATAAACATAACTTTGAGTTCGGACTCTTTAGTACAGTGCGATAATACAACGCAGGCGCACGTTTGCTGCGTGTGCGCAATGGGGGGCGTCTCGCGGGTTTTTGTGTTATTGATTTTCGGCCTAAGTTTAGTTTTCAATACAGTGGAAGTGGACGCTAAATCTACAAGCTCACATTCTAGTCACCATTCGAGCTCCCATCATTCAAGTCCAAGTCACCATTCAAGCTCACATCATGCAAGTTCAAGTCACCATTCAAGTCCAAGTCACTCGACCAGCCACAATTCGGGCCACTCGTATCCAAGCTCTACCGGACATTCAGGAAATAGCCACATAGCTCATAGTTCTGGCGCTAGCTCACATAGCTCTTCTAATACTGGAAGCCACAGTTCTTCTTCAGGTCACAGCTACCCAAGTTCAAGTGGTAATTCTGGAACCGGAAGTCATGGGTCTTCAAGTTCAATTCAAGCAAGTCACATAAACCCAAGTTCAAACAGCCCTTCAAGTAGCCATAGTACTTCTTCAGGGCACAGTTACCCAAGTTCAAGTGGTCATTCTGGAACCGGGAGCCAAGGAACATCAAGCCACAATTCAAATAGCCACAGGTATTCAGAGACTAATAAACTATCTGGTGGTGGAAGTCACTACCCTCCAGTCACAACTGGACATCAAAAACATAAATCTAATGGCTCGAAACCTCACACATATCCTAAATCAACCACCCAATCAAGTACCGCTCAAAACGGCCAGGTTACGCACGTAACTTCTAGACCAAGCTATCCGCTATCTTTTGGCAAATCTGGAATAGGAAATACAGGTAACAGGACTCAACAACAACATCCAATAATATCAAAACACAATTTAAATAGTTCTAGTAGTGGGATACACAATTCTTCGACATCAAGTCACGGGTATTTAAGGACTAATAAAACATCTGGTGGAAGTAACCACACTCGAGTCACAACTGGAAATCAAAGTCACCCATTTATTGGTTCGAATCCTCACACATATCCTAAATCAACTACCATATCAGGCACAGTAACTTCTAGACCTAGCTATCCGCTAGGAAATACAGGTAACAGGACTCAGCAACAACACCCAATACCATCAAAACTCAATTTAAATAACCACACTCGAGTCACAACTGGAAATCAAAGTCGCCCATTTAATGGCTCGCAACCTCACACATATCCTAAATCAACCACCATATCAGGCACAGTAACTTCTAGACCTAGCTATCCGCTAGGAAATACAGGTAACAGGACTCAGCAACAACACCCAATACCATCAAAACTAAATTTAAATAACCACACTCGAGTCACAACTGGAAATCAAAGTCGCCCATTTAATGGCTCGCAACCTCACACATATCCTAAATCAACCACCATATCAGGCACAGTAACTTCTAGACCAAACTATCCGTTATCATCTGGCAAATCTGAAACAGGAAATACAGGTAACAGGCAACCTACTCAAACGCAAAATACACAACAACAAAAAGTTCATCATACAACTGTACATCACCACCATCACCATCATTATTACTACAGTCCACCGAGTGCTATTTATTATACAACAACAAATGGAGTTCCAACAAACTTTCCAGTTTATAGAGGTCCCCTGCCTGATTATGTATATACATATAAATCTTCAGGAAGTAGATATAGTAACCTATTATCGGGTTTAGCTTTATACAACCTCGGGAAAACGTCTTCAAATTCCCATTTCCAGAAATATCATAAGCACTATAAGCCAAATAGTAATGAATTATGTAAATTTGGTGTACAATATGATAACGGCAACCATGAAGAAATGAATATTGATTGTCATACAATTACAAGATTCATATGGGCAGAGCAATCCGCTCACACTAATGTAAACAATAATACTATAACTAATCAAACTGTAATTACTACACATACTGTTTTACAAACAAATATTTCGCCAAATGGTACTTTGTTAACTTCTACTGTACCTCCAGTTATACCAAGTATGGTTCCTCAGAATGTTATTAATTTACTACCTAATGGAACAGTAGTAAATGTAACGATCGCAAGTAATAATAGCCAAGTTATGCTACCTAACGGTACTTTAGTCCCATCTAGTATATCTGTTCCCCAAGTAAATAATAACATGCAAGTCATGCAACCTAATGGAACATTGGTAGTCAACACAAAATCTGTAGTGACTACTACCAATACTGAAGTTATAAAAGTCAGTGATAATCGATTTAAGGGAGATCCAGTTATAGTAACTCCTGGGATGATATGCTATGTTATAAGAAGCACGCCTTCTTCATTTCTTCGTAAGACAATACCCTGTGGTTTATTAGAAACTTATGCTAAACAATCTTTGCGTACGAATTCGGCTGTGATTACGAAATCATCGTTTCCATTTACATGTGTTTTTAGTGTTATCATTCTATTAATATTTGCTTAGATATCTGAAAAGTTAAAGTCTTTAGATATAGATATAAAATAGTTTTTTGGTTATTATAAATTGTGTACTCGTATGTATGTTAAAAAAAAACAATTGTATACAGAAAAAATAATACGCATTATAATTTTACTTTGTTATGTTGATAAATGTTTAAATACTTGTTTACATAGTCCTCTTAATTAAAATCCTGTTTGTTTATTTAATTTAAAAATATCTATTAATACTATTAGATGCATGTTTTTTTTATTGTTTTTGAATAAGTAATTACAAAAACTTGTAATAGTACTTAATTATATTGAAATATTTTATTAAACTAGTAGATAAGAGGCATTAATTACTTTTTAGTTGTAGATTAAATAATACTCTAAAGTAATATGTATTTACGTATATAGTCCAAATAATTGTAGCCAACTAGTAATTTGGTACATCTATTTACACAATATGTGGTGTGTCCATTTAGTATTTCGTGTCATAAATATTCGGATTTGAGCTCGGTCATAGACGGCGCCAAGCCAAACGAACTAAAAATAAAAGAACCATTACAAAGTCAAGGTTTGTGTGTCTCACCATTATATTTAGTGGCAAGATCTGCATTTATTTATTCGTATTTTTGTCGTTTTTTATTAAATATTATTTTTGATAAGTTTTTGAGATTTATTTATGTTCCTAAAAAGATGGTAGCTATGTTAGCTATCATGTCCATTAAAAATTGCGATTTTAACTGTTTACCATAGATGAGATTAAATTATATCTGTAGTGATATATTCCAATAATATTTTTATGAAGCTTTTTTCATAATTATTATATGTAATATATGTTATGGTTTGTATTACATATTATTCCATCAACTCGCAGCTGTGCAAAGCATGTGGTAGAGCGAGAAGGCTAGTGGCATGTATACATTATATCTCACTTACACCTTTATACGTCGCGTCGCATCGGCAGTAGTTTTTTATCCGACGAAAAAACGGAGGAGGTTCTCAAGTCAACGCGCATATATATTTTTTATGTAGATCTATACTTTTAGAAATCCGTATACAAGTGGGAAAAAACGAAATCCTTATAATTTCTGTCTAAAATCTTTACCGTATGTCAAAGGTTGCTTGGTGCAAGTAATGTAATTTTATAATGAGCATTTGGGGGTGCCATTTGCTAGATTTCGTCCATAGACCCTATGTCCTAAATGTCTCGTGTAATTGAGATACTATCTTTTTTTTTAGTTTAATTTTCGATCACTTTTTATGACTTTAGAAGCGCATATCTCACCAACTATTGATTTAAAAATATTATTTTTAAACCTCTTTATCATTTATTTTAAAGATCTTCAGATACCCCATACGCATTAGGTCCACTGGTTTTTTTTCATTCCTAAGTTAAATGTATGAAGTGCCAATTTTTTTTTCGTGATTTATACCTTTCAAATTTGATATTTAGGGTGGTGGACCGTATTTTTTTTTGTGACCGAAAGAAGTACACAAGGTACACGAAAGAAATTGGCTCTTAAGTGCAGCTGCCAGAACATATCTATAGTTGCTTGGCTATACCGCTATATTTACTTATGATTGTGATACTCACTCGATAAAAATTGTTTAAAAATGAATATGTAACAAATTTTGAAATGGACATCATGAAAACATTAAAATTCAACAATTCTAAATGATTATATATTACTTCGAATGCTTTGGGTCGAATATTACAATGAACTTGAACTTTCGGTGAAGGAAAAAATCGTGAAGAAGTTATAGCTCGTTGGTAGGATACTTTGTAGTACAGGAGTACTGCCTTCTGAATCTGGCCCTTGATCCAGCCGCCTAACGCGTGCCTTTTGAGATATTAGTCGCGGATCTTGGCCATTAGGCTATGGGCGGAAACTTTGTTATTTTTATTATTGTTATTAAATCTCCCGGTCTAAAAAAATATCACTATACAACAACATTGAAAATATGCGAAAAATAATAATAACGTTTAATACATTAATAACAAATAATAATATGTTTATTCCAATTGACCTTAAACTTAACCTACCTTGTTATGATTAGCTTTCTATGTCTTTTATTTAGTGACGCATATGTTATTATTTAAACAGTTGTTTCATCACCTTAGTATGTATGTATATTGTTGATTTAAGGTGCAACAACAAGTTAATCGAATAGAAAAATAACTAGCTCAATAATATAGTAGAAAAACATATTTTAATACAAAACTATAAAATATTTTAAAGTTTTTAATCATCATTGAAATCAATTGAAATTGTTTCCCAAATTGAGCATAATACGACAGATAATAGGTACAAACTAGTTTAATAACAAAACACATACACCGAAGGTAAACGGTTCAGCTAGGAACTAAGTGCTGGAGGCTGTGAAATTTTCATTTGCAAAGTGCATCCATTACCAGACATTTAACTTCAGCCGTTAAACTGTGGACGAAGTAAATTTAAGGCCTCGCGGTTTAGTCTTAATAACACTTTATCTAACCCGGCTTATTACGAGGTTAAGTTGTTAGGTTAAGTAATAGGTTACTGACATTCTATGAAAAGATAAATAGTCCTACATTGTCACAGGTGTTTTGATTCATTAACAAACAAAACCAAATTGTTGAAAAAAATAATGTGTCTGTCACACTGAACCTCTTCAGCCAACGGAGAGTGTTTTATTACACTTCACTTCGTCTCCCCTCTTAATTATTTCTTTTCATTTCGTCAAGGAAAAAACAGCTCTGACTCTGTAAAGCATCAAATTTTGTGATAAATATAGCACCCCTTCATTTTCTTTTTTGCTCGTATTCTCTAGGTTATAATTAACGTTCCCGTCTTTATACAACTAAAATTCAGTTTTTTAAACGCAACGAACTCCCTTTAAATTACTCTTTTCATATTTATTTACGTTTTTAAAACGTGAAATGAATTTATTTTTGAACTACGGAGTTGCCCGCGGCTATTGAACAATACACGCGAAGCATTTAGGCTAGTCAACAAGTTCAAAAACGTGTTAATTCTTGTATCCGTGTCTAATATAAGCGATACCTCATTCGATTCGGAATGACGTCTAGAAAAAATTATTTCGAGGATTTATTAGCACGTTATAAATTGCAATAGTTATTAACAAAAAAAAAATAATCATTAATAACTCAAAAACTATTCATATTTAAGAAATTTTGAAAACAGATCCTTAAAGGGGAGGAAATTTCCATTAAAAAAAAATTGTACTCCTGGAACTCTACCTCTATTATTTATAGTTTAAATTTAACGCCGAAAATTGGGCTACGCGTGGCCGTTATGGCATGAGCGAACTACGTCTAAATACAGTGTACCACATAAAATATTTTTTTTTATAGTGACAAATATTAATTAAAAAATTTGAATAAATTATGGTAACATCTAGACACTTGAAATAATAAATCTCCGTAAAAAAATAAAAAATAAGTCAATTTTTCAAAAAGTAATACTATTGTTACATAACAAAAAAAAATCCAATCTCCGTTTTCATAAAAGACGACATAAAAGTTTAAATAATATACCTAAAATATTTGGCTTCGTAGAGCCATTCTTATATAAATACTTAACAAGATCACGAGATGAAAATTTCTTAAAGTTTATTAATTTGTCGATAATATTTTTTTAAAGTTAACAAAAAATGAAAATTCCAAGAAATGTTGTTGACTTTTTATTTTTTTTACAAATGTTTTCTCATTGCTGTTTTTGCATCTAATAATAGCATTAAATAATTTTTTTTTTGTTTTTCATAATTTCTTAAGATATTCTTTATAAAGTAAATTATATTTTATATTTATTTTTTACCATTTAATTGCATTAAAAAAAAAACCTTAAAAAACATGTTTTAATCGTTTTTTATTTATTTCGGCAATTTAAATAACTAGTTTCGATTTTTTTTCTCTTTAATCATGATTGGCATTTTCTCATAAGACAACAAAAAAATATTTATTTATTTATTTTTTATCTTGTGATCTTGTTAAGTATGTATATAAGAAAAGCTCCACGAAGCCAAACAATTTTAGGCATATTATTTAAACTTTTATGTCGTCATTTATGAAAACGGAGATTGGATTTTTTTTTGTTATTTAACAATAGTATTACTTTTTGAAAAATTTACTTATTTTTTTACTGAGATATATTCTTTCAAGTGTCTAGATGTTACCATAATTTATTCAAATTTTTTAATTATTATTTGTCACTATAAAAAAAAAATTTTATTTGGTACACTGTATTTAGAGGCAGTTCGCTTTGGCCGTAACGGCCGTGCGAAGCCTTATTTTCGGCGTTAAATTAAAACTATAAATAATAAAGGTAGAGTTCCAGGAGTATTTTTTTTATTGGAAATTTTCTCCTCTTTAAGGATATGTTTTTAAAATTTCTTAAATATTAATAGTTTTTGAGTTATTAACGAATTTTTTTTTTTTTTTTTAAATAACTATTGCAATTTTTAACGTCCTAATAAATCCTCGAGATACATTTTTCTAGACGTCATTCCGAATCGAATGAGGTATCGCTCATATTTTTAGGAGCTTGAACAAGAATTAACACGTTTTTGAACTTGTTGACTAGCCTAATTTGGGATCTCATCTTCTCAAGGGAAATTTTGCAAAATTTTGCTTTATTGTTCACTGACTGTAATCGGCGTGGGTTATCCTAGGTGGGAATCGAACCCACGTCCTTTGTCATGATAGATAGGGTATCTTGCCGTCCAGCCCAATCGTGTAAGCCTAAATGCAAACATCCGAACCGACATATGTAGGTAATAATTGTTGTACGACGCAACCCGCTCTTTATAAATACCTAGCTGAAAACATTGGAAACAAAATTATGATTAAGGCTTAAGATAAAGATAAAAGATAATAATTATTAATCAATATTAAAATAATAGGCCATAATAGACCATAACTATGTGTCCATAATTTTATTTTAAATTTTCACCTATTGATCGAGCTCGCCAATTCGCTCGAATTTTATCATCATCGTTCTAGGAAGCTACGGGAGACCAGCGAGTGGGGAGCTTATTCCGCCAACGCATAAGCTTAGTCATCCAAAGAGGAAACGCTGCCAGCCTACTGGGAATCATGGCATCGGCAGCGGCGGCAGCTCCGAGGATATTTTTTTATATAAGTATTATAGATAGTGATTTGTATTTTTGTTGTAAATATTGTAACTGTATAAATATCACAAAATTTCACCACCAACCAATAAATAACATCTGCGAACTTTAATAAAAAAAACAAGACAGTTATTTGAATACATAATGAAAAAACAGCTTGTTAAAACAGAGTGTTAAATCCGTTTCTCGTGATTCTACTAATATATTAGGAACCCTAATGCTTACAAACACCTGGGTGTGCCAATAACAATTGTTAGATGTCGTTTGGCTGGCCGAGCCCTCAGCTATTGGCCTTCCTGAGTTATCGTCCTATGTTAGCGGCGCGTTTGCCACTCGATGCGTTTAAGCATTTTTCCGTACCTCGATAACGATATCACGTCGGCTGGCTCAGGAAATATTAGAAAACAACATTTTGACATGGATTCAGATTCAAATTTATATCTTTGGATAACCGAAGTTTGAATCTATAAAGGTTCACATAAAGTTGAGAGGAGAGGTCGTATTTTAAATGTTATGTACAAAATCAAAATATTTTTGTTCTTCTCATACTCCATTATCCAGCGTTAAACACCACATTTTTTTATTTTATACTAAAAGAGAAGAGATGAATAAGATCAGATCTCGTACAAGATTCAAAATTTCATATTTCCCCAAGGGAAATTCTAATACCATTAAAATGTTTCAACCCTCAAAGAGATAACTTCCGCTTTTACATCGATTTCATATTAATTTGCCTATCGAAGGCTAACCTACTTCAGCTGATTAAAAATGAAATTGGAGGCTAATTTAATTCGGTCGTATAAAATTTCGGTCACGATCGAAAACATTATTAGAGCCACACCTTGCAAAATTCCCTAATATTGCTAAAAGAATGAGGGATCATTACTTTCCTTTTGTTTTATACGCCCAGATATTATTTCCGGTCATGCCATGCTGTTGAATTATTATTGTTTTATCGCGTTAATAAAATTAATAGGTACCATTCCAGACTTATTACGATTTGTTACGATTCGTAAGTTTTGTGTTGCCGATTCATTTTCTAGATAGCTGTGATGAAATTATTGCGTTTGATGTTGTTTAAAAAATCTAAAGGTTCTACGTAATCCTAGAGTTTTGGCACTCCTATATATTTTAGGTCTAAAACTTCTTTATTCAGAATTAAAGTTCTTTTCTGACTTGGTCTACAACATCAGTGCGCTTTGTTTGGTACCGATTCAGTAGTATCACGTCGTCACTTGCCAATATAGTACTTTCGGGCAAAAAACATTATATTTAATAGCAACAATTCGCTCGGCACAATCAAGTGACTTTTTATAAGGCGCAGTAGTTGATAGTACAGGTTCAGAATGATCTTTACGCTACGATATTTATTTATATTAGCTACTAGTTCTAATTAGCAATACAGTGCAATTCAGCTAGCTCAGTGCTGCGTGCCTTATTGTCTTATATTTAACTACATGGCGCCTCTTCTTTTCTCTTTCTATCACATAACTTATAACTCTACTCACGTAATGAGTCCGACAATGTAGGTTCATGTAGCTTTGCACCATAAGTGCGGAGTGCACCAGCTTGGTGGAGGCTTACTGGAGGTACATGCTAAGAAGCGACATACTGAAATAATCCCGTCCAGCAATCTTGCATGCTGCGCCAATTAAGAAGCGCTAATTTAAATTTAGGTGCCAATAAACTTTTTGTATCAAATCGTTATTAAGTATTCCTACTGAGCACACTGATGCTACACCTAAGTCATTATAGGGTCAATGAGTCAAGATGGCGTGAAAAAGAAACTTTTTTCAAATAATGTTTGAAGTCATTACCAGATTTTGTAAAGTAATCATATGCCACGATGCAAAGGATTTTGTATCCCCATGTCTGCCATTAGATATACCTACATACCATCAATTCAGAATGATATAATCAATTTGCATAGATTAGGGTAATGTTGGAGAGTCGGGGGAAAGTGATTAACAGGGGTTAATTTTGGTAACATTTTCGGAGATTGATTAAGTAACTAACTAATGATTTTATGTGGGAGATTTATGCACCATGATAATTAAATAATGATGTATCTACAAATTTAAAAAAATATCTGAATTCCGACGTTTTTCTAAGTATTTAAACACTGTTTAGTGAACAGTAAAGCTGGCAATGGCTTGGAAAAAACTGGCACAAGACTTTAATGAAAGCAGGCATTTGGATTCATGAGCAAACCGAAATCACATTTTGGTAATAAAATAAAGTTGGAGTACACTATGCGAGTTTATCCATGAATAACGTAGAAGGTTAGTAAATCTCAAAGTACTTGGGTTTCTTGGGAAGAGGTTTTGCTTTGCTGATTTCGGAATCTCTTGAGGATAGGAGAAATAGTGTTGAGATTTTTGATACAGACAAACTATGAGATTTTGGTATTTCACTTCTCAATCGATAATCCCACCTAGTGGAATTTAATAAACGTTATTTATTTATTAAATCACAACGTTATTTGTACTAACCCTGTAGAAAAAAGTATATTTTATTTTATCCGATTATTTTACACATTTTAATCACTCTTTCTGGGAAAAGTTATGGAAGATTCTAAGAAAACATTAAGCATATCATTGCGTGCTCCTTACGCGAGCGGCCATCTTTTTCAAGAAAGCTTGTCGCTTCGCTAATTCAATTAGCTAAGGGATATAACAGCGATAGGATATTAAGTATAAGACAAATTGCTCTGTTCCACGCTTCATGCCAGTAAATTCTTGAAGGAAGCCAATAAATTGGCATCGTAGTACTGCCCTTCCGAGAACACTTGGTCGAAACTTATTTAAAATCAATTTTTCTTTAATTCCATTATCCTACTAATACATTATCTCGGTCTAACTATATCCAAAGCTATAATCAAAGAAGAGGCGTTTTATTAAACATAATAAATAATAATACAATTTGATATGGAGTGTTATATCATATAGGTATACCTACTATAATTTAGTGTCACAAGTAATTTGTATTCATGTACTACAACAAATAAAATTTTAATAAACCTTTTTGAGTCTTTTCGTTTATATGTTAGCCAGTTCCACTGACAAACTTTATGCAGAGCTAATTATTGACCGAATATAAGCCTAACAATATAATATGGTTGGTTTTATTTTCTTTTGGTCATCAGTATGGCCATTGAATCAAAAAAGGAATCAAGAACAAATCTGAACCAAAAGGGATAAGCTCATGCAAATTCGATGTCATTTTCCTCAGCAAATCTTCATATTTCCATACAGAAATATACCACATCCAGATCATATTGACTACAAGTCTTATTTGAGCATGGTATTTAAGGGAAACTGTATAGAAATTGGCCTCTATTTATTTTATATATTTATCATTATTTTTTGTCTCGCACGATCGCTAATAGAAGTATTCAAATCATGTTTTTGTTGGTGGATTTCTTTTTTTTAATTATTATTCAGTATAACAAATCTCTCTGTCTAGTAATTTTATCGTTAAATCGAGAGTCATCCAGAGTGATCGCATCTAGATTACTAACTTCTTTATTAATTATCGATTACTGATTTATTGCCATTGATTTATGCCATCTATCAAAAACTTTAACTTTTAAAACTTTTTAACACAATGTTAGTTTTTGTGTATTAGTAAAGAACTTATAAAGGGTATGGTAATCCAAAAAGTGGTCACACAACTCATTAAACCGCGCAGTATATTACCTAAAGGAGGTTGAGAATGACGATGATAATTAATGTTTTCAATATTAAGATTTTTTAACCATGTTACAGAAGGTAATAAATCTAAATAACACCCAGGCCGGTTACTGTACGTTTAACCCTGCAAGAAAATATCTTACATGAGATATTTCACTTCTCAATCGATAATCCCACCTAGTGGAATTTAATAAACGTTATTTATTTATTAAATCACAACGTTATTTGTACTAACCCTGTAGAAAAAAGTATATTTTATTTTATCCGATTATTTTACACATTTTAATCACTCTTTCTGGGAAAAGTTATGGAAGATTCTAAGAAAACATTAAGCATATCATTGCGTGCTCCTTACGCGAGCGGCCATCTTTTTCAAGAAAGCTTGTCGCTTCGCTAATTCAATTAGCTAAGGGATATAACAGCGATAGGATATTAAGTATAAGACAAATTGCTCTGTTCCACGCTTCATGCCAGTAAATTCTTGAAGGAAGCCAATAAATTGGCATCGTAGTACTGCCCTTCCGAGAACACTTGGTCGAAACTTATTTAAAATCAATTTTTCTTTAATTCCATTATCCTACTAATACATTATCTCGGTCTAACTATACCCAAAGCTATAATCAAAGAAGAGGCGTTTTATTAAACATAATAAATAATAATACAATTTGATATGGAGTGTTATATCATATAGGTATACCTACTATAATTTAGTGTCACAAGTAATTTGTATTCATGTACTACAACAAATAAAATTTTAATAAACCTTTTTGAGTCTTTTCGTTTATATGTTAGCCAGTTCCACTGACAAACTTTATGCAGAGCTAATTATTGACCGAATATAAGCCTAACAATATAATATGGTTGGTTTTATTTTCTTTTGGTCATCAGTATGGCCATTGAATCAAAAAAGGAATCAAGAACAAATCTGAACCAAAAGGGATAAGCTCATGCAAATTCGATGTCATTTTCCTCAGCAAATCTTCATATTTCCATACAGAAATATACCACATCCAGATCATATTGACTACAAGTCTTATTTGAGCATGGTATTTAAGGGAAACTGTATAGAAATTGGCCTCTATTTATTTTATATATTTATCATTATTTTTTGTCTCGCACGATCGCTAATAGAAGTATTCAAATCATGTTTTTGTTGGTGGATTTCTTTTTTTTAATTATTATTCAGTATAACAAATCTCTCTGTCTAGTAATTTTATCGTTAAATCGAGAGTCATCCAGAGTGATCGCATCTAGATTACTAACTTCTTTATTAATTATCGATTACTGATTTATTGCCATTGATTTATGCCATCTATCAAAAACTTTAACTTTTAAAACTTTTTAACACAATGTTAGTTTTTGTGTATTAGTAAAGAACTTATAAAGGGTATGGTAATCCAAAAAGTGGTCACACAACTCATTAAACCGCGCAGTATATTACCTAAAGGAGGTTGAGAATGACGATGATAATTAATGTTTTCAATATTAAGATTTTTTAACCATGTTACAGAAGGTAATAAATCTAAATAACACCCAGGCCGGTTACTGTACGTTTAACCCTGCAAGAAAATATCTTACATGAGATATTCAATACTATTGCATGTTCCGTACAAGGTTGTATCATAGTCAATATGAAGCATCTGCTCAATATTTCCTTCTGAACAAATGACATGGATTTTGACTAGAATACATAGCTTTCAATAAAACTTTAGATCATGATGTTTAGTTGAAGTGCAGTTGTGAACTGAACACGTATAAAAGTTAAAATGAAAAGCTTGCACACGCTTGCATCTATACATTGTTTATTTAGATTAGTTAGGCGACTGGAATTAATAAACTGGTGAAAAGAAAGAGGATCTTTATGGCGACCTAACCAACTTTTTAAAGCCTCGTATAATATTTTTTATTTATTTCAGTAAATAATAAATAAATAAATATATATATTCTGGGACATTATTCCACACACACGGCCATCTGACCCCAAACTAAGCAGAGCCTGTACTATGGAAGCCAGATAACTGATATACTACATATACTACTTTTCTTTTGTAAATACATACATATAACGGATCGCCGAGAGGTTGCGACACCACGTGTCGCAGCTGGTCCGTTATCTCTTGTTATTTTCTTGGTATTTTATGGGCGTGTATGTGCAGGAATTGCAGAAATAACAATCGCAAGATATGGCAATGACTATATTACAAATTACTAAATGAAAACACTATTAAAATAACAAAGGATTACAAAAGTAAACTTGGATTAAGAGCTAATGGATTTGTGCGTGTGCACCGCGTGGCGACCATCTTAAAAGTGATCGTCGTCACCGCTATGACACTCACAACCCCATTCGGTGTTACCCGCTCTGATAAATCATAAATTCCCAAATTAAATAATTATTCGCATCGACTAAAAAGTCATTTAAATATCACAATAAATCGAGTACATTAAGGCGCTGACAACAGTTAAAGTCTCTCTATTGCAACCCAACCTATATTAATCCTACTAAATGTACGGTATTGAAATTTAAATACACGATACTCAAGGATATAAATGACAAATTTATTAATCTCAAAACACGATTTCATTTCATTGCCTCGATAAAAAAAATTGCCAAACACAACTCTGAAAATCAAGGAATTCCCAAATTTATCCTATACATGAATGTATTTTTCGATGTGATATTTTACATTAATATTGTTCGAATAATTAGAAAATGATTTATTTCGTTAGTTTTTGGAATAAGGAATTTATTTGTACATAATTAATTATTTTTATAAATGTCGCTTACGTTATTAATTCGGAGCAGTTAGGGGGAGGAGTCAACATTATGCCACACTCTTCTGTCACGTTACTTGCGTATTTTGCTTTGCCCTCACTCGCATTCCGCGGCGATCCGCGTTGCTAGACGGACCTATACCACTTTTTTTCCGAGCGCGCGGTTTCAACATTATCATCCATAAATGGGTAAAATATCTTTTAAAAAAAATGTGAAATGCCTGATGAATAAAGTAAGGTAGTAAGCAATTTATTTCACAGTGATTGACAATGATAAAAGTAAACAAATACTTGTGTTTGTCAAAGCGTCATATCACTGCCGCTAGATTGCAGTGTAATTTATGAATGTATTCAGCCTATTCACATTATAACTTTTTATCAAATTAAATGACAATATTTGGAGGGAAAATGAATTGCATTACATAACTTTTACAATATGATCTCGTCGTATTATTTCGCATAAAAAAGTATTCAAACTAAAGATTTACTTACCACAAAAAGGGCATAATAACTGATTAATTTTATAATCTTTCATGCAATGGGAATAAAATTTGTCGTGCCGCATCACTGACCGAGAAAGATTCTTATTTTCATTACGTAAGACATGTCATTGTTAGCTCAGCGGTCCTGGTTATAGGTCAAGAACCTATAACTACTTGGATGTGTGTGTTCAAATCCATGTGATGACACCATGTTTTATAATGAATGTAAAGTACCTGGATGATTGAGTTGTGCTGGTATATAATACTTTTTATTTTGGTAAACAAAAGAAGGAACTTGAAAAAGAGGAAATTTAATTAATGAAACTGGAGACAACATCTGGATTCGAACCGCGGACATCTGATTTAAGGATCGCACGATCTCCCGCCTGAGCTATTAATTACTTATAGATAGTGGCGAAATTTACTTTCGTATTCTAATGAAAATGTAGCAGTTTCTCATTGATTGAAAACACGGTAAAACGACAAAATTAAACCTAGCTATATATTTTGAATTTTGTACAATTATGAGGCGAATTATTAAGTAAAATCTATATGGGTATCGTTTCCATGGTTTTCGGGGGTGCTTATTAAGAATATATAACATATTTCGAGATCCAAGATGGTGGACGCGAATTAAAAAAAAAATCAATATGGGTATCGTTTCCATGGTTTTCGGAGGTGCCGATTACGAATATATAACATATTTCGAGATTCAAGATGGCGGACGCGAATCATTAAATAAAATCTATATGGGAATCGTTTCTATGGTTTTCGGGGGTGCCGATTACGAATATATAACATATTTCGTGATTCAAGATGGCGGACGCGAATTATTAAATAACATCTATGTATAAGGGTATCGTTTCCATGGTTTTCGGGGGTGCTGATTACGAATATATAACATATTTCGTGATTCAAGATGGTGGACGCGAATTATTAAATAACATCTATGTACATGGGTATCGTTTCCATGGTTTTCGGGGGTGTTGATTACGAATATATAACATATTTCGTGATTCAAGATGGCGGACGCGAATTATTAAATAACATCTATGTATATGGGTATCGTTTCCATGGTTTTCAGGGGTGCCAATTACGAATATATAACATATTTCGAGATTCAAGATGGCGGACGTGAATTTTTAAATAAAATCAATATGGATATCGTTTTCATGGTTTTCAGGGGTGCCGATTACGAATATGGAGTAGTGATATCTCTGCGCGACCTAATTTAACTACTAGCAAAGTATTATGTATTAGTATTTTAACGTACTGCCAAAAATTAGAAGACACTTTACAGACAACTTTTACAACGTTTGTTGGAAATAATATTAGAAGTCAATTATATCAACAGCTAAAGAACATTAATTTTAATACAAGACCATGGTCCTGCTTCCCGTCTGAATTTTTATTAAAATTATTTCTACGTATGAGAATTGACTACATCGTCAAATTCAACAATCGCAATCTGAAAATTAGTAAATCCAAATGTTGAAAATACCTTTCACTTTCGCATTTGTAGTTTTTAAAAGAATAAGTATCTCAGTATTTCTCTCTCTCATTTTTTTTATTTTGGTATCCTATTATATTATTAAAAGGTCATAAACAATAAAAAATATGTTAGGTATTAGTTCTACATACACATACTACGAATAATGACGAATGTCTACACAAAAGCGCCATTTCGCGTGACTTCAAACGCGATAAACCACTGTATGACTTGTTACGCTGTGGTACTATTGTAAATAATGGTGTGAAAGATGAAAAAGTTACAAAAGTAGGATGAATCATATCGAACAAAGTAATCAAACATAAGTCGCCAACAGGAGTCGATCCGTGGACATCTAGTTCGAGGATAGCACGATCTCCCACCTGAGCTATTAATTACTTATTGATAGCGGCGAAATTTACTTTCGTATTCTAATGAAATTGTAGCAGTTTCTCATTGATTGAAAACACGGTAAAACGACGTTTTCTAAAAATGAAACCTAGCTATATATTTTGAATTTTGTACATTATTTTCTTCATTCATATTTCTTATTAAAAAACATTTATACATCCACACGGGCGACGCGAATATAAAATGATAAGAGAAGCGGTTTCATTAAAATTAGTAGGTACATACTATTGTAAATAATGGTGTGAAAGATGGAAATAAAATAGAAAAGTTACAAAACTAGGTTAAAATATATTGAGAACTCGGTTATTACTATTTCTTTATAGCTAGTTGTAATTACATATTTATACTATCAATAATAGCGCCATCTAGTTGTGTTAGTTTCATAGATATATTTGTACTTGTTTATTGTTTGGATGATGGCCGAAAAAGTGCACCGTTTTACCGCGTCTTCGTGTGTGGCGCTATGCTGTGCTATACGTGCTATATATATTGGGGATGTAGAGGGGCGTGGCTAAAATTTCAATTTCTCAAGGCCATTTAGCTGTTGTCAGCGCCTTAATCACGCGCCGTTACATATATAGATAATTACACCCAGACACAGGACAAACAGAGATGAGGTGATATTACTCCTCCCCTTATCAAAAACAAATATTTGAAAGGATATTGAAGCATGAAATTGATAGAGTTATAACTATGGCAAAGCAAAAAGGATTTTTTATATAGGTATTTAGGATTTTTCAGTAAAACTAAGTCGTTCTGTAATTTTTATTGCATCCAAACAAATATGCTTAAATTAAATACAACTTGATAGCACAACAGAGCAAGAGTTACTAATAAAACTAGACACAAGCTCATAATTTTATTGGTTTCATAGCTTTATCGCAAAGTACGACAAATATCCCCACAGCGCGATTCCGTAGCTTTCTGCTTATTAGTGAAAGGAAAAAGTCCACTAATGGGATATAGCGCGCTCAGAGACTATTTCGTTTCAAAACTAAAAGGACGTCATATTGTGCAATATATTATAAATGCGGAACCTTATGTGTTTTTCAATTTACCATAATAGCTGCATAAAAATAGCCAAAAAAATTTGGTACCAAAGAAAAATTAAAGCATGTCTTCGGATATTTATTACTATTTACTTACTGCTTATTTCTACATAGATATGTGATACTGATGTATCTTTATTTGATAATTATAATCTGTAGCTCAAGATTGGTGTTGTATCCAGCGACCGACAGTGCTCTCCAGTCATCGATTGATTAGATTTTTTTCATACCTTTTACACGAACCAAACACATTCTGTCATCGTATGAGACAACACCTCTCGTAATTAAATTTTAAAACAATACAATATACATACTAACTTGATTGATTTTTTGATGTAAGTTTGGAAAATAAATTGATGTATAAATAATAATTATTATTTGTAGGTACAAGTTTTGATACTCATGTTCATTAGTAGTGCAATCATTTGTTTGGTGTACATGTACATGTAGATTATTAGGTGTGCGGTTAATTATTCCCCTATAAGAAATACCGCAGCAGGAACCGCAGTTTTGAAGAAAAATGTTACTAGGCTGTTAGGACAAAAGTTAGGTAGGTGTTTAAGAAATGAGCACATATTTTGCAAAGATCCTCATTCATAACGTAAAATAGGTATTTTCCATATTTTTAAATTTCACTACTTCAAACCACTGTAAATGGTATAAAGCTTTTGTCTAGATTTAAAACATTGCTACCAACTAATGGAATATAGATCTTCATTGAAACAGTAATATCTTAATATACAAACAATACATTAATCATCAGTAATAATTCACATGTGTGAATTGAAACTGTCTGTACAATTATCATATTGTGCATTATTAATTTGTTTTAGACGATGTAATTATGTATAGTAGTGGTCGCCCGTGTTCAAAATTGGACTAAAATAAAACAAAATAGTATCTATATAATTATTATGAATGTAAAGAAAATCACTTCACTCATATATGAACTCTTTTCTTTAAAGTTTTTGGCGCGTTATCGACAAAGCATAGAGATTATTGTTATTCTATTCGCCAAAAAGGCAAGCAAAGGTACAGAACCATACAGCCACAAGGCATAGAGATGTCACGCACGACTGACAGTGGTGACATTTGTGTGTGTGTGTCAAACGCATGGTAGTGTGAGTAAAAAAGTGTAGGTACCTACATAGTTTTTGCTTCACATATTAATATTATGATGATAGAATGGCCAAAAGATCACTAAAAGGTAAAGCTGTTAGATAACTGTCTTAGGGCTTGTACACAAAACAAATGAATGTGAATTCGGTTTGTATGAATATGCTCGTAGAATTTTACGATGCGACGTTGCATCGCAGTTTTGTGTACCCTGATGATATCATGGTGACGAGAGATCTTCTCGGATTTTAAGACATAAATAAAACGTCCCGATTTAAGTGTTGTAATATAACAAATGTTTTTCTCACCGAACTACGCTAAAATGATAGAGTTACAGATTGCTAGCTAGCGCTGCACGTGACACAAATAATAATTAAATCACTTTAAAAATACAATCTGAATGTGTTTTCTCGTACATTTGTGAATCTAGAAGAAAAAGGTAATGCATCATAATTTAAAAATAAGAATGTACTCGTACGTTACCCGTACAATTGTAGAGACTTCTTATCGTTTTAAATTGTAAAGATATGTTAGTGCTATATTAGTCTATAATAATATAGAGTCGTATGTATCTACTAATTTGAAAGGGTAATTTTGGTTATGTTTAGTTATCAATATTTTTCCATTTTTTGACAGGTTTTTTGCCAGTAATAAACTTCGATGATAAAAAATAACCCAAAAAATATAAAATCCCACGGAAACACCTAAAATAAAAAAATACATAAAATAAGTATTTAAAAAGGCTTAACGAAAATTATAGAAAATCCAAATTGTTATTATGCTATATGTACATATGCTTACACATTTTCATTATTATTTCATCATCATCATTCCAGCCGCAAGACGTCCACTGCTGCTATTCTATAAATTCAGTACTTACTGTGAAAAATATTGCATATCACTTGCAAATTAACCTCATCAAAGGTACACAAGAAAAAATATAAGACTATTTGTTTTAAAGTTCTATTTATTCAGCTATAATTCATTGTAGCACTCCTTAATCAAATCGGAACCCCTCTCAGCAATCATAACAGTGGGCCCGTTTGTGTTTGCACCAGTTATTGAAGGCATTATACTAGCATCAATCACACGAATCTTTTTCATTCCGTGCACCCTTAAATGTCCATCTACAACCGAATTTCTCGCATCAGGACCCATTTTAGAAGTACCAACTGGATGATATAATGTAGTTGCCATATTTATACATATACATTTCCAGTAATCGTCGCTGTCTAACTCAAATTTATTACAAGCTGGCCATTTCATCCTACCCAAAAAGCCACCAATGGATTTAAAATAATCGGTCTCCACTATTTTAGTGGCTATTTTAATTCCTATTACAGCTGACTCTAAATCCCTCGGATCGTCAAAGTAATTTAAATAAATATTAGGGTAATCTCTAGGATTATTTGAGCTGAGACAGACATTTCCTCTAGATTTTGGATCCAAAATAATGAATACAAATTCAAAAAGTGCATGTTCCATGTTTTGCTCTACTATAGAGTCGACTACTATCTTTTTATAAGAAAGTTGTGTTGAAAAATATGTTTCGGTATCTGAAGAATTCTTCAAGAAAAATGTCAAATGATTTTGATATTCAGGATAACTAACGTTTTTATTTGAAGAATAAAAAGCTACGACGTTAGAGCCTCTTACTTCGCCTAAACGTCCACTATGATTATAAAGGTATCGTATTGCATCGAAATTTTGATCTTCTTTGCCAGAAAGACCCGGTTCATCTCCATAGATTGTAATAGGTAAATTACAATGATCATGTAAATTCTGACCCACCATCGGTAAATCTAATTTGCATGTAATATTTTTTGCATGCAGATGTTCCTTGGGCCCAATGCCAGACAGCATTAATAGTTGCGGTGTATTTATAGTTCCCGCACATAAAACAACTTCGAGACGTGCATAAAATTTCATTTCAATCCCATTCCTTTCTACTTTCACTCCATGCCGTTGATTGTTATCTAAAATTTCAGTAACTAGCGAATTTCTTATAATTTTTAAATTTGGTCTATTTTGTATTTCAATTAAATATGCTTTTGCCGCACTTTGTCGTACTCCATTATGTGCAGCTGTTCTAAATTTTCCTGCACCTAAAAAGTTTGCAGAATACAAATCAGGTACAGTTTTGCAACATGTTTCGTTCCACGAAATAAGTATCTTTTCAGTAATATTTGCGTATGTGTGCGGAAGTGTACCAATAATGAGTGGTCCATTATGACCATAGTTTTGGCTTATTTTTGGATCTCTTAATAAATTCCTATCTTGTAAGTTTTCAGCTTTTTTAAGGTATTTGCGTACAATATCTGGATGCCATTCTTTGTTACCATCATCATACCATTGTTGATAAACATGGTCATTTCCTTTTATATGGGATAAACCATTCATACTGCTGCCTCCACCAAACATTTTAGCTCTCGGCCAGTATACGGACTCATTGATATTTGCCTGGTTACTTACTCCATTATTTTGTGTTTGATATTGCCAATCATATTTTGAACGATAAAGATATCCATCCAATCCTGGTATCTAAAATAACGTTGTATTACTAATACTACGTTGTTAGAAGTTTTCAACCAAATCAATTTAAGATCATAATCCTAGCTTAAAATTATAAATGCGAATGTGAGTTTGTTTGTTTGTTTGTTACCTTTTCACGCCTATGGTATGTAGAAAGACATGGGCTACTTTTTTTCTCGGGAACGCTGGTCAAACCGCAGGGGACAGTTAGTTATAAATAATTTATATTATTTATTTGTCAACACAAACCAAAAACAATAATTGCGACTACTGTGTAACAATGCTATGAAATAAATGTATGAGTTGATGGTGCCTGTGGTAAGTTATAAGAACTTGTATTACATATCATCAATAGTATTGTTTTATTTTGACTTTTTAATGAATATGTACTCACAGAACTTTCCACTGGTGGATTTCCTCCGGCTTCAATTAACAATATTTTCCATTTCTTAACTTCACTCAATCGATGTGCAACAATACATCCTGCTGTTCCCCCACCTACTATTATAAAGTCAAATATTTCTTGGTCTAAAATTAAAAGAAAAAGGATTGTTTCACTTGAACAAATTAATAAAGACAATATTTTTTTTCGCTTCAACTAGTACGTACCGCAAATTTCAGCATCTGGAAGCCAGTTTTCATTGATAAGGCATTGTGATGCCGCAAAAAATTGCAATGCTGAAGTAAAAATCCCAGGTGCTATACCAGTAGTCGGTGACAGACAGGATTCGTTGCTTGAAACCATATATTATTTTTTGACTTGATGTAAATTGATAAAATATTTACATTTTGTATGTTTACTTTTATGTATCTATCTATTCTATATATCTATATACTAGCTTTTTTCCGCGGTATCAACCGCGATTCTAGATAACAAAATAGCCTATAACCTTCCTAAAGAATTGGGAACTATCAAATACAAAAAAAAAACTGACTTGTAGATTAGCGCGTTTAAACAAACAAACAAAAACTCTTCAGCTTTATTATATTAGTATTGATATAAAAATCAATTGCTATTCGTTAGTCTCGCTAAAACTCAAAAACGACTTGACCGATTTGTTTTTTTTTGTTTGTTTTGTTAAGATACAAATTTACAAAACATCTATACAGACACTTGTACAGATACAAATTTACAAAACACCTGTACACTTAAACTATCCATGATGTATAAATTTATAGTATGTAGGTTTTTGAAGACATTCATATTTTATAAAACACCTCTTTACTTTATTTTTCCACATTATAGATAGTCATAGTGTACAAGTTGTTTGTAAATTTGTATCTGTGCAGCTACTTATGTTGCTGACTGTACGTACGATGTTCACCGGGGTGTGAAGTTTTGTATAAAAAATAACATTTTATTCAGATACAAAATGACATAAATATAAAAAAAATTGGCCGAAAATATACTGTGACTGGAAAACAATATTGTTTTACTATTACATCATCAGACTTACCAAGTCATTTGATAAAAATAAAGAACAAATAAAGAAAAAAAAGATCCCTTTCAAGATCAAAAATACTTGCTACTAAACTACTGCTTGAATTATAAAAACGAACTGTTTTTACAAATGGCTTTACTTGATACTGTAACCCCTTTCCAATTCAATACTTATCGCTCTTTATGTATAAACATGAAATGAAGAAAACAGGCTCTACCTGTAGAGCCTGTTTTTACACGTATTTTTGTGATAATATCCTGATATTATCACAAAAATACGTGTACTTTAATTTTTATTTTTATATTGTTACCATAGCACACAGTAGGTAGTAGCAGAGGCGATCAAACGGGTTTGAAATGAGTTTTATTGATAAATGATATAAATTATAAAAGTAAACATGCAGAATTGCAGTCATGACGTATGCGAGCACCGTGTTCGCTCACGCTGCTCCCACACATCTCCACACCCTTCAGGTGATTCAAAACCGTTTCATGCGCAAAGCCACGGGCGCCCCGTGGTACATGCGCAATGAAAACCTCCACCTTGACTTAGGTCTCCCTACAATCAAACAATTCATAAAACGCGCCTCGCGCCGATATTTTGATACCGCAGCGCACCACGCGAATCCCTTGATAGTCAACACTATCACATACACCCCGTCCCTTATTTCCCGCATCCGTAGGCCTAGGCACGCCCTCAGCGAGCCAGACGATGCCATTACCCTAGCGCAGATCGAGGCCGAAGAAGCCCGCAAACAAATACAAATGCGAAATCGTCAACCTAGATTTCGTCCTCGCCGGCGAGGACCGTCGCGACGTCCTTCCCAGTCTCGTCCCGATTAAGCGGCCCGAGCTGCATATTAGCAATCCGACCGATCCCCAAATAATATATTTGCATGCTAAGTCCTCCCTCATTCCCCAGGCAACGTCCTGAGCCGAGGTCGAGCCCCACAGGGGGCACCCTCAGGCTACCGTTGCCCTAAATTTATTTAGTTTTAAGTAGCGGTTGAGAGCCCTCAGCGCTCACCGCAAAAGTCCGCGTAACGGTGGAAGAAGGTCCCCTGGACCCACCACCTTCCTGTTCCAGTCAAAAAAAAAAAAAAAATGCAGAATTGATATGTACATGTACAAAAAATATCGTGCGAAGGTGTCAACAGTAGTTGTAGAAAATAAAAATGTCAACAGCAGTTTATAGATTTTAATTTATTTTATGGTATTATCGGGAGCTAGTACCTTATATTAGTTAAAATATTCAATATTATTTTTATTACCGAAAAGTTGATGAACATAGCTAATAGAGTATTCTTTTACTCAAGGTTCAGAGTAAATAACTTGTTTTTATTAACCTTTACCAAATAATCAAATACATTTTATTAAAGATACTACCAGATTTTTTTACTAACAGCGTAAATATTAAGAACATGGTATCAAACTCACAGAAACTAATTAGTGGATATGCAAGGCGGTTTATTCAATTGCAACTTATTGTAATATTGTTTAATTAAATCTGAACCTCTTTCAGCGATCATAATAGTTGGAGCGTTTGCGCCCCCACTAGTTATGGTTGGCATAATACTTGCGTCAATTACACGAAGATGTTTCACTTTATGAACTTTTAGTTGACTATCTACTACTGAGTCACTTGAATTAGGTCCCATTTTAGAAGTACCTACAGGATGGTAAATTGTTACCGCAATATTTATGCAAACGCATTTCCAATATTTTTCACTATCCAATTTATAATTATTACATTTTGGCCAAGGTATTCGACCTAAGTAGCCACCAATAGACTTAAAATAAGGCATATTGACAATTTGACTTAAAAATTTAATTCCCTCTACAGCAGATTCTAAGTCTTTAGGATTTTCAAAATAGTTTAAGTAAATATCAGGTTGATCTCTTGGATTATTTGATCGTAAAGTAACACAGCCTCTTGAATGTGGATGTAACAAACTAAACATAAATAAGTATATCGAAGATTTTTTGTTTTGTTGAACTATAGCATCTACAACTGATTTTCTAAATCTAAACAGCTTCAAGGTTGTATTAGTTACATAAGATTTTTTCCAAAATAATGTAATATGACTTCGGTATTCTGGGTATGTAATATTATGCGAAGAATAATAAGCACCAACGTAAGGAACACCAAATCCAACAAAACGATCATAAAGATATCTTATTGCATCGAAATTCTGTTTTGCTATGTCAGTTTCACCAGGTTCATTACCATAAATTGTAACTGGTACAAAAAAATGATCATGTAAATTTTGTCCCACCATTGGTAAATCAACTAAACACTTTATGTCATTTATTTCAAGATGATCTTTTGGACCTACACCAGACAACATAAGTAGTTGTGGAGTATTTATAGATCCAGCACTCAAAATTACTTCAAGTTTTGCATAGAATATGAATTCTTGTCCATTTTTTTCTACTTCGACTCCGTATGCCTTGTGTGAACGTTTTTTTTATCAAAATTTTAGTGACAAGGGTATTTTTTAACACTTTTAAATTAGGTCTATTTCGAATAGGGCTCAAATACGCTTTTGCAGTACTTTGCCTTATGCCTTTGTAGGCTGTCACTCTTAGTTTCCCCGAGCCTAAATTATTGACTGCATTTAAGTCAGGAACAGTTTTAATGCCTAATTCATCCCATGAACAAAGAATGTTATTGTTGATATCTTTATAAGTACTATCAAACGAAGTGACAATCAATGGTCCAGTATGACCATAACTTTTACTAGCATCTGGGTTGTTTAGTAAAGACTTATCCTGTAAATTTTCTGCTTTTTTGAAATATTTCCGAACAATATCGGGATGCCAATTCTCGTTGCCATCATCGTACCACTTTTGGTAGTCATTATCATTTCCTTTGACGTAAATCATAGCATTTAAGCTACTAGTGCCACCAAGCATTTTTCCTCTAGGCCAATAAATAGTTTGATTCGTGTTTGCTTCATTAGTATTTTTATTGTTGACAGCTGTATACTGCCAATCGTATTTCGAATGGAATAAGCTTTGATGCAGTCCTGGTATCTGAAAAAGTTTACGTTCTCAATACATAATATTATGAAGAAATATTCCTAGTGAAATAAATACCTTTCACATGTTTGACTGATAATCTCGTTATGTTGGAGATGATATTTTATGGTTAAAAATGTTCTCAGGGTAGTTTGTTCTGAAAATCAATAGCGAATAACAGCTAAACTATTCAGTTTATTAAAATTATGATGATTTAAACACTCACATAGCTTTCCACGGGTGGATCACCACCAGCTTCTATAAGCAGTATTTTCCATGATTGTACTTCACTTAACCTGTTTGCAATAACACAACCAGCAGATCCTGCGCCTACTATAATGAAGTCAAATATTTCGTGATCTAAAATAAGGCATTTAGCAAAGTTATTTAAAAGCTTTATTAGAAAATAATTATGAAAATAAATGCAACAAATATCTCAAGTTATTCCTTAGGCACCACTTAGCACCATCAATTGTAACGTAATTTAAATTTCTCAAAGCATTTCATTTGTACAAATTTTGACATGATTCTTTATTAGTATTTTTTAGCACAGTTTCATCTTCAGAGATAATTAATAACGCTGGTGGCGCTATCAATCAGCAGCGAGCCTCAAGCGGCGCATATTCAGGTTGATTTTTACTAACTTTTAACTAACAATTTTTTACTTTATGACCACCTCTGAAAACGTGAAAAAGGGGTTACATTTCTATGTTATTCAGGGTTGAAAGTGCATACTTTCGAACCTGAAAGTTAAGCTAAAATATTAAAAATCATGCTAACAAGCTACATATTTGAGCTATTTAGAGTTGAATATCTGAGTCCGTGGAGGTCGAGAATCCACCACCTTTATCGAAAAATATCAATGCGCCTGGTTGAAGTTCCTGTGACCAAAATGCTAGCGTAAACCTCGGTCAGCATTACCATCCAAAGCGGCAATGACGTCAGCATCCTGGGTACGTACATACGTTACTTATAACTACTTTTTAATTTTGATGGCAAATATTTGGTATACTGTCACATGTTTATCGACCACATACCTAGTAATTAATAGTCACGTTAATATTTAATATTGTTTGTGTGCTGTGGTGTGTTCCAGAAGTTGCACTTGAGAGCCTTTTGGCTCCTAGGCTTTTTAAAGGTCGGCAATACACTAACAATGCCCCTGTTGCTAATGTTTATAGGCGACGGTACCCACTTACCATAAAGTGGATCGTCGGCTTGCTTGTCAGCCTTGTGACATATAAAAAATTAAAATACGTTTATAAGTAAGAGTTAAATTTTCATAAAAGTAATTATTTACCCCATACGTCTGCATCGGGAGGCATATCTCCAAAACTGAAACATTGTGCTGCTGCGAAGAACTGCAACGCTGATGTGAAAATTTGAGATGCTGTTCCGGTTGTAGGTGTTAAGCAGGTTTCATTTGAACTTAACAAATTGATTTTAATTAATTAATTAGTATAACGTGTCTACAACATTACATTTTTATTTATTTATTTATTTATTTATTTATTGGTGTACAAAGCAAACAAACAAATTTAAACAAAAAAAACAAACAAATTTAATCAAATATATTAACCAAGCTGTAATCCTTATAATGTACACACAGAATGGAATAGCGAAAATACAAAAAATAAGCACGCAATATTACAAAAAATACAAAATTAAATGTAATTAAATTACTGCAAACTAATAACATATAGCTACCTACAAAAGAAAACAGACAGTGAAGTGACTACTTAGGTGATACTACGAATAACAATTACTTTAAATAAGCATAACCTATTACTGAAAATGTCGACATCGATACTCTTGTTGACGAATTCATTGTACAGATTGTTTTCTAGACAACTGAAAGATATATTATATAAACATTTTTTTTTACATAACTTAAGGTAAAATACGTGATATTTTTGTTTATATAAGTACTAACTGATTGAAAAGTCGGTTTATGGAAAATAATAATGAAAATTAAACTTACCAATTCATTTTAAATGACATTTAATTTATTTTTAATTTTCTAACGAATTTGATGAATCGTCATCATCAACTGTTTATTTCAACAGGACTAATTATAATACACAATTTAAACTAGCACCATTGTTTTTATTAATTAACTTCCTTCGGATATTCGTTAAGGGTCCTGTGATAATGTCATGAATATTTATTATAATTACTGTGAAAATTGGAGCAAATTTTTTATCATCGAATAACAAGATAACGTCATCTGCTCAGTACTAATTTTATATTGATTTTATTGATTCGCTTGCGACTTCACTTGTGCGGACATCATAAAAATTTTATACTTATATATTTCCCGTCAACTGATTTTCATAAAATTTTGCCCCAGCTAAGCATAATTTACTTGTAAAAACAGTACGGATGATTTTGAAGAATACCATGTTCAAACAGACGACCTCCAGCCAACGGATAAACTTAGCTATCTAACGTAGAAATGCAGTCTGTGCACGCTCCCATATCGGTGACTGTCTACCTTCTTAGTTTAATTTTAGTTGTAATTGTTTAAATACAGAAATAAACTTAATATGGGACTTCGTCTAGTATAAAATGATATCTATGCATTTTGTAACTCTTTTTACATTAACCTTAATCAGTTTTTGGTAAAAAAAAAATGTGCCTGACACGCTTGTTCTACAGTGTTATATTTAACGGGGCGCAATTAAAGTACTGGTTTTATTGTGGCATTTAAATTATTTTTTAGTCGATGGGCGTTTAGCCTATGGTTTCGAATAATTATTAAATTTGGGGATTTATAATTGGGGTTGCGAATGTAAACCGAATGGGGTTGTGAATGTCATAGCGGTAATGACGATCACTTTTTAAAATGGTCGCCACGCGGTACACACTGCACACTTAAAAGTGCAGTGTTAAAAGTGTGCTTGAGTTAAAAGTAGCAAAATCACATAATGCCTGAAGGGCAGCAGTCAGGAAAGTATGGCGGCATGTTGTGGAGCGAACCACAAATCACACGATGTTGACCACAACTGCGTGAGAACAAAAAGAAGAAGATACACTACACTACGTCAAAACATTATAAAATAGATAATCTTTATAATTATGTATATGTCGTAGGATGATTTTAATGATTCGAAGTTTTGATATATTGCGATATTGCGAAAACCCTAGGAATATTGCCCTAGGGATAGCACGTCGTAATATGAATAAAATATTTTTTTCATTGATCACAATACCTTATTGTGATGCCGCAAAGAATTGCAATGTTGAAGTAAATATCCTAGGTGCTGTAACAGTAGTTGGTAACAGACAGATTCCTTGCCTGAAATTGTATATTATTTTATAAGATGTAATAAAAAATACTTTTGGGTACCTACTTATGATGACTTATATCTTGTACTAGCTTCCGACTCGCGGTTTCACCTCCGTTCCCGAGGCATCTTATTTTCCCGGCATAAAAAGTAGCCTATAGCCTTCCTCGATAAATGAGCTATCCAACACTGAAATAATTTTTCAAATCGAATCAGTAGTTCCTGAGATTTGCGCGCTCAAACAAACAAATTATATTAGTATAGATTCAAATTGACCAAGTCATTTGATAAAAATAAAGAATAAAAAATAAGACCCTTTTTAAAACAATAAAAATACTTGCTAGTTTGAATTATAAAAACCTGCCAAGTGCGAGTCGGACTCGTGCACCGAGAGTTCCGTACAAACTTTGTCCATCGTTCATCCATCACGGGAAATGCACAATATTATTTATTTACGTTATTTGAGGTTGGTGCCAATTAAGCTAGACCTCTAAATTGTATGAGCGCCCATACAACTCAGAGGTCTTTAATAACATTTCAACCGTCGAGCTATAGTGGTTGTCGTACAGACGGTGACAGACAGACGGACGGACAGACAGCGAAATCTTAGTAATAGGGTCCCGTTTTTACCCTTTGGGTACGGAACCCAAAAAAACGTACTGCTTTTACAAATTGCTTTACTAGATAGACTGTGACCTCTTTTCAATTCGATACTTATCGCTCTTTAGGTATTAAATGAAGAAAACAGGCTCTACAGGGTACTATCATTAAAAAGCGTGTATTTTAATTTGTATTATTATATTGTTACCATAGCACACAGTAGGTAGTGGCTGTAGAAAATAAAAATGTCTATAGCAGTTCATAGATTTTATTTTCTTTTATTATAGTATCATTGGGAGCTAGTAGGTAAATAGATTTCCTTAGTTTTCGTATAAGTTAAAAAATATATATTATTCTTATTACCTAAAAGTTGATGTTTTTTATGAACCTTTTGCAAATAATTAAATAAATTTTATTAAAGACTAGCTTATTTAATATTAGTGTAGATACCTAATTACAACTAAAATACGTAAATTAAGAACATGGTATCAAACTCACAGAAACTAATATACAACAGGTTCGCGACTAGAGAAAATGGTATCAAACTCACAAAAACTAATTAGCGAAAATACAAGGTGGTTCATTAAATTACAACTTATTGCAATATTATTTAATTAAATCTGAACCTCTTTCAGCGATCATAACAGTTGGAGCGTTTGTGTTCCTACTAGTTATGGTTGGCATAATACTTGCGTCAATTAGACGAAGATTTTTCACCTTATGAACTTTTAGTTGACTATCTACTACTGAGTGACTTGAATTAGGTCCCATTTAAGATATTTTTTTTTTATACTGCTTAGGTGGCAAACAAGCTTACGGCCCACCTGATGGTAAGCGGTTACCGTAGCCTATAGACGCTCATAACACCACGGGCAAAGAAAATACAATATTATATTTTCCCTGGCAGGGGTATCACTCACGCGTTGCCAACCTTGAGACATGAAGTTGTTAAGTCTCCTGTGCCTGTAATTTCACCGGCTCCCATACCTTCCTATCCGAAACATAGTAATACAAGTGCATTACTATTACACGGCGGAATTAGATATAGTGGTAGTACTTCCCCGGGCGAACTCTCATATCTCCAAAACTGAAACATTGTGCTGCTGCGAAGAACTGCAATGCTGATGTGAAAATTTGAGATGCTGTTCGGGTTGTAGGCGTTAAGCACGTTTCATTTGAGCTTTATATATAAATTTAATTAATTAATATTCATACCCTGTCTGTCACAACATTAACTTTTTATTTATTTACTGGTGAAATTAACAAATTACAGACCTTAAAAATAACTTGCATCTAAAATATTAACCAAGCCGTAATCCTTACCATGTGCACACAGAATGGAATAACCAAAACACTAATAAAAACTAACAGATAATATTTTAAACCTATTACTTATAATTATTATCGTCACATATATTGTGTAGGTTCAAATATTATTATTTTCCAAGCATCGACGCGTCGGGGGACCGCTAAAGTTTATAAAGTATTTTTCCAACAATAGCTAATTAAATTATTACGAATTACATCGTTTCTCAACCTTTTTAGTGTAGCGACGCCCCAAATAGCCAAAATTAAGTTAATATCCTTTCGACCCCTCACAATAATATCTGGCACTAGCTATCACAATAAATGGCTTTGACTTTAACTTAGATTTTGACTTCGACTTTGACTATGAATTTGACGTTTTTGACTTTGGCTTGGGCTTTGACTTTGATGTAGCCTAAGTCACTATCCGGTCCATAAACTATCTTTATGCCTCAAATTCAGGTCGATCCGTTGATCAGTGAAAAGACAAACCAACAAATACACTTTCACATTTATTATAGAGCTCGCTTCCGCCCCGCGGTTTCACTCGCGTTCCCGTGGGATATTATGTTTTCCCGGGATAAAAAGTAGCCTATGTGCATATTGTATGCTATGTATTGTTTTATATGTTATATGTATATTGGCTTAAATCCGATGTGTTCCAGCAGCTGCACTTGACAGCCAATTTCGCTCTAGGATTTGTGATTTAAACAATTCGACCTTCATAAATGGCTATGACTTTTACTTAGATTTTGACTTTGATTTTGAATTTGACTTTGGCTTTGACTTTGACTTTGACTTTGAGGTAGCCTAAGGCACTGTCAGGTACACAAACTATCTATATGCATCAAAATCAAGTCGATCCGTTGATCAGTGAAAGGACAAACCAACAAACACACTTTCACATTTATTATAGAGCTAGCTTCCGCCCCGCGGATTCACTAGCGTTCCCATGGGATCTTCAGTTTTCCCGGGATAAAAAGTAGCCTATGTGCTATTTCAGACTGTAATCTAACTCTGTGCCAAATTTCATCCAAATCCGTTAGGTAGATTTAACGTGAAAGAGTAACAAACATCCATCCATCCATCCATCCAAACTTTCACATTTATAATATTAGTAAGCTTACAAACAGCGTTAATTAAGAATAATCACGCCAGGCACAAGATTCACCCTGTGGCCGTAGAAGTTGCGTTAATCTCGCGGGAGTCGACGAATATTATAAGGACTTATAATTACCACTTACCGGTGATGATGAGTGAGAAGTCTTCAAATGCACTTACACCAATATTTTTTGTAGTGTAATGATGTATTGTGTGTAATTGTATGCTTATGGTTGTGTGTGGGTATTTGGCGATGCACTATATATTAATTAATTCAAATAATTCAATAACCGGCCAAGTGCGAGTCGGACTCGCGCACCGAGGGTTCCGTATTATTTATCCGTTTTATTTAGTTTGATCATTCTCTTATTTTAGAAGTTACAGGGGGGAGTCCAACATTTTACCAATTTGGAAGTGTCTCTCGCGCAAACTATTCAGTTTAGAAAAAAATTATATTAAAAACCTCAATATCATTTTTGAAGACCTATCCATAAATACCCCACACTTATGGGTTTGACGAAAAAAAAAAAATTCTAAAAATGTTCTGAGTATGGGGGACCCCCAAAATTTATTGTTTTTTTTTCTATTTTTGTGTAAAAATCTTGATGCGGTTCACAAAATACATCTACTTACGAAGTTTCGACAGTATAGCTCTTACAGTTTCGGAAAAAAGTGACTGTGACATACGGACGGACAGACAGACATGACGAATCTATAAGGGTTCCGATTTTTGCCATTTGGCTACGGAACCCTAAAAAACGAAGTGAGAGAGAACAAAACACAAAAGAATTAATAATATATTCATAAAATTACCATAGACAAATTTAAAAAAAAGTAATTATACATTCGATTATTCAAATTATATTAAACGAAAAATATGTAGCGCCATCTATTGATAAAACTCGCAAACTATATGATTAGAGAAAATGGTATCAAACTTACAAAAACTAATTAGCAAAAATACAAGGTGGTTCATTAAATTACAACTTATTATAATATTGTTTAATTAAATCTGAACCTCTTTCAGCGATCATAATAGTTGGAGCGTTTGTGTTCCCACTAGTTATGGTTGGCATAATACTTGCGTCAATTACACGAAGATTTTTCACTTTATGAACTTTTAGTTGACTATCTACTACTGAGTCACTTGAATTAGGTCCCATTTTAGAAGTACCTACAGGATGGAAAATTGTTACCGCCATAATTGTGCAGACGCATTTCCAATATTTTTCACTATCCAATTTAAATCTATTACATTTTGGCCAGGGTATTCGACCTAAGTAGCCACCAATAGACTTAAAATAAGGCATATTGACAATTTGACTTAAAATTTTAATTCCCTCCACAGCAGATTCTAGGTCTCTAGGATCTTCAAAATAGTTTAAGTAAATATCAGGTTGATCTCTTGGATTATTTGATCGTAAAGTAACACCGCCTCTTGAATAAGGTTGTAACAAAATGAACATAAATAAGTATATCGATTTTTTTTTGTTTTGTTGAACTATAGCATCTATAACTGATTTTCTAAAACTAAACAACTTTAAGAATGTATTAGTTACGGAAGAATTTTTCCAAAATAATGAAATATGATTTTGGTATTCTGGGTATGTAATATTATGCGAAGAATAAAAAGCACCTACATAAGGAGCAGCAAATTCTGCCAAATATCCCGTACGATCATAAAGATATCTTATTGCATCGAAATTCTGTTTTGCTATGTCAGTTTCACCAGGTTCATTACCATAAATTGTAACTGGTACAAAAAAATGATCATGTAAATTTTGTCCCACCATTGGTAAATCAACTAAACACTTTATGTCATTTATTTCAAGATGATCTTTTGGACCTACACCAGACAACATAAGAAGTTGTGGAGAATTTACAGATCCAGCGCTCAAAATTACTTCAAGTTTTGCATAGAATATGAATTCTTGTCCATATTTCTCTACTTTGACTCCGTATGCCTTGTGTGAACGTTTTTTTATCAAGATTTTAGTGACTAGGGTATTTTTCAACACTTTTAAATTAGGTCTATTTCGAATTGGGCTTAAATACGCTTTAGCAGTACTTTGCCTTATGCCTTTGTAGGCTGTCGCTCTTAGTTTTCCCGAGCCTAAATTATTGACTGCATTTAAGTCGGGAACAGTTTTAATGCCTAATTTATCCCAAGAACAAAGAATTTTATCATTGATATCTTTATAAGTACTATCAAAAGAAGTGACAATCAATGGTCCAGTATGACCATAACTTTTACTAACATCTGGGTTGTTTAGTAAGGACTTATCCTGTAAATTTTCTGCTTTTTTGAAATATTCCCGAACAATATCGGGATGCCAATTCTCGTTGCCATCATCGTACCACTTTTGGTAGTCATTGTCATTTCCTTTGACGTAATACATAGCATTCATACTACTAGAGCCACCGAGCATTTTTCCTCTAGCCCAATAAACAGTTTGATTCATGTTTGCTTCATTAGTATTTCTATTATTGATCGCTGTATACTGCCAATCGTATTCCGAGTGGTATAAACTTGGCTGCAATCCTGGTATCTGAAAACATGGACATCCTGAGTACATAATTTTATGAAGCAATATTTCTAGTAAAATACCTGGCGCACATGTTTGACTGATAATCCCAGTATGTTTGAGATGATATAGCTAAAAATGTGCTACCCTAAGTTCATTCAAAAATCAGCGGCAATTTTTTTTAATGAACTTAGGGTAGCACATTTTTTAAAGTTAGTAAAAATTATGTAGATTTAAACACTCACATAACTTTCCAAAGGTGGATCACCACCAGCTTCTATAAGCAGTATTCTCCATGATTTTACCTCACTTAACCTGTTTGCAATCACACAACCAGCAGATCCTGCGCCTACTATTATGAAGTCAAACATTTCATGATCTAAAATAAGATATTTAGCAAAGTTATTTAGAAGCCATTATTAGAAAATAATTACAAAAATACATCCACACATAGAGTTGTAAAAAATATCAATCCTGTATACTAACACTAACTAAAAATACTAGCTCCATATTTGAGCCATCTGTGGAGGTCGAAAAGTTAGTCACCACCTTTATCATAAAATATCAAAACACTTGGTTGAAGTATCTGTGCCCTTAATGCTAGCCTAAACCTCGATCAGAGAATCAGCATTACTATCCAAAGTGACAATGCCATCAGCATCTTAGGCACGTACGTTACTGATAACGACTTTTTCATTTAGATGGCAAATATTTTTTATACTGTCACATATTTATCGACCACATACCTAGTAACTAATAGTCTTATAAATATTCTATTTTGTTTGTGTGTTGTGGTGTATTCCAGGAGTTGCACTTGAGAGGCATTTGCCTGCTAGGCTTTGTAAAGGTCGGCAGCCTTCTGACATTAAAAGAAATGCTGAAATTCGTTTATGAGTAAGTGTTGAAATCTTCATAAAAATAATTATTTACCCCCTACGTCTGCATCGGGAGGCATATCTCCAAAACTGAAACATTGTGCTGCTGCGAAGAACTGCAACGCTGACGTAAAAATTTGAGATGCTGTTCCGGTTGAAGGCGTTAAGAACGTTTCATTTGAGCTTTATAAATAAATTCAATTAATTAATTAGTATAATATACTGTCTGCAACATTTTTATTTATTTATTTATTGGCGTACTAATTACAGATCTTAAAAATAACTTGAAACTAATATATTAACCAGACTGTAATCCTCAAAAAACACTATAAATATATAATACTCATTATGAATAAAATAAAACTAAATTAAATGTAATTAATTAAGTAAGTGTAAAAATGTAATTTGCAGTAAGCAAACTAACAAAATATGGACAAAGTGACTACTTAGATATAAGATACGAATAAAAATTACAAATTTAAATAAATGACGGCGCCTGAGTCGTCATACGAGCAGCGTAGCCTCAAAACCACCCCATCACCACCGTCGTCGCGCCCACCCTCAACAGTACCACTCACCACCTGCAAACCAGGGAGCGAGAGTGAGATGCTGAGTGCTAGAGAGAGAGGGGTAACACCCCCACACCTCAGTGCTCCCCCTCCGACGCCTCAGGAGGAAGGGAGACATACTGTCCCCCATCCTTCTTACTTGGTACGAACAGTATCTCGTTCGCCGAGATAGTCAGCAGGCCGCACTCCCCGTTGCAGCCGCCTCCGCCGCCGGTCCCACAACCCACCGGCCCCCCGCTAAACACTGCTAATGACCGCACTTCCAAGCGATTCCCGCTGCTAGTTGCAGAGCGCCTACCCAACTGGGCGCACCACTTGAAGCGCACCACTAAAAACGCTGCTCGGACGCACACCCAACGCGCGCCCCTACGGCAAAGGGGTCAGATTCCTGCCGCGTGAGGACCAGGAGTACCGTTTGGTACGCTGTTACCACAGCGACCTTGAAAGGGATGAGAACGTCTCCTGGCTCTCATACTCGCTACCAGCAGACAAGAGCGTCAAGTTGGCGATCCGAGGTCTCCCCGTTGACACGCCACCTGCACAAATTGAGGAAGAGCTCCGAAGCCTGGGTTATGTGCCCGAGTATGTGCGCCCTATCCTGGGACGCCAAGGCCACCCTGGCTGCATCTACTTCGTGCAGCTGCGCCGGAACGCGAACATCCAGGCCGTGTACGGCATCACTGAGACGCTGTGCATGCCCGGCATCCAGATTGAGGGGTGGCACAGCAAGCGCGGGCCGGCACAGTGCCACCGCAGCCAGCAATCCCGCCACTCTTCGCACCACTGCCACCGGACGCAAGCCAGAGTCTGTTGCCGGTGGAGAGCATGCAACTAGGGACTGCACGCGCCCCCGCGATGAACCCGCCACGTGCGCCAACTGCCGTGGCCCTCACCCTGCCAACAAATCCGCGTGTCCCGTCAAAAAGCGGGAAGCGTGGAACCTGAAGGCGGGTACGGTTGCCCTGTCGAGGAACCCAAAGGTGAAGCGCAGGCAGCATCAGCCGCCTCGCCGACAGAAAAAGAAGCCGCACCGGTAATTGCCCTACAAGCCGTCACCGCCACCCCCGCCCCCACTCCCGCGGGGGTAGAGGCGACAATGCCTCGGCTCAAACCTATCAGCAACCACACGACGGGTGTGGTGACAGTAAGCAGCCTAGCGTCCCTCGAGGCCGCGACAGCTGCCTTCCTTGAGGTGCTGGAAGCTATCCGCACCGGCACCGATCCCGTCCCAGCGTCCTGAGAGGTCTCGCCACGGTCAAAATGATTGTGGAGGAGGCACAGAGCCGCGGGTAGCACCGCGCAGCCACTGCAACGCCCAACCGGATGTCCCCGTAAAGAAGCAACCGTCCTTGCCGCCGCCGCTGTCGATCGCTAGCTGGGCCTCCCCCATGGGTCCCACCCGGCTGGCTTGATCACGCGGCGGCAAGAAGATGATCAGCGCCGACCGGGTCACCGGTCAGGCGCCTATCCAACAGTCGGTGCCTCAGCACAGACGCACCCAAGGACCCGCGTGTCGTCACACGCGGCGCAGGACACCACACCCGAAAGGCCAACCGGCCATGGTACTGTTTCTACCACCGCCCCCTTCGGGGACGGTGTGCGAAGACCAACGTACGATAAGTCTTGGCTCTGGCGTGGCACGGTGCACTCGTTGTACTCCGCTACTGGCTTATCCTTGACACTTTGGATAATTAATTTGTGAAAACGAATTAATTATTATTCTCAATTACAAATTAGCCTCAGTGCAATTTATAATTGATGACTTATCTTATCTTAGATTATACTGTCGGAGATTAAATTGTAAAAAATAATTAGTTTGAGTTACCGTCCTTAATTGATAAAATTAGACTTGTCTTGTGGATTCTATTACATCTATATCGTTATACCTGTATTTTTATTAATTCTGTCTTCTACCCTCTTTCCTACATAAACATAACCCAATACTGAAAATATCGACATTGATATTTTTGTTGACGAGTTCCTTGTAGGTACCTACAGACGACATACCTATTCTGTTGTTATACGATACGAAATATTGTTTTCTAGATAAATGAAAGATATACTTAATACTTTAATTCATTATTTCATGTTACATAACTTAATTAAGGTATCAATAATGTAATATTTTTGTTTCATTAAGCTTTTCGACTTACCTTACATTCCAGTTAATTTGAGTTTATCTAATTGAGCAGTCGGTATATGGAAAAAAATAAGGAAAATAAAACTTACCAATACATTTTCAATGACGTTGACTTTATTTTTAAGTTTCTAACGAATTTGATTAATCGTCATCATCAACTGTTTATTTCAACAGGACTAATTATAATGCACTATTAAAACTAGCACCAGTGTTTTTATTAATTAGCTTCCTTTGGATATTCGTTAAGCGTCGTGTGATAATGTCATGAATATTTATTATACTGTGAAAATTGGAGCAAATAATTTATCATCGAATAACAAGATAATTGCATTTGCTCATAATTAGGCAGTACTAGCTTTTCGCTTGTGGCTTCACTCAAGCTGACATCATATTTTTTTTTATATGTTTTTCCCGTCAACCGATTTCGGTAAAATTTTCACCTAGGTAAGCATAATTTACTTGAGAAAACACCATGGATGATTTTGGAAAATTAAGACAGACGAAAAATTAAGAATTATATCTATGCATTATTTTAATTTTGTAACACTTTTTACATCAACCCTAATCCATTTTTAGGGTTTCGTACCTCAAAAGGAAAAACGGAACCCTTATAGGATCCTTATGATGTCAGTCTGTCTGTCTGCCTGTCAAGACCCTTTATCTCGGGAACGCGTAAAGGTATCGAGTCGAAATTAAAACTATATACTCAAATCTACTCTACAGTCCTTTGAAGCTGTGAAAAAATCAAACTATATGGCCACTTATGCCGCAAAAAACGTATATTTCGACACTCTCAAGGGAATGAAAATTTATAGGGTACTTTTCATTGACCTAGAATTATGAAATTTGGCAAGAAGCATTGTTTTATAGCATAAGTAAAGGAATAAATCCGAAAACCTCAAATTTGTTGTATTTTTTTTGTTTTGCGATTATAAACTTATTTGCAATTGGTAAACTGACCGCGGCCTATGTCGATGTATGACAACAACAGTTCTCCAACAACTAAGTTAAGTTTGTCCCTCAATCCATATATTATCGTTAAGGTGACGCCGCGTTAAGCTTAAAAATCTGAAATTCAACGTGCTTCGTCCCGCTCCCTACTATAGCGACCTCTCATAGAAAACCCGCGTAAACGGAACGGGCGTATGCGACAAAATGGTTTTTATTGTTTAAACTAGAAATATATTTCATAAAACCTAAGTACAATTTATAGTATCAGTTTCAATTAATATATGTAGAAATTTTGGAACCTCAAATCGTTCCTCAATGCCGGTAAAATTGGAATCTCTTATTTTAAAGAGGTCTTTTTGATTAATTATTTTGTGTTATAAAAGTTAACCTATCATGTTATGCAACGTACAAAATAAAGTCAAAGACATGACGAATACTCGTAATAAATTTCATTTCGTTCGCTTCAGTCATTGTTGAGAAAAATCGGAATCCTTGCAACCAAAATCTTCAAGGCGTCGCTTTGTCGTACCCGCTGACTACCACCCTCAAGTTGAAAATCTGTCGCTAAGCATTTTCAGATGTGTTACGGCAGCTGCTTTTGAGAACCAGTTCCTTCTAAGCTTTGTGCTTACCACATCACCATATACCATAGTGAGATTGTGGTCAAACACGATATCAGCTTGTTTTAACACAAACTACCAAAAAAAGCAATACCAGAAGGGCAGTTAGGGAAGTATGGCGGCGTGTTGTGAAGCAAACCACAAATCACACGCTCCATGACGACCACAATCACGTGAAGAACGCATAAGAAGATAACTTGGTATTTAATATAGTATAATTTGAGTAATAGTGTAGTTGTCGAAAAAATAAATAGATTTCCATTTACTTTGCAAATCATTATTATCAATTGACATTAGCATAAAGGCATAAATAAGGGGAAAATTCGAGTGTTAACCTCGTTATCTAAATAACGGAAATAGCACAATGATGCACCGTTCCCTCTCCGGGTTGTCATGCCTGATGAACCCTTTCGACGGCGTTAAGGCAATAAATTACACGGTAATGAAGGCTCTGGCCTTACTAAGTGTTACAATTTACATGAATATTTTATTTGTTTTTGCTTTTGAAATTTATATTATCATGGAATTTTCAAAAGTTAATGTTACATCACGATATTTCTGGAAATTATACATTAACTATAGTAAGTAAAGTAAGTAATTTACATTAATGCAATATTTCGATTGCAGTCTATCCCAAAATTTGGTAGGAAAATAAGTTTGTTTGGTATTAATTTACAAAAATTTCATAACTTTTCTGAGCTAATTACTAGTCATAATATGTTTTTTTAGTCTCGTAAGATAATTCAAGGTTTTTAAAAAAATATTCAAAATTTACACGTTTTCCCCTTGGTAGCTTGTGCAAGAAAATGTGTTTTTTTTATTTACGTTTAAATTCTTAACGTGCACTGATTTTAAAAATGGAAATAATCCATTGAATATAGATTATTAAAAACGATTTTCAATTCTATAGTGAATCCTTTTCAACTATATGAGATTATAGTAAATTTCTACCTACGTTCCAGAAAAAAAGTGTTAAATCGCAATACACCTGAGTTATTGCGAAACTTCTCGCAAACTAAAAGTAGGGGGAAAATTTTCTATTCAAAGAGCCACTGGCAAGCATTCAGATGATGGATGATCGGCAATGAGCCTCAAATAGTGAATATTAAGAATTATTTATCAAAACTGCTCCGATGAGGAAAATATACCCTACAAAATACGCAAAACTGGAATCTGGGACACTTGCGAGTTTATAGGTCCTGACCTATCTCTGGAATGTTCGCTTTTCAGTTGATTTGTATACTACCAATATAAATGTTCAAAATTATTTTTTCTATATTAAATTGAATATGATTTTTTTTTTAAATTTCAGTGATATGAATTGAACATTTTATATAATACGGTACTAAATTAAGTATGTTTCTTTCGTCAGGTGATAAAATTTCAAAAGAAAAAAAAACAATTATTCAGTTAAGTATATCATTATCAATTTGTAATTTTGAAAACCAAATTTTGAATGAAAACGTAAGACATAAGTTTATTTTTTAATCACAAAATGGTCTTTAAAATTGGTAGCCTCTCGTCAACTCTTACGTCATCATGAAAGTTCAACGCTCGATCAATTTGCCATTCTCTTAAACTCTTAACTTGGGTACCAGGGATAACATTGTCATCCACATACTTTGCTCTATACAACTCTTGCCTGAACACTTTCAGCTGACTCTTTATATAATCTATCGGTACCTTTGATATTGCTAATAGTCTAGGCTTATATGTACCGGTTTCAGGCACATTTTTGGCTTCATATAATTCATATATTAAATGCTTATCATGGGCTTTTGGCGCTCTTAAGAATACTGCGTAGTCTTCACCAACGTGGAGAAAACCTTGGAGATTGTGTACAGATTTATAGCCATCGATGTATTGGAATAGCTTGTGGAGTCTAATGGCGCCCGATTCTTTTAGGAGGTACATAAGTAAGAGCGAGATGATTTGATTCTGTAATAATTAAATTTTATATTATTTAATTTTATTATTAAAATTTTATATTATATATTATCTGTCGTTTACTACAGGTATCAATTTATGATCTAGACTAGCACTGCAAACCTAAGCGCAGTAAAATTATAAACAGCGAATGCCGTTTTTTATTATTAAATCTGCATGTAATAAAAATAATTAATTAACTTACCGATCTCATGTTTCTGGCTTTCAAATATTTACTTTTGAAAATTAAAATTAATAAACAAATACATATGCATCAGCGTGCGTAAACATCGTTTCAACATTCAAAATTAAATTTCGCACGATAAAAAATATACATGCATTTTATGAGGCTTTAAAATTCTAATGTGATAAATATTTTATATATGGTAAATGTAAAATCGTATTGAATAAAATAAAGGTATTTTTTTTCAAGTATTCGGAACATGTAGGTATACCTAATACCTAGCATTTTGAATTCACAGTTTGCATGTGAAAAAGCATTGTTATAATATAATACTTAAATCCTAAATTCAAATTTATTTATTAGAATAAAAATCTATCCTTGAAGTATTTCATCAGTTTAATTAAGATTAAGATTCCATTGAGCTCTATTTCGAAGGAAGTCGTTACAACTTCAAATAATTATTTTAATTATATAAAGAGTAGACCTATAATAAGTGTTTCGTACAACTTTCTAGACGGATATCTAACTAGATTTAATTCTAAATCACCTGTAAATAAGTCGCAGAAAGTCTAGACCTTAGAGTATTAGTCTAGACAAAAAATTGTCTGAACCGATATAATTTATAGCCAAAGGGCTTACAATAAATTATTTTAGTATCGGAATTTTAATTAATTATTATCTTTTAATATTTACCCTTACTTATGTAATTAGGCAAATATATCTACCTTTAAAATGTAAAGGTTAGTATTCATTGAAGTTCGTAGGGTACTTAATAAAAAAAAAATCCAAAAAGGGAACGCTGCCAGCCTGTTGGGAACCTTGCCTATCGACAGCAGCGAGGGCTTTGAGGATGTTTTCTATATATCATAGTTTGTATTTTTTACTTTAATTGTAAATATGTAAATAAATAAATATAGGTCTGTTGAAATAAAATCTAATTATATTTCATCTATATACAATAATAAGATGTACAGATAACCGATGGAACCAAACAAGCACTGCCTAGTGTGAAATACTTGAAAAGACCAAAAGGATGACTGTAGATAAGATGGCACGACGAGAAAACACAGTACCTACAGGAAAGACTTATATTAAAGATAAATATAGCTGGAATAGAAAAAAACATGGCTAATAAAAAAATAAAATTTGCAAATTCTTTTGTTAATAAGTACTTTGTCTAGGAAGTTTTATGATATATATTTTAAAAATATCACCATACCAGTCTTATGTGAAAAACACCGACACTTTATTTTCAATAGGTATCTATACAAAGCATGAACACACTGGGTGAAGGAAAGCTATCAAAACTTACGTAACAACATGAGTCTGCACTCATCTTTACACGTTAAGATACGAACTAGATAAGGGTCGACAGTTCCCGTGCTTGGTTAAATTTATAGTCGCACTGAAAAATATTATAACAGAATACCTACCCTTTGCATTTTTGGGGTCACATAAACGTATTGGCCTTTTGACATTGGGTAAAATATTATTTTAATTAATTCTACCATAGAAGCCTACAAATATACGAGTATTTTTCTAAGAATGGTTATTCGAGAGTAGGCGTTATTTGATGTTATGTAAAGAGGAGAATTATATTGTTTTATACGGCTGGAACGTAATCAAAGAGAAAAATATTTTTGGTATACCTACGTGACGAGAAGTGTAACTGAAAAGTCGATTGTATTTATTGTATAACAACACAACACAACTTTTAGATTAGAACCATTCCCCTGCTTTCTCTAGTCAATAGTTGAATTTAAGTTTAGTGAAATGAAAATGACGATAAAACTATAGTATAGGTACTGTATAAATGTAAAAAATCACATTTGTTTGTCTGTTTGTTTTTTTTTGTAACGTATGCCCTCAATATACTATTCATCCGAGTGCAATAAAACTCTGGTAAGTAGTTGAAGGCACGCGATAGTTTCTGACATAGAAAACAAAATTGGAATTGAAACGCAGAAATTATAAAATAAATAACTTATCAATACGATACATATATAATAATAAACATAATAATCAAATCACAATTTGTAATAAACGACTAACAAGTAACTTGAATTATCAATTACAATATCCTAACAGGGTTGATGTGTGCACCTTATTACTATTAATTTAAGACTTATTCTTGACCGTGTAAATTTGATGCAATCAATAAATTAAAATTAGACATTACATATGAACACTAAAATATGTTTTTGGCTACTACAGCATCCATCCATCCTACATAAGTACCTGGACATCAATGGATAGTCTTCAGAGCGGCATAGAAAGGCCAGGATAGGGGTTTAAATTAGGTACGTTATCGCGACGTCTTCCAGTTGAATTGTTTTCATTACTGACCCCACGGCCGACTGCCTTATCAGAGCCGGGTAACAAATTTTGTAAACGACTAACAGATATGACTGCCGACGGCGATTGATGTCTACCAACTGAACCAAATATGGTCTTATTTATCAGCCAGTTGCGTTCGAGTGGAAAAATAAATCAAAATGGCTTCGGGAAATAATCGGTGACGCTTTTGAAATGAAATCGGAGTGCGTTGTCTTGAGGTTCCAAAGCTATTGTTATTAGTAGGAACCTATGTTAACCTATGTTGTTTCATACCAAGCTATATGATAATCTGTTCATCCGTTACGGAGCTATTTAGTAACACACATACACACACAAAAAACTTTCACATTTATGAACGATAAATAAAACTTCAGTATAAAATGTTAATATGCCAATGAATATAATATTTATGATTTTCACTTGCTATTTCTGACGTGGCTTAAAATATCGCGGATTTGGTGAACAATTGAACACAATACAGTGTGAATAAAATTTATATTTTTCCAATGTTTATTCAGTAACGTTATTTGCATTTGTAAGGGTGAAAGAACAATTTTGAACTGTAGTAATATCATCATAATGATCCGTAATATTGCCAGACAATAATTTTAAATAACCTCAATCATATACATACATCATCATTATCATCATCTCAGCCGCAAGACGTCCACTGCTGAATATACATGTGATTTATAAAAATAAATCCGAAAGGAGGACGGGAAAAAATGTAAAGCTTTCCAATTACACATAGCTGAGCGCTTTAGGTGACAGGAGGGACTATTTTGTTCATGTTTTGATGCAAAAATACAGATGTTATTATCAGAAATCAGTTAAAAAGTAATAAACAACCCTAATTAAACAATGAAGCGGAACGTAATTTTTTTAATGAATCCCATTACACGATACTGGTAGAAGAAATTAATTTCCGGCACTCGGTTGAAATGCTTTTTAATTTACAGGAGTCATACGAACACATCCGGTGCGATGAGTGTTCAACTAATTAGATAGATCCTATTTTCATGCTTCCTGTGAACATTGCAATACAATGCTATGAAGAATTAAGTAAATGTTTATTTGGCAATATTTTTGATCAGCTAATTTACATGTCATCGTGACGTGTCAATATTTTGTAAAAATTAAAAGTGAATTTATACCATTTGATATAACCATAAAGATCGAAATAGTTAGACGTAAATCAGAAAACCTAAGACACCCATGGTCCCTTAATTTAGATTGTTGTCAAATGGGCGCGTGCATCCTTGAAATTACATACCAAGGAAACCCACTCTTACTGTTACCAAAAATCGTAGTGGGTACGTCAGTAGTTTGCGAGCAAGCTCAGTTTATTTCAGAATTTTGTGTTCAGGACTAGTACCATCAATTACGTGTTACTAAGAAACTATTGTAAAAAATATATAATTGTCCCAGGATAGGCACTTATACAGGTAAATTTCCCTGTATAAGTGCCTACGAAAAAAAAATATAACTTTTCATACAAAAGATCAACTTTGCTCAATCAAAATGTATGAAAAGTTTGAAAAGCACTGCCTGGGTTTTAAAAATAACCCTGTATTATATTCAAGTAATATTTATTTTCTCTGCCACCAGTTATATGATGTGGGGAGGTCCCTTATATTGCAATTTTATAATCTATCTATATGTTTGTCCGGGCTAATTTCCGAAACATCGGAACCGATTTTGACGCCAGTTTCAGACTTCAAGGACTTTTCACAACGTATCTAGGCTACTTGAATCCCGAAACAATTTAGAGTTCCTGCGTAAAAATTTAGAAACTGTTGAAATTATGAAAAAAAAAAAAATAATTGTTATAATAGGACCTGAAATAGGACATCGGGCACATTTCTCCTGGGACCGCAGTTGAAACCGCGGGTCGAAAGCTAGTTAAATACTAAAAGTATAAACTTTATATGATTTTATAGCTTATTATACTTTGATATCAGACAATTTCATTTCACAAAATACTTGTAGTTACATGAACCGTATATGTATTACAATATCACGCGTAGGTAGATAGTAATACCCAGGAATGATAATCTACCCACGCATGTGTAACAGACATGTATCTTTATGAAATTTAAGATCAGATATCAGAGTCAACATTAAATAAACACAAACATAAAATTGATGCAAGTATTAGCTCATACAAGCGGAACAAAATCGAGACATCGGTGTCTTCTATTGTACCAAAGATTGTACCCAAAGAATTTAGGGTTCCATAATCAAACTATCGAAATTAAAGTGAAATGGAAATATTTTTTATTCAAATAAGCCTTCACAAGCACTTATGTCTGACTCTAACGCACGGTTCAGAAGGTTGCTTTTGCTGAGAAGAGCCGGCAAGAAACTCAGCAATTACTCTTTTCAAAACCAACTCAGATTGATTTATCTAGTCTCACTGACAATTTTGTATGTAGGTATATACAATAAGGAAAAAATATATCAAAATAATGAGTAACTTAGTAAATAAATGGATTGCAAACTTAAGCAGACCAGCCCCCACAAGCAACACCTGTTCACAAGTAAGACGCATGTGCGTCATAAGCTGTCATGTCCGTCTGTCCGACTGTCCGTCATGGTTATTTTACTCGGAGACTACTAGGTGATATCAAGCTGAATTATTGCATAGGTATACATATCTATAACGTAAATAAATAAATAAATAAAATTGTAGAAATTATTTTTTAGGGTTCCATGTAAAGTGGGGGTGAATTATTATTTTTTTCACGTAGCGCATTGAGTAGGGTATCGATAAAAAGGTCTTTTAAAAATATTCAGGGTTGTCCTAAACAGTTTTTTGATGTAACGGTTCATTTATGAAATATCAAGGTTGAAACAAGTTATTTTTGTTAGAGTAGAGTCACTCCTCAAAAAAAGTATGGGCAAATAAATAAAAATTATGTTATTTTCCTGTACATGTACGTGTCCATGTACGAGTTCTACTTTCGCATAAAGGTAGTCTATCTAGAAAAAGAAATAGCTTGCATTTTTATTATGGTAAAAATTATATCTTTTCATACTTTTGCATATTAAAGTGGTGACAGTCAGTAGGTACTCATCAGTTAAGTTGGCCAAGGTAGGTAAAGGATTGTCACCGCATTGCTCGTTCAAGTGTGCGAAGAACTCAATGGCACTACGCTCTAAGCAATATGCATGATGTTGGATGACTTGAGGCCCTTGAACTCGGGCTCTTAGACCGACAGCGCGACAAAGGTTTTTTTTCTTTTCTATTTGTTATCGAATTGACGATTTCTTTACAGGGTTATCAGGTAAGAAGGGGCGACCGCAAAATGTGCTTAGCCAGCGAGGGGGCACTCTGCATACTAAAGGATCTAAAGTTTTTATAGCTTTCACTAGTTCAAGGGTACAGGAGAGGCTTAAACCTTGACTAAGTCAGTTGATGGCGAATGCTGATAAGAACATTACACACCACGGGTTAATTCGGTACAGATACAATTTTAGTGTTGAAAAATCTAAAAAAAACTTTAAAATTACACGGAAAACTACTTAAATCTCAAAAATCACGAATACTCATATTCGAATGTAAGTAGGGCCATTTAGGCCCTACTTAGCCAGGTTTTTGCATATATCCAACGTTTTAGAAAAAAATGAAAACAAAAGAGCCGACCAAAAAGTCTTCTCTTTTCTTGATTTAAACTTTTTATATAGAAAAAGACATTACCGCCGCGCCGTCCGCGTGCGTATTGTTCTTATTAAATTTATTGTTGCTATCTCAATCGGTCCCAAGGGGAGCACGTGTGCTTAGGTATGACGGCAATAGTTTTTAAGTATTTCGCAATTTATCCACAAATATACTATACTTAGACCGCATAACTTTAGGCGACTTTGTGTCTCCATCTTGGTTCCAGGACCAATCATCCTCATCGCTGCCTCGCTGCGGAGACTACGTCAACAAGCTCAGCCACAATGGGCTTTTTATCCTCTTTAAATGCCGGCCGTATTTCAAGCCACGTAGCTCTTAATGATGTTAATCGCAGGGCTCTTTTTGTCGCCAACGTGCCATCTGTTCTGGAACCATTCGATATTGCGCGTGGCGAGGGCAGGACAAGGTGAGCCGCTGGTGTGGGATGCCACATACGTATTGATACTTCTGAGCCATCCCACATACTGGCGACTTGTAATGTTGCAGGGGCGGCTCCGATCGTTTAAAATTCAAAAATATACACTTTCATTGGACCAAAGTATATGTTTTTGCCTTTTGCAACCATGGGTCCTCGCTGATTTGCTTCAAATTTTCAAACTTTATAGATTAGCGGGGACCTAACTATTCACAGATCTAGATATTAGTAACTGGATGGTGGTTACAGTTCATCAAAGCTTATTTGTTGATATTCAAAATAGGAACATACTTCGAATTTTATGGAACTTGCTCATGGTAATGTCCTCCAATAAGATTTTAAAAGTATTTTTCCTTATTTTGTACTAATAATATTAAAAGAAATTAATTATGCAACTTTAGCATGATGTAAGTACTATTAAAGCACCCCCGTATGTCCCTTTTCCGGCTGAAATTCCACAAAGTTTCAGATTAAGTGAGGAAAGAGGATATATTAAGAATTTCCGATTCTTGTTTAAAATAATGACTCAAGGAAATTTCGTAGAAAGTTTTAATCTTATTAACAAAGTTACAGAGTAATGGCCAATCGTAATTCAATTTTGTACAAAAAAAATGAAAGGACAAATTTTAAACGATAAGAGTTTTTAATGATTTAATCATCGTCTAAAAAGAAATATACGTGGCCTATTACGATGTAAGATTTTTATGCTACGCTATATTTGTAGGGTCAACACGTTTATCTGAGTCTTCTGAAAATAAAACTATACTTAGAATAACATTTTCATGTTTCACTTTCGTCAGCGTATTTTCTTGGGCCTTGCCCTAAACCCAAATGGGGGGCCTGCGGCCAGTATAATCTAATTACGGACGCCATTCAAACAAAACTTGATGTCTGATGTTTCATTACAGATGGTAATATCCAATATTCTATTAACTCTAGGAACTCTATCAATGCAGGGTTAATTGCAGACCGGTATAACTGTTTAATGGATGTGTCACATATTAATAGATCAATTTACGTATCTGTCAAATACAATGTTAGCATCATTACAATATAATTTAGACTGATGATGTTATTGCAGAGGTTTAGGATGAATAATATTTTAAATCTTATTGATATAATAGGGTATTTGACTGACATTCAAATCACTTCACTTCATATGAAATGTCAAAACGATAGGATTATATGGAGTTTTGTATGAAATACAAGCATGTGACGTCATAATTATATAGCATACTCTTTATGGTTAGATTGGTCAATAAAAATCATAATAATGATAAATTTAATAAAATAATCGTGGTTTCCCCTTTTTATTTAATTATAACGGTAGGACACTAATTACAATAATTAAATATATTCTATTTAAAAATAGCAAGTAGTAAAAAGAACAATAACTTGAAAATAAAATACAAACAAACAGTCATACATTCTTCTCACAGAAATGCAAACACTCAGACAATATATCCGGCCATCCATCCGCAAACAAATTGTGTTGGATAATTTATTTTGAATACAGGCAAATACCCTATTACTAGTTGACACGCCACTTATATGAATATTCACCACTGGCTTTTGGGATGGGGAAATACATTCCGAGGAGATTATATATATATATATATATATATTTTTATGCTGTGCCATAGAGGAGCATGATATATCCTTTATGGCGTGAAGGCTACTCGTCCGTATTGGACCTACGTAGCTGACTATGCCCTTAATCCCTACACGGTTAAGATTAGAGTGGTTAATATTTTGTAGATCTGGTATATCAGTAAACCAAAATCAATTCTAAGCTTTATTGGGTTTACGTAAGGTTTGGTCAAAGCCAATATTTTATTTAATATAATTTTAGTATCCGTTATTCGACTCGTACCAATAGGATAACAAGAAATAAAAACTTAATCGCATGGCAACCGAATTGTTAGCTAGCTTAATATATCAAGTCTCCTATAAGTAGAGGTACTAAACTGCTGAAATATCAGTCTCGATAGACAGAAGGACTTCTCGTATATCCTAAATTTATTTAAGAGGAACGAGCCACTAAGTGCATACACGATACCAACGCTCAGATAGCATGAAAGCATGCAACCGGTACATTCTCTACATACTAATTAGGGACAGTGTACATGACTTCATTCTGTACATAATGATTAGGATTATTACACTTATATATGTCTTAGTTTAAGATTAAAGCTTTCACAGCAACAATCTACACTAATATAAAAAAGGAGTAGAGTTTTATTGTTTCATTGTTTGTTTACAGGAGCTAATCTCTGGAACTACCAAGATTTGATAGCCCAATTCTTGAGGAAGGTTATATAGGCTTCTTTTTATCCCGGGAAGCAAGTGAAACCGTGAGGAACAGCTAGTTGTGTAATAAGCTCTTTATATTCTTCAAAAATCAAAAAATTAAGGGAATCAGAAATATAATCCAATAATTTTGTTATTCTTATTTCCTTCTAACATTACTCTAACATAAACAGACTACACACATCGACACAACCAAGTTACAAATATTGTACACTAGAAACTAGCCATCAAGCACAAACTATTATCCGACAAAACTGTACCCTACTACCAGTACAACCCGAAACCTGTACTGAAGAGCACCAGACACAAATTGTATTGTGTTGTTTTATCATAAAACCATTCATAATAATAGACCTGACATTACCTTAATTGACAAACAAGATAAAATAGTATTTCTAATTGACATTGCAGTTCCCAACACCCTTAACCTTCACAGAACCATCACAGAAAAAATAAATAAATATACCGAACTAAAGGAAGAAATTCTAAGAATTTGGAAAATGAACAAAGTGTACCTACATTGTACCGTTCGTGCTATCCAGTACAGGCGTAATCCCGAAACACCTACTCCAATCATTAAAAATAATAGACATCCCCGAGAACACCTATAGTGTCAATATAGAGTGCCCGGCTGTAGAGCCGTTAGAGATATGCGATGATGATCCAGGGGCTTGTATCGCTAAAAGTGGTGGACCATTTGTAAGAACATTCAACAATGGCAAGTCATGTCTTTTCTCACTCAAAGAATCTTATGACTATGCAAAAAGCCTCAATCCTAAACACATGTCGCATTGTCCGTAAATTTTTACAGGAAAATCTAAATAATCCACAACTAGTACAACATGAAGCTCACAGGGCTTAGGCCCGTGATCTTCATTATACCGAAATGTCTTAAATATTTGGAGAAATACTACACGATAAAAATAATAATAATATAATAATATTACACCAAAAACATAAATAATAAACACCAGAAACAAGTTAAAAAACGTTAACGAATGGTAATGCTTTGTGGTGAAGCCGCAGTATTTTATATAGTACAGTTGATGATTTAATTTTGTTGCATAAATCTTAATAATTGTGTAAACATAATGGACATCCGGTTGTACATTAAATCTGAGGTCAATCGGGACATACACTGGCATTGGAAACATTAACCATGTTACGAAGCGTGTTAATTATTTCTCCGTTGAAAGTACGTAAAAGTGGCGTAAATAACAAGTACTCACCATTTTAAATAAATTATACCAGAATATCTATACCTGTCAAACCAAAATGTATGAAGCAGTTGGTTGGTAGCATAGTAAAAGTTGTTTGTATTAATTAGTACATTAAAGTCTGTAATGTACAAGACATTACAGACTTGAATGTACTGAAATCAAAAAATTAAATCTTCATTTCTCAGAGATTATGGATCAGTTAGGTTAGACATTTAAATTAATCATGCGCGGAGTATTGTCACTGAACGATCGACTAAAGGCGTTACCACGAGTATCGCATAATACATGGATCGAAAGTAAGTAAAGGTTTAGTTTGAAATTTGTGACAAACATTTCCCTAAAGGACAGGCTCTCGGTCGATACATACCTTATAGATAAATCAAAACAATGGTGTGAAATACATTTTATAATTAATAATAACAAATAATAAATAAGTAAGCAGTTTGACTTTTTTTATCATTTTAGATGTGATAATGAATAATTATCAACTGAGTGCATTAGCAACCGATTGCAAGAAAAATCATTTTGCTTATCAATTATAGAATAAATAAACCTAAACCCAAATAAAATTCACGAGTCAAAAAATATAACTCAATTTAAATTCACAGACGTTACTAAAGTTACACTTTATTCATCAGCATACAAATAAAGGAACCGATATTAAACCGTCGTAAAAACGTCCCATGGTAGCGCCTTGCGCAGTTTGGGCGGGCGGATGGCGCGATGAATCTCATCCAACGTTCTGAACGTATCTGAACGTCTCTGAACGTTAGTCGACCGGGCGCCTTTGCCGTAGTTACACGCGTATCAATACGTGAACGATGCACACGTATTTAGCACTACGCGCGTACTCTGCATACATAAACTTCAGTGTGTATCATGTGTGAGTGGAACTTAGTGATTAACATAAGACGATTCAGAGATGTGCGTGAATTGTGTTGTGTTTAATAAAGATGATTATTAATGTTGGGTTGACAGAATTTTTTGGTTAATGCTAACTTATACAGCGAGCTTCAGAGGATAATCTTCAGGTAAATTTTTGATTAATTAACTTTTTAAATTAATAATAATCTTCAAAATGCCACGTAACTTTTTGAAAGTAAAATGAAGTTATACCTTTTTGTAACATACATTTTCCTTTGAATTGTTAATTGGGAATCTTTAATAAAACTATTAAATGGGAAAATTAATGAAAATATCCTTACATTTGATGAATGTCTATTTTTAGTATTGATTTTACAGTAGGTACTTAGGATAAGTTATAAATTATATGCTCTGTGAATTATAAATCTACGCTGAAAGAGGTTGAGATTGCCAAGACCACGTTTTTAATTATATGCAGCTTTCAGCTGGGGTTGACTGCAAAGACTTCAATTGACAGTTTCCTTTATAAAATATCCTGAAATAAATTACACATCTTCTCTCATTCTTCTTTTATTTATGTTAATAATTATTATTGAATTACATTAAATAATTTTAGGGCTATATCAATGGAGTAATATTCACTGATTATTACTAATTCTGATTCAAGGACGTCTTATGCACGCTTTATACAGTATTTCAGATTTTTGCATTTGTTTTTTTATTTTATTTTACGTATTACTCAGCCTTTTGTTAGATATTGTACAGAATAATAATTAATTTGGATTAGTTGTGTTTTCATATAAAATAATAGGAAAATAGTTAACATTCTCGAATAAGTAATTAAATGTGATTTCCATATGTTTGGTAGGATATGATTTATTATAGCGTAGGCAGAGGTTTATACCCTAAAGTGAATTATGAACACAACCGATATTGAACAGCCTGTAATTAGCCGGATAGCGTTGAGTTAATTAGAAATTATTATTACAGAAAATTAATCAATCAAATTTATTCTTACTTACTTTTTGCATATTTGGGCTTTTAATTTTATATTATTGAATGTGTATCATTGTAGTAAATATTGTAAGGAAAAAAATAAAATAAAAAGGATATTGCAAAAAATTAATAGAATTTAGCAATATTTAATTCAATTTTTTTTACTTTGTATAGGCTTGTGTTTGACCACAATCTCACTATGGTAGGTGATGATGTGGCCGAAGGTGGTAAGCACACAAAGCCTAGGAGGATCTGGCTCTCAAGTGCAGCTGCCGGAACACACCAATAGGTGTTTGGCGACAGATTTTCAACCAGGCGGGTACTACAAAGTACCCTACCACCGTGCTATGGTTTCCTCACGATGTTTTCCTTCACCGAAAGCTCAAGCTCATTGTAGGATTCGAACCCACGACCTTCGCCGCGGCGTCCGACGTCACTACCACTGAGCTATCATCGCCTAAACATTACATAACAAAAGTAAAGCACAATTTGCCGGAAAAACTTAAAGGCATTTTACTAATTTAATAGTAAGAATGTACATTATAAATGAAGTATCATTTGCTCCTGAAGTAACTGAAATGAGTGACATAAAAGCTTCAGGATATCTTTTAAATAATTATTACCATAATTACACGCCAAAGCTAGTATTAATATTAAGATGCCGGCCGGTGCAGTCAAAGCTCTGTAAGTAACCCAAACTTTTGAATGACCAAATTCTAAACTGAGGCATAAGTTATCTTCAGGGTAAAGTTCGGGCAACTAGAAGCTTGGTAGTCCAATGACTAGTAATAATTAAAGCATGATGGCTGACATTTCATCTAATTGCTATATTGTTTTAAGCTTAGTAATCTAGGTTGTTATGTCAAATTGACTTATTGATTGATTGTTTTATTGATCTCGTAAATAGCTTAATATTGTTTAAAAATGTCTAGAAAGTGGTCGATAAATAAATTACCATTTAAATAGCAGGTTTTATGGTTAAATAGCTTTTGAATAAGTAGTTTTTTATATAGTAAAACGACAGGCGAGATAAGAGAAAGCTGGATTTTCCAAGAAAATTTGGTGTTGTGGCATTTAATTTTTATATTAGGGTTTGAATAGATTTAAATTTAATTTCTCAAGTATTTTACTGATATTTTTAGGATTTTGTACAAATCCTAGGTATACAGGGTGGAAATCATACTGTGTGTAGACGATAATTCGATATTAAAAGATGGTTTCAGACGCTTTTTAAAAAATAAACCCCATAAGTTCAACATATTTACCGTCTGCTAAAACTAATAGGTGCGGTGATAGTTTAATAAAATAAAAAGAAAGGATAAGTATATAGAAATTAGTTTTTTGAAAAATTTTGATAGTTTTCTGCCTATGTTGGAAATACAGTGTAGATCTCTTTTAATTATATTTTGATTAACATTACTTAGAAACGATGCGATGAAAGATATTCCAATTTTAAAACAAAAGACTAGACGTATCAAATTGATCAATAAAATCAATTTGATACGTCTACGAAAATTTTAAACTAATAACGAGAAATTTAAAAGTTTCAGTATGAAAATCCAATTTTAATATTCAGAAGTTATAACTTGGGGGATCGACAGTCGCTCAATCAATTAGCGAAACTGTAACAGAGTTATACATTTTAAGTCCGGTTATGATTTAACAGATTTCAGAGGTCGAGAAAATTTAGATGCGGAGTTAAAATATGGTTTTACAAAATTTATGGTAATAGACCCTAAAATATTTACTTATAATGAAATTGACTGAATGCAGATAGCATTAATAAAATTTAATTTACAATACCAGGGTTCTTTCTTATTTCCATAGAATTCTTCCATCGATGAATACCATTTCCTGCATTTGACGAATTCTCGCTTTCCTAGATCATCTGACTGTATTGCGTATGCATCCCAGGATATGTAACCAAATTGGACATTTAGGATAGTTTTGGACAAGTTTCATTGAATATTTTGTTGAATTAAAATTTAATATCTACTTAATGTAGTAAATAGCTAACTGTAAAAACTGAGTATATAAAAATTTGCTTCTTATAAGGTCCCTGGCGAACTCATTAGGATCCAATGCAGGTTCAACACATCAACACTTTCCGCATTAAGATAAAAAAAACAAAAGCCTTTTCCTTTGTCATAAAAGCGTCCTATTAAAAAGGGAACAGTTGTTTATTATTTTTTGAATAAATTTTTAGGGCAAAATGATAATGATGAAAAACAATACTGTCAATTCCTAGTTATAACTGTAGGTATACAAGCTATCCGAATGGCGTTGATTCACCGAGTCAGTTCGAAGGCTTGCTTTGTCAGTTCCAAGACATACGGGACCAGCCCACTGGCAGTTGAAGTTGCTAATCTTTTGAGTAACTTTAAGTTGTTTGATGGATTGTTATGCTAAGTTTAGATTCGGCTACAGTTCGACCCAGCTGCCTAGCCGCTTCAAACTTCATGGAGTTGATTCGTAGGCACAATTTTAGGACCTAGCTTAGTAAACTAGAGTCGGGAAGGATTATCTTTAAATCTATTTAGTTTTAAGACTATGGTTGAATTTAAATAGGGGACGATAGGAACAAAATGAATGAATTATTATAATGGGACTTACGATTTTTATGACTTTGTTATGACTTTGTTTCTACAATACCCATTGAATTGGAGAATGTTTGTTATTTTATCCACACGTTTACGTGTGTGAAACGTCACGTTTCACATAGGTAATATTGGGTATAGATAATAGATATATTATGTATATCTGAATACTAGGTATGCGCTAAATAATGAAGCTTTTATAAATCCAAAATTCAACCAAGGGGGTAAATTACGGATGAAGCCGCAGGGTGAAAACCAACAATCTTAATATTTTGTTTAAAAATAAATAAACATCATTATAATATTTAGCCCTAAAATATCCTCTACTGACAATTGGTTGAGTCTATAGATCACCACATTAGGTATGCATACCTTGGAATATAAAAAAAAAATGTCTCTGACATAAGTGTGTCAACAAACCTACGAACGCAACTGGAAATTGTAAACGGCCTATGAACCGGGTTCATGAAAATACTACTCGAATAATATTTCATTCATTTTGCAATGCTTGCGACTTAATCACGCATAAACGGCTGAATAGATTTGGATGAAACTGGACACATAGAGAAGCATACCATGGAATAACATAAAGGGTACTTTTTGACCTGGGAAAACATACAATCCCTAGGAAACGCGGGTGAAACCGCGGGTCAAATGCTAGTTCATTTTTATTTTTACGACAGTAATAACAATTACATTTACTAATATTTCAATCATAACTGTACTACTTATTTTGAGTATTGTACAGAACAAGTCACAAGGAAACAGACGCTAATTTCTCTTTCCTCGGAGAAAAGGCAACAAGGCAAGTTTTTACGTAAAACTCCTTAGAATAAATGAAGGCAATCGTGGCTGCGGCATCCCCGTTTTATATATACCGACGAAACGGTTGAATGTAAGGCACAATAAATGACTTTTTACATCAAAGAATTGCGTATTTAATTTAAAGTCTACCATTGTTTTATTTGCGTCGGTTGTGTTGAAGCTTTGTTTAGCATGCGGGCGGGAATCGGGAAGGAAGTATCTTGTCTTCTCAAACTTCAATCTTAATTATAGTACGTATTGTTATTCACAATTTACGCTTATTATTTATTTTGCGTAAGTTTTATTTGTGGGGTATCATTATAGGTACGTTATTTTATGTGGAAAATTTCCTGGATAAGGGCATGGTTAAGGTTCCCAGCAAGCTGCCGTTTCCTCTTCCATCGACAGCGACGGCAGCTTCGAGGAATTTTTTTATATTATGATATATTGTATTTTGGTCATTTTTTCTAAATATTACCTATGTTATAAATATTTGTGAGTGAATATTTATTTTCACATTTTATGTAAAATATAACATGGTGTAATTCTGCCAAAAATTCTCATGATGTTCTTCGATGTAAATATTATTCTAGAATAAAGAATTACCAACTTATATAAGTATCAAAGTCAAAGCCATTTACTCAGTCTAAGGTCTAGGAGGGCACCTATGTGCGTCAAAGCTACTGAAGTTACCACCGACCGGTTTGGAAGTCAGCCTTCAACTGAGAAGAACCGGCAAGCAACTCAGCAAGGTTACATTTTCATGATTATAATGTATATTACCAAATATTAGATACGAATGTTTTTTTATAGATATATATTTTATAGTTAGAAACAACTAAGGGTGTTATATGTATATACAAATGTATATCATTACAGTAAATTTGTTTTCAAGTGCTTTTACAAGTAAAAAACAATTAGGTACTTTATCGACATAGTATACTTTGGTTCATGGAAAACTTTCTTTCTTAAGAGAGGTAGAGCATAGCGATATGTCGCTCAGAGAGCAGCTCGACTGGGGAAGTACCTCCACCTTAATGAATACCGCAGCCAAATAACTTATATTTATGTTCCTGCGCGTGAGTAAGGCCGCCAGAGCTCATCGGGGTGGGGGAAAGGGTCGGCAACGCGCGAGTGATACGTTTGGTGTTGCAAGCGTTCATTGGCTACGGTAACCGCTTACCATCAGGCGAGCCGTATGCTTGTTTGCCGACTATGTTGTATAGAAAAAAAACATGAAAATATTTATTTGCTAACCGCTTACAGTTCAACTTAGCTCAATATCATATTGGGATGGGGAAAAAATGAAAAGATTTACTGTCCGAATATATCCGCTGTTATCGTCCATTGTTTTCACGATTACTCCCCAAGTTGTGAACCCGAAATGAAAGAAAAGCTAAGTAGTACGGAATAAAGGAAATCGTTAGGAGAATTTTTCCTTGTTTATGTTTCGGTCTCCAGTTTAAGCAACAATACTTATCTTCTTTATTTTTTGTGAGTATAAACCTACTTGAGTAAGTATTTTTAGCTATAGTTGATCATAATCTTATGATGCAATGGATATTTTAATATTCCATTAACTGTATCTCTATAATATTGTGGTGTATACATTTATTTACAATAACAATACAAAATGCGTTATATATTATATTGAAAAAGTTATCGAGGTTGCCACTGTTGTTAATTGGCAAGGTTCGTAGTAGGCTGGCAACGTTTTCTCTATATGTATGACTAAAATTATGCGTTGAGGAAAAAAGCTGCGCGCCGGTCTCCCGAAGCCTCGATGGGTTTGATCTTTTTTAAGTCATAAAATAAATAAATATGTTTGAATTACTGTTTTCATAATTAGAATAAAATTATTTTAATATAATAATAATATCCTTACTAATATATAATAGTATAAATTCCAATGTCAGTTTGTTTATTTGTTTGTTACCTTTTCACGCCTAAACTTCTGAACTGATCGCGATGAAATTTGGTACGCAGATAGACTAAGGTATGGAGAAGGCCATGGGCTACTTTTTTCATGGTAACACGGGTGAAACTGCTAGTTGTGTATAAACGGCGGTGACTTCTTATCATCAGGTGGACCATATGCCTGATTGTCAACCAAAATGATTGTCAAAAAAAAATATTGTGGCCATGACTATTATTTCTCCTGCGCATGATAAGAACGTGACCTGTCTATTGTTACCCCTTTCAGTTTGTACACTAAAGAGCATAAATATTATACACTTAGCAGAATTCAGAACGAATTTTCTCTTAAAGTAATGATGGTGTTACGAACATAATATTTTCGAACCAATACTATTAAGGCTTACCTCGAAGTTGCAATCGCTTTCAAATTTTAGTAGATGTACTAGTTTCCACCCGCGGTTTCACCCGCGTTCCCGAGGGATCGTGTGTTTTCTCGGGATAAAAAGCCTATAGCAATATCCAACACTGAAAGAATTTTTCAAATCGAACCAGTACTTAGTCCCTGAGATTAGCGCGTTCAAACAAACAAACAAACAAGCAAAATCTTCAGCTTTATAATATTAGTATTGAAGTATAGATTTATGTTCGTGACTATACTAGGAAGTGAAGCCTCAGAAAGACTGTAATGAATGAAGTTCAAACGCCAATCAATCATCGTTGATACTTGCTTGCTCTAAATTATCATAAACGATTGAGGGTTTTGATCAAATTATTTGCTCTTTGATAACTTACCGTGTTATGTTTCACTTTGTTCTTCTAATTAAACTTTTCCGTACAATAAATATTTTAGATGGCGATGCTTTTTACTAGATAAATAAATAAATACATGTTTCATAAATCCCACTACCTTTTACAGTGTAGCGGATGAACGGATTTTGATGAAATTGGTTTTTTTTTTATCCCTGGATAGCAGATTCCTATTAAAGCGCGGATGAAAACTTGCGGCAGAATATTTTTATTTCTGTTACATCTCGAAATAGTGGCTTTTTAAACGAGTTTAAGCGTTTGTCAAAACAAGGTCTTTCCTCAATAAACTCCAATATAACCATAAAATTCCAAGGACTCGTATACATGTCTGTTTGCATATATTTTCATTTAATTTACACAGTAAACGAAGCTCGACTGTTTATGAGTCGTAAAGCTGGTAGTTCTCGGTTCTTGCACAAGAAATCTTTGTTTGAAACTTTAGACACAATTTGCATACTAAAGTGATGCGACTGTAGAACAAATGTGTGTAGCAATTGTATCATAAAATGACGTAAACGTTATAAAGTTATTAAAAAATAGGTAATCAATTTAATATGTGTGCTTTTTTCACCTTTTTGGCACACATCCGCTCGGCTCGTTTAGTTTTTAATTTTAGATTAGCTTGTCCTATGTATTTTTATAATTGTAATAAGGAAACTTTAATTTTAATAATTGACAATAAAATATTTTAAAACAACAATTTAATATTATAAAGTTAATAACAATTCTAGAATCAGATTATTTATTTTCCAATATAATAATTTTTTTTAGGTCATTAATTAACTTAACATTTGTGCTAAAATATGAAAAAAAACCGTGACGATTTAGCTAATATTATTGTAGAATATACCATACTACTATCGTCCAATGGACGTTTTTATATTCGAGTTTTCGCATTGTTCAATAGAATTCCTGTTTCGTTATCCAATATTAGAGCGGCAACTAAAACTAATCAAACGATCACCGTTTAGTGATGGCATTCGGAAATATTCGGTTTGGTTCGGTGAACTATAAGGTACGCTAGGAATTTATTTAATTGAAAGTAGCCAAATATACCTAAGCTTACTTACTTTTACTTTTTATGATTTTCCACAATATTTGTGTTGTTAGTGAGAGCAAAAATACATACCTAACTTAATATTATAAATGCAAATGTGAATTTGTTTGTTACCTTTTCACGCCTAAACCGCTGAACCGATTGCCAATAAATTTGGTACGCAGATAGACTATGGTATGGAAAAAGACATGGGCTAATTTTTTTTCAGGAACGCGTGTGAAACCGCGTGACAGCTGCTGGTAATATATAAGAACATCACATTGAAAACATATGTCATCTAAAACCAGTTTTTGACTTAACCGAAGTTGATCAAAAATATATTTTGTTACAGTTCCGGACTCGGCACACTTCTTTCAAACATGGACTGTTAGTGGAAAACCTAACGATGTTAGTGAAAATCAAAACGGTGTTCAGTGAACTGGATATGTGGAACTAGCAAACGCGTTTGAGTTGTGTGCGCAGGGAAGATGGAGCGGAAAACTGGGTTGCTCGTGCTACTGTGGGTGGCTCTGTTCCCCTTATATCGGGCTGATAATCTTGGTAAGTGGTTTTTTGAGGCACTATCATCATTGGATATAAGAAGTAGGGATATGAGATTATATATGAAGATATGGATTAATAGCGTGGTATAAACGGGTGCTTCCATGGTGTTAATCACTTTGATGTCCAAGGCGATGATAGCTGGGTGGTAGTGACGAAGGTCGTGAGTTCTAATCCTACAATGAGCTTGAGCTTTCGGTGAAGGAAAACATCGTGAGGAAACCATAGCATGGTGGTAGGCTAAATCGTAGTATCCGCCTGGCTGGCTATCATCCTCTGTCGCCAAACATCTACCGGTGCGTTACGGCAGCTGCATTTGGGAGCCATTTCCTTCTAGACTTTGTCTACTTACCATCTTCAGCCACATCATCACTTGCCATAGTGAGATTGTGGTAAAACAAGTCTAAACAAATTAAAAAAAAACAGGAGTAAGGAATAATAAAGCTATACCTATTAAAATGATAACCACAGAATTTCTAGGCTAGATCAATCTTAAAAACAGTTTTTTATTCTTGATAAACCATTAGATCTATGTCGTTCACACATTCACTAAAGATATACCTACTATCTATACTACTAGCTATACTTCTCTTATGTTCCTAACATTACATGGAAAACAATTCTGTCTGTATAAGCGTATTCGTAATATTTCATCCGAAGCATTTTCCTCATCCATAATTCAGCTAATTATCATCAGTCTCTCATCCTCTACCATTATGGTTAACCTCATTGTACTTCCAGTTAATCTGATAATGTTCTAGACTAGAATATACATAATATTAATACAATTTTGCATAATAATCCTACTAATATTATTTGTGACTCAATCACGCATAAACGGCGGAATGGATTTAAGTGAAACTTGGCACATAGATAGATCATACCCTGGAATGACATATAGGGTAATTTTTATTCCGGGAAAACATAAGATCCATTGGGAACGCGGGCAAAAACGCAGGGCGGAAGTTAGTTCTAAATATTGTTTCTTTTATATCGCTTATTTCTATATATTTCTACTATTGTAAACGCTAATGCGTATTTTTTGGTTTGTCCTTCTTTGACGCAGTAACGAAGAAATAGATCGACGTGAGTTTTTATACTGGGAACGTGGGTGAAATCCAGTAATATAATAATTTTGAAGGCTAATCTTTTATAAATGCCAATCATTTTTTGTGAAAAAATATGTAGGTATGAAGTATATTTCTAAAATTTTATTTTTCAAATTCCAAATTCACAATTCACAGTTTACATTAAAAAATAACATTATATAAGTAATAATGACTCATTTTATGTGCGAAAATTTTGGTGTTCCATTGTGTGGATGTTTTTTTACTCAATTACGACGTAATGGTATTACGGTTTATATGAAATTTGGTACACAGATAGAATATGCCTTGGAATAAAACATATGGTAAGTACTTTGTATACCGGAAAATATTAGATCCCTAGGGAGCGCGGGTAAAACCGCGGTCTGCCCCACGATTTTACCGCCAGTCAGAAATATCCATATATGTTTTATAAAGATTAAATAAATTGGTTTATTTTAAAAATAATTTAATTAAATATTAATATTTTGTTTGTCAATCATACCTAAAACAACAAACATAATCCTGTTGAAAGTTTGCATTACAGCGTGTTTGCTTAGGACCGATTAAACTGTGTGTGGCCCGTCTGTCATTTCATTCCGATATTATCTAGATTAAAAGTAAAATATAATTTATATTTAAAGTTTAGGACGTCCTGTAACAATAACTGCTAAATTGAAAATGAAATTTAATTGAAAAAAATACTTTTTAACATTCAAAAGTGCTTACAATATGTTACAATCAATAATTATATACTGTGTAAAGAATATTAAAGAATATTTAAGGTACGGAATATTGTTAGCATTTGGACTAGTTAAAAAGACACCTTGGGCGTCGTCATCACATGCGATGACGAGATTATAGTCAAATACACAGTCTATCGTAAAAAGCGTTATAAAAAGTTATTTAAGAAAAGTTTGCATATATGAGTAGGTACTGTAAAATATTGTTTTTCATAATCATCACCATTACTGCGGAGCAGTGCGGTAACTAGGGCGGTGCCATCGGTTCTCAAACAAACCCAGGAAGGGCGCAGAATTGACCAGACCCGGACTAAGTTTTGGGTCATGCATGTTACTTAGGCGCAGATAGAGCACCTCGCTCCGGGCGTATAAAAGACTAGTTACGGCACTGCTGCGAAGTACTCACCCTAGGTGAGCATTCTCAGAAACTTCTGTTGGAGGAGTAAGTGGTGCTTTTCAGGAGCGTATGGTAGTACAATACGCGTAAACTATGTTGGTCGGCCCGAAGTTAGGCTCTCCGAAACATTCAAGCATTGTACAATCTCAAAGAAAACAGAAAAATGTGTGCAATAGACTTTGTTGTTTTACAAAAATATAGATTTTTGTCTCCACACATTCGTGACTAACTTCTGTCTAGACAAATTAGATTATGTATATTATATTATTCAAATAATAACATAATAAATCACCAAGTATATAATAATATATTGTAAGTATATAGAAGGCTTGGAAATACAAAATACATTGCCGCAAATAGACCGCCAAAAAAAAAAACTTGCCACTCAAAGAGAAATAGCTTACAAAAACAAACGCAGCAAAGTGTATTAACATAAAGAACTACTGACGCACTTCCAATACCCTCCAAATAGCCAAGTAGCGAAACACTTCGTTGTTCCAAGAAAATCTTAGACGTGACGTGAACCACAGATAATCCCTCTCGGAACAAAAGCCGCCTCGCTCCAGATAATGTACTAATGTGTCTTACTGACCACGTATCTAGGTAACCAGTGAATGGGCTCGATAAAAGGTGTTTACTACTATAGGATAGATGGGTTTTACGCTGTGGATACAATGGTGCGGCGATTTCAAATGACGTAGCCGTATCTTTACAAAAATAAGCCAAGTAAGTATGATTGGGATACAGGAACGAAAAGGGATATAATATGTAGGATATACTAGCTTCCGTTCCTCGATTTCACCTACGTTCCCGAGGGATCTTATGATTTCCCGGGATAAAAAGTTGCCTATGTGCTATTCCATAATATAATCTATCTGTGTTCCAAATTTCATTCAAATCCGTTCAGTAGTTTTTGCGTGAAAGAGTAACAAACATCCATCCATCCATCAATCCAAACTTTCGCATTTATAATATTAGTATGATTCAAAGTATTAGTATAATTTAAATAAAACCTGAAGGAATACTTTATGTTTCCATCAACTCAAAGCATGATTATTTCACAACAACCGACAAGCCTTGAGGCTTAAATGTACTACAATTTTCACCGCACACAGTTGCTCAATTTTACACAAAGTGCGAGGTACTCTAACAAAACGTTTATTTTTTTCGTTTTCCGACATTCTGGTGAAATAAAAAAGAAACAATTGCAATCCATGAATAGGTGCAGTGTTACAATATTCTTTGAGCTTTGCTATATTGCAAATAGTTTTTGGCTACTGTTCCAAATTCAAACATTACTAAGGGCCACCAGAGTAAGTTTGACGTTAGAAGCTTAATTAAATTCACGTTGATTTTACCGGAATGCAAAATGGACGCCCGGCAAGAATTTTTAATAAAATAAAATTTATTTCTATAATGTTTTTGTCATCTTACGATATTAGCTAAAATACACTGGTATTATTAAATAAATCCTTTTGGTTAAACTATCTTACGGTATCTAATGATGGACCGCTATCATGTCATATATTTTTTGTGAGAAATCAATATAATTGTATATTGATTTCCATTACGTAAATGTAAAGGAAAATAAACGCAGCTATTTATTGCCAAAGAATGCAAATAAAAGTTAATTTTAATATAACAAAAAACCTAATTGTTTGTTTGAAATCGATTGAAACTGTGGCGTTAAAAGGCTTCGTAAAATAAACTACTTATTAATTGAATTTTGAAATGAAAATAATAATTATGAGTACATCAGTAGAATAATGTGTTCAAATTTAAACCTCATAATAGATTATTATACATTTTAAAATGTATTATAGGTAACAATTATTTCTTCTTATTAAATTAACAAAGAACATTTTTTAAATCGGTTGCTCCCTTCTTTTTGTTTTCTAATTGTTTGTTTTCTAGGACACGGTTAATTATAACGTCTTTAGATATTTAATAATAGTTATAATATAATTATACACTGGTACATGTCACGCTAACGTAGTCTTTAAAAATAATGTTCTGAATTCAAAAACCATTAGGAACGTTGAAAATTCGAACAAACCTGGCTAAGAATAACACGTCCTCACTAATAGCCGGAACGTAGGGGCTGCTTTGTGCCCGACGTGGTACAGAAAAACGTGGTACAAAAACAATATTGGGTTATTCGGGCCATGCCTGACGGTGACATATTTACAAAGGGCTATGCTATTATAATCTGTTGTAATAAAGTGAGTTAGTCTAATAGCGATAACAGCGATAAGGGGCCACTTTATAGGAAGGGATATAATACGGGATATACTTTTTGAGGGGCTTAATATAGAAGAATCTGATCTCAAAGCTATGAATAAATAAAAGATAAGTTAAATCACGATCAATTTTTTGTTTTATAGAAAATTATGTCTCTCTATTAATACCTACTTTTTTTTTACTTGAGAATTTTTTACACAGACTTCAGTCACAAGTAATAGTGATTCATTACATCTCATCAATTTATTTGAAGCTTGTATTCTGAATTCTAAAATTGGCCTTTACTATAAATAAAGGATCCCCAAAGAAAACATTCTTCATATCACCAACCATGGAGTTAAGTCTACAATGATTTAAAATAAAATAAGTTATGGAGATGCCAATGACCTCATCGAAGTTTATTTAATGTCTAGACTAGTAATTTGCGATAGAAATAACACCAAAATAAACCAACGCAATACAGCAATTGAAATATTTCAAATATCAAATCCCTATTTATTGTTAGTAAATTACTTTACTTTATTCTTCGATGGCAAATAACAACATAAATTAAATTTGACAGAAAACCGATCATTAAATCGTCCTTTTTATTATTACGGAATAGTAAATATCGCTAAAAGCAATTTTTTGTACAAAAAGTTTTTATTCCAATTAAAAACACCAAAGGAATTAAATTTGCATGCACAAATCACAGAAAATAGTAGCACGTAGCACAGCCCAGTGAAAAAAAAGATTCAGCAAATATAAATGATACAATATTCTTGACCGGGACATTTACGATTACATAACATAACGTTCACTTCAAGTTACGGGTAACACGGGTAGTTTCATTTCAGGCACTGCACTATTATTAAAACTATTTTTAGATAGAAATTTCAAGATAGGCTGGCTATACATTACCTGTATTTATACCTATATTACAGTGGCAACTGGCAGGAAGTACTGATTGAGTAGCTAGATTTCTAACACGCTAGGTGACTGCTAATTTACATAGTAAATAAATTTATCAATTGACATTACAAAGTTGTTTCTTTTACTGATGAAGAATTTATGTATATTTCTACGTATTTTATTTTGTTTGTTTGTTAGCTATAATTTCGATGCTGTCGTCTAAATAAACTTGAATGACTTGCCTTCGTATAAAGATTTAAATGCATTGGCTCACTGACACACTAAATAGCCTACGCACGCGTCTGCTCAGCTCGACTTTGACAGTATCCACTTCATCACTTATATTATCCTACTTCCTACCAATCCTACTAATATAATAAATCATCATCATCATCATCGAAAACCCACTTCTGTGTGAGTGGGTTTGGTTTTCCGCACTTAGTCCTTGTATTGGACCATTGTACGTGTTAATATAATAAATGTGAAAGGATGGATGGATGGATGTTTGTTACTCTTTGACGCAAAAACTACTAAATGGATTTGGATGAAATTTGGCAGAGACAGATTATAGTCTGAAATAGCACATTGGCTACTTTTTATCCCGGGAAAATATAAGATTCCCCGGGAACGCGGGTGAAACCGCGGGGCGGAAGTTGTAGTATGTAGTTTGCAAAAGTGTGTTTGTTGGTTTTTCCTTCTTTCACGCAGTGCCTACGCGTACCCATGGTATACCAAAATAGGATTTATCAAAATGTAACCCCCCTCCCCCAGGTACTCTATGGTTTCCTACACTAATGTGCGTGAGATATCGTTTAGTATTTACTACATAGATACCTACACAAACACTGCAAAAACGAATGGACCTAATTTTGGACAATGAATAGATGAATATGCAGGAACATATTTAATATTTATGAAATTTATCACATTTGATTTTTCATCATCACCAATTACCTATTTGACCCTGTGAAACCAAAATATGCTCGAAAGTAGCTGAGCATTGTTAACAAAACAAAATGTATCAACTTATTTTCTTCAAATGTAATCAAAGTAAACGTAACCTATATAGATAATAATAATAATTAATATAATACCCTTTAGGTAACGTAACCTAAAACATTTGACGATCACGCAATACACGAAGCAGTAAAAACAGAAAAATTAGGCAATTTTTTTCATGTACTAAAAAGTTATCATTTTAATTTGACCGCAACAATTTTCTACCCCACTTAACTTTTATGAACAGGAAAATGCAAGAAAGAGCTTGAACTACCATTATTTTCATATTTCAGCAAAAAAAAAACACCGAGAGGGTGAAATTGTCGGCGCCAGCAAAAAATAATACTACGTACCTATTCAATTGTCGAGTTTAACATTAACACATACATTTTGCTTGGTCTTTTCGTTCGAGAACCCGTTTCAACTCATGGATTAGTACAGGTGTCATCCACATTATCTTGATGTAATGTGGTCTTGACATGTTAATAAAATTGTGACACAGGTTGGTTGTAGCAAAACTTTATAAGATTTAACAATGTATTAACTTGCTCTTGCCTCTTGCTGTTCCAGGGAACTTATGTGTGATAATTTGTACACAATTCTATTCGTAATTCATTTATTAATTTCGGAAAATTAAACCAGCTTAATAGCCACCATAATTTATAATATCACCATGAGATAAATCGAGAAAACTCATTGAGCACATGCTTTATATTTTGGATGGAATCGTAGAATCGAAATGGAATAAACGTCCACAGCTTAGTAACAGTTCCTATCTTAACTAGCTGAATTGAACGTGCTTTAAAAACTTTTAATCGAAATCACAAATCCGCTCAAAAGTTCGACGTATCGTTATATAAAGCTATTCCAGCAGCGAACGTTTTCTGCGATAAAATCTTGATACATAGGTTATTTTTACGCTGCGTTACGGATACGGATACCTTAGTTATCAGCAAGGAAGGTGAGAATTCTGTCTATTCTGCTTCTATCCTAAGCAGAGTAGACAAAAATACTAAGAAACGAACAAAATACGACTTATTTTTTTCTAAGAGAAAGCTTAAATCTATTTGATGTTATTCCTGTAACGTGTTTTTATTCTCTTAGTATTTAACGTTAATGTATACTTTCACCTCTGTTTATATTATACATTTATTTACAACAAATATTTACAATGAATGTATAAAATTCAAACTATGATATATAGAAAACATCCTCAAAGCCCTCGCTGCTGTCGATAGGCAAGGTTCCCAATAGGCTGGCAGCGTTCCCTTTTTGGATGGCCAAGCTTATCACCTCTGTTTTATTTATAATGTTAAGGATTTATTATATATCGCTAAATTGCCAATTCTGCTATTATGTTATTTAAATTTACTAATAGATCGGCGATTTGATTAAATACTTTTTGGACTTGCCCTTTCAGAGCCTAGTGTCTATTCATGGGCAAAATCTGGCCCATTTTTTCAACCACATAATTGATATTACTTTCGATAAAATTGTCCTAAATCTAATCTAATTCATTCTAATTATACATTAGTGAGTAAATTCAAAAGCTTTTTAACCCCTTTAGCAACGAGCGTGTTTTCACACGGGTTCACGCGAGTAGCTTCGTATAAAACCAACGTCACAGGTCACAAGACTTGCAGGTCGTTTGTGTAGGTAAATCGGGTCGTATGTAGGTTACAGGGTTTGAGGTAAATGGGACCTTAGTTGTTATACGGAAAGATACAAAATTGATTTCTATATTCTGAAGAGCAAATCAGAGTGATAAGTATAATGTTATTATGAGTTCGCATACTATTTTCACAAATTTTAAACGTAGGTACCACTTACCGGGTGTAACAGAACGACCGACATTTTTGGAAACAGCATTTAGGTATATCTCGGCATAAATATCTACACCGCAGGTTTTCCGATGTACTTACAAAGATATCAAGGGTTGTTGCAATTAATTTCGTTAAACTTTGACAAGCTGAATTGAACATGAAACGGTTAAAAATATTAACATAATTATTTTGGGTAAGATGTAGTATAGAAACGACATAATCTGTAACTTTCGGGAATGTCGGTCGTTCTATCTCACGAGCAGGCAGACCCACCCAGCTCGGAGTATATATAAATAAGTAAATAAATATTCATCACATACGACCATCCCAAACTAAACAGAGCATGTAGGTACTATAAAAACCCTATATCTGATATCTGTTAACCAATTATATTTTCTTATATCTATCATACGTTGATTACGTATGTCGTTCGGTGTCGGTCGTGTAGATGAAATGATACCTACTAATAGTTCCAATACTTTTGTCTACCTCTTCGGAGATAATGACCGTGAGGATAACTATTTATTATTTTATTGTTATATAAATGGAAAACTTTTTTTCTTCAGTATTTTACGCAATGTTGAATCTCGAATTTTATAGGTGCTTTTATTTACGTTGTTTATTTTTCTTTAACGTGTAGCACAATATATCACGTTTTATGGCTTTCCAAGCACAAGCTCGCATTAGCTAACTACTGAAATGTATTAGTGACGAACTACAAAATCTTTTTCAGTACTGAATTTTGTTACACCATCACTTTTACACTCGGAGTTTAGCTAAGTGTGTAACTAACGCTAACCGTTGAGCTACCTAGTGAAAATTCATTAGTAGAAAACCCACCTTAATGTTGAAATTGAGTCCTTATGAGCTCTACTTTATGTCACAAATGTGAACCAAGTACTTTTTAACCTTGCAGGGGCAATTGCATTTTATTAAATGAGGGTTCAAATTTTGAATGAACCTCCTGGTATGTGTATAAGTGGATTTAGCAAATCATTGCTACTGAACTCGCTCTTGCATAATATCATGAACGTTGAAAAGCTCGTTGGCTTTTTATACAAGGTTTTAACTACCATCTAATGGTAATTAAGAAGCTTGTATAACTGCTCCATAAACTATACTGTGAAGTAACTTTAGCAAAAAATGATATTTTTTTTGTAAAACTAGCTCATTTTGTCCATAAATGCTCAGTGACATGCAGAAATATTACTGAAGGCGGCAAGCGCTCAGTCATATTGCAAGCAAATAAAAAATGATTGCTACTCCCAAATTCAGACCACTTACTTATAAATTTAATAACTAAATAAATAGGAATACAGACTCCGCATATATTACCTACGTGGTCAATATTCTATCATAGCTCGGGTTGAGTCGGCCAAATACAAACAATTTTGCCCATAAAAGTAATAGTGGTATAAAAATCACCTCAAACTATAATCTAAGTAATAATGCCAAGATTGGGCAACTTAATCCTACGGCTAACAATGCCATTATCTTGAACTATTCAACCTCTCGGTTAAAATATGACCTTGAAGCTGCATTGACCTTAGGGCTTTGTTATCACTGGGACGATCAACAAAGGAATTAATCTTGTCATCAGCGTTCTATCATCATCCTCATAAATGCTGGAGGTGGCGTTCCTTAAGGCATGCATCTCATGCATATCAGTCTATCACTCTCTAACATTCAGTTCCAAGTTTGCCGGTCCGGTCACGCCTGGTTTAGGATAGACGGTCGATAAAGCAGACGACTCCTAGTCATAGCGTCTTTTTAAAATGTTAAACCGACGACCTCAAAAAGGTAACGAAAGACCATCGTCGGTCGTGACCATGACCGGACCTATGCAACTCTATGTGGTACTTCAAATAACCGTATAATTTTAGAAATTTCATTTCAGTTTCAATAATAATGAGGAAGAAAGTGTTATTATTTATGCGCCGGCTTAGTCTTCGCTAGCCCTTAAAAACGGTGTCGACCTTAATAAAGCACAAAGTGGTGTGATTCTACTCAAGTTTCTTGCTAACTCGATCTCTTTGCAAACAATACCCATGTGTTCTTAGTTTTGGCAAACATTTGGAGTCAGTCTAACGAACTTGGCTATGTTAAGGTAACGTTGTTTCAAAGTTCTACCTTTGCGGGTTTTTGTTTAGATTTCACAGTCTTTTGTATGAGATTCTTTGTGTTGAAATTAAGTTCGAAATCAAGTAGGATTTATCGAGCAGCAGCATTATTGATCGTATGGTTCGTGACGTCTAACATTTGTCTACTGAATAATTACTTAATATTGTAACTTATAACTATTTTTTAAATGCCGTAGGTATAGTATTTTTTAATTTAATTTAACAATTACCATCAGGATTTTAATTGTTTAAAACAATCTATTATAAACTAAAATTAAATATAGTTTTTTAGATTTATATTATAAACTCCATCTTAATATATATATTTCTTGTGTGCGTGTGTATGTGACTGAACTCCTCCTAAACGACTGGACCAATTTTGATGAAATTTTTTGTGTATATTTGAGAAGGTCCCTGGATGGTTTGAAAATACAATTGGACCCGGTAGATGGCGTCGTAATCGAGTTTGGACAGGACAACGTCTGTTGGGACAGCTAGTATTATTATAAAAAAATATCGAGGTTAGGCAACTGCCCGTAGGTAGTAAAGTGCCCAGTAGGTGAGAATTACCGTAAAGTAAAATAAATAATAACGTATAGTATCGAAACGGTGACTTTTTGATATTGAAAAAGTAAACCTTGCACCATCCAGGTTGGCGTACCAATGCTGACTTTGTCTCTGTTTATCCTGTTCTATTAATTTTTAATTATTTTTATTATCAAAATCTTTTAAACAAAGAAAGAAAAAAATGTGGGAACACAATTTACGTTCGATTGCTTTAGCAAAAGGTACTAACTAACAGGACTAACAGAAACGTCAATTAGAATTTAATGACTGATTTAAGTTTATCCACCTTTGTTCATTGAATGTCTATAGAAAGAAACGGGTCTAGAGATAATCAATCATTAAACTTAATTTACGTCAGTAAGTCATACTGTAAGAACTATCATGGGTTTATACGCAGATTTTGATTTTTAAAGATTGGTGAACCAACTAGCCATTTGGGTAGAGAGAAGCGATGTCCTATGTAAATCTTGTAGTAATCTATACTAATATTATAAAGCTGAAGAGTTTGTTTGTTTGTTTGAACGCGCTAATCTCAGGGACTACAGGTTCGATTTGAAAAATTCTTTCAGTGTTTGATAGCCCATTTATCGAAGAAGGCTATAGGCTATTTTTATTCCGGGAAAACATAAGGTCCACTAGGAAAGCGGGTGAAACCGCAGGGCGGAAGCTACTTATCTTTAAAACAATGCAGCGATTTTTTTTATAAAATTAATTATTCATTTCTGACATTATTTTTGTCTTGCGGCTGTGGTAGCTACAAGCTATATACCTACTTTTTATCAAAATTCGTACCTTATTGTCATTTTTGCGGAGTTTCGCTACTATACGAAAGTAATAGTTTTTGTACCTACTAATGGAACAATTTTTCATAAAATTAGATAATCAAAGTACTTAGTTATTAGCATTGAAAATAATGTCATTGTATATACTTTCAATCGAATTAATGATACTGTAATAAAAAAAATCTTTTTCACTTTGATAACATGAAGATTTCTCAATTTTATTAGGGCTATTTTTCTACCATAACTTTGATCACCATTTGCTTGCGTCTTGTAATCAGCTAGGCTCTACCTAGCTGATTACAAGACGCAAGCTATTGAGTCATGTTAGTGATGGAAAAAAAAATGACAGTACAATTATAATTTTTGAACACATTCAACATCACCTGAATAGGATACCTAATATCATAGCACTAAGGGTGTTTTTACCAAAAGTCAAATATAAGGACAGTTTCAAAAGCTACATTGTAGAACGTATATATCGAACACCGTCTTCACAAACTGACTATGCTACGACTAGACTAGACTAACTAGAGGTGACCTACTTGCCAGTTTTGAGCATACAGATAGATTTTATCAATTGACTTGGCATTTGTGACAAATCTCTATCTGATAAGTTTGGTGCATGTATTACCAGTAGGTATTTATCCTATTCAGAGAAATGGTAGATTTTTCTACCTTGTGATCCTACTAATAATATAAATTTGAAAGTTTGTTTGTTTGGATATTTTGATGTTTGAATGTTTGTAATAGCAAAACGGATTTTGATGAAATTTGGTACACAGATAGAATATATTCTGGATTAACATATATAAAACTTTTAAACTTAGTAGGAGAACATAATTGATACCCCGGGAACATGGGTGAAACTGCGGGGCGGAAGCTACTAATGTACATAATGTAAAGTTTCTCAGATTTTTTCTCTACATAACTTTGTAAAATTTTGATAATAAATTATTATCATCGTCAAAAAAGTTTCAATATCAGATAATAATATTTAACATTGTACATTAAAACATAAACATCACAGGCATTTTAATATGCTTAAATGTAATACTAAAAGCTTGGAATAACAAAAGAGAAATTCATTTACACAAATGTAATGTAAATATTTGCAAAAATCATTGTAATAATACGTTTAATCATACCAAACGTTTGTTCAGTAATTTGTTCCAATAGTACGTCATTTAATATTGCTCTCACCACTATATTTATATTGCAGGAATACCTTCATAATTTAATTGGAAATTATAGATTTGCAATCAGGACCTTTTTTGCAAAATTAATATTACGTCATCAGCATTTTCCTTTCATTACTATTCTAGAAGACTGCACAGCGGTATTGCGTAAATACTTATTTATGGATATTTACACTATCTGTATAGATACTCACATACCTATATTGATGCGATTGCTTATTATATATAATATACATCGGTGGAGATTTGTAAGTAGCATTTAGTCATTTATCCTTCCTTTAATGTATTGTATAATTTTGCTGTAAATCTTCCTAAAAATAAATAAATATTAGAAGGCAACATTTTCTGATATTATCAATATCTATACTAATCTATGCTTATATTATAAAGAGGAAAGATTTGTATTTTTGTATTTTTATATGTACGAATAAATTCAAAAACTACTAGACCGATTTCAAAAATTCTTTCACCATTAGAAAGCTACATTATTATAGCCCTTAGTAGCATGGGCTATATTTTATCCTGCGAACGCAATCAATTACGGCAGAATGGATTTGGATGAAACTTAACATACTGATAGATAATACCCTTGAATTCCCTCGGGAACGCGGGTGAAACCGCAGGCATAAACTACTCTTTCATATACGGGAGTCTAGTAACTCGAAAAAAATACAAACACATTGCTCCCACAACTAATTTGGAAGGCGCAAAAGAAAGCACTCATGTGCATTGACCAACGACGGTCCAAATGGCTGGAATTACTGGATACAAAATTGTTTTACGTTAAATTCGTTTTTTTTTATGATAAAATAAGCTTATTGCAGCGTTTGGCCTCTAGACTCATTCTAGGAAGATCGATAACGTTACTTAGGATATTACGCGCTTTCTCAAAAAATGTCTATTCACTGTAACCATAAAACCTCCGGGCTATAGATGTTAGGAAACATAGATAAGCATCCTATTCTCCATAGATATTATCCGGGAAAAAAATCGAAGAGCTATCCTAAAAGGCCCCCAACCAACAACATTAAATACACTGTTTATAAAAGTCAAACGACCCATTAACCGCTAAATATGTCTGCAGCTGTATTCTTTATGTTTTTCAACCGAATGGGAATAAATCAGTCGCTGGAGGCCGTTCTTCTGTTGACCATGTACGAAGCTCGTAAAACTGTTTTGATGGCACGCATCGGGCGCACATTCTTAATTAGTGATGGGATTTGGGGGATGTTCCCTGCGTGAATCGTTTGGCGTTGACATGGATGACAGTTTTGACATATGTTTTGGTTTTAGACGTTTGATATTTTTTACATGATAGTAAAAAAGACTTCAAATCATATTCTCACTATAGATGGTGGTGCAAATATGTAATTTAATCGTATTTGTTTTTATCATTATGTACAAGAAATACTTATAAGTAATTATATAGAAGAGAAATAACAATATGTTAGTACTTAAATTCTTGGACGTTTCATTATCTAATAGAATAAAGGTAGTTATTATAATATATCAAACACGGCTTTCAGACATTCTAAATAGAAAGACTCTACCAACCCCATATTAAAATAATTCATTCGGTATGATACCGAATCAAGTATGACTATGGAACACTACATCACTAATCATTAATGTCAAGCTATCTCTCACATCACTGTCAGATATTTTTTTCTTCAGAATCGTAAAGTCCCTTTGAATTATTTCTAGGAATGGTATGTACAGATGACTTCAAAAGGGAATTATTGTTTAACTAAACTTCTTTGATGCTATTAAGTGCTGCTAAACAGCCCTCGTTTCTGTAATTGCTCTTTATGTGAGATTTCTAATTATAGTTTTCTAAACAGATTCTAAATACAAAATGGTTTATTAAAAACTGATAAAATAACGCAAGTGTAAGAAAGATAACAAATTAAAAGCTAGCCCCGCTCCGTTTGGAAAGAAAATGTGGAAATAATAAATCCCTTCCTCGTTTTTTTAACGTTTATTTTTTTAAATGAAACGGAGCGTTCGTGTTTAGGGTTTTGCGATACGAGATTCATTAGTCGTCAAATCGAATATTTTAATGGAAAACTCGTGTAAGATGTCTACCGAGTATATTGTTCGCAGACGTTTATTTATATTCTTGATTCAGTAAAAGATTAACTACTTTATATTTTTTTTAATCAAAAAGGTTGCGGGCAGACGATCCATCTGATGGTACTTGGTCACCACCGCCTATGGACATTTGCAATTCCAGGGGAGATTGCCGATGTGTTGCCGGCCTCCAAGCTTTTTTAATGTCTTTTTTCAAAAACTCCATTGTAGCACTTGTAGGTAAAACCGTAATGTCTTATTATTTTATTCCTATCGCTTAGGCAGCGAATAAATACAATAATCTTGTGGATTTTTCTTCTGTATAGGTATAAAAAGGAACGATATAATAATATATCTATCTCAAATTCAACGAGGCCTAAAAACTTCCGAACTTCAAGTACCTAGTACCTACTTATGTGACACTTCAGTTTTTTATGTCCCCCCATAAGAGAATTAACTACTTTTTTATAGCGGATGACGACGGACAGTTTGGACAGGCATTACATACTTCCTTTTAGAGAAAATAAAATATTTTACTGCCACACTACCAAACGAATTGGTCATTAATTGAAATAATATAATGGTTTTTGTCAAGTTTGTACTTTTATGTAAGAGAGATTGCAAATCAAACTGTGATCGGTTCAATATTTTTTATGTATGAATACTCTTATAATTTTTATCACACGTTAACTTTTAAATACTGGCACCAAAACCGCACATTTAGGATTAAAACTCGTCAACTAGCAACATATTTAGCATAGCACCAATAACGTCACATATATCCATTTCAAATTCAACCTTGAAGTTTTACTCTTATTGCACCCGAAGAAAATACATTTCAAAAACCTCAAATGTATACATATTAAAAATATTCGTATTCTTGTAAGAACATCACAAGAGTACATCGCCTTTTATTTTTTTAAAGACCATTGACCGCTTTGTTTATCAAAAACAAAATCTCGAGGTGCGCAGAAAAAGGAAAAACAATACAAACACAAAGAACATTTGAAGGAACATTCAAAGTCTTCGAAAATCAAAGGATACAGTGAGACGATATTTCATAAACAAGACCGTCTGTAGATCGCTTTGTATTAAATTGTGTGGCACAGGACAGACACTTAATGTGTGTCGTTATATATGCCGCCGTCATCTGGTTGAATCTGCTACTTGATTGAATGACTAGCGCGTTCATTGAATGACGACATTTAATTGAATGACTAGGCCGAACGTTGATTAAGCAGCAAGCGTCACTCAACGTCCAACTAGTTAGCGGATTGTAACATAACCCTTTGAACAGAGCGGACGTAAAATCAGTCAGGTGATTGATAGTTTTGTCATAGTTGAATATTAAAGGTTTTCGTGCAGTTAAAAAAAATAACCACGAAGTGTATGGTATACACTTCTAACCTAAAGTATCCGCCATTCAAGGACTATGCTAAATGGCGTTCAGTCAATCAGTCAAGACATTGAAAGTTACAGTAAACAACTTGACGAGTTGTCCTTTAGTCATTCAATTAAATGTCGTCATTCAATGAACGCGCTAGTCATTCAATCAAATAGCAGATTCAACCAGATGACTGCGATATACCATCATAAAACCAGTGTTATTTGAGTGTATGTAAAAAGTAGCAAATCGTGTCTATTTGAAAAAAGAACATTTAAAAAGTCAAGAGCTTGACATTTCATAAGGGGCCAGTAACATCGAATAGTTTTCATCCACGGTTTAAGATTGGAAGGCATTTAAAAATATTTGAGAAGACTGATCATGGTTATGTTACAATAATTTGTCGCATTATAAAAAAAAATGTGTGTGTACCTACTATCTCAATCTACTGAAATTCAAGAAGAAATATCAAATAATTTGTTCCTAATTAATTATTTATACAATAAATATTTATTGGTTCGTTTACTAGTAGATACCTACCTAAAAAGTTATTGACTCCAAAACATGAAAGAAATCAAAGAAATATCGGTAAAACCTAAGTCGTATCAACATCAAACAACCGTGCCATCCTACATTAAAATAATCTATCAATTCGAGAAAAGTTCATTGTACTTGTATAATCAAGGTCATTGACTTGTGACCTTTTACAGTATCAAATACTTATACAGGACTTGAGCAGTGTTAATAATCAGTCCCTTTTCAGTCTGTTTTTTTAAACAATCGAATATACACCTTGTTCTCTAAATGCTTTCTACCAAGCGATAAACATTATTTAATTAATATTTTTACTAATTAAGCATTATTTACCTGTACCAATACTTCAGAGGTACCTATATTTTAATTATTAATTCAGATCTTGTTTTCGCTTCTTTTAACAAGTTCTTTGACGTTTCTTCTGCATCTTTATTTCAATTTTCGCCGTTTCCTACGCTCCTTTCATCTTTATACAAATATGTATTTCGGTGTTTTATATATTTTTTATTTTCTTTCATAAATTTTTACAACAAAATATTAAGATGACATTTGTTTATGAGCAAATAAAGTAATCTATATACATATAATAAAAATGCGCTGTACTGTTATTTGGCGTATTTGTACATTGAAAAGTAAAAAAAATACCTATTTCTTACATTTTGCATGTTTTTTTTTGTACAAGCATTACATTAAAAGTACATGCCGAATGCACTAGATTTTTATTACAAAGAAGAAAACCTAACTCAGCGTAACATATCGTGTCGTTTTTTATCGCAATCGGATAGACAAATCATGCTAATTTTAATACAAGATGTAATGACCTTTTATTGTTTAAATGCAAAGACCATTTTTATTCGTCTGTCTGTATCTATGTTTGTTTGTCTGTTTAAACACGCTAATCTCCGAAAATAACAAATGTATTATAATGGAATTTTCACAAATAAATTAAGTTGACCTTGGGAGAACATAGTATTATTAATTGGCTTTATTTTATCGAAATCGGCTAATATGGAAAAAAAGATAAATTTTATGAAGTCACTCTGTAAAGCTGCGGAAAAAAGTTAATATAAAATAGTATAGCAATAAATAATAAAAGTAACGAATATTTTAGTGGTATCGACATAAAATATAACTGGCATGTTTTCAGTAATAATACTGAGTTACACATTATATGTACGCAAAACTTCTGAGAAAATAAAGTTTTTTTCGTTGAATAATTTCACTAGAAATACAGAATGTTGCCGTCGCAATAAAATATATTTATGAAAGTTAAATAAATATTTTACAAAGAAAATAGTGCCTAAACATCGTTAATTTTTCGAGCATATAAACATAATATAATTTCCATGTGAATATACCTACTTACGTTGAATGTCTTATAATTTATAAAGAATATTAGAGATAAGTACCGTGCACATACTTTAATAGGTTCTATTTATACCAACAAATATATCTGACAATTCTGACACGAGTCCAACGTAATCTTTCAACAAGGTAACTCCGTGACAACATTTTCTCTACCCATCGTAACCAGGAGACGAAAATGTGCCGTCCCAAGTTTATGTGACAAGGATTAATGGCGTGCTAACCGTGTCTTCATCAAGTTCAACTCTCATTATTCCATGAGTGCTTCCCCTTAAACGGGATGCATGTTAACCGCAGAGAAACAGATGCTGTCCGTTTGGAACAATTTATTTTTAGTCATTGTTATTTGAAAATAGAATTATAAGATTTATGTGGTACATACCTAAAAGAATGAGACTCATTTGTGGCAAGTTTAGACTGTTCATAGTGACTAATGTGTTTATTGGCGTAGAGTTTCGTGTTAGGTTTTCTAATTTTTGGGTAAAAAAACGAGTACTATGGTATGAGTACTATCAAAAATAAGAATATATAATTTATTTTCGTAATGATGTATATCAATTTTCAACATGACAGGGCAAAAGTCACATATAAAAAAAATACCGCTTTAGGTTTGATCCTCTGACAATGATGACGATTTAGGAAATATCTTAATTCATTCAATAAATAAATCAATGTCATTACTCAAATTTGCACTCTGTAATATATATTCGCGAGGTCAAAATTAAAACTCCCGCTCCTACAACTGCTTTTGAATTACACCGCGGCTCAATCTACGCATATCGCTCACCAGCCACGTGCGGTATATTACGCCTCTCGTCGAGTATGAAATACGAGCTTATTCAGCCTATAAATAGATTGCATCCCCTTAATGACCCGTTGTTTAAGTGACTGGCTTCATATAACTTCTAATGTTAAACAGTTGTCTGCTGTAAATATTTTTATCTCTTCGTAATCTCTTTTCTTTCTTTTTAATCGACAAACGCGTGGGCTAGTGTGTGGTCCCGATTATAAGAGTCAGGCTATCAAATTTTACTATGTTTACACAAACTAAGAGTTAAAACTTTATTGACCAATATAAATTATTTATTGTCTTGTAATACTTTAAACTCGTATTGATTGTTTCACTTAATATTTTATTGGTAAATTGTACCCCGCGGTTGTACCCGCGTTCCCGGGATAAAAAGTGTACTAGGTTTCTCTTCGTGATGTAGCCATTTGGCTTTGCCAAAATTGACTAAAATGATAACCTTTGGTGTTAAATTGTGGAAAATTATTTTTAGTGAGTACAACCATATTTAGGGTACCTATTTCATTTACATTTAAATTACGAGACACCTAATAGGCTAGTGGAATATTTTTATTCATACTAACGTTATGTCCCAACTCCCAATTCCACCCACTTAGGAGTAAATTTTGATAATCTGCTTCAAGTATAATTACACCAAGTTTTGTATTCCAACGTCTTTCCACAAAAAGTTATATACAAACTGTATTTCCCCCTTTTACCCCATTTAAAAATTGTATTTCGAAATCCTTTCTTAACTGATGCAGTTGCAGGCTTTATACTTTCTGAGATGGTGTTTAGTGAGTGAGTGTATGGTATTTCACTTTTATAGAATAATAAAGGTAGAATTATATTCTATCACAATCTTACCATGATGTGGGCGAAGACGGCAAGCACATTCTTAGAAAATAATAAATCTCAAGTGCAGCTACCGAAATACATCAGTAGTTGCTTAGCAACAGATTTTAACAACTTAAGAATGGTGGCCGCCAGGCGGGTAGGTACTCCGAAGTACCTACCACCGAGTAAATCTATTTCATAAAAGCTACGTATGTAAGAATTTTCAAGAATTAGGGTCGGAATTTGATTATTTTATGTCTCTTAATAATTCTACGAATATTACCAACGGTGACGTTACGTAGCCTACTTTGTGTTTTATTTTTCTTTAAATCAAATATGTATTTACAGTCAGTTAAAATGGTTATAGAAAATCCTTACATTTATTTACTTACTTGACTCTTGATCAAACGGAGCGACTTGAAAGTGAAACGGTAGCCTATTTGTTTAGGTGCATGAAGAGCTACCACATTTCAGTGAATAAATAAATTCAGTTGACATCCTTGGATGATATAACATAATTGGATTTCTTTGAATTGAAATGTACATACTGAATGAGATGTAATTTTATTATTTTTTGAATAAAATGTAATTAACATCTTTTCTATAATATGGTCTTTTTATAAGCTGTTGTATATGAAATAAACTATAGAATTATCTTTTCCAATGCCCACACAGTCACTTATAATTATCGGTTTCTAACGCACGGTTCATCCTTCTGAAAAGAGCAAAAAAAATCAGTAGGCGGTGTGTATAGAATGTCCAAGAATTATAACTACTATTTTCAAAATATTAAATACAATGTTCTCAAATAAAAGCTGCTTAAAAACATTTGCTGTAAACGGACACTTGACAAAAATAGAAACACGTTTCCTGTGTTTGTTTTTTATTTTATTTTTTTATAAAATGCTGGCGACTTACAATAATATACGATCATCGGACTAGAACCTAAAAATCCCACATCTTTTATTTTGTATTTCGAATTATATTTCAAACATAATTCGAAGTACAATTCTCTATTACAGCACATTATAATCCTCTCAGTGGTAATACCACTTACAGAGAGCAATACAATTTCAGTTCATAGTTATTATAATAACCATAATGGAGGCAGTTAGTTAATTGTACGTGTAACAGTTTACTTGGACGATTATAGTCAACAAACGATATTGCGGTCTTTAGATTGTACACTATTTTCATAAGAGATGCTATTATTTTACTAAACTCATAACAGTTAAGTAAAATAAATATTTTCGAATGTATTTATGGAATACTAGCTTCCGCCTTACTGCTCCCTCAGCCATCTTATGTTTTCCCAGTATAAAAAGTATTCTACATGCTAATCTAAGGTATGATCTATTTATTTTTCATCTAAATCAGTTAAGCCATAACATCGTGATTGACTTACGTAGATATGTAGGACATAGGTATATACACCCACACAAACATGACACAAATATTTTTGGGAATTTGTATTCAAACAATGACTCCTTAAAGTTTCATCATGTCCGTTTTTCTGTCATAGCTACTTCACTTGAAATCTTTAAGTGATATAAATTTTTATACCACATTGTCGGCAAACAAGCATACGGCCCGCCTGATGGTAAGCGGTTACCGTTAGCCTATGAACGGTTGCAACACCAGGGGTATCACTGATATCTGATATTTTTATAACATTTTTTTTAAACTTTTTATGGGCTCATTTTACCACAATCTCACTGTTTTTTTTTTTTTTTTACTTTGTATAGGCTTGTGTTTGACCACAATCTCACTATTGTAAGTGATGATGTAGCCGAAGGTGGTAAGCACACAAAGCCTAGAAGGAACTGGCTCTCAAGTGCAGCTGCCGGAACACACCAATAGGTGTTTGGCGACAGATTTTCAACTTGAGGGTGGTAGCCAGCCAGGCGGGTACTACAAAGTACCCTACCACCGTGCTATGGTTTCCTCACGATGTTTTCCTTCACCGAAAGCTCAAGCTCATTGTAGGATTTGAACCCACGACCTTCGCCGCGGCGTCCGACGTCACTACCACTGAGCTATCATCGCCTGTGTGAGTAAGTAATGATGTGGTCGAAAGTGCAGCTGCCGGAACACACCGGTAGGTGTTTGGAGACAGTTTTTTTCAATTTGAGGGTGGTAGCCAGTCAGGCGGCAACTATAAAGGAATTACATAAAAATTATGATTTTAAACCTATCTTGCATGTTACTGCTACATCTAGTAGGTATATCAAATATTCAGATATTCAAAAAATTTCATGGCATAAATAAAATAGTCATTGATGCATATAAAAGGAACCGCTAAGTAGTCTATACTAAATAAATAAATACTAGTTTACGAAGAGTTGGCAACCAATACTATAGAAGTAGGTAAGAGTAATAAAATAACCGTAATAAAACTAATTTATATTCATGACATATCCATAATGAAAGACAACGAATACTGACTACTCAATAGCCCTACTAATATTATAAATTTAAAAGTTTGGATGGATGGATAGATGCTTTTTCACGCAAAAACTTCTGAACGGATTTGGATAAAATTTGGCACAGAGATAGATTATACTCTGGCATAGCACATAGGCTACTTTTTATCGTGGAAAATATAAGAACCCTCGGGACCGCAGTTGAAACCGCGGGGCGGAAGCTAGTGTACTATAATTATTGAAACAAAGTAAATAAGTCATATTCACAGAAATATGTTAGAATTATAATTGTTTCATTTTTAATGTCAACAAAGGAGAAATTATAATGCGAGCACCGGTCCCTAAGGAGTCGTATTCATCGAATGTTTTTAATTTTCCTCCCATAGGTAAGTGCCTAATATTTTTCTAAAATGGATTTATTGTCGTTAGAAAATATAGCCATATCTCACTTTACTAGAATAAGAAATCTCATAATGTATTACTTACATGAAAACAGTATCTTATAGTAATTATTAATTATACTCAGCAAATTTTCTGGGACAATTCTGGGACATATTCCTCACACGCGGCCATCTGACCCCAAACTAAGCAGAGCTTGTGCTATGGACGCCAGATAACTGATATACTAAATATACTACTTTTTTCTTGTAAATACATACTTAGGTATACAGGTTGTTTTTTTTTGTCACTGGTCACTGTATTTCAACCCCTGCAAGTATTGCCAGCGACTAAAAAACACACAGTATAGATAATTACACCCAGACTCACGACAAACAGACATGTTCATGCACACAAATGTTTATCCTGAGTGGGAATCGAACCTACGACCTGCGGCGTGATAAATAGGGTTGTTACCAACCACGCCAACCGGCCCGTCAATGAATTTTGTTTATGAATATCTATTGCCAGCACTATATGGAGTAAATCACCCATTTGTTATTGCCTAAAACTAATTTCACGAACTCAGCGTTCGACATTACATATGAATACGCTTTGTCCTTTTATACCATAAGCTACTCGTTACAATTTGATTTATTACTATCATATTACAACTATGACGTCACAAAGCCTATACCTACCAAGTTCAGCTAATACCTACGTCAATCAGTGAGCTTTCAAATATTAGAGTAGCAACGTCTTACAAATAATTCTCAGAAAAAGGTAACCACATGTGAGTTCAAAAGACGTATCTTTGGAAACCATGTGTGTCTCGTTTCTTCTACCTTGAACCTAACTACGTCAAAATGAGACAGGAACACTTGACGTCAAGCTGAAAACTATGGCATATAATACAGGCATATGTGAAGTGGCAACGTGACAGTGCCATACACTGCTAATCTAGTCACGATAGTAAGATTTAAGTAACATCATTGACATCAACCATTTTTTTACAGAGCTCCTTCTTGGCACTCTTCGCACACATCAAAAAGCTGCTTGTGATGAAGAGGTGGTGACACTCATCTGTCCTCGAGGCACTACTATTAGCATACAAGTGGCTCAGTATGGGGCTTCATCATCTCAAAGTTCCTGTGCCTCTGAACTGGCCGAGTATCAACCTGTCGCAGTGGAGGTTGTGGGTGATACGTCATGTATATGGCCAAGCGCTTTACAAGTAAGATGTTATTTAACATTTATTTTGAATCTATCATCATTATATATCATGGTATATAATAATTCCCTATCATCAATTAAAGTGTAGGTAGCAATAGGTAAACTAAAATTTTAATAAAAAGCGTTATTTAATTTTTATTAACTAACATTTGTCGCCAAGCACCTACTGGTGTGTTCCGGCAGTTGCTCTTGAAAACCAGATGCCTTCTAGACTTTATAAAGGTTGGCAACCCCCCTAATATTGCTAATGTCCATAGGCGACAGCAGTCACTTACCAACAGGTGCAGCACCTGCCTGCTAGTTAGCATTCTGACATAAGAATACAAAAAGCTACGAGAAACAATGCATAGCTTTTCTGTGTCTAAAATTTATTTCCGGAACACCCACAAACAAAATCAATAACACTTAGCTTCAGACTACATAGAGAGATGTTACTATAAGATGTGTTGATATAAAGAGACTGGTCCTCATTAATAAGTATGTGTGCAATGTTCGTCACGGAATACATTAAATCAAAGAAGGTTTCCTTCGCTTTGTTGATAGTTGTTAAGGTCATGTCGATCCTAAGGCGTCGACAAAACTTCGTCCGACAAAGTTTGGAAATTGATTATGTCAGGTAGCTGTTCGTCGTCATAATCTTTGATGTAAAATTTGTATAAGTTATCAATGATGTCTATTGTTCTGTTTTCAACAAAGTTAGTTTGAATTTTAACAAAATTAGCAGTATTTTTTTAATTAAATAGTAATGCCATAATATTGATTTTACAAATGCTTGCTTTATGAAATGCTGTAAAGCTGTTTAAAAATCATCAACTGAATAATAAAATTCATATCCAACTCAAAATTGCCACATTATTACAGTCGATGAAGATATAACAAATGCTATAAATCTATTAAAGACTTCACATTCTCATAATGTTCACCCACCGATGTTCACAAGTGTTTGTGAATCGATTGAGTAATTCACCAAGCCCGTTACGAAACGAGCTCCATATTCGATTCGCGTTTTACGACTCATTTTCTGATATGTTTTAGCTATAAGGCACTTTTACGATCAGCTCTCGATAGTATGTCACCGATATAATCCTTATAAGTCCTATAGCACATGCGGAAGGCATTTTATGGATGATTCGCTGGTATTTTATCTTAAAATAGTCTTAATATACTACTGAAAGCATTACAGCTTTATATGAAGCTATATATCCTCGAATGCCCGTTAGTCTGTCAGAATCAAAGGCATTTTAATTTTGGTTGCAGTTTATGTCCCATATATTTTTGGTTTTCTGTAATAAGGCCTGAAATATATATACCGGTGTCCTAACTTTCTCAAGTATTTTCTTAGCATTTATGATTTCATTTCTTGATTAAATATTTTTATCAGTTTAGAATCAAAACGAAATTGTGTAGAAGTGCCCAAATGAAATATTTTATTTATCTTATAAACTCTAAATTTATATCAAAATACCTATCGGCTCGTAGTTTCACTTGCTTCCGCTTTCAGAAACCAATCAATCCATTGCTCCGATTACGATGTGAAGGAACGACAAACAAACAAATAAATTGTCTCACTTTGACATTATAATAATTTTACTTATTTATTTTATAAATAAGATATTCAATCATGTTATCATAACACTAAACCATATAGTTATAAATCGATCGATCAGAGTAACAAAACTTTTTTTCAATTATCTATACTAGATCTCTATGATCTATACTATCTATATTAATATTATAAAGAGGTATAGTTTGTGAGGTTGTAGGGAGTAATCTCAGGTACTGTCGAACTGAAAAAATATTTTTGTGTTGGATAGCCCATTTATTGAGGAAGGCTACTTTTTATCCCGGGAATATATAAGATCCCTCGGGAACGCGGATGAAACCGCGGGGCTGAAGCTAGTTAAACATAAACTGAAAGTTCCTATCCAAAAACTTGTAGAAAGTAGGAAGGGAAAAGATACAAAAAAAATATTTGTATTATAAAGCACTGTTCTTTATATCATATCAAATCGTTTTCTTTTGTAGAAAGTAAACGAAATCTGAATTCGTATTGAAATACAAACCTTTTTTTCCTCCAGCTTTCCTTATAATGTTTTCTGTATTTAGACGAGTATCGCGTTTGATCAAATGCTTGAGTTCAAACGTACCTACAGTGAATGAGCGGAAGTAAATTACTGGAAATTCCTTTGTCAATAAGATAAACGGAGGCAGATGCAATCATTCTTTAAACAAACACTTTTTTAGAGTCAGAGTGTAGAGAAACTAGTTTGCATATACTAACTACAAGATAAACATTACCTGATTTTATTTTGTGTAAACGTTAGATTATATTTCAGCAAATCTATGTAAAGATCTTACGAGTAGTGGTAGAAATTAGGTATTTAGCTGTTAGACAATAGGTACCTACAGGTTGAAGCTACAAGCTAACAGAAAGTTTCGTTGGATCAGAATAGGCATACTAACTAATTTGCTCAGTATTCATTGTTACAGACAGTAGTGGAAGCTTGTCAGAAGAAGCGCCAGTGCAAATTCCATACAAACCCCAAAGCCTTTGGGGTTGACCCATGCCCTGGGTCGAGGAGGTTCGTCGAAGTTGCGTACAAGTGCCGTCCTTGTAAGTTGTATCACTTCTACATTAATGCTTAATATTTCTATATTAATATCAACTCTACAGTTTTTAGAATAGAATGAATTCCTAGATTCGTATTATTAGTCAGCGCTGTTATTTTTAGTATTAGAAGTTACCTCAAATACTTGAAAAATAAAAAGGCAAGAAATTGTTGTGAAATAATACAGAGGACGAAAAAGTGGTAATTGCTATTTTAAGCAGAGTGCTAGTCAACTAAGGCTTAAAACTGAAATAAAAAAGTTGAGAAGCATTAAGGTTGTTACGAACAATATTAAGTACTTATTACAAAATGATTTAATAGAGCATAAAAATATATATATAAAATACTATAACTCATGTGGTTTAAGCATTATCACAAAAATTAAAAGACCACGTAACAAAAAAAAATGTTTTTTTAAAGTTTAAAAGTAGAAGCAAAAGTTAAAGCGGTAAAAGTAAACATTTAGTTTAGTTACAAAGTTTTTAGTCTAAAAACTCTGTATTTTAGTAACACACGAAGGCAGCTGTAAAAGTCACAAGTAAAATAATGTATTTTACAATCAATTTTATTATCCTTGAACCTAAGCGATCCTTTCGATGCGAAATGAAAATGTATGAAAAATATATTATTACAAATTTCGACATTTAGGCAAGGACCAAAATTGTAACTAAAATATAAATTTTCGATTAATTGATATGATACATAACATAAATACAATTTTTTTATTATTAAAATGAGTTTTTTTAATGAGATCAACAATTTAAACTTAATAGCCCCTGATGACGCTTTTATGACTTGAAATATTTATTACATTATGGTTGATCTTTTTAATGTTTGTACATTAACTGATGTTTGGGTATCGTTAAAAAAGCAAAAATATTGAGAGATAAGTGTAAATAATGATTACATGAGACATTGTGATTTTTTCTTAGAAATCTGTAAACTTGATAATTTGTTAATAGGTACACGTAATTCAATGACCAACTGTACCGAATTCATCTTAATTTTTTTTTGGTGTTGCTAAATACAATCAACCGAAGACAGTTGGTTGCGGAAATCATTGGGAGGGGGGGGGCATACCTCAACTGAATATGATTTTGATAACAACGCTATTATTGCTATTTCGATTAATTTAATTGAATGTTTCATAACAGATGAGTTTCGAAGTAAAGTTGGTTGTGAAAACGACGTGCTTCACTTGAGCTGCAATCCACACTCAAGAGTCGCTATCTACTCAGCACAATATGGCAGAACTGAGTACGATTCTATCCAGTGTCCACAGCCTAGGGGAATGAAGGAGGAAAGTGAGTAACATTTGTATTTGCCTTAGTTTTCTTTCTATCGACGCTTCGTGATATGATCAGCTATAGGTAAGGTATATACAAATATCGAACACATGATGCAGCTTACTTATGTGGTGGTTACTAATAATGTAAGACAATCTACAACCTTATTTTTTTTTAATACGTCACAATCAATTAATTCCTTTACATAGTCTTCTAATCTGATGATATCTCAATATATTGCATCCCGTATCATTATTATTCATTACATTTTCGTATTATAATTACTGTCTTCAAAAACTATCAAGGAAAAATTAAACGCACTTCTGTAAGAGAGCAATATTAATTACGTGAAGTTTAAACTTTATCACTCAATATTCAAATATTACTCTCATTAAATTTATCCTTAAAGCTATGAGCAAGATCTAATAGAAGCTTGGGTCGAAGGTTCAATGTATTCGGTTTGCGGTCGAGTTTAACTAATCACGGTAACTTCAAGTACCGGAAACGGTTAGTGCTACTTAACGATAAACGATCAATCTATAAAACTTGAACTTACTTTGTTGTTGGAACTTTATAAGTACAGACACGTGTCATTGCTACTTTGTCACTATGTATATTTTACTTAAAAGATTATGAAGTCTAAGTAGAAGTATGTCAAGTAAGTACCTACCTATATAACTTCATTTTGGTTTAGACGATTCTTCAATACCCTAGGCTATTTTAAAATAACAAGCTCTGAAATCACTATTGCTAAAAAGGTTCCTAGGCTGACCCAATTTTCAGGGGCCAATATATATTTTTATCCTAAGTTAAACAGAATCAATTTGCGATGTATATTGTAAGTCGTCAGAAAATTGAAACCTCTGGCACCCAAGCTTTAATAAAACTTGTATTAAAGGTACCAAGACACCCTTTTATACTTTACAAGAAAATCTTCAAAATGTTCAGTAAATAGCAAAATAAATAGATTAGTAAAGGATTTGTATTCAGCTTTGAATTTATTATTAAGCTATTGATTTTAGATATATATTTAAATGGTATTTATTGTCTATTAGCTAGGAACTGCATTTGCTTCCAGCGTCTGTTTCCTGACAACCTAGGAACTTCCAAGGTCAAATTGAATAGGTTGTTTACTAAGCCAGCTTACAGCCACATCATCACTAACCACAAAAAAAGAAGCGTGCTCTATCTTTTGCTTCGTCATCATGGGCGAGTCAGTGGCCAAACGCAAAACTTCGGCTTCGTCATCATCCTTTATCGGGTCAGTGATCAAACGCAAGCCCTTTTAATATTAAAAAAAAAACTTCCTGTAATTGACAAACAATGTGATTTTAAAATAGTATGGCAAGGGTCCAGGAAAACTAAATATCTAAGGCATCATCTACATTTTAACTTTATATACTTCAGCATTTGTTCAATATTGTATTTATTTATCTTTATGTATCGTCTTGCTAGAGTGTAGTACTTGCCTACTTTGATTGCTGAAAAGAAATAATTTGAGTGAATGGTTTATTTTGGAAAAAATATCAGAAACTAATGTTGGATTGTTGTTTTTGTTTTAATTTTGTCATTTCTTTCTACGATCATGATACATGTTAGTTCCCATATTATTTTGAATTTATTAATGACAAGAAGTAACTAATACATAAAATAATGATATTTTCGTGATTTTACGATATCATTACGTTTGAAAAAGGGAGATGGCTAGAATTAAATATTTTTTATGCGGTTTTTTATATTATAAAACTTTAGTTCCTATTACTTACAAAAACTATATAGTAAAATATTTCATAGCATAACAGTAAAAGAGCTATTGTGGAAATATATATCCTGAAATTATATAACTAATTCATTTTCATACCAAATTGCTTATACACAAATTCGGTTAGAATCTGTAATTTAATTTTATCGTGTAAAACGGCCTATTCAGGTCTGGTTATTAAATAAATCATCTGGCCCGACGCCGATGCCTTGATTTTAGCTCAGCTGCGATGTCGGTATCTTAAGCAATTCCTTAATTTAGACCAAATACCTATATAACGCCAATTTATAATATCATGAGCGAATTGTAAATGAGGGTAAAGGAGTTCATTATATAATTATGCTATAAATTTCTCTTCATGGTTACGTTAATTATCTAAAGAGTTTGAAATTATAAATTTAATATATTTTTAAGTATTTTAAAAATGTACATAAATTACATAGGTGATGCAGTTAAAATATGTTAATATTAATCATATTTAAAAAGGACTTTTATATAATATAATTGATATTATTGAATATTGGAATAAAATCTAAAATTGAGTGTATAAATATAATAATAACATAGCATTTAGACTGTGGACACTTACGTTAGTTTGGTACTAAGTCATCTAAAACTTTTTCAAATTTAACAACAAAAAAAATCCCAAATGTAAATTTATTAGGTTTTTCAAATTAAAGATCTGAAAATGTCGAACCCCATATTATATCTAAGCCATTGAAATGATTACTTAAATATTGTATTTATAATGATTCTTTTACATTTCTAACTTTTTAATTATCTTTACCAGCGTGCTTGGAGCCGTACGCAACGGAGACGTCGATGAGAGAATGCCACGGGAAGAGACGCTGCGTGCTCTCAGCTGACAGCAAGATGTTTGGAAAGCCTTGCCGCCCCGGCAGCAGAACTTACCTAAAAGTTGTTTATACTTGCGGTAAGTTCGTGAGAATCTTTCAGTTTCCCCTGAAACAGGCTGACGTAAACATGGTAATGAGCTCGTAATTTTGTTTATTTATCGACCTCCTGGTATCGCTTCATTTTATTACGTTAGACAAATTATGATAAACAGAACGTTTTAGGGTGTATATAAGATTGTAATTTACGTTCTGGGAATTAGGTCTCGTGAGGACAATGACTTTGGAGATTTTGTCAAATTTAACTTTCGAATGTGTTGTTGTTGGTAATGTAATCTTGACATTGGAAGACATTTAAATCCTTTAATGTTTTTATCAGTTTATGAATTATGCTCCATGCTTTATACTGCTAAAATGCGATGATTTCTCAGTGGTGGTGATATCCGCTACCGTGGTGATAGTCATGGGTTTGAATCCTACAATGAACTTTAGCTTTTGTTGAAAGAAAGTATAGTGAAGAAACTATAGCATACTGACGCCAGTATCACCCTCAAGTTGAAAATATATCGCCAAGCACCTACTAGTGTGTTCTGTCAAATACACTTGAGTTGCCTTCTAGACATTATGAAATTCGGCTTCATGTTGACAATTCCCCTGGTGATGCTAATGTCCATAGGTGATCGTAGCCACTTATTATCAGATGGACCTCCTGCAAGTATGACAGCCTTCTGTCATAAAAAATACTATTTATATAATACTTTTGAACATTTTTAGTTAAGTTTATATCTTAATCCAATCTTATTACATAGTACAAAACAAAGTCGCTCCCGCGGTCTGTACGCTTAGATCTTTAAAACAACGCAACGGATTTTAATGCAGTTTTCAGCAATAGATAGAGTGATTCAAGAGAAAGATTTAAATGTATAATAAATGCATATTATAGTACAGAACAGCCGATAAATTCAAAGATTTCTAATGTGATGTCATAACAAACATATTTTTGTGCGCTTACATTATTGCACCCGTGCGAAGCCGGGCGGGTCGCTAGTTAATAAATAAAATGGGCATAAAGCCCCGGAAATTTAACTACCTACAACTCGTTTAATATTATAAATAATGTTATGTTACACAATGTTTGTAAAGGTTGGCTAACAATTGGATTCAGATTTAATACCTAGAAAGCATGCAATATTCGAAATATCATAAGTTCTCTCTTAACTGCTGGCAATTAAGCTAGGGTAATATTCTCAATGCATAATTCAGAAAAAAATATATTAGCCTAATAACACTATGAAACAGTAAATCTACAAGCTCCGGGTAGGATACAGCCCTGTTATTAATATTTATGAACAACTGCCGACATTATTTCATTTCAAAATCTACATTTTCCACACTGATATTGCTTTTGTGAGTTATTAAATTATTTGTAAGTAAATAAGCTATCTAATTTCAATTTAATCACAACATGATCTATTCTGTATTTACTTCGGCGTGCCAACCCTAAGGTAATCGATGAACAATTTGCAGCTTTTCCATCCATCCATTTCTTATTAAAAAGTTATTCCTCGTCGATCGGTCAAAATGTATTTTTTTCCTCTTTTCTATTGTTCCCGCAACAGTTTTCCTTGTAAAACATTTATTTGTTTATGGTAGAAACATTTTCGCTTTTATTACAGAAATTTACTTTTATATACATTAAGCAAACTTTGATTAACCTTGTTTACCTTTGTTATTTCATAAAAGATTTTTCGGTAATTTGTTTTAACAACTTTGTTTGTTCTTGATCTTTAGAAATATAAAAAAATATATTTAGAATTTACTGTTATTTTTAACCGACTTCTTATACGAGGCGACGATAGTGATTTTCCATATTTCCCTGTAGGCTGTTATTGGCAAACATTATGAAAATCAGTATCCAGTTGTCAATATTTTCATTAATATTCATAATGTATATTAATTCTCGGTGGCAGATTATAACATACTTTTAAAGACGGGCCTTAGCGTGGAGGTTACTGACTGCCACGTTTGATTCTCGCCCAAGGCAAATATTTTTGACTATAAACATAATGTTGTGTTTGTTCAGAGTTTGGATGTAAATATATCAGTATATATCTATATGTAGTTTAATCATAATATGTAACATATTTGGTTTCCATAGTCCATAGTATAAGCATTTCTTGCTTATACTATGGACTAAGCACTTCTTAGTTAGAGATCAGACAGCTATGTGTAACAAATTTACGGTCCTATTTTGTGTGTATTTGGAAAATATGAAGAATAATTGGGTCTTTAGGCAGCTATTTCGAAATTTATTTAGTCCCATAAGACTATTTGCCTCAGGCGATTTTCGCCTTGGGCAACTCGTCCCACTGTCAAATCAATTGGTGTAATTTACAATATTTTTAGCAAAATTAAAGATAAATTTATGTAATTTGTATACAATCAATTGACGACGAAACGAATGTATAAAATTTGAACATACATTCATAATGAAAATGAATACAAATAGATGAAGAGACATAAAATTAATCTCAATTCAAAAATAGACTTTATAATTCTAAAAATAAAGTGTGACATTAAGCAAAGGTAGTCAGTAGGTAATTTTAATGTAGTAAAACGAGTAAATACACTGGTTTATGAGCTAATTGCCTCCCAGTTTATTGAATATTATATAAAAATATAGGGTTACCAAATTTTTTTACTGAAAATAATTAAGAAAAGCCTTGCTTGTCAAGGCTTTTCGATATTAATATCCTCAACACACTTAACGTTCTGGTTTTAACTAGTTACGTAAGACAATATCATAAGACTTTACAAAGCTTTTAGCATAAACCACGTAGAAAATATAAAATAATATCCCTAGAAATCTTAAAGTCTGGCAACCCTACGTGCAACCTCATTATGAATCCAAATTCTAGCAGTACTATCACATGGCTGTAAAAATACTGAATGTGGCTTAAAGATATAGAAACACAACTTCATAACATAAAAAACAGTACAAACTTTATGATATTCCTAGGACACAGTAGGTATGGTAATATAATAATATAGTGGTAGTAACGTCGAATGCCGAGACGAAGGTCGAATCTTACGAGCTTTCGGTGAAGGAAAACATCGTGATGAAACCATATTATGTATGGTGGTAGAGCACTTTGTAGTACCCACGTGTCTGGCTGTCGCCTAACACTATACCGGTGAAGCTCGCAGCTGCATTGAGAGCCATTTACTTCTAGGCTTTATATACTTACCACCTTCGGCTACATCATCACTTACTATGGTGAGATTGTGATCAAACATGGCCTATGTTTGATAGGTACATAGTAAATAAATAAAAAATAACTCGTATTTGGCTTCAGACTGAAAACTGCGGTAACAGTGTCGCGAGTCCAGAGGTTATACCTCATCTTAAAAGAAACTAAACGTCAAACTGCGTCTCATCATAACGGTGTCGCGTCTCATAACGGTGTCGCGTCTCATAACGGTGTCGCGAATCCAGAGGTTTTACCTCATCTAAAAATATGCGTACCGCGCTAAAAGAAGTTTACACTTCAATAACCTTTTTGGTATAAAAATATACAGATCTAGGTAAAAATCAAGTCATAACATTTGTTTATCTAATTCAATAATTGTATTTTTAGCGGAAACGTTTAACTAAATATATTTAAAACATTGCTGGTAAAGTAAAATTCCTTTTCCATTTTTTATCTCGGTTCAAAACTAAATATACATTTTAGAAGCCAATTCTAGATGCATTCTGTATAACAACAACCAGTCTAGCTGGCGTCCGTAATAAATCTGAGTTATAAAAATGCGGGACGAGCCACGGACAGTCGAAACTCCCTCCATCTTTATTTTATTATCTAGAAGAATAGTGGAAGCCTTTCAGCGGCGCTTACGTCAGAGAGCCCTTTTTATCATAATGTTGAACCAGAGGTACAAAACCCCTGAGACTCGTTTGTATGTTTTGTTTAGTGATGAAGTCTGCATTAGCTTTGTTTTGGTTGAATTTTAAAATTGATGTTGCGTAAAAGTTTGGGTATGAAATGAAAATGGCTGATGAATATAGGATGGTGTTAGTTGGAATAAATTATGTAGATTATTATAAAATTATTAAATAGATTTTTGTTTTTGTCTAATTTAATTATTGTTATTTTGAACTGCTAAAATAATTAAAATAAACAATAAATAAGATCATTATTTCAAGTAGCCGTTAAATAATTTTATCTTGTTACTCAAATAATAACATCAAATCTCACTTTGAATACGTACCACAAACACAAAATGGAAATCATTTGCATTCAATACCTCACCGATATTGTCTATTTACATTGCGATTCAGATCGCTTCTTGAACCGTTAATAATACCAAATGTTCGGTACCTCCGTATTGTGCCACGAACTTGGCTCGAAATATTTGAACAATTGGTTTTGATTACTTATTGTCCCAATTTGAATTTTACAATAGATTCATAGCAGAAGGCTCATCTCAGTTTTGATAACGAAGTACCTAGATTCTGATTTTTAGGGTTCCAAAGACAAACAAAGAACGCGTATATGTTCGTCTAGCTGTTATGATATTCATTAGTTTGCCATTTTACATTATTTCTCAGAATTCGAACCTCATAAACGACACTATAAGATGGCACAAAATAGAAGGCCCAGTTGAAAAAATCAACTTGTATATGACCAAAATAAACTTCAATCCATATGTGCCAGATTCATTCCAATTCTCTTAGCCACTACGAAGTGACGAGTAACAAACAATTTAGTCATAATATAAGTAAGTTATTCTATGCAGCGACTACAACATAGCTGTCTATGGTGAATAAAAAAAGCTTCGAATGACCGCCATTCCGCGAGGTCAAAATAATTTGGAAAATGGTTTTGGTGACTCAGCGGGTTAAGAGTAGTAAAAAGCTATAGGTACCTCGAAAAAATAATAGATCTCTGATTCACATTAGAAATAATCTCATTGATCGCTGTTAGATATTTTATTAGAAACTGATGAATTGCCATTAGTCTGGGTCTGAGAAAATGAATAAAACCAGAACGTCTTTATTCGTACCAATTTTATTCTCTTTTTATTAGATACTATTAGGTACGTCAAGAAACTAAGTGATTGGAAATAGTACAGAATCTATTCTAAACAAATAAATGAGATACTTTCTATGAAAATTCAATGCTATTTCAGATTAGTTTATTACGACCGTAAGTATAAAAGAAAGCATTATAGGAATACGTGAATATCAAAATACGTAGTTGTCAAATTAAATAGTATAATAATAAAATAAGACAGACAAAATGTAGAAATCTTAGATTATTTGATATACACATCAAATCAGAACGTAGACAAAGAAGCTGTCAAAAGCCCCCGGAGTATAAGCACAATAAGTTTTCAAAATAAAATCTGGAAGCGTAAACCGTTTAGGTATTATACTTAAAAAAACAAAATCACCAGAGGGTAACAAGCAAGGCACGTACGCTTCCAACTGCTCGTACTGCTCATAAAGTGTTCCACCACTTCTCGAACACAAAAATACTCTAAAAACACGACGCACCCCAAAAATTCTAAAATTAAGATCCCCTTAATGAAGCATCTTGAGATCTTGCTGTTTGAAAACATATTTTGTTGGCTAGATTTTAAAGTGTAATTTCTATTGCAGTTCCCCGAACCGTTTTGAAGGAGAGATATGAGAGTGCTCCTGAAGAGGACGAAGTTGCTCACGATGTGTCCAATCTTGAACACGATGATGTTGGTAAGTGCTTTTTTAATTATAAGCTAAATAAATATGCAAGCATATGGTATTTTTTATATTTAAAACGTAAGTATTTCTGTTGTCAAGTTTCAATAGTATAGTCAAGCATCTACTACTGAATAAGCGTTAAAATTATGTTATAGACTTTCGTCATTTTGGAACTGTCGAAGTCCCATAAAAGTTTACAAAAACAATCTAAATTATAATCCAATTTTTTGCACAAAGATGAATTAAATTACGTAAGAACATAAGTTATCAATAAGAATAGCTCAGTTGATAATCATAAATCATTATTTGATTGTCTAAACCACTATTCATCAGATCTACTAAAATAGTTAGTATTTTGAAAGAAAATAAGCTCTTTAGAAATCTCAAGTATAAATCTCCCCTTCTCGCATCACTAGCATAATAGATACAACTAACAGCTGAGCACTCAACGTCTAAACAGGTGCTATCAAGGTGATTATGTATACAACAAGCTGAAACTACTTGAGGAAAGAAATAAGCTAGCGAAAAACTAAAAGCCAATGATGTTTGCAGACAACAATCTCATGAATCGTTTCTGAGAGCGAGTTTTATAGCCATGTTGTAAAGGTGTTGCCAATAAACTTTGTAAGAAATCCGTGATGAAGTATCTACATAACTTTGTGTACAGACAGAATTGCCCGGTTCTTTCCGCAAGAAGCGAAGTTCAGTGATAAAACATTACTGAGTATCGAAAGTTTTTCAGCTTGCTGTTATTTGTGTTTAGTGCTGTTTGCAATAAATTGGAACTACATATTTTGAATTTATCACAACTGAGTATTCCTATAATTATGAAATATTTTTCTAAATGATCTTAATAAAGTCTAAGTTTAATAATTTTAAAAGAAAACTATAAAAAATTACAATAATTAAAAGATTTCGAAAGAATGTTATGACACAAGAGACCTACTTACAAATTATTATTTTTTAATTAAATAAAGTTTCCATTGTGTTAAATTTGCTATTTTCAATATAAAGGGTACTTTCCCTCTAAGGCCTAGCTGTTTGCCTCACTTGTATATGCTAAGTAAGTCATCCTTATTTCAGGCTGATTAAAAAAGAGATTTAATTCATATTCAAAATTCTAAAAACACTTTTAAGTATGACCCTTGTTTATGATCTCAAACATTGGCTGGCATTATATTTCATTGTTCAAATAACAAAAGAGTCCTTTGTTCTGCAAAGGGATATTAATAGGCTGTATACAAAGTACAGAAATACAATTGTATGAGAAAACAGGGAATGGATAAATTGTTTTCCGCTATGTAGTTTTTTTTGTAAACTATTTTTCCGAGAAAGACTCAATTCGACACAATCACGGAATATTTTTAACCACTTATAAATATTGGATACTATATATGTAGAAATGTATATGTAGAAAATATCCTCAAGGCTGCTGCCGTTGCCGATAGACAAGCTTCCTCTCCATTGTACAAAATCAAAAAGATTTGCTATAATCTATAAATAAAAAGATTATTTGTAATGTTAGGTATATTTCCTCTAGGAATAAATACAATCATTTTTCCGCAGATTTATCCTTTTTCCTAGCAGACATGAAAGATTTTTGTGGACTTCATGTGTTCATGACATCTACCTAGACCATTTTTTTATCTTTGTTTGGTAACTTATCCTTGAAAACAACAAATAGATAGATAGGCTCTCTTTCGTTTTAATAATATTAGGTACTAGCCGTCCCCGCGATTTGACCCGTATTTCAGGAATACAATTTCTACCAATTTTGATCAAAATCGATTTGGTAGTTTAGCTTGAAAATGCAACAAACAGACACACAAACTTATTTTTACATTTAATTATATTATTAAAATATAAGTATGTACTTATAATGAAAAAAAAAAAAAAACATTATACTTTAATAAAATAATTAGCCACTTTTTATCGCGTTATTCACATCCAATTTAATCCAATCATCACGATCATGTTTATGTAACCCTATTTATTTTCAGTTAACCTATCAAAGAAAAGTAAGATTTAAATATTTCTACGAAACAATTATAAAATACGTTTCATTATCACAAAACTGTTAATTATATACAATGTTATGTAAACATAATAATGTCGTAAAGTTCAATTGAAAAACTAATATACCTACTTCCAAAGTCAAAGTCAAAGACATTTATTCAGTTTAGGCCCTAGAAGGGAATTTATGAACGTCGAAACTACTGAACCACCGGTTTGGAAGTCGCCTTCAACTGAGAAGAACCGACAAGAAACTCAGCAAGGTTACACAATGTAACCTTGCTGAGTATATTTATTTATTTTTTTATAATTATTAATTTAATTTAAATAGTGTTTACACAATTAGCCTTTTTACTTGTTATAAGTAAGCTTATATAATATTGTGTCAGTAATGTAGCATCTGCTGCTGAGCTAGGTTTATAGCCTGTATTTCAGCGTAGAGCGCCATTAGCCTCAGGTTTTTATGATTAATAGAATATTACATAGCTGACGCAAAACTAAAAAGTATATAGTTTTATCGGTAGAAATTAAATTTTTCAACATATTTTTTTATAGAAAAATACCTTTTATGTCACCAATAAGGTGAGCTGCTAAGAGCAGGAAATACATTTATTTCATTAAATCCATTCATAATTTAAACATTTAAATTGCTAAACCAAGAGATGAAGGTATTACAATTTTTTTTTTTGTAATTGCAAGACAGGTATTTAGGTACCTACTATAAAGAAGCATAAAAATATTTCTTGGGGACCCAACATAATTTGTGCTTTTGGTTACAAAAATATAAAATACTATATTTCTATGACTCTAGTACCTATCAGTAGATCAATTCAGAAAACAAGATTAAATAATAAATGTAAGTATTCAAATTCCGAAAAGGAAATAATTTTTATATAATGTAAGCTTGAATACACGGTGGAATACAGCGAAGAAATTTGCTTAATCCTATCTTAATTTGGACTCGTGCAATCGTGGAGGATTTGTTTGGCTCTGTCAGACGCTCTTTTGCTTTGTCAGTGTAAAAACGGATTATAGGATAAAAGGTTTCCTTGAGAGCGCCCGTGATGGCTCATATTCTTACTCTATTAATGTTTTTACTTCCTTATTTATCGGAAGGATGGTAGTTGGAGTCATTAGCCTGTTGTAAAAGATAATTCGGAAAGAGTTTAGTTGATCTGGGGTATTCTGTATGAGCTACCTAGTTCTTAAGAGACGATGACTCTTAAAGTGCTATTGACAGCTTCCATCAGTGTTGACGTGAGATACCTTTTATAAAATATCTGAGAGTGTGATATTATGAAGAACTAAGTAGTTGTTGGGTTATAGTGAGGTTCGTGTCGTTTCATGGCGAATACCAGCTTAATCCCTAAACAGTACTTACATAGTTATCGGAGAAAAGATTGTAAATTATGAATGTAAAACTACTGATGTTTCTAAAACGTGGAAGTGCATGTAAGAAGAAGAAATACAGTAGTAAGAGATACATACAGAGGGTTTTTTTTTTTCAAATCCATTATATATTTTTAATGTTATCTTGAATGTGAAGTATTCTATGTATATTTAACTTTGTTATAATTGTTATCATTGTGTAGCAACAGTCAACATAGACTGTAGACTCCTCTATAATTTTATATATAGCTACATAAATAAAAATGAATTAATCTTTGTTGGTAAGGCCTACACTTGACAATGGCTAATTTTCCTTTTAAGATGTTCATAATAGTCCAAACAGTACAGGGGACAGCTATTTTATAATAAAATTATATTATTGTTATTTATGAAGATTGAAAGCATATTTGTTGCATTGAATATTCCTCAAATAACCATAGGTAGTTAGTTATTCGATACATCGTAATCATAATCGACAACATTGTAGGTATATTTTATAAAATTATGATCTAAACTTTCGATTAAACAAAATAACCGACCTAGACCATCTTTAAGTAACTTTAAGCCTATACGTTTTATCTAATAAACTCTCTCAATGCAATACATGTATTATTTTTATTTTTCATGACCCGGATCAATCTCAGCGACTGTTTTCCAATATCGCAGACTTCTTTTACGCCTTTTTGAAGGATCCAATGTCATAATAAAAACGATTCAACGATAGTTCATCTTTTATATTTGCGAAAAGTATTATCGTAGTGCTAGATTTATCTTACATACTAGTAAGTACTGGAGAAACGCTTTAGTAAATGATGTCGAGATCAAGTCGGTAACATTTCATTCGTCATAAATCCAAATTACAAATGACTTTCTGTAACTGATATGGAACTGAAACAACTATAATATCGTAATACTTTTTTTTATATGTCAGAAGGCTGCGGCAAGCAGGAAGCGGTCCATCTGATGGTATAATCATGTACCTACTGTACTTAAGGAATTTCTTATCTCAGTATAAATAAATTGACTCGTCAATATTCAAATTGTAGATACCTTTAAACTATATTTTATTATAGTTGATTTTTCATTAAATTCTAATTTCAAATACTTCTAACGATGTACGGTGTTTGATATTAAATTAACTTTGTTAGGAGCCAGTCGCACAGGTTGCCGATAAGTTCCTGATAGCTTATTTGAGAAATGATATCTAACAATTATCTTAATATCCATTTTGATACATAAGTAATGATAGAATTGTCTGACGTCTGTCAGATAAGCTATCCGGAACTTTTATCAGCATACATAACGCTTCAATTTAAAATTGATCTAAATGCAAACAATCATCAAGAAGTCATCGCCAACAACTCACTAGCAATACAATTCCAGATGAAACCAACGACCGATGGTGGGGTGAGTCAGCAGTGCCACCAGCTCCAGCAGTAGCAGCTGTTCCACCACAAAGACCTTCAATGTCTACAATCTTAAATGCCACTAGCATCAACAGAGACGAGCCTTCTGGTTCACCACCTAGACATCATTTGGGTAATGATGGTAAGACATAATTAACTTTAGAAATCTCTCAGTAGGTTATTGGTATCTAATGATTGACCCAAAATTCTTGTGCTTACACTTTTACTATCAACCAATTATTATTTGTATCTACTACAATTATGTACTTTTGATACAATTTTCTATCCAAAGTTTTCAAAAAGTCTACAGAATCAATAAATTATATCACCACTTGCCTACAATATTTTTAGTTTAGATTTATCCAACCGAAACTCCGTTATTGAAATTACTAGCAACACGCTAATTGGTACACATTTTATGCTTGAAACACAGCAGCTGTTTCGAATTAACAAGTGGAATATCAGTTTCTAAATCATAACAAAACTAATTAATGTCTTAATTGTTACCTATTTTGTTTAAAATGAGACTCAAAGCTTTACCTCGATCATTAATGTTTGCGGTCGCCGAGTAACTTGTAATTAATTATCATAGTTCAATGAATTTAATCTCGTTTATACGATGATTCAGCTAAATGCCAGCTTTTGTATGTAGTATAATTAATAAAGGTATATTATGTAGTGAGCAATTCCTACACTCGATTTTCAATGGTTGATCGAGTTATGAGGTATAAATTAGGTATACAATGGCATTATCCCTCTATGGATCTAGATTGATGAACTGAATATTTAGAATTTTTTGTTATAGTTTATAACAAAAAATCAAGAAGAACGAATGATAGAAAGACAATATTTCTTTTTCATGACATAAATAAATGGTCTATGTTGAAATGTTTTCAAAAAACAACAACGATAATTTTGATGAACTTATCGAAATAGAAACGTATTTTAATTGAAATGATAATTCAACTGTAAATTTTACGCAGGAAATATAATAAGTAGCTACTTACCTAAATGTAAATTTATGTTATGTAATACGCCCAATAAACTAAATACTAGATAGGCAGATAATTTATACATAGGTATTCAACTGTGAAGTGATTTATAGCTTTTGCAAATGCGATTACTTCATCAGGTACCTTTGTTGAACACAAACACTATTGTTCATTAATAAATTAATGAAGGAGATTTCGAAAATGTTGAACAATTATAAATTTTAGGGTACTAATAATTATGTCAAGCTAAATCGCAACACGAGAAATATGTTAATGTAAAGCAAGAATGAAATAATGTTTATTGTTTGACAAACGATTACAATAGGCAGTGTAATGGCTAAAATTAATTGCACTGTGTTCCAAATTGAAACCTATTTCAAATGCGAACTGAATTTCGAATAATTTATGGTAGATACCATAAATTCATGTTCTAATTTTAAATTACTCTTCACAGATCAATTCGACATGATATACGTATACGTCATCGCTGGGGTTGCTGTTTCTCTTCTACTCTGTATTATAGTAGGCATCGTCAGGTGTCTCATAAACAGACAAACTAATGAACAACCAAAAGGCCCAGACGTCTCCGCAACTACCGAAATACCGAACGGCTTCAATGACAGCATATCAGAAGTTGATAATGATATTAACATAACCAGTCTGTCTGGACCAGTCGACACAGTAGACTCTGGACTCAAACAGGAAATGCAGTTCTCCAACGTAGCTCTGAGTCCCAAAATAAATCGATATGTCGGACGGCCAGTCCCCAATACGTATCCACACGTTAGCACAAATATGTATGGGCAGGTAGCTGAATTCCCTATAGAAATGCCACTTCGAACTATGCCACATGGCACATTAGGTCGCGGAGTTGCGGTCAAAACACTACCTAGAGTGCAAATGCAAGCTGAAACGGACCCTAATACGAGGAGTTTGTATCGTTATTCCAATGCACAATACTATTTCGGGTGACAGCAAGATACCGGACAAGGTTCAGACGTATCTAGAACTTACTGTTTCTAGTTGAATCGTGTAGTGAAGTGTGTAAATAGTTCACGGACAAAATAGAAGTGATGTTTGTAATGTCCTACTTTTAATACGAAAACTGTGATATTTTAATTGAAAACTTTCCTATTGTATTGCGAGCAGGTACTAACTGTAGACACAGAGATGACGTATTACTTTGTTACCTCCATTGTTAGTGAATCAAGGTTGATTCAAGTAATAGTTCGGATATTACTAACGCAAAGTTAGGGTTGCGATTCAGTACTACAATGGATTCAAGTTGTATATCGATAAACGCACGCGAAAGCTCGGTTTACGATTTACTAGCTACGTGTCGTCCTTATTGGATATACTTACTTTGTATTTAATATCTGCTGGATGTATGTACCTATATTATTTTCTTAAATAGATTATTACATTACAGTATGTGCGAGTGAGAGGTCCAATAAAAATATTTTATGTCCCTTACTTTGCGTTTGTAATATTTGATCTAAAATAGTGTTAGTTGATAGCTTTGTTTTCTATCTGCGCATTACAATTTATTAACAAAATTATAGTTAATCTGTAATTTAACTTACTCTAAGTAAGTAATTTTACTTTGTACAAATTTGATTATGCTTAATAATAGGTTATTTTATGTCTGTTTTAAATATAAGATTCTAATGAAAAATTTAATAATGCGAGTGCTTTATAATTTTTTTATCTTCTATTTTATGACGTCAGTGAATTTAGTTATTATTGTTAGTTTGATTTAGTTTTAATTCAAAATTAAATTAGGTGACCTCGTTAATTATAATTATTAGTCTTTGCAACGAAATGATCCATTACATTTTTGTGTCTATCAGTTAGAAAATTCTTTATAAGAGTTGAATTGTTGTGAAAATTATTTATAATTTGTTGTATCAATAGTGTTGTAGTTTATTTTATCGCTACAGTTTGACTACTTAACTAGGCGGTTTAACATTATGCAATTTAATGCGATTAAAAAAAGTAATTTGTTAACAAATCAATGTAAGAATCTATACGCATCTATAGAACATTAAATATTATTTTCCGAAAAAAAAAACGGATTCAAATACCTTATACATCATGTTTACGCTATTCATAAATTGTTAAATTAATCTGAAGTATATATAACAATATAAAGTTACCAACAGATAACCATAGCAATTATTACATTGAGGTACAATTTTAATATACCGTGGTCTTGCATCAAATGCAATACTAAATACTATGGACGTTTACCAGAAGCCGCTTTTCCACTTCTAAAGACAAGGTACTCAAACAAAATTGTTCACAGCTACGGCCTGCAACGAGCCGTAGACCGAAGTACTCGTAGCACTTGCGTTTGCCGCTACGGAGATTTCATAGAAGTCGTTTTAACTTTTATCAATAAATAATTATTGTCTTCATTATTAAAATTTGTTCATCAGTATAAATTCTAAAGTACAAATCGTATTATATTTATATACCTACCGTAAGTAGATTCATTTTAAAAAACAATCGGCATTTTATAATCAACGCCTAGTTAAACGTAGTAGAGGTATAAAATCTTCTAAACGACTGACTGTAAGTCTATCCTAATTATAATGAGTTTATAATTTATTTGTAAATTTAAATAAAACTATTATTAATTTGTGTACAGATAAATTTTTATGTGGTACATCGATTTAAAATAAAAATAAATGCACTATAATATTCTTAACATTGTTTTATTGCTTACTAGCTTCCACCCCGCGGTTTCACCCGCGGTCCCGAGTGCTCCGATCGCCACCAAACCTTACAGGAACACCCGCGGGGCTAATATGAAGATTGTCTGAAAGTTTCATCGCGATCGGTTCAGCGGTTTCGGAGTCTATAAAGGACATACAGACAAACATTCATTTTTATATATATAGATTCGATTTTAATTTTTATTCTCAGTAAAATCTCTTTTATACATATAAGTAAATATACATTAGTCTTAATATCACAAATATATTTTCAAAAAGAAACCCTTATGATAGGGGAAATAATAAATGGTACCATGTTTTTAGTTATTAACATGTTATTAACTACGTAACAGTTTTTTCAAGTTGCCAAATATTATATTTATAAAAGATCTTAAACAGACATACGATCAATATGTGTAAATGGGTCAAACAATTCATTAAGACCCAGTGAAAGCTCATTCTTCAACCCGAGCGCTCGCATAAGAAATTTTCTTAAAAACTGCACAGTTCTTACAGAATCATATTGGGAGATTGTAGAATGAGGCTATTTGTATCATTTCAAACAGATCTACGGAACATATTTCTTTCTATTAACGATAAGCAGCACATATAGAACCGAAGACCCTGTGGTTAGGACCTATGTGAACTTGGCACCCGACTTTCAAAAATCGTATTTTTTTTTGCGCATTCCTGTAGAGCTAGGTAGGTAGTTGATTGTAGTGAACGAATTTTTGATTGTAGTTGGACCAAAAAAAAATTATGGGTCACCCAAAAATAGCCAGCCCCCGGATTTACAGAAATTCAATTCTCACGGTTGATTTGTATGGCAAATCGTTAGTAGTTGTTTGTAGTGAACGAATTTTCGTTTGTAGTAATTTAGTTTTTTTTTTATTTAATTTTTTATAAAATAAAAAAAAAAATCAAAAATCGTTTTTTTTTTTGCGCATTCCTGAAGAGCTTGGTTAGTAGTTGTTTGTAGTGAACGAATTTTCGTTTGTAGTTATTTAGTTTTTTTTTCATTTAATTTAAAAAAAATAATAATATTCAAAAGTCTATTTTTTTGCGCATTCCTGAAGAGCTTGCTTAGTAGTTGTTTGTAGTGAACGAATTTTCGTTTGTAGTTATTTAGTTTTTTTTTTATTTAATTTTTAATAAAGAAAATCATTTAATCAAAAATCGTTTCTTTTTTTGCGCATTCCTAAAGAGCTTGGTTAGTAGTTGTTTGTAGTGAACGAATTTTCGTTTGTAGTTATTTTTTTTTTTTTTTATTTAATATAAAAAAAAAAAAAATTCAAAAGTCTATTTTTTTGCGCATTCCTGAAGAGCTTGCTTAGTAGTTGTTTGTAGTGAACGAATTTTCGTTTGTAGTTATTTAGTTTTTTTTTTATTTAATTTTTAATAAAGAAAATCATTTAATCAAAAATCGTTTCTTTTTTTGCGCATTCCTGAAGAGCTTGGTTAGTAGTTGTTTGTAGTGAACGAATTTTCGTTTGTAGTTATTTGGTTTTTTTTTTTTTTTTAATAAAAAAAAATTATTTAATCAAAAATCGTCAATTTTTTTGCGCATTCCTGAAAAGCTTGGTTAGTAGTTGTTTGTAGTGAACGAATTTTCGTTTGTAGTTATTTAGTTTTTTTTTTATTTAATTTTTTATTTTTTAAATATTCAAGTCTATTTTTTTTTGCGCATTCCTGAAGAGCTTGCTTAGTAGTTGTTTGTAGTGAACGAATTTTCGTTTGTAGTTATTTAGTTTTTTTTTTATTTAATTTTTAATAAAAAAAAATATTTAATCAAAAATCGTCTATTTTTTTGCGTATTCCTGAAGAGCTTGGTTAGTAGTTGTTTGTAGTGAACGAATTTTCGTTTGTAGTTATTTAGTTTTTTTTTTATTTAATTTTTTATTTTTTAAATATTCAAAAGTCTATTTTTTTTTGCGCATTCCTGAAGAGCTTGCTTAGTAGTTGTTTGTAGTGAACGAATTTTCGTTTGTAGTTATTTAGTTTTTTTTTTATTTAATTTTTAATAAAAAAAAATATTTAATCAAAAATCGTCTATTTTTTTGCGCATTCCTGAAGAGCTTGGTTAGAAGTTGTTTGTAGTGAACGAATTTTCGTTTGTAGTTATTTAGTTTTTTTTTTATTTAATTTTTTATTTTCAATATTCAAGTCTATTTTTTTTTTGCGCATTCCTGAAGAGCTTGCTTAGTAGTTGTTTGTAGTGAATGAACTTTCGTTTGTAGTTATTTAGTTTTTTTTTAAATTAATTTTTAATAAAAAAAAATTATTTAATCAAAAATCGTTTATTTTTTTGCGCATTCCTGAAGAGCTTGGTTAGTAGTTGTTTGTAGTGAACGAATTTTCGTTTGTAGTTATTTAGTTTTTTTTTTATTTAATTTTTAATAAAGAAAATCATTTAATCAAAAATCGTTTCTTTTTTTGCGCATTCCTGAAGAGCTTGGTTAGTAGTTGTTTGTAGTGAACGAATTTTCGTTTGTAGTTATTTAGTTTTTTTTTTATTTAATTTTTTATTTTTTAAATATTCAAAAGTCTATTTTTTTTGCGCATTCCTGAAGAGCTTAGTTAGTAGTTGTTTGTAGTGAACGAATTTTCGTTTGTAGTTATTTGGTTTTTTTTTTATTTAATTTTTAATAAAAAAAAATATTTAATCAAAAATCGTCTATTTTTTTGCGTATTCCTGAAGAGCTTGGTTAGTAGTTGTTTGTAGTGAACGAATTTTCGTTTGTAGTTATTTAGTTTTTTTTTAATTTAATTTTTATTTTTTAAATATTCAAAAGTATTTTTTTTTTGCGCATTCCTGAAGAGCTTGCTTAGTAGTTGTTTGTAGTGAACGAATTTTCGTTTGTAGTTATTTAGTTTTTTTTAAATTTAATTTTTAATAAAGAAAAACATTAAATCAAAAATCGTTTCTTTTTTTGCGCATTCCTGAAGAGCTTGGTTAGTAGTTGTTTGTAGTGAACGAATTTTCGTTTGTAGTTTTTGTAATTATTATTATTTTTTTTTAAATTAAATAAAAAAAAAACTAAATAACTACAAACGAAAATTCATTCACTACAAACAACTACTAAGCAAGCTCTTCAGGAATGCGCAAAAAAAAATAGACTTTTGAATATTTAAAAAATAAAAAATTAAATAAAAAGAAAACTAAATAACTACAAACGAAAATTCGTTCACTACAAACAACTACTAACCAAGCTCTTCAGGAATGCGCAACAAAATAAACGATTTTTGATTAAATAATTTTTTTTTATTAAAAATTAAATAAAAAAAAACTAATTAACTACAAACGAAAATTCATTCACTACAAACAACTACTAAGCAACATCTTCGGGAATGCGCAAAAAAAATAGACTTTTGAATATTTCAAAAATAAAAAATTAAATAAAAAAAAAACTAAATAACTACAAACGAAAATTCGTTCACTACAAACAACTACTAAACAAGCTCTTCAGGAATGCGCAAAAAAATAAACGATTTTTGATTAAATAATTTTTTTTTATTAAAAATTAAATAAAAAAAATACTAAATAACTACAAACGAAAATTCGTTCACTACAAACAACTACTAACCAAGCTCTTCAGGAATGCGCAAAAAAATAGACTTTTGAATTTTTTTTTTTTTTATATTAAATAAAAAAAAAAAAAAATAACTACAAACGAAAATTCGTTCACTACAAACAACTACTAACCAAGTTCTTCAGGAATGCGCAAAAAAATAAACGATTTTTGATTAAATAATTTTTTTTTATTAAAAATTAAATAAAAAAAAACTAATTAACTACAAACGAAAATTCATTCACTACAAACAACTACTAAGCAACATCTTCAGGAATGCGCAAAAAAAAATAGACTTTTGAATATTTCAAAAATAAAAAATTAAATAAAAAAAAAACTAAATAACTACAAACGAAAATTCGTTCACTACAAACAACTACTAACCAAGCTCTTCAGGAATGCGCAAAAAAATAAACGATTTTTGATTAAATAATTTTTTTTTATTAAAAATTAAATAAAAAAAAAACTAAATAACTACAAACGAAAATTCGTTCACTACAAACAACTACTAACCAAGCTCTTCAGGAATGCGCAAAAAAATAGACGATTTTTGATTAAATAATTTTTTTTTATTAAAAATTAAATAAAAAAAAAACTAAATAACTACAAACGAAAATTCGTTCACTACAAACAACTACTAACCAAGCTCTTCAGGAATGCGCAAAAAAATAGACGATTTTTGATTAAATAATTTTTTTTTATTAAAAATTAAATTAAAAAAAAACCAAATAACTACAAACGAAAATTCGTTCACTACAAACAACTACTAACCAAGCTCTTCAGGAATGCGCAAAAAAAGAAACGATTTTTGATTTAATGATTTTCTTTATTAAAAATTAAATAAAAAAAAAACTAAATAACTACAAACGAAAATTCGTTCACTACAAACAACTACTAAGCAAGCTCTTCAGGAATGCGCAAAAAAATAGACTTTTGAATATTTTTTTTTTTTTAAATTAAATAAAAAAAAAACTAAATAACTACAAACGAAAATTCGTTCACTACAAACAACTACTAACCAAGCTCTTCAGGAATGCGCAAAAAAAAAAACGATTTTTGATTTTTTTTTTATTTTATAAAAAATTAAATTAAAAAAAAACCAAATTACTACAAACGAAAATTCGTTCACTACAAACAACTACTAAGCAAGCTCTTCAGGAATGCGCAAAAAAATAGACTTTTGAATATTTTTTTTTTTTTAAATTAAATAAAAAAAAAACTAAATAACTACAAACGAAAATTCGTTCACTACAAACAACTATTAACCAAGCGCTTCAGGAATGCGCAAAAAAAAAAACGATTTTTGATTTTTTTTTTTTTTTTATAAAAAATAAAATAAAAAAAAAACTAAATTACTACAAACGAAAATTCGTTCACTACAAACAACTACTAACGATTTGCCATACAAATCAACCGTGAGAATTGAATTTCTGTAAATCCGGGGGCTGGCTATTTTTGGGTGACCCATAATTTTTTTTTGGTCCAACTACAATCAAAAATTCGTTCACTACAATCAACTACCTACCTAGCTCTACAGGAATGCGCAAAAAAAAAAACGATTTTTGAAAGTCGGGTGCCAAGTTCACATAGGTGTGGTTAGGGGCTCTAAATCAATTGTGAGCAGCGGGTCATCGGAACTGCTCAACACGCATATCACTACCATTACAGCTTATATCTGCCCACTGCTGAGCACAGGCCTTCTTTCACGAATAAGGGTGAAAGGGAAAGGGCAAATACTCCACCACGCGTGCCCACTGCGGATTGGTGGAGGAAGGCTAGTGGTCAACCTACTGTGGGAGTTTTCAAGCCACCTAGGAGGTCTCCAACTAGCTTAACGACTATCACAATTAAGTGATAACCGGGACCAACGGCTTTACGTGCCTTCCGAAGCATGGAAACGCTCAAGATAAAATACCACTAGGCGGTCACCCATTCAGGTACCGACCTGACTGGACGTTCCTTAACTTTGCCGATCAGCTAAGAACGGCTAATCAAGCTACGCTTCAACACGCATACTATGGGTCTATTATATATTTTAGAGCCCCAGGCTGCCTTTTTGGTAGACATGACAAAAATACCTAAATAAGGAACTTACCTACTTCAAGTTAGTCTTTAAAACTGAAGTTAATCCTACTAAGTATCAATCATCTTAATGTTATTAAAGTAAATTTAAAGATCCTTTGGATGTAAAATTCAAAGATTTTCAGTTTCTGATAATTAAATCCAACATCAATTAAGACATCAGGAATTTGTCAATTATGAATTTGTAACTCAATTTTCTTGAAGGTTCCGTTATCGAGGTGTGAAAAGGAGTTTTCCCGGAAATTATATCTTCCTTAAAAAAATATTATTCTGGCCTTTTTTATTATATAATTGGATTTTAAATGGTTTTCCTGGAATAAAAAGTGTATCTCAATTTCAATATTATTGTCATTCTATGGTGCTTATAAGTAACTACCTGGCTAGCTACCACCCTCAAGTTGAAAATCTGCCAAGTAGCCGTCGGTGTTTTTCGGCAGCTCCATTTCGGCAGAGCCAGTTCCTTTATTTATAGACTTTGTGTGCTTCCGAATTTGGCCACATCATAATTTTCCATGATGAGATAATGTTCAAACACAAGTTACTCAAAATAAATAATCTCTTTTGATAAATCAATATAAAGTTGAGATATAAATTAATTGTGATGCAAAACCTTATAAAAAAAAAGGCAAATAGAGGAAATCTAGAACAAAGTACACAAATCACACGTTAACTCGACATTGTAGCAGATACGAGGAGAAGAAAGACCGTTTTAAAACATTTTAAAATGTTAAGCTCAGTGTACACACATAAATCAGTTGAAAAACTGGTATCTTGATATAATGTCGCAAAAAGTTAGAAGTAAAATTGTAACTAAGTAAAAATTGCCGTGCAGATATTGATTCCCATATATTTTTATGCCACATGGTTTGTTTCTGCCATAAAATGATACCATATCGACTAGTAGTTATTTGTTTTGGGTGCCAATAAAGTGGAACGACTAGTTTTTATGCTGTGAAATTCGTTTGCCAAGAAATTATGTACAACTGTGTAATGATCTGAGCGACTTTTCTACTATTATGTAGGTACATGGTTTGTATTCAAATAAATTAGTTAAGCTATTTTTATTAGAGTGTTTCGCTTTAGTATTTTAGCTGTCCAAAAAATTGCCGACCAACGGCAAGAGTTATATTATACTACAAAAATGTGGTGACCAGGTAAAAGATCGGTAAAAAATATCAGAGCTATTTCATTCTGCTGGTTCATAGTACGAAATGTTTGTACGCACATAACTCCAAACGACTGCGCCAAATTGGATAAATATTTATTTTATGTGTTCGTTATTATCAGGAGAAAAATTATCAGAGCTATTTCATACTGCTGGTTCATAGTACGAAATGTTTGTACGCGCATAACTCCAAACGACTGCGCTAAATTGGATAAATATTTATTTGATGTGTTCGTTATTGTCAGGAGAAGGTTTGTAACAAAAAAAAATACACCGGGAACGTGGCTGAAACCGCGGGGAGTAGCTAGTTTACAATAAAAACTCTAACTGCCATGAACTATTAACATTTTATTCAAATTGGGAATCTGCTCCGCCAATTCAAAATGTTCAGTTTATAAAATGTTATGGCAATAAAGATAAGCATGTTTTATTTACATTTTTATTATTTCCTGTTGCGGGAAATATAAATGAAAAAAATACATTTTAAATTAATGTGAAGATTGTAAAGGACTACAATTAAAAGCAAGCATTTCAAGAGTAAAACCTACTTTAGTATTCATAGAGTGAAACCACAGCCTAACGATTTCACGAAACAATTAACATCCTGTCAAAAGCAGTATCACAAATCTTCTAAAACATAAATCAAAATAAGTGTATTCAGCTGAAAAAATGTCCTCTTTTGTTTATATTTCATTAAGCCAAAACCCGTAGCGACACTTGAATAACACCACAACGGAGCCCTTTAAATATGAATATGTAGATGTATGTAAGAAGAGAATGTGCCTAACGAAGTTGAAAAAATATTCATAAACTTTTGTTTCGCTATAATTCATTCAGATTTTGGAATGATGACGCTTTCAGATTAAGCCACTGAAGGCGGAAATGGCAAGAATATTTGTATTGTTTGAAATGCACTTAATATTCTAAGGGGATAAAATGTTTCTTTTAACAAAAATCTGTGCTTTTGCTTGTTCACAACCTCATCCTTAAGATTATGGACGCCTAAAAATGTGCTATGTTTGTTTGTCTTCAATTTTGACACAATTATCTTTATGTACCTATATTGAATTTTACAAGAATGATAAAGGCGATGATAGTTCAGTGGTACTATTGACATTGAATGAGCTTGGATTCTCATTGAAATAAAGCAGAGCATAGTGATGGGTTCTCTGTAGTACCTGCGTGACTGTATTTGGGTCTGCAGTTAATAATCTCTCGCCAAATTCCTTGTAGGCTTTGTATGCTTACCATCTTCAGCCACATCATCCCTTACCATGTCAAAATTGTGGTCAAACCATAGCCAAATAAAAATCAATAAGTGTTCTACCTAAAATTTACTAAAATTATACATAATGTAATATGATCAAATAAACTTTCAGAAAAACATAAAGTTGGGAGCATGAAGGCAATGTAAGCACATGGGAAAAACTTATTAATTATGGAAAGAGCTCTCGTATTAAAGCGGACCTTTGAAATAAACCAGACGCCTACATTTATTTTAGTTTCTGGGTTGAACTTTGATATTTGCCTAAATTTATAATAGCTGAAAGAGTTTAAGGAAACAACTCTAACACAAATAATTGTAGATAGAAAACTTGGTATCAAGTCATAATTATGTCCCTAATAAAGGGAGTAGGGGAATCGACTAAAACTCTACCAGATACTAGGTAGGTACTGCAACTACACCTTGGTAAGAAGTTCGACGTTTCATGGACCTAACATATTGAAAGAAATATGTTTGAAGAAACTGTTTATTTTATATTATTTTGGTTTTACGTTTGGCCATAAATAAAGACGACGTTGGAGCCAAAGGTCATTAAGAATCAGAAAATATACAAGATCGAAACAAGATCCACTCTTTTGTTGTCCGCATTATAAGTAACTAGTCACTGCCCCACTGTTTTCCCCGAGTTCCCGAGGGACCGAATGTTTTCTCAAGATTAAAATGATCCTTTATTTTATTCCAGGGTTCAATCTATATGGTGTACAATTTAATTAAAATCTCTCCTGCCTTAAAATTTAAACAATGGAATAATAGATCAACAGGTACCTAATAGAATCACTGCCATTTTTTATTAAATCTTTTGTCAATCCCTTAAGCAATAAAACTTAGCTTAGTCATGAAATCCAACGACCAGGAAAATATACTTTTCCCGATACACCCACATATGACCGAGACAAAATTAAAGTCCGAACCGTCCAATGCCAGTAACTTTCAATGTGTTACCTAATAAACGTCCAATAATGTGACTGTAGGAGGCCGGGGTATTCACGGCCAGGTAAATTTTCCCGTCCCTTCTTACAGGAAAGGAGCACCAATAAAAATCATTAAATTGCGGGCCGCGCTTGACCAGCCCAGGTGGAGCGACCGCAATGTGCCAGGGGACAAAACCCGCATGTATAATGTTGGTATTTTCACAATACATGTGAGGTAGGAAAGTGGGATTTTTGTCGATACCATAAATAGGATGTGTAGGATTGGCACATGCGCCTTCTTTTTTTTTAGTCAGTTTGTATCATCTACGATGTAATTATTTGATAAACACAGAAATATGGTTGGTTATATGTAACAATTTAAATCTAAGTTAAAAGAGATCGAAAAATAAACCTCAAAATCGTCTACAAACAATCTGAAATTATGACAGTTATACCTAATATCTATTTGAAATTCAATTTGAAGACTTTCATGCAATTATATGATATTAAAAAAAAAAATATAATATAAAGTTTTTTTATATTACACATGGAGTTACATAAACTACAAACTACAGTTCAAAGATATTAGAATAAAAGCATTATCATGTTTATATAGGTAACAGTCGATGTATTCATATAGTGTCGGTAGTAAAATCCTTGTCAGAATGGTTTCGTGTCGAAACTTTCTAAGATAGCGAGAAAGACATTGTAGGATTATAGGTTTTATTATGAAGTACCTAAAATTTTATGGTAATGTACTTACTCGTATATCGTTAGTAGTATTTTTATCTACGATTATACTATATCTAAAAAGGATGTTTGAGATAAAATTGAATAGTTTTACCTAGTATATTCGGTTTCTGTCGCACAGTTTATACTAGTATAGACACTAAACTCTATCTTCTCAGTATGAATATGTAATTTTTAGTATATTCCTTTTAGTTATTATGATATATTGATTTGATTTGATAGCCAGCCAAGTACGAGTTGGACTCGCGCACCGAGGGTTCCGTACAAACTTCGTCCATCGTTCGTCCATCACGGGAAATGCACAATTTTATTTATTTACCTTATTTGAGGTTGGTGCCAATTAAGCTAGACCTCTAAATTGTATGAGCGCCCATACAACTCAGAGGTCTTTATTAATTGGCGTAACTATGTATGTATGGGGACACCCTTTAATTTTCAACGTTTTTTTTGGAATTTTCCCTTTATTTGTGCTGTAAGACCTTGCTTTTTGCCATTTTTTTTTTATATTTGAGTTGATTGAATGAAAGGTAAATTGTGTTTTACGATCTATGACGTATTAAAAAAAAACTACTTACTAGATCTCGTTCAAACCAATTTTCGGTGAAAGTTTGCATAGAGTAATGTACATCATATATTTTTTTAAGTTTTATCATTCTCTTATTTTAGAAGTTACAGGGGGGGGGGACACACATTTTACCACTTTGGAAGTGTCTTTCGCGCAAACTATTCAATTTAGAAAAAAATGATATTAGAAACCTCAATATCATTTTTGAAGACCTATCCATAGATATCCACACGTATGGGATTGATGAAAAAAAAATTGAGTTTCAGTTCTAGTATGGGGAACCCCAAAATTTATCGTTTTTTTTTCTATTTTTGTGTGAAAATCTTAATGTATCTGTGAACCGAATACATCTACTTACCAAGTTTCAACAGTATAGCTCTTATAGTTTCGGAAAAAAGTGGCTGTGACATACTGACGGATGGACAGACAGACATACATGACGAATCTATAAGGGTTCCGTTTTTTGCCATTTGGCTACGGAACCCTCAAAAGGATTGGACAACTAATACTCGATGCCCGAGGGGTACAGAGGTTCGATGGTGGACAATTATGGAGATCAACATTCAAAACCGATTTTGTATGTCGACTAAAGTAATTTTAGTTGTAAGTATAGCTCGTTGAATTAGCAAACTAAAGATAGTATAGCAATTTTATAATAAAAGAGTAGCCAGTGGAGACCTTAGAATGGCAACTTCAGCAAATACTTGCGACTAGGGTTATCACGATCATAGTTGACAGTTTGTCAAAAAAAAATACGAAAAAATTACTCTTAGTGTCAGTGTAAGTATATTAGTTACGTTTCTGGCCATGTTCATTATGTCCATGTTTTACTATATTTGAAAATACCTGTGTTGGTTGACAAGTATAATGCTTAGACGAACACACAATCTATGAAAGTACCAAATATTATTTCTTATACACGTATTTATCTATAGTTAATTATATTTACTGCATTTAACACTATTTAAGAAAAAAGCCCTATTGTATTCTATTTTTGATTTCTTTACAAAAACCCTTTACGTTCAAACGTGCCCAGTGACACAATAGGGAACGTACCTATTCATATGGAGCATAATTTTAACCGAGCTAACCTTTGTGGCAAGATTTGGCAATAAGCGCATGGGTCCCGAGGTGTAATTTGAATGTTTACTGCTCACGACACTCGTACACCTTAATTTTAAGGTTTATTATGACCTAATTGGGTCTAGTTTGAACACAGTACGTATTTGACGTAAAATTTTGGTAGGTATCGTAACTCTCTGCCCGTGTGATATTTATTATTATTATTGCCTCGTACCTTAAATTTTATTTATGAATTTTGTTTTCCTGACCAAATAAAGTACTTTAAATATTTTAAATCAAATAACCTGAGTTTTGATAAATCGAACACTGCTCTATATCTTTACATTTTGAACCTATATCCTAAAAATACATCGCATGTTTTTACAGTATTTTAATTCTATCCACCTATCATCATACAAAATAAAGTCTTAATTCCATTCCAATTTTATTCATCCCCTGTTACCTAGGGTCATGACAATTTTATTTTAATTAAAACAAATCCTTTTTACGAATGGAAATAAGCACGAAAATTTACACTGCCCAGATTTTCGTAGAACACTTACAACATTTTCATTTGATTATTCAGGTCAGGTCAGGTGAGCCCTATGATTATGACGACAATCTTACTTTGATGTTTCAGCTACAAATTCTAGAATCATTTTTAATTCATAAATCCGCAGCAACTCGCCAGTGGTAACTAATAAGGAAGAATAAAACTGAAACGACTGTTATTCTCACGTTGAACATGTATTCCGGAAAGTAAAGTTATATACTAATGTTTGATACCTCAGCATTTAGTTTTCATTCCATCGAATTCTATTTTATGTACCAAATAATTAAACAATAAAAATCTAGGTACTTATTTAATTCTATGAAAAGTGGGCACAGTGACCATCACTGACCAGCCCGGGCTTAAAACATTTTAAAACATCTTTTTAGCACCACTTATTTTATCTCAGGTGCCAACTTACAAATTTTAATTTACGGCTCTCCTCCATTGATTTTGGTTCATCGAGTACCATTAAGTGAACGGTCCATTATAAAAAGACACCTGCGTATTTGGCTTCGTGCCTAGACAGCTAGGCGGAATTTTACATTTTTTTTGTTGCAGTGAGGTTAAAAAAAAGTTCACGCTGGAATGTGCATTGTTTGTAGTGTCTGTTTTGTTGGTTTAACTGTTACACTTACGTTTTGAACTTTTGCTTTTGTATTATTTTGTTGCTAAAAGTATTCTTCTACCTATTTGCAAGTACTGAACTGGTGCATAGTTTGTTCTATTTACATTGTTCAAGGATTTCAATAAATTATTTGGATGTTACGACGACTTACGATATTTAATTTTGAAGTTACCTATCACCGATATATTCTCTCTATATACATCTGTTACCGTCTATTATCCATTACTCAAATATTTGCTGGAGAGGGACTATCTTCTTTAGAACTATTTTGGAGATTCAATAATGGAATCAAGAGGTCAGTATTATCCTGATCACACTTTTTAAACAGAGATTTTATAATTTTCACAGTTGCTTCTTCTAATCCAAAATTCAAATATTCAAACTTTTAGTTTCTTCTAGTTTGCCCACAAAACTTAAAAATAAGGATTTCACATCGCATTACTAGCAATTTTAAGTGTAGTATCAAATCAAATTAAGTTTCTAAAAAATATCTTATCGCTTCACATGAAATTTGGAAAGTACCTCCAATCAAGGACACACACTTCCATCTTACATCTATCTAGGCAGACAGACCCGGCATATCTGAAATATTCAGCAACTTCAGCAAAAAAGTGTATATAAAAAGCCTTTGCGAAGATGAACTCGAGTCCTAAGTCCTGAAGGTATACCCGACAACTATCACGTTGGGACTATAAAATCGCAGCGAAAATTGGGTGTTCGAAACGTCACGTTTTCTACATCGTGTTTGACATTCAGCTACACCTTAGTTCCCAGGGGATATACACTGTATTTTGGTGGACTCAGCAATGTGGATTTATTTATTTATCATTGTCATATAAGATTTACATTTTCAATTATTTTATGGTCAATCAAATATGACATGAGATTGTGAATCTGATCATAAGAAGGGTTGATGAAAATCGTTTCATATTTTTAATATATTTATGTTATCCACTCTACTTATTTAAAAGAAATATAACACAGCTTCTCTGACATGTAATGAAACAAAAGCGTAATAAGTACATGATTCTTATTTTTATGGTTAGATACATTTTTTTATTCTAATTGACTATTCTATTTCTTACTGACATACTTTAATAAAATAAAACAAATTATTACAAAATCATAGTATGTTTGTTAATAAGAAATTACAATGTGATTTCTATATCTGTAGGTATTTCTATACATGATAGAGGAAGTCTTGATCGTGGCGAATGTAATACTATTACGGACATTTTCTCAATTATGCTCTTCAATACTAGAATGATGGTAAAGTGTTGATAACTTGCTTCTCCATACCTTACCTATCTATCTATTTCAAGGTGTGATAATAGCCTATAAGGTTGGCCAAACACGGGTGTTTAGTTTATTCGTTTTCAATTTCTTTCTCGGTGCTACAGATCACTCGGTGCAATAGTGATTGTGAAACTCAAGTCCAATCGATTTCATATATTCTAGAATAGAAGATTATTATTTGCTCTGTAGTTGCAACTGAACTTGCCTTTAACGTTTCACTTGTAAGTTTTTAAGGTTATAAAAGCTCCGTGTTAGTGATATCGAATGCCTTGACGAAGGTTGAATTGGGTTCGAATCCTACAATGACCTTAAGCTTTCAGCTTACCGCGATACCATTTTCAAGTTGAAAATAGTCAAACAGGCATTTACATAGTAAAAAAAACTGCCCGTGTATGGCCGCTTTTAGGGTCATATAATATAATATAATAAGTTTAGATCATTTTTCTCAATAATAATGTTATAAATACCCGCATTTGCGTAATTATCGGTTCTGTGGATATAACTTGTCCTGAATACGGCTGAACCCAATTTGGCTCGATGCCACTGTCATATGGTATGATAGTACATAACATAAGAGCATTGATAGATGTATACACGGTGGTAGTCCAAAGGTCAAAGTACTCACAGTGAAGTGTAATCTACGCAATACAATAGTTTATTGATGATTGTAAGATACTGGGTGGAAACTTTGAGATGGTATCATTTCAAAATCTATGTTAAGTTCGTCATGCAGAAATACTTATACTAAACTAGGGTTAAAATAGGCCACTTTTGACAAGAGGCAATCTCGCCTTGCCGCACTATGTTTGTCTCTTTTTGGCACATGGATAATATGGACTGACAAGTGGGGCCTTTTAAAATGGCACCATTTTAGGAGACATAATCTGGAATTACGAAAAATATTTTTGTATTCACTATAATCATAGACTATGAAGATTAAGCATTAATGCCTAAATAGTCAAAGTTTTGACTTTGTTCAGATTAAATTCTAGAAGGGCACTTATGAACTTCGAAACTACTGAAGCTACCATCAGTTTGGAAGTCAGTCTTCAACTGTGAAGAACTGGTAAGAAACTGAGCTAGGTTACATTAAAATATTTTTTGGACTACGTTTGACTACGTTCTTAAGTTCTTTCCTCCTCTTTTGTCGAGTACCAGATATTTAATATTTTAATCTATAATATAAACAACATATGAATAACTCTACGCTCAGTAATTCCTGAACTCAATATTTCGCGGCATAGCCCGACCTTGGCCTCAACCTCACAAAGGTTAATATATTTTTAAATTTCATTCTTGCATAATTACATATCAGTCTACCTCATACCTTATCCAGTTTGTCGCAATAAAAACAGATGTGGCATGGTTGCTGCTAATGGTTCATTCACGCTTATATATTGCTAGGCTATATCTGCACTGTTTTTCTATTAAGATGTTAAGTTTTTATATGTGTGAATTTTAAAAGAATAATAAAAATGACTGGTTTGATGCACTGCAATACGCTTGATATTTAAATACAGATTTTTTAATTTAATATTATATAAATGCATAATATCCATTTTAAATGTAGATTATTTAAATAACAAATAGAAGATTTCATCCTCTCGCAAAATTATTATCATAATTTTATTGCTTACTTTATTGACGAGGCGTTTCGTTTATATGTTCCTACCTTAAATACCCATTTGACGTGTCAACTGAAAATTCTTGGGCGTGTCATGTCATTTCTTTGTGTGCCACATTCTAGTCGAGTCGATATTTCTTCAGCAATAAAGGAACACCGACGGCACTTACACGACATCATAAACAAACATCAAATACTTCTTTTATTAAAATAAATTAATGTTATTTTGACAATATATCTGACAGAATATAGTAAAAAGAGTGATCTCATTATTTTTGTACAAAATACAGAAAGTCGCTGATTTTGAATGATAATATAATAATGCTACTGAATTATGCTATTATTCTGGTCCACATTCAAGCAAACTCGATGTATTCGACGATAATAAATCTCTTAACAAGAAAGCTAAAGTAAGATTTGAATACAAGGCGCCAGCAAGTCAAATGTTGTTTATTTTCACAAAAAATGAGTCAAAATAAAACGAAATGAACAAGAGACGTTGCAAATCATGTCAATTTATAACGTTTTTATACTTTTTACTAAGTTCCACACACAAAGTTGACCCCTATTCGTATAACGTTATTTCTTACTTAGGAATTCGCTCTGCAGTATTATCCGCTTTCCATAAACAATTGATCCAGTCTATCAAATTATGCGGAAATCAGCTGAAGTGCCGAGTCCGTAGATAAATAATTCTGCAAACAGAATTTTCAACACGTAATAAATTAAATTCCTTAATTAATATAACCCTTAACTTCACATCACCTCTTTTCTGCTTTGTGATGAATTATTTGTCATTTTATTTTACTTTCAAACAATAATTGCGTGACGTCATCGGAAAAGCTTGAGTTTACAAAAAAGAAAACATTGCGAGTAAACCATTTTCCGTACTCCTCTCAACTGGCTAGCACCCTCAAGTTGAAAGTTTGTAGACCTGTCCATGTGCTGAGCAACAGTTGGACGTCTTTAGCCACACCATCACTTACTAATTACATAATATTGAACCCTATGTGGCCATACGTAAAAAATACAATAGCGTATCAGAAAAGGGAAAGATAAATGACTAAAGCTAGATTACGCCATTACGGGTAGAGGTATTGATATAACCTAATTTCCTTTACCCGGCTACTTCCAAACAAAATCCTGATCCAATTAAATGGATAAATATTGTGACGATAAATCATAGAATATAATTAGAATCTCCTAACGATGCTATAGATAGGGTGACCATTACAGTAGCAATTAGATAGATACTTTTCAATTTTATATTTTTATCTAACTTCCTCTCTACGTTGTCACCCTAGGCTTTCAACTTGTCCGTTAATTTTCAAGAACTATTTGAATCACATAAATACAGAAGTTTACTGCCACAGGTCATAGATTCGTTTCCCATCCAGGACAAACATCTATGTTTAGTTTACCTACATATTTACATGTCGCATAATATGCTATAATATCAGGTACCTATCTGGTTTCCATAATAACTGCACATAAACCGATCACTTTTTTTTATTTAATCTAGCTGAGTCCTTGTATGTAGTTAGTTACTGAATAGTTATCTCTAGTATCTGTTTATCATAGCTGGCGAAACAAAGGATCGTTTCATGGAACTCCAACGTTGAAAATAATGAGGGGCCTGAAGCTAATAAAATTCCCAACGTGTTGTTGTTTCGAATAGTTTAAATTCAGAGCGGGCTTGTCTCTTACGGTTAATGTACATAGTGGCTTTTAGACATACTGACAAAATGTTTGTCAAACCATACTTGATTATGATGTACCATTTTTTTTTACATCGTTTCCTCACAATGCTTTCGCCGAAAGAACCTACGAACTTCGTCATGACAATGCAAATATACCTAAGCTATAGGAAATGATTGATGTCGTCATCATCATCAAGATTTAACACATACTTCGTGTAATCATTTCATTGCTCCAAACTACTATTTGGACATAGATGCAGGTTTTAATTAGGTATACCTATATCTAAATGGGCAGTAGCGCTACTACAGAATTTAAACAAACAAGCTAACATTTTTATGCTGGTGTGCGAGATATCTACGTCTTACATTCGTGCTTCGTCATACTGCTTGTCCTAGTGTGCGTGATTTATAGATGGATGCATTTTTTTCGACGCGCTCACATCATACTCACATTCATACATATCACACTCGCTACTATCGTGATGTTTTCCACCCATACGAAACTTTAAACTCGCAAATATGTATTAGTCTTGTGCCTTGAGTTAGTCTGACAATGCATACCTAAGTGTCTGTGAACTTATTTTAATAAAATACATAAAAAAAAATATAAACATCCGAATTGAGAACATCCTCCTTTTTGATATCGGTAAATTTTTTCTCATTTCATTTCTTTATACTTACAACAGAAAAAAATTCACAAAGATATAATTTGATTTGTTAAAAATATATTAGGTCATACGATATTTAGTAGAAGATTTGCAAAATTTTCGAGTTCATCAAACGTATAGTCCGTGTGTCTCTAAGTAATGTGTTAGTCACAACAATGCGTAATATATGACTCGAACAAGCACCAAATGCAGGCACCCTTACAAGTCGACTCACTGTTCTCTCAATATAAACTTGCTATCCTTGTTGTCCGCGCCTGGCAACACCGACACAGCGCTGACAACCGCCGCGCGTCGCTTCACCAGAGCTACCAAACACAACACAAGAAAGCCTTGCGCGCCATAAAAATACTACTCTTCTCAACGATACGACGCTACGCGAGGCGTCCCCGCTCTCGCAATCAAATCCAAATGTCTGTACCTTTTTTACAATAAATTTTAACACAGTGAGTTTGGACGACTATTAATTCAATCCCAAACAAGTGGCGACCGTGAAAAAGCAATACAAATGGCCAAAACAGTGGCCCGCATTTTTGCATGAAGAAACTACCTACAATCTTCGGTCAATCTACATCAAACAATGCAGAACGCTTCCAAGTAGCTACTGCCTATGAAGAATCTCAATAAACAATAACGTGCGTGAGTTGGAAAGCAACCTGTGAGGAAAAAGAACTACGGTCTGGCCGGCCTATCTATACCCTATATTCTTCTATTCGGCGGATCCTATACCCAAGCTAAGTTCTCTATATTTCCTCTATCTATTCACTGTAGCCTACTATAACTTGTGCAATTCACAGCTACGACGACTCCACAAAAGCTTTTCAATTCCGTGCAACCGTGTGATGTAAATTATTGCACCTAAAAACTATACTACATGCACGCCATTTTGTGATGCCATACAATTTCCCTCGCAAATGTTTGTGCTATTTTTACTTTTCATTTTTTGCACTATAAAATAAGGTTTATCACCTGCATATTAACCATAACTATCACAGTTCAATAACAAGTGCAGCTTTTCTCCTCGTTTGCGCCCTCCCCGAATGTTAGGCTTGTGCATTATTGTTTTTGCATGATAAAAACCCCGCTTCGGGCCGACTATTTCAGCGCAAGAGGTGCCCGTGCCCATCTTTGTGGCCAGAAAGCCCATCATCACGCGTCGTGCTCGTCCATCTCAACGCGCTCGCGTTCTCCGGGCGTCTGCCCACACCCTGCACCCGTGCGCGCTCTCTCCTGGCTTCGCTGACGCTGAAGGAGTGCTGGTAAATACCGATAGACAGAAATACGAGGAGGAACGTAAGAAATACGAGGAGGAACGTAAGAATTTTCCATTTTACATATCTATTTGACTCAGTATTGCTACAATTAGGTATTGACCCTATTGTTTCATTTATTATTAAAAATGTCTGACATAAAAACCTTAATAACTAAGCGTAGTAGTGTCAGAGGTCGCTTAACTAAATTCAAAAACTATCTAGAACTAATTGAAGCAATACCTACCTTGAGTGAGTCACATGTAAATGAACTTCAATTAAGGTCACAAAAACTCAAAGAATTATCTAATGATTATGATTTGCTGCAAGATCAGATTGATGAACTTTGTGATACTATTACTATTGAGATTGATGAGAGGGACATTACTGAGTCACAATTTATGTCACTATTAGCCAAAGCTGAAACAATATTAAAACAATACTCCAATACTACCAGTGATAACCAATTTCTATCTCTCCGGGATGACCATCATCAATCTCATGAGGCTAATTTCAAGCTACCTACGATTCAAATAGCTAAGTTTGATGGTACTTATGCCCATTGGCTTGAATTCCGTGATACATTTAAGTCACTTATTCATAATCATCCCCGCTTACAATCTATACATAAATTTCATTATTTGAGCTCATACCTTACCGGTGATGCTGCTAAGATTCTGACCAATTTTGAGGTTTCATCCAACACCTATCAGGAAGCTTGGGACCTGCTATGCACAAGATACGATAACAAAAAATACCTAATAAATAACCATTTAAATTCTCTTTTCAATATTGAGTCTATTCACCGTGAATCTGAAAAATCATTGAGGGCTTTAGTTGATCTTGTCAACAAAGATCTCAGAGCGCTGTCTAGTCTGGGTGAACCTACTGACCAATGGGATACACTGATTATTCATATGATTTGTATGAAGCTTGACAATGTTACTAAACGTGCTTGGGAGGAGCATCGAACCACTTTAAGTGATTCAATTAAACTTAGTCAGTTAACCAAATTTTTACATAACCGAGCTAGTATTTTGGAGGCATGCAATAAAAAGCAAACCATTACAACTCATACAAATAAAGTTGAGCGATACTCATTAGCATGTACAAATAATTCTCCAATTCAAAATAACAATTTAAATGCTAATAATCGGGCAAGATGGGTATGCAATTATTGTTCTAAAGATCATAGTATCTATACTTGTCCAACATTTTTAGCCATGACACCAGAGCAACGAAGGTCTGAAGTGAACAGATTGAAACTATGTCCTAATTGTCTAAGAAAGGGGCACAACTCCAAGGACTGTCGCTGCGGCCCATGTCGTGAATGTCGTAAGCGACACAACTCCCTACTTCACATACCTTCACAGTCTGCAACAAATGTCTCCGAGCAGCCTGCCCTTCTGGTTACTGCCAATTCTTCTACGGTAGATGTCACTGTCAATATTTCTTCGCAGCCTGCCAATCAAGTTCTGCTGTCTACGGCTATAATTAAGGTATCAAATCCTATCAATAATACACAAGCAAAGGTTCGTTGTCTATTAGACTCTGGAAGTCAAGCCACCTTTATAACCAAATCTTTAATGGACAAACTAGGTCTAGAATCTATTCCCACCAAGGCAGTTAATGTCATGGGCTTGGCCAATATTCCATGTGGCTACATTTCTGAACGGAGTACAGTCCGTCTAGATTCCCTACACACAGACTTTAATGTAACACTTGCTTGCTCTGTGTTACCTAAGCTAACAGGTAATCTACCTAAATCTTCTATCAATATGAATTATTTCAATCTCCCGCCAAAAATTGAATTGGCCGATCCTTATTTCAACATTTCAAGTCCTATTGATTTGTTAATTGGTGCAGATTTATTCTGGCAAATTATTGGTAGAGAACAAAAATCTCTAGGCGATAATCTACCATTTTTGAGAAGCTCTCAGTTAGGCTGGATAATCTCTGGTCCTATATTTTTTAACTGTGAACCTAAAACTATACAATGCAATTTCTCAAAAAATGACTATATCGATAAACAACTATCTAGATTTTGGGAGCTAGAAGAGTTACCCAAAAGGCTGCTACTAAGCGACAGCGAGAAGATGTGTGAACTACACTTTCAAACATACACTACCCGCCAAGAAAACGGACGGTTTTGTGTTAAGCTACCGCTTAAAGAGTCACCCACTACTCTCGGTGATTCCTATCTACTTGCAAAACGAAGATTTCTATCGCTAGAAAGGAAATTTAGGAAAAACCCATTACTCAAACAAGCCTATTGTGATTTCATAACAGAATACCAAACGCTGAATCACTGCACTAAGCTACAGCAACATCCGGCCGCAGCGACGAGCGGCGGCGGGCGCGCGTACTACCTGTGCCACCACGCCGTGCTGCGCGACCACAGCGAGTCTACCAAGTTGCGCGTGGTGTTCGACGGCTCCGCTGCTACTACAACAGGAGTGTCAGTGAACGATTTACAATTGATAGGCCCAAAGGTACAAGATTCACTATTATCAATACTGCTACGATTTCGCCTTCACAAGTATGTATTGGCCGGCGATATTGACAAGTTCTTCCGCCAAGTCCTTATCCATGAAGATGATAGAGACCTACAGCTAATTCTTTGGCGTGAAGACGAGAATCAACCTATCGAAACACTGAGACTCAATACTATAACCTATGGATTTGCTAGTGCCAGTTATTTGAGTACTAAATGTCTATGGACACTAGGCGAAAATTGTACTGATCCCAAAGTGAAAGAGATTATACAAAGAGACTTTTATTGCGATGATCTATTGACAGGAGCCGACACTAAGGCAGATCTACTCCATATCCTGAATTCAGTCACTACAACACTAAAATCGGGCTGCTTCAATCTGCGAAAGTTCAGGTCAAATACTCCTGACATCTTTCCTATATCAATGGTTAACCTGCAAGATAAATTATGCTTGAGCGACGCATCTAGCGCTCTCGGCTTGGGTTGGAATCCACAATCTGATGATCTACAATATACTATAGAACCTCCAAGCTCTGAACCCACAAACAAAATAACGAAAAGAACAATATTATCATCAACCTTCAGTATTTTCGATCCCCTCGGCTTGCTATCGCCATGCACCGTCCAGCCGAAGATACTCATGCAACAGCTGTGGCGGCGAGGCTTAGACTGGGACGAGCCGGTTCCTCAAGACCTACATAAAGAATGGCAGAAAATCAGTTCTAGCCTTCCATCTCTATCCGAACTGAAAATACAAAGAAGAGTTTTATGTGAAAATCCAGAAGGTATACAATTACATTCATTCTGTGACGCATCCATGCTTGCCTATGGCGCATGTATTTATCTACGATCTACTGATAACGAAGGCAATATAGCAGTCAATCTACTCTGTGCTAAATCAAGAGTGGCACCTACAAAACCACCTCTCACCATACCGAAGTTGGAGTTACTCGGCGCTCTACTCGCTGCCAATCTCACAAAGACTGTCTTGGAGTCCCTGCGCTGCCCTATAAATTCCTGTGTCCACTGGTGTGATTCCAGCGTGGTACTCGCATGGCTAAACAGCAGTCCCAGTAAGCTGAAGAGTTTTGTAGCCAATAAAGTAGTAGAAATCTGCGAAAACACAAATGTTTCATCTTGGCGCCATGTACCTACCGCTTCCAACCCTGCAGACTTGATCTCACGCGGCATCCCAGCAGAAAAGCTGCGCAACCTCACGGTGTGGTGGTCCGGTCCTTCCTTCCTCGAGATGGATGAATCCAAGTGGCCAGCACCTGCAACTAAATCAAAAATCAAGAACGACTTACCTGAAATGAAAGTCCTATTCACGACGAACGTAGACGACGATTCTATAGTACAATTTGAAAACTATTCTCAATTTAACAAATTAAGGCGAATATTTGCCTATGTAATAAGGTTCAGGTACAACCTAAAAAACAAAAATGCTAAGTTATTAGGGCCTCTATCTGTTGATGAAATTAACAAATCATTTTCTTTCCTAGCAAAACAAGCTCAAATACAATCATTCGCGAAGGAATATAATTTACTAAGCAAAGGTAAATCAATTGGACAAAAGGGCAATATCTCATCACTCAATCCTTTCCTAGATAAAGATGGAGTCATGAGAGTAGGTGGCAGACTGGACCGCTCTAATTATAGCTATAACAAAAAGCATCCTGTCATCTTAGATTCAGCTCATCACTTTACCAAATTGATTTTTCATCATGAGCACCTACGTCAGTTGCATGCAGGTCCCCAGCATCTTTTATATTCAATTCGTCAAGCTATCTGGCCAATTTGTGGTAGACGGCTTGCTCGTAGTACTGTCCGCGCTTGCACAGTTTGCCGGCGGCATAAGGGCCAAACACTGACGCCTATAATGGGCAATTTACCCCCTGAACGCATAACGCCTGCCCTTCCATTTCAGTCCATAGGGATGGATTTTGCAGGTCCCTTCAATATTATCAATAAAAAGGGCCGCGGAGCCCGCGTATCTAAATGTTATTTATGCCTTTTTATCTGCTTCAGGTACAAATGTGTACACCTCGAAGCTGTAAGCGATCTTTCAAAGGACGCTTTTATACTATGTCTACGCCGTTTCATTTCTCGAAGGGGGAAACCACTTGAAATTTTCTCCGACAATGGACGGAACTTCGTAGCCGCTTCTAAGGAAGTTGGCCAATTTATCAATAGTAACTCAAAACAGATAACTGAACTTGCAGCAAATATGCAAATCAATTTTTACTTTCAACCACCATACGCTCCTCATTTTTCTGGTTTGTCGGAGGCCGGCATAAAATCAGCTAAGCATTCTATCAAACGAGTACTAGGCAATTCTAATCTAACATTCGAGGAGCTATCCACGCTGTTTGCACAGGTTGAGGCTATAATGAATAGTCGACCCCTGTCCCCACTATCCTCCTCTCCTACAGACTATCTTCCTCTATCACCGGGACATTTTCTGGTCGGCCGGCCGTTGACTTCGCTGCCATCACCCACAATCGACGACTCACGCACCTGCCGATCACGCTATGAGGCAATTGAAAAAATGCGCCAAGTGTTTTGGAAGCGCTGGCAGCACGAATACATCTCGGAAATGCAACAGCGCACCAAGTGGCGCGACAATTATACAAAACTGTCCATCGGAGATCTGGTCCTCATCCAAGAGGACAACTCGCCACCACTAAACTGGCGCCTTGGACGTATCTCCAAGCTATACCCAGGCGACGACGGCGTTCCACGTGTCGCTGACATTACCACAACCAGAGGAACTATTCGTCGAGCACTGACCCGGCTGTGCCCCCTACTCGACTAAACCGGGCCCCGAGTATGTCCGCGCCTGGCAACACCGACACAGCGCTGACAACCGCCGCGCGTCGCTTCACCAGAGCTACCAAACACAACACAAGAAAGCCTTGCGCGCCATAAAAATACTACTCTTCTCAACGATACGACGCTACGCGAGGCGTCCCCGCTCTCGCAATCAAATCCAAATGTCTGTACCTTTTTTACAATAAATTTTAACACAGTGAGTTTGGACGACTATTAATTCAATCCCAAACACTTGTTGTTTACTTTTCTGACTTTCGGAGTTTTGCTTGATTTACTTAAAAAATAAAAGTTATAAATCCATCGAAAGGGTTAGGCAAATGTTTGAGTTGCAAAAAGGGCTCGTGTTTGATTAATGTTACGTACAAGAAATTATTGAGCAAAAGATATTATGACTACAAATGGGTGCAGGTTTTAAATTAAACATATTTTTTTAATCTTTTATTTATTTACATATTTACAATTAAAGTAAAAAATACAAACTATGATATATAGAAAACATCCTCATTAACATTTTTTAATTATAAATGTTTTATAAGAAGTATTTTATGCCTTCACCTAACGTATTGAAGAATAATATTTTATAAGCATAGTATTTGGTTGGTGTTACATTCTGTCATTAAACCGCTTGGACTGAACTGATTTACATGAAATCAGGCATACGCCTAACGTGACTATCTATCTATGCAGATAGATTCTAGAGTCTAGACTCTAGAATAAAACATAGGATACTTTTTACCCAGGAAAACATTCGGTACCTAGAGAAAGTGTGAAACTCCGCGGGTCAGGAGCTAGCTTATCAAAAAAAATGGTACACAATTTGTTATGTGCTAGACAAATTATTGGCTGATTTTATCTACCCGTATTGAGAACATACACAGTTTTAAGCTTTGTTATCGTCCTTTATGAGCGAGTCAGTGGGGAAACTCAAGCCCATGTGATGTAGTACTTGTAAGGTACATATAATCCTAAGCCTGTATGACAATATAGTCAGTATATCATTGCACTTTGTTGGTTTCATTTGTCGCCCAAACACCCGACCTTACATGGCGACCCTGCCAGGATTGCTTCTGTTAAGGAAGAAAAATTTCGCGCGGAATCGATCGTGCTAAGTCGACGATCCCGCATTCCGTTAGCAAATCGCTTAATTGCCAACTTCTCATTTATGGGTTTTAATACACTATAATTGGTTGTATTGCCGTCGGCTTGCGAGACAATCAAATTAACGAACAGCTCGGATAATTCTTTACCAAAATCTGTAATACTCCTATTGTTTTGCCTACAATGCTCTATATTCGATTGAATGGCCGTGTAACTTTTGTGTGGTAATAATAATTTATGCATTTCCTTTATGAGCTCGTCAACAGATTCATATTTTGATGCTAATATCAACTTAGCATTTTGTGATAATCTACTTTTTACTAAAAAGTTATGAAGGCGTCAAAAGTTCGGTTAGGTACCTACTATAATTATAATAGAATACTTCATTTAATAGTTACAACAAAAATACAATATTTTATTAATAAAGCTGAAGAGTTATGTTTGTTTGAAAGCGCTAATCTTTGGAACTACCAGTAAGATTTGAATATTTTTTTTGCATTTGATAGCCCAATTATTGAAGAAGGTTAAAATATCTTGTAAAAAAAAATTGCACTCCGGGAGTGCCGACGGTGAAAACTTTTTTTTTTGAGAGATTAAGATTGAGAAAAGAAACTAAACGTCAAACTGCGTCTCACTCGTAACGGTGTCGCGAGTCCAGAGGTTTTACCTCATCTAAAAAGAAATTAAACGTCAAACTGCGTCTCATCATAACGGTGTCGCGAGTCCAGAGGTTTTACCTCATCTAAAAATATGCGTACCGCGCTAAAAGAAGTTTACACTTCAAAAAGAAAATTTTCTCCTATTTACGAAAGCGTAAACTGTCTGCTAAAAGTCAAAATTTGCTCGCACTATCAATTGAAAAAACCCAAAGGAGCCATAAGAAAACTCATTGAAAACTAGTATACCTACATATAAATATTTCATCTAGGGCTCTCAAATTCAACGTTTTATTTTTATACGTCTGTCTTCACAATATGAATAGCACAATCTCCGAGATTGATGCTAGGTTTTATATCGGCACTACTTAATATGTCTGTCTGGTGAGATTGTCCTTAGACAATATATAAAGTATCGAAACTGGCTCTATTTCTAGAAATATTTTTTGTTTAGTTAGATTATTACTCTTATGAATATTATTTATTATTTCAACGAATATACAAAGAATAATATAGACTGTCGTGTTTATATTGTGTGTATATAGAAAGAGAGAGGAATAGTTATTAATATATCGTTGCTTGTTATATGGTGTAGTTGACAGCTAGATTTGTATTTGGGTAAAAATTCACCATAATCACTTACCGATGTCATAGTAAGCACATAAATCTTAAAAAGGCCCTTTGAAACGAATAAACTATTGTGATGTATGATGTAACTATATCTAACTAATAATAATTCTGAAGATAAAAATATTTACTTAGTTCTGCCCTGACTCTCCATTATTGAAGACTAAAGAGCACTCCGCTCTTACTACTCCAAAGTTTTTCTTTTAGATTTCGAAGCCGATGCCAAAATAATTTAACGAATCGTAGATTATTTCAGGCTCCTAAATCCCAAATCTGCAGAATTCACAACAAAAATTCATTGAATCTAAGCAAGATTTACACGATATTGAGTAACAGGGCTATTTACATGAGCTTTTTTTATGTTCCTCGGAGTAATGTCGTAAAAACCTCTATGCAGAGGTTCTCAAAATTGTTTGAAATGTACCTACTAAGCAGCCCAACTTAACAGCAATTACATCTAACCATAGAGACTAACCATAGAGAGAATTGACGTGGGGTCCTTTTCGACGATAATTATATATCTCATGTCACTTTAAATGGTAACTTCAGTAGTCTAGACCAGGGGTACCCAAAGTGGGTGCCGCGGCTAGACTCTAGACTTTGACATTAATTACTCCAAAAGCTTCTAAAGGCCTATAAAGCTAGAACGAAATAGGCTTCAGATTTGTCATAATTCCTTCTAGACTGAGGCAGCAGCCATCAATTTCGATAAATACACTAAAAACCCGTTATCTATTTATCCTGGGGATAAATATTTATCTTTAAAGTTCTAATAAATTATTATGTTCTTGCTAAAATAAATGTGTTAGAGTAGGTCAGTTTGAAAAGTTTGAGAAACCGTTATTTAAACTGGAACATCTATGTATTCGTTTGGTGTACCCGATCCCAATAACTTACCGTATAGACGTTTTTATAGTAAAAGCAGGGTGCATAGAATCTATGGGATCCGCCGCTCAATATATGGGACGTGGCGGAAAATCCGCTTTTCATATAAATCCTCACGTATGAATTCCGCAGTGACAGGCAATTGTTTTATTTTTATCTCTGGAAAATCAACTTCTAAACAGTGTATTTGATTTGGTTGATACGATTTTATGTTTCATAAGTATATAAAAACTGACAAACAAGTAATATTTGTGTAATTTTTACATATATATTTGAAAAAAAAAGTATTTTTAGATCAAACTTAAGGTATTATAATAATAAAGAATGCTTTAGTATTGCATACAGACGCGGCGGAGGAATTTGTTTTATAATGTAGTGATGAAATAAATTAATAAATGACTGTCTTATGAATTAACGTAAATCATCGACAAAGTCTCGTAAAATCGAATATTTAGTCTTTGATATGATATGGAAACACCCTCTATCTATACTAATAAAGAAGCTTGTCCATCCATATACATAAAACAACGTCGTGTTAGTTACACCATTTTATAACTCAAGAACGGCTGGACCGATTGTTATCTTTGATTTGTTGGATTTGTCTCTGCCCCAAATAGCACAATAACTATTAAAACATCGTTTTTTTATACTGGGAACGTAGGTAAAACCGTGGGGAACAGCTAGTTTAATAAAAAATGATATAACTATGAAAACATAACACCTATTTAAGTACAATTGTGGCTATACAATAAAGGGGGTAAAACTATAATAATCAAAAGGCAACCACCGAAAAGCCCATCTGGCGTGTTGCCAGCCTCATAATATCATATAATTATACAATTATTTTCGTAAATTGCCCACGCATTGCGTATAGTAGGCTCCAAGTGGAACTCAAGAGACGTTCCGCAAATATACGAGTACCTCCCTAATGAATAGTTGGCATGATATTATTATAATAACATACTTAAGAAATAAGGATTATATATTATTAACGCACGGTTCGGAAGGTTGCTTTTACTGAGAAGAGCCGGCAAGAAACTCAGCAATTACTCTTTTCAAAACAAACATAGATTTATTACATAGAATATACCCTGCAAGAGCGAGCGCTACACCCAAGCATTGTCGTCATTTATATATTCATTAATGTTATAGTATGCCTTCTGTACTAAAATGGACTTAACACGTTCCTTAAATGTATGTAAAGGCAAATTTAAAAGTGCAGGAGGGATCTTATTATAGAAGCGTGTACTCAGTCCCAAAAATGAACCTTGCACTTTTTGGAGTCTATAAGCAGAGGTCACAAGTTTATGCTTATTTTTAGTATTAATAGGGTGCACATCACTATTTTTTACATAAAGACTTTTATTTTGTTGTACAAATAATATGTATGCATAAATGTACTGCGATGCTACTGTGAGGTTACTAATTTGTTTAAACTTATCTCTGAGGGAAGTTCGAGAACTCAAATTATAAATAGCTCGCACCGCTCTTTTTTGCAAAATGAAAATAGCTTCTATATCAGCAGCCTTACCCCAAAGCAAAATGCCATAGGACATAACACTATGAAAATAGCTAAAATAAACTAATCGAGCTAATCTAATAGCTATGGACTAGTGTCTCCGATATGGGTCGACTAAATCTAGTCCATTTCAACTCCAAAACACAAGCTGCGTTCACTGCTAACGAAACCCGATTTGCTGTGTCTCCACAATTCCAGAACACGTTCCTCAACATCACGAAGAGCATTGGGATCCTTAGCGTAGACATTTCTAGCTACTTTCAGTTGCACTGCCACTTGGAAGACATTGTAATCCTGGCATTCAAAAAGCTCGATGTGCTCAGTAGAGTGAAGTAGTACATCTTCTTCTACAACTTTACATCAGGGGCGAAGACTGCAACTCTATTTGTCGCAGGTCTGACCCCATATGGAGTACTGCTGTCATCTACGGGCGGGAGCACCTGGATACCAGCTTGGGCCTTTTGGCTTGGTTCATAGGCATACTATTAGAATTGTCTAAGATCTAAGTTGTCTAAGAGCTTAGATCCCCTGAGTCTGAGGAGAGACTTTACCGCTTGTACCATGAACAGTGTTTTAACTTAATGTCCAAGGTTTCTTTTTACTTTAGCAACTCTCGCCATCGACGTGTTTTGTTCTAGTAAATCAATTTATTAACTTCCATATTAAGATTATTTGTTTTACATCTCACTCAAAGGCTAAAGCTCCGCTTCAATATTGTATGTGAAAATTTTACGTGAAATATCGCTTCGAAAAGCTGGTAGGTACTAAAAATAAATTTGGACTTTATAATGAGATGATATTGGTATATACTTCCCGGAATTTTCCATTGCATTTTTCTGCTCACACTACAATCCAACTGGGCATTTGTTAAATTCGTAAAAAAAAAAATATTTGCTTGTGCCAATATGTTGAATTAAAATGATTTTTTTTATTAATTGGAACAAGAAATACATTTTTATTAGTTTCCCGTTATTTTATCGCGTCCCCGGGGTATATAATAATGTATAAGAAAATTCAATAATAATTATTATGCTGTTCACGCCAAAAAAATATTTGCATATTCACAATTCGTCATAAAATAATGTAGATAAATAGCAAGTTTTTTTTTTTTTTGAAATGTAGGTGACTATTTTATTGCATAACTTTAGTTTTTCTATCGAGATAATTTTGTGAAAACTTCTTCTTTCTGTCAACGTGAACGTTTTTTTCTTCCCTTGCCTAAAACATTTATTTTGAATTACGTTTATTTGAGTATTGCCAGCGTCATAATTACAGTCAATAAACAGAATATTTCATGTAAAATTCTTACCAGAAATAACGCACTGACCTGTAAAATAAATGCGTAGACCTTGCCAGTAGTAGCAGCTCTTATACGACTGTTTTATTTGTTTTATTTGCAAACTTTGACATCATATCCGCTAACTGAATATAAAGAATGATTGAAGTTCGTCCGACCGGTGATCAATATAAAAACTTGTTAGGCAACTTCCCCTTCTAATACTTCTGGATAATTTATTATTGTTGTAAATATATTTGTTTAATACATCTTCGTTGATTAGATGAGTTTTGAAATGTCAAACACAAGAGTCTTGTCGTTGCGAAACAAATGAATCGAAAATATTTAATACTAGTTTCTGTCCCGTGATTTTACTCGTGTTCCTAAGGGATCTAATGTTTTCCTAGGATAAAAATATATGATCCATTAAATGGGTTTTAGTTTGGCCATGACTCGCCCATAAAGAACGACAACCAAGTATTAGATGGTGAAGATTAAACTAATCACTCTGGCCTTGAACGTCCCTTGACTGTAGGAGTCAGGAAACAAATTCCTATAAAATCTAAAATAAAAATATTAAATTTAAAATCCAAACTCATAAAAAAATAAGTCCTGACTCATTCAATGACTGATTCATCAACGCCCAACCTAAGCCCTTGAACCTAGAAAGCTGAAATTTTGCACAGAGGGACCCTGTATGGTAAAGACAAGGAATGCGGATTTTTAGAAGTTTTTCCCCTAAAGCGGTAGAATAAGGGATCGCGGGTGAAACCTACTTGTAGAAGCTAAATGTTGTTAAATGCATGATTTATATTTTTTTTATGTACAGTTAATAAATATATACCACTTAAACAGAGGTAAAATAAAAACTGTTTTAAAATTCAAATTTTGAAAATGCTCGTTTCCATTCCAGAGGTTGCCTTAAAACGTTTCCGACGACCCTCAATGACTCGAAACTTTTTTGGGCCCCAAAATGGCGAATTACAAACGGGCGGGATACGCTAAAGTAATTTAGTGAAAGCAAATGGATACACGGCGAAGGGAAAGTTTCCATTCTTGATCTGAATAATAATAATGTACTTACGTGGTGGCAGTTTGTATGCAAGCAAGCAATACAACCTACAGAGAACTAATGTCACTGAATTAATTTGGAAACGTATTTGGGAAATTCTAAATAAACAGGCCTCAATGCAAAAATATACGGTCCTATATTTAACTCGTTTGTAAGAATTGCGTGACTAAGTATAGTCAAAGTCAAAGCCATTCCTATAAGAGAGCACTAATGAAGCTCGAGGTTACTGAAGTAACCACCGGTTCGGAAGTCAACCTTCAACTGAAAAACTCGGCAAAATTGCATTTGATAAATATTTCATTTTTTATATTAAAAGCTATTCACATACAAGAGTATGAATTGATATGGTATGCTATATAAACGACCTTGAAGAAGAAGGGAAACCTTTGTCCTGCAATGGAATCTATAATATAAAAATGAATCGCAAAATGTGTTGGTAAGCGCATAACTCAACAACGCCTGGACCAATTTGGCCAATTTTTTTTTTAAATGTTCGTTATTGCCAGGAGAAGGCTTGTATGAAAAAAAAATTACACCGGGAACGTGGGTGAAACCGCGGGGAACAGCTAGTATCCTATAAATGATTGCAACAAAAACTGTATAGTAATAAGCTAAAAAGGCCAATAAGGCTTAAATATATAAATAATAACTATTAAAAAGGTCTTGTGTAAGATGGTCAATGGTATAGTTTACCATTCCTGAATCTTAATTCTATAGACAAAACACCAGTATTACGTGGATTTCTTGTGGCAGGGCATATAATATGTAATTCACATACAGAATTCAGGCTTAACTTCTGCTTACCTAATATTATTATTTGCTATGCTCAAGGAGATTTCGCTCTCTAAGTATTTTATTTAACAGTACCTACACGGTTTTTGAGAAACTTGTATTGTCCGTTTAGATCTTAGAATCAATGACAGGATGCTATTTTTAGATAGAAGCATATGAAAGAATGATATCTATGGGAAACCATTACAAAACCCACGCAGCTTATTTTTGGATCTTTTGACTGTAGTTCCATTGTTATTAATAAAGCAAAAAAAAGGCTTACGTTTGGCCAATCTCGTCGTGGTTTACCTGAGTGTGATGAACACAAGCTTAAAAGAAATTACCTTCAGGACCAAGATTAGTTTTGAATGTCAGGACATTCTCAAACTTTTTGCCAAAGATTTGGCAAAGTAATAAAGTCTATTGGGGACAAATTATAGCCCGAATTACTACTAGTTAGTGAAGGCAAAGTTTCTCGTACTAGTGTCGCTCACTGTAGCCTCTCACGTTGAACGACTTAGTGACTCAATATTAATAGCTATCTAATAGAATTAAAATTGTTTCATGACTTTTATCACAATATAACTTTTTTTTTCAACCAAATTTTACCCTCTTAAGTAATTGCAATATGAAATTTAAATGTAAATGTTTACATTTTGGCAAAACCGATAACACTGACGCAAAACCGACGATAGAAACGATAAGACATTTTCTGCAAAAATATTATTATGAAAACCTATGATTTTCCTATTTCTAAAATTGATTTCATAGTTCCTTGGAATAAGCTTAATCTTTTTTTTACTTAATAATGTAGGTACACAACACATAAGTATTAAAACACCACAAAATAGATACAAGACCACAAATAGTATTTTCTTTTTTCCCTATTATAATATACTAGCTGTTCCCCATGGTTTCACACACATTCCTGGGATAAAAAGTACCTTCCTCAAGAATTGGGGAATTACAAAATTAAATTTTCAAATCCTACTGATAGGTATTTCCAGAAATAACCGCATTCCAACAAACTCTTCAGCTTTAGGTATTATATTAGTATAGATAAAGGGAGAAGTCTTACGACCTCGTATAGTTTAAGACTTCCCCATACTGATCTGACTTCATGAGTCAGCCTCTATAGCCATTTTATGGACCACATTGCATAAACTTTTTTTTTCAATTAACAAACTTTTGGCTGCAGTCCACATACTAATTTAGATGAAAGCCGTAAAATGTTTGCGGTAACATGATGTTTTGGCTTCCGACGTAGACGATATGAATCGATATGTGTGTAATGGATACTAATGGAATGTATTATTGATTGATTATAAACAAACAATACAGTTGGTTAAAATGCGGATCTGTAAATATTACTCAATTGTCCTGTTTTCTTTCTGTTCTGCATTCAATTAAACTTGGATTGGTAATAAATAAGTATAAGAAATGCCTACTGTTGACGTAGGATTTTTAATTCATCATATTAATTACTAGCTTTTCCGCGCGGTTTCACCCGCGTTCCCGGGATAAATATAGCCCATGTTACTCAGGGATAATGTAGCATTCTAATGGTGAAAGAATTTTTGAAATCGGTCGAGTAGTTTTTGAGTTTATTCGTTACAAAAATACAAATCTTTCTTCTTTATAATATTAAGTATGAAGTATGATAACAAGTACAAGGGTCACGTGAGCTCACCGTCGCCTATAGTAATCGCCTGCAATACCGTTGGTACTGATTTGAATTTTCAAACAAAATTAGGTTTTGTTAGTAGTAGTCAGTAGTTAGAGAAAAATGGCGATAAGGTGCGAGCCACAAATCTCAAGACTTGATGACCACAACCACTCTGACAAGATTGAAATGCATACGGAGAAATAGTATTATCATTATAATATGTAGATATAAGCACGATTTACTTTAGAGCCAGTATAAAATAAGCAGTCTTCTAGACTAGACATACACCAAACTTTTTTAGAAACTCATCATCCTTTGCCAACGCAGCATAATATGGTAAATTTTTCACTACTATTATTGCTAAGTTATTTGCTGTACTTTCATTCCTTTTAGAAATTGCAACGAAACCAGAATTTTTCAATCACTACGTTCGAACTTAACGTAACGAAAATAAAAGTAAAAGTTGGTGAAATGCATGTTAAACTAAACGTTTAACCCCAAATAAATGTGCTTAATACATCACACTCAATGGCCCAAACTAGTTTCCTGATTTATACGCTCAGAGTTACACCAAAATGCTTGTCCTGTCTCCGTCACATACATTGGAGTTTAATTTGGGATCTGGATATAATAAGTAAATTAAGTAGTCATCTCGATTTAGTTTATATTTCGTAAACATTAAGATGGTCACTTTAGTAACATCGGAGTAAACTCATTTTAGAGTTTGTTCATTTCTCCACGCACAAAATATGTTTAAAATTCACTGAATTATTTCAAAACAGGAGATTGGATTGAAATAGTTTATCTTGTTGTCCAACACCGTTGATTCTTTGAACTCCAGAAAGAAACGGAGTAAGTCAGATGCTTATAGAGAGCGCATAAAAATATTATAGCCTTAGCTCTATTTATGGTAGTAACTTTTCCTGAAACATGTAAGAGACGAAGAGTCAATGTTATTATTTTTTTTTACTGGGAGACTATAACTCCTTCTTGGCAAACAATAAAGATAAACAAACTATTCCTAATGAGATACAATTAAATAACAATGAACCAATTTCACTGTCACAGGTAACAGGCAAAGACAACAATTTAGAATCCTTTAGTAAAAACCGCAAAGTGAATGTTAATGTTAAAAGCAAATAGTCGGATGCCGCATGCGAAACAGTTCAAGGAATGTAGAACAATGGGAATAGAAATATTTTGGTGAAACTTGCGTAAACAGACACTGGAATTAGAATCAATTTATATTGCTACAAATAAATACTAGACACTAGTTTTGTACGGTGTAATACATGACGTAATTAATGGGACGTAAAATTATTGCTGCCAATTTATTTTTTAATTATTTTAGGTAATGTGACTTCACACTAAAACCAGATACAATTGATTAACCAAAATAAATAGTTGACCCAATTAACAAGTTTGAATGATAAATAAGAAAATTACCTTCCTCATTCAATGAACAAAAGCAACACATGAAAACAAAACACTTACAAACGCAAATCTCCATAAACTGAGTTTTTCTTCAATTTCGTAATACTTGAGTCAAATCTGAGTACGAAAAGAAGCTATATTATTAAGATCTCAAAATGTTAAGAGCCTGATCGACGTAATAGACTTCGCAAGCTGTTCGCGCGGAGAGAATCAATTTCATAAAGAAAACATAAAAAATGCTAGACGGGCAAAAAGTCTATAATTGCAGCATCAGTCGGTGGAAAATTCTTCAAGAAGCTCGAAACCTCTCTCACTTGATACAGTTTCTTAATTGAATTTACTGTAGTCGACTGTCGGTACATTCGTCATGAAGCTACGAAATAGGAGTGTTGAAATATTTTCGTAAAAACAAAAAAAGATAATTGACTGCTATAAGCACAAACTTACACAAGCAAAAAATCATGTCTATGTAACAATGAAGTATAATTTAAATCATAGTTATATCTACAATACTTTATTTATTTACATATTTACAATTAAAGTAAAAAATACAAACTATGATATATAGAAAACATCCTCAAAGCCCTCGCTGCTGTCGATAGGCAAGGTTCCCAACAGGCTGGCAGCGTTCCCTTTTTGGATGGCCAAGCTTATGCGTTGGCGGAAAAAGCTCCCAGCCCGTCGGTCTCCCGAAGCCTCGATGAGCTTGGATGATAAAATCCGAGCAAATCGGCGAGCCTCGAACCCCCATGGACCCATGGTTTCAACTGCGAATGGCATGAACGAAAAATTAGAACCAAGACAAGCGTATTTTTTAAATTTGGATTTTTCAGCACCGGTCGCAGCCGCCCCAGCGACTTTACAAGTCGCCAGTAAGTGGGAAGGCGCAAGTGTATCTACACACGTGGCATCCCACACCAGCGGCTTGCCAACACTCCACGGGATCAAAGTCATACCATCCGGCCTCTTGCCATCGTCACGCGCAATTCCGACTGGTTCTAGTACAGAAGGTACGTTGGCAACAACAAGAGCCCTACGGATAATATCATTAAGAGCCGCGTGGCGTGAAAAACGGCCGGCGCTTAAAGAGCACGAAAGCCCATGGTGGCCGAGCTCGTTGACAAAGTCTCTTTCTACAATACTAAATGTCAGAACAAAGTTTTTGAATTAAGTTTTATATTTAGAATTATGCAATCTATTTTTTATATAATCACTAGTTTTTCGCCCGCGCTTCGCTCGCGCAGGCTTTATAAAATGTCTATAAGTTTTTCCAAAAATGGTTTCTTTGCAATTTGACTCTTCCTACATCAAACACACTCCATTTCAAGTAAAAAAAAAGTAGATACACGCGGGTTCAAGATAACTTTCGAACAGTAGGTATAAATGTAAATTCCAAAAATCATTGAATGACGATTACTTTTTTGCAACAACCGATTTTATTTAAATGAAGCCTATACTCTGCTCCTCTATTAATTAATCCCAGTCTAACTGTGAAATCTACATGAAAATCCGTTCAGTATTTCCGAAAATGTGCGATTATGTATATCTATACATTCCGCTTAGCTTTACGCCCCGCGGTTTCACCCGCGATCCCCTACAAAACATTCTTAGTACACCCCTACGTTATATGAAGCCTCAATCCGTATACCTACACATAGTTTACCCTGAAAAAAAAAATGTTTTCCTACACATTTTTGCACCCCTTTTCGGGTGAAAAGAGAGAAATGATAATAATAATAACCCTAATAATCTGCTCTGAGCAATATTTACGCAAGATTCGTATTTCAACTAGTTTCCACAATAAAGACACTTACAAAATATATTTCCCCCGAAATATCCCGACAAACTGTACCTCCTTACTCCATTCCAAAAATTGTCGATCCATAAAACTTTTGCACCCTATTAAGGTAAGATTTTCGAAATTCACCGACATTACGTGTTTCATTGTGTTGACAAAGTCCAAGTTTCTCTACGATCAGCGGTTTAGGCTGTGCGTTGATCCTCAGTCATTCAGGACAAAGCATTTTATATATATAGATTATGAGGCGCTACAGCCTTAGTTTGAGAATAATTTGTGAGTATTAATTAAACATAGTTACCAAAGGCAGAAATTCTATCGAAAATTAATCATTAGTCGTGAACAAATTATCTTTTTCTACATCTATATTTTACTACTATTGCTGACTACATATTACCGACTCAATACAAGCTTTGAGTATCGAGGGAAATTGTTAGGGTTCCGTAGCTAAATGGTTTCTCTTTGCACATTAACCAAATTATAGAGAAACTATTTGAAATTTACAATATAGTTATTTAAAACCGGTCAATTGCGTGTCGGGACACAAATAATACGTAGGGTTCCATAGCATGTACAAAGTAGTAGGTTCCTATTTTATAGATTACGCAGTTAATTGTATCAGCAACAATTTCATAGTCTTTCTCAAAGACACAGTGAAAAACTAATTTAATTTCTGCGGTCATTAAACTCAAAATAGCGTGTTATTAAAAATATCCCGTATCACAAAAACTATACAACATATTTCATTCACAGCACTTTCGTTAAAAGTGTTTCTATATGTATTTTCAGGGGAAAAAAATAGTTTTTCTTTTTTATTTTAAAATTATGCACTAAATGTTTGGAAAGTTTGAGGGGGACTCCCTATTTTACGACTTTAAAAGTATTACCTACTATGTCAGTCGGGCAGAAGGATAGAATGAAATAATTATAAGACTCCGTTTTTGGTTTTTTGGCTACGGACCCTATGGGTAATAATTATAATAAACATAAAAACGAGGCGACAACCACATTGTTTCTCCAAATCCTTTTTCAACTGTAAACACATATTTATAAAATATATACCTACCTTCCTATAGCTTATCTAAACCTATATATTATAGTTATATAAAACTTACTCTATAGGATATGACAAATTTGAGCTCCACCGTGTTACAGCTTCTATAAATATAAGTGCTACTAAAAACTTTTTTAATCTCATTTATATTCATAGACCTGTATGAGCCCATTCATGAATATAATATGCTTAATTCATATTAAAGCCCACACAAAAGTACAATTTATGGGCAGAGCAATTTAGTAAAAAATAAAAGACCTTTCTAGGGACTGCCTACCGACTAAATTTATCGCGTAAGATTCTGCACCTATAATAACCCTTATGATTCAAGTTTTGTTTAAAATAATGAAACATTTTCCGTATGACACATAAAATACGACATCTCCACAAAAATATGAATCTCAATACTTGCACCACAATTATGTTTATTTATGGAACAAGGACAAGAACAGATTTAACAATCCCTAAATGATTATCACGTAAGTAACATTTAAGCTACCCTTAAAAGGGTAGACCACAAGAACATTCCGCAAGTTCAAGGACTTAAGAGCTTGCATTTTCAAGTGATTCAGGAACCTATTTGCGTATAATCAGACGTTTAAACATAAATTTGTGTTCAGCTGTTTAGGTCAAATGATTCGGCTTGTATGGTGTCACGACTAATTGGGTACGGGATTTAAGGTCGTTAATATTGAATGCTGTGGCCGCAGAGGCTCATTACTGAATGTTGGTTACTGCTTTGGCAGTCAGGTAAACGGTACCATAAATTTACAGGAAACAATCTACTTGCTGCTTTTGATCAGACTGATTATAGACCCGCATACTTATTAATACAGAACATTTTCTGAAGTTACTGATGCATTATCAGAAAGATAGGCAATGTTTTTTTTTATTTGAATGGGCCTGCATTTGGCTTCTGACCCGTCCAAGGACGAAAACGAAGCCTAAGATCAAGCACGCTTACGCAGAAGAAACCTATTCACTCTGGAACAATAATGTAATGTATCTACATGGAATTTTGTGATAGACCGATTTAATTCTGAGTTCCCAGGCTCATGAGGAAGGATCAAATGGCACAATTAGCTATACTCATCGCTCGATCATTTGCCTTTTTTTTGTCTCGGTTCGTAACTTTTGTTGAATGTTGGAAATATGAGCCACTAGCTTCCACCCCCAGCCCACGTTCCCGAGGGATCTTATGTTCTCCCGGGATAAAAAGAGCCTATGTATTTGTTAATGCCTTTAAGCGCTATATAGATTTATTCAGATTTTGTGGCAAATCTTCATTTAAATTGAATTATTCATTTATGTGAAAAGAAAGACGAGATCAAGTTGTGTATAAAGTAATGTAATTTATTTTCCCTCCAAAATATTGTGTATTAAAAAAGAATAAAAAAAAGAATATTAAAAAGTTATTATGTCTATAGGCTGAACACATTAATTACACTGCCATCTAGCGGCAGTGTGATGACAACTTTGCACATACAATTGTTGCGCCAACATGCCGGCCGCCTTGGAAGTATCATCTTCCAATAGCTTCACGTTGGTAGTGTGACATGGAGACCACTTCTCACGCGTCATTGTTGATGTAATCCACCGTTGTTGGTTGCAGCGGGAGTGGGCAGATCTTAGAAAATGCTCGATGCACTGGCCCTGTCGCCGTGTGAATTATTGCTACTCTTGACACGGCATCTTTTCCTGTGAATACTTTCACAATTCTGCCCAAGCGCCATTTCAAAGGCGGTAAATGATCATCCTTTATGACTACGAGTGTGTTCAGTGCGATGTCTTGATTGTGATTCTTCCACTTGGTTCGTGCCTGGAGCTCAGATACATATTCTTGAGACCAGCGCTTCCAAAACAGCTGTCTTATCTGCTCCACCTTCTCGAAGCGTGCCAGACGATTAGTTGGTGCCGTTGTGAAATCGGCACAAGCTGGTGATGTGAGTGGTCGACCGATCAGGAAATGAGCTGGGCTTAGTGGGAGAAGGTCATGTGGATCTGTTGACATTGGTGATATTGGCCGGGAGTTCAGGACGGCTTCGATTTGCGTCAAGACCGTGCTGAACTCCTCGTACGTTAAATTAGCGTTCCCTATGACTCGTTTAAGATGATTTTTGCAGGACTTTACTCCTGCTTCCCACAATCCACCAAAATGAGGTGCGTAGGGTGGTATAAAATGAAATTCAATGTTATCATTAGAAGCAAAGTCAATAATTTCTCGTGAATTGGTTTCAAACAGTAACGATAGTTCTTTCATTGCTCCTACAAAATTCTTACCATTATCTGAAAAGATTTGAATAGGTTTACCTCGCCGAGAGATAAATCTTTTGAGAGCAAGCAGGTAGTCTTGTGCAGAAAGGCTACCAACCAGTTCCAAGTGTATTGCACGTGTCGTAAAACATACAAATAAGCAAATGTAACATTTTTCAAGCTTCGCTCCTCTCCCTTTGCGACTCAATATGAACATGGGTCCGGTATAGTCTACTCCACACCGAATGAAAGGAAACCCGGGTTCCAAGCGTGACGATGGTAAGTTACCCATGATTGGTGTTAATGTTTTCCCTTTTATTCGTGTGCATCTTACACATTGGTGTGTAACCTTACGGGCCAGATTTCTACCACCCAGTGGCCACCAACTCTCACGTATGGTAGATAAAAGTAGCTGGGGACCAGCGTGAAGTAGCTGTTTATGTTGTTTTTGGAACAGAAGCAATGTAAAATAATGTTTACTACTTAATAGTACCGGATGTTTTTTATTGTAATCAAAGTCAGGTGAATTACTTAGGCGTCCACCTACTCTGATAATATCATTTTTATCTAGAAATATGTTCACTGTGGTTCTTTGAACGGTATTTGCACGCAAAATCTACCTTCTTCAGTGCGTTTAGTAGTCTCAATGAAGATATTCTCACATGTGAGTTCGTCGGAACTGAGAATATTACCTACATTAGGAAGTTCTTCAAGTTCCCAGAATAGTTTTAACTGTGCATCTAAAGTTTGTGAATAATTGCACTGGACTTGATTAGATCGATTAATGCGCAAGGTTTTATTAAGTAATGGCCCAGAAATTATCCAACCCAACTGTGTGTTTTGTAGGTAGGGCCCGTTTATCAACTTAATTTTGCCATGACTCAACAAATCCCAAAACTTATCTGCTCCTATTAGTATATCGATATCCGACGGTGAGTAAAAGGTGGGATCTGCGAGTTGGATATTTTCCGGAATGTCCATGTTATTTTTATCGATAACGAATTGCGGTTGGTTACTTGTAATACACGGCAAAACTAAACAATCAATGTGTGTGTGATAATTGTTTGTTTTTGACCGTACTTGTATTTTACATAGATGAGTAGATTGTGTGACTGAATGACCTACTCCGGTAACGCGATAAGTGGACTGTATTAATTGTACGTTTAATTTTTCGCATAATGATTTGGTAATGAAACAATGTTGACTTCCATTGTCAAGAAGTACGCGTGCAGTATGATATTTATTGTTAACATCTACAATATCAACTAACGCGGTGGATAACAAAACTGCAGGCAATAATGACCGTTCGTTTTTATTTATTTGTAAATTAAAATTATTATTGGTTGTTGAATGAAATGTGGCGGAGCTAGTGGAGACGTTAGTGTTAACCAGCTGTGATTCTGGCATCGCTCTAGCAACCTGTAATGTAATGTAAAAAGTTATTATGTCTATAGGCTGAACACATTAATTACACTGCCATCTAGCGGCAGTGTGATGACAACTTTGCACATACAATTGTTGCGCCAACAGTATTAATACAGGGTATCAGCTACCTCCATACCAAATTTCATCAAAATCCGTTCAGTAGTTTTTGCGTGAAAGAGTAAAAAACATCCATATATCTACACATACAAACTCTCGTGTTTATAATATTAGTAAGGATTATTTTGTCCTCTGTGTCTCTCATATATTTTGTCAAATCTATAAGCAGATAAGGGACACTGTGTCAACAGTGTTGTCCGCTTACTGGGTCTTCCAGCTTTAGCGCATATCGTTGGCATGTCTCGAGAGCCGATTTTGATAGTACTTCTGAATTTACCAGTCTCTTGTTTGACAGTGTTGATATTCAAATCCATGTAAGTATATATTTGTTATAAAATATGGTAAAATAGAAAAACTATACAAAATAAGAGGGGTAAAATGTTTTAAGGCCTTATAAGGCCTTAAAACATTTTATACGTCGCAAAAAACTTATTAAAAATGTTATAGAAGCTACTACGCACATAATAACATGCACTTTATAGACGATGATGTAACTTGCTAGGGAAAAACTTGATTTGTGTCCCATCAACCAGTTCATGATTTTGAATGTTCAATCTGTTTGCACTTAGTCCAAATATGCTTTAGTCAAGTAAGGCGACGATCCAAATGCATACCTAGGCATCACTGACAGCTTGTGGAAATTCCATATAATGTAATTTGATCGGGTGACATGTTTGTCTTCTGAGTGTAAATGTATAGATGTGCTCATTTGCAGTTTACCATCTGTCAAGCGACATTTCAACTTCACACAAGTTGGTTTAGAATTCTAGCAATAAACCAAGCGACTAGTTCCTAGCATTTCCAAGAAAGAAATTGACCCAGACACAAACGAATCAATAATTACTTTGCAATGACCTGGCCCTGACTAATGCATTTACAGAATGATGATTAGTAGGTACTAATTGGTTACCTACCCATCCATCAAAATTGCTGATAAACTTAATAATTGTTAGTGTAATTACGCTGGTATGAAAAACTGACACTATAAATACTTATGTCCGTTATATTTATCGATGGAACGTTAATGTACAAAACATAACCAATCGATTAACAGGCATTGTAAAGTGCTTTTAAATTAGTCGGTTCGATTATTTGCGAACATACTAGTAGTATAATTTTATTAATGCCCCATTTTTTTATAATTTCCAATTATTTATTTCTTAACAGTTTTTCTACATTTCTGCATTCCATTAATATTTAAAAACTACATTGCAAGAGTGATATTTTAATAAATAATAATTCAATGAAATGGTAAGTGCTTAAGTTGGGGTACAATCGTCAGCAGTACCTCCACGTGAGCCCATGTGGTCTTGTCATCGGGAAGGAATCTCATTCCCTCCGGATGGAAAGGCTACGGGCCGGTGTACCCTGGGCGTCGGTTAGCGACTTTTGGTCCCGAAGATATCGAATACTTGTGTTCGATGTCTTTGGGATCAGATCTCTCTAGCCGAGGGCCAAATCTGCTGTCTCCAATCCAAGGTGTTATTCGTACCATGCCGATGGATGCGTGGCTGAGGGGTAGCTCAGTCATGAACGGTGTCTCCTCGAAACCGGGGCAAATCGGGGAGTATTTTTGCCCTTCAACTGGTAAGCGGGGCTCTGCCAGTTGTGACTTTTAGTTCCCTAGCTTCTCGTGGGATAAGATATGAATGAAGCTAATTTAAATATGAAGTATATTGTTTCCGCCCTGGATTCCATCCAGGTTAACTTGTCCGAAGGGTCGGAGGGAGTGCTCGAAGCACCCCAGACGCCCTCGACACCAAATCCTACCTCCGCTGCTGTGAGGCCGAGCTGTGAGAGGGATGGAGGCTTAACTGACTCCAGATCAATCATGGTGCCGATCTCTAGGGGCAAGGTAACAAATCCCGGCAGACTCAGAATGTCGGGAGCCGCTCGGAAAAGGTTTCAGCGACTTAAAGCGGCGAACGTGGGAATAGATGAAGCCCTCGCTCTCTGCCGAAAGCCCTGGACTGAAATCCCGAAGGACAAACTTCCTCCCGTGGACTCGCCTAAGGTTAAATCCAAGGCGGTAAAAAGAACACGGTCGGAAGAAGAGTCCCCCAAGGAGCAAATTAAGAAGGCTCCAAAAACATCCCTGGAAGGAGGATTAAAACCGACCTTCAGGGAAATTGCTGGTGCCTCGCGAGTGGGAATCCGTAATGAGAGTCCCATGAGTGAGGATCAGATGCGCTTGGTCCGGCAAGCCATAAACTACGCCATCATTAAGATGGGCGAAAGCGGTGTCGGACCAAGATTTCTAGGTCTCTCTCATAAGCCGGGCTGGCTCCTGATAACTTGTGAGAATCAGGACAGCCAGAACTGGATCGAGAGGGAAATACCAAAACTGCTGCCGTGGCCTGAGGCGAAACTCTCCATAATACCGGAGAGCGAACTGCCTAAGCCCACGGTCAGCATAGCATTTATACCCAAGGGGGAGGTGAGCACTGTTGAGGATGCCCTCCACCTTATAAGGGTACAAAATGCAGGGCTTCATACGGAGCACTGGCGTATCCTAGCCAGTAAGGAGGACAAGGCCGGCTACACTGTAACTATGGCCTTGGACGAGCCCTCCGTTGAAGCTCTCAAAGAAATGGAATTCAGGGCTGTCTTTGGTTTCAAGAGAGTTATCTTTAGAATCAAGGGCAGCTCTGATTCCACAAAACCGCCAGCGGAAGCACCTACAGGGTCTGCAGAGCCTTCTGGCACAATTGCCCCTGTAGCAGTCGCTGCCCCAGCTACTTCTGTCGCTGGGAGCGGGGTGCCCCAACGCCTTCCGGCGACACGGCCCCCAATTCTCCCCAGGCAGACTAGTGGCTCTCGGGGCGGGAAAAAGAAGTCTGGGAGGGCTCGGCCTGGTCGTGGACGTACTCGTCCGCATCTAGGAGGAGCGCAGCCCGGACCTTCCGCTGCCAAATAAATGGCGACTCAGGGAGAATCGGCGAGGATCCTCCAAGCTAACCTCCATCATGCCGTGGCTGCAACTGCGGTTGTGGAGTGCTGTCTTGTTGAGGGTCGCGTAGATCTCGCCCTTATTCAGGAACCCTGGGTTCGCAACCAATCTATTCTGGGACTCAACGCTGCTGGCAAGGTACTATACAACACCTGTGGTGTAAAGCCCAGAGCCTGCATAGTGTTCTCAAAACATGTTAATTTTCTACCTGTTCCAGAGCTTTGTTCCGACGACCTGGTAGCAGCTGGTAGCAGTTTATTAATCTCAAAGGGTGAAATGGGTCTAGAGTAATTATGTGCTCGGCCTATCTGCCCGGAGAGAAACTTGACCCGTCTGAAGAGCTGAGATGCGTCGTAGACTACGCAAGGCTTCATAGAGCAGAGTTAGTAGTAGGATGCGACGCAAACGCTCATCACTGTGACTGGGGCAGCACCGACGTCAACAATCGGGGTGAGTTATTATATGACTATCTTATTCAAAACAGTCTCCAAGTGCTTAATGTAGGATGTTCTCCAACCTTTGTTACAAGCAACAGACAACAAGTTTTGGATATTACCTTCGCCACAAACAAACTGGTCTCTCATATTTCTGATTGGCATGTTAGTGACGAAACCTCTATGTCCGATCATCGGCATATTCGTTTTCAATTCAAAGACCTTCTGGCCTATGAATCGATCACCTATCGGAACCCCAAGAAGACCGCCTGGAAAGACTACAGGGTCAATCTAAGGCGTAACCTGGAGGACTGTCCGAAGAAAATCAAAACACCTGAAGAGCTCGAGATGGCGGCGCTCATCGTCTCCGAAGGCATCACAAATGCCTTTGAAGAGAACTGCCCGCTACAAGAGAAGACTTCAAAAACTGAAGTGCCCTGGTGGAACACAAAACTTAGGAAACTAAGGGAGAAAACCAGGAGACTATTTAATAAGGCTAAGAAGACAAAGGAATGGGAGGTCTACACGAAAACCTTAACAGATTACAACAAGGAAATTAGGAAGGCTAAGAGAGCTTCCTGGAAAAGGTTTTGCGAGGACGTTAAACACACGCCTCAAGGAGCTAGAATTCACAGAATTCTAGCCAAAGAAAAACCTAGACAAATAGGTCTTCTCCGGAAGACTGATGGCTCCTTCACTACAAATGAGAAGGAGAGTTTGGAGGAGTTAATTTCCGCTCATTTTCCTGGGGCTGTGGCTATGGTTACAACCAATGCCCATATGCGTACCTGCAAGAGGCCTCATAACGAGGACTGGCGCAGAGCGGCGCAAATTATCAGACCGCGACAGGTCAGGTGGGCGATAAACTCCTTCAAACCATATAAATCAAGTGGTGCGGATGGTATCCAGCCTATTCTGCTTCAGAAGGGATTGGATATACTCATCCCCTCCTTGATCAAAATATTTAGAGCCAGTCTAGCCCTGGGGATGGTTCCTGAACCATGGACCAAGGTGAAAGTGCTCTTTATACCTAAGGCAGGTAAAAAGGACTATTCTTTACCAAAGTCCTTCAGACCAATAAGCCTTACTTCATTCATGCTTAAAGCTATGGAAAAAATTATAGATAGTTATATTAGGGATGTGGTTCTGACCACGAACCCTATCCATTGTACTCAACACGCTTATCAATGTGGCAAGTCCACTGAAACTGCTCTACTCAACTTAGTTGACAGGGTAGAAAAAGCGTTAGAGGACAAAGAAATTGCCCTATGTGCATTCTTAGATATTGAGGGAGCTTTCGACAATACCCCTATTAGCAGTTTGGTTGGGGGCCTAGAAAAGAAAAATGTGGACCCAACCACTGTTCAGTGGGTTAAGGCCATGCTCTCCAATAGATCTAATACTGTATCTCTGCACGGCACTTCTTTGGAAGTATCTGTAGTGAGAGGCTGTCCACAAGGGGGTGTTCTGTCTCCCCTACTTTGGACACTTACCATTGACCAACTCTTATATAAGATGGCGGATCTTCGTATAGACATACAGGGGTACGCTGACGACCTTGTAATAACTGTTCGTGGTTTCTGCCAAAGTACTATATCGTACCTTATGCAAAGGGCACTCAATACTATTAGTAAATGGTGTAAGGAAAACGAACTATCGGTAAATGCCGACAAGACGGTTCTGGTACCATTTACTAAAAAACGGTCTCTTGACAAACTAGTCATGCCGACACTCAACAACAAAAGTGTACAGTTTTCCAAAGAAGTCAAATATCTGGGAGTAATCATTGACCAGAAACTGACTTGGAACAGCCATGTTGCTAACATAATACATAAGGCGAAAATCGCCTTAGGAATATGTAGCAGGATGGCGGGTCAACGTTGGGGACTCAGACCTCAAATGATTCTATGGCTATACTCCACTATTGTGAGGCCGTTGATAACATACGCCTCTGTAGTTTGGAGTAAAAAAGTCAATCAAAAAACTACAATTGCCTCACTGAGCGGCATTCAGAGAACCGCCTGCATTATGGCAACTGGAGCCATGTCAACCTCGCCTGGAGCGGCTCTTGATGCCATATTAGATCTAACGCCCCTGCATCTACATGTAGAGAAGGTGGCGAGGACTACCATGCACAGGATACACGCCCAAGTGGGAGGGAAATGGCTTTCCCAGGCACTAAACTCCCTTCAGGATTCAGTACTGGAAACTCCTATTCTGAACATGATCACAGACTCGATGGTCCCTCAGAATATTTTTCGTAAGTATTACGTTATCGAAATTCCCACACGTGACGACTGGCTCAATGACAAGATCACGTGGTTGGAAGGTAGCCTCAAGTGGTATACCGACGGGTCCAAATCAGGATCTGACGTAGGCTGTGGAGTTTATGGTGAGCGTCCAGAAATAGGCAAACAGCTAAATATGGGAAAATACGCCTCCATCTTCCAAGCAGAAGTGTACGCCATCTTAGAATGTGCTGATATTAATCTGCAGAAAAACTACGTCAACCATACAATCTACATTCACTCGGACAGTCAGGCAGCTCTTATGGCGCTGGCCTCCGATTCAATTAACTCTAAGCTAGTTAAAAATTGCATGGACTTACTCAACCACCTGGGTGAAAAGAACAGGGTCGTGTTGCGGTGGGTTCCTGGACATACAGGAATCGTTGGCAATGAAAAAGCTGACGAACTAGCCAAAGCCGGAGCTAAGGGGATCCCTTATGGCCCAGAGCCAATCTGTGGTGTACCTAAAAGCCTGGCAAAACTAACTATGAGGAACTTATATGTAAACTCATCTATCGATTCCTGGAATAAGGCTCCAGGAATGAACCACTCAAAGGCACTTGTAAATGCCTTTAACAAGAAGTCTACCCGGGAGATACTATCTCTAAGTAGAAACGGCATACGCATATTAGTAAGGGCCCTATCGGGACACTGTTTATTGAACAAGCACTTGTTCACTATCAGCGTTCAGAACACAAAGGCGTGCAGATTCTGCTCTGAGGCAGATGAAACACCAATACACCTCTTGTGTGAGTGCTATCCACTTATGCCTAAACGTAATACTCATCTGGGGAAACACCAATTACACCCAGATGAAGTAAAAGCACTTCCTGTCAAGTATATAGTACAGTTTATTATAGCTGCAGGTCTTGGCAGTGAAATTTAATTTGTGTGGCGATCACAATAGATCTAATCTGGTCGCAGTGATACAAGCTCTGAAAAGACTTGAAATAGCCACCTAATCCAAATAATAATAATAATAATAAGTGCTTAAGTTTTCATTTTTAATTTTTAATAAATCTCATATTTTTTATAAAAGTACTAAGAGTAGATATTAACTTAAAAGCTTTATTAGTTTATGCAGTATTATATTCAAGCTTCTATCTCATTACCAGAGGGAGCGACTGATTATAATTATTACTGAACTAAAGTTATAAAAATATTCTTAAACCACTTTTCAGATAAAAAATTGGTCATCGTTGCATATTATTATGTTGATACACTGTTTGACAGTCACTGGTTGGACGCCACAGCCATTATTTCCTTTGTAACTGGTATTCGGTCAAACATCCATCATCCATACTACCCCGACAAAACTGAAAAGAAAAACCTATCCACGAAAAAATCAATAAAATTGAACATTCGCAACATGAACAAAGAAAACCGCAATGTTTTCCGAATCGCAATAAAAAACCTTAACGTATTTATTTCCCCCCTTCTGCCCGCGGTAAAGATACAAGATAGATATTATTTATCGTCGGGTTCAGTCGCCGTTTGACCCTTGTGATGCTTAGCTCTGATAGGCAGGGTTGCCAATCTTTCAGGTAACTTAATTGAAACTCTCGACCCTATTTTGTGAGGCCTAAATTTGCAGTAAAATGCTTAATTTGCAATGAGATTGATTAGGTTGATTTTGAATAAAATACAATATAATCCAGGTAAGTTTTATCATCACCAATATATACATAAGGTTATTTCATGTTTGTTGGATATATTTTGAACTTCTAATCGTTTGTAATTAAATCTAAGACAATTTTCGAATTCATGATTCTTTAATTATTTTATAATAAGTTTTTTGAGGATTATGTACGGGAAGGTATTTATTAAAAGTATTTTTAAAAACACCAGCACATACTGGTATAAAATTTGAACTTAAAGATAACCTACCCTACACTACCTCATATAGACATAAAAGATACCTAATATACTGTGAAAATACGTGCTCCATCCAGGCATACAAATTAAACAAGTGTCAAATAAGTTAGCAAATAGTTAAGCACAGTCTAAGTTACCCGTGGACACATGTTACGGGAAATATCTGTTAATTTTCAATTCAGTTCCAAAGTCTAGTTAGTGACTTAATAGGTTAGTGGTACTTATATAAGAAGGTTTTGTAAAGTAGACTTAAGTAGGCTAGACTTAGAACTTAATGAATATTCAATTTATGAGTATTTATGTGCCTACATTTACAATGTCGTGTGTGAAAATGCAGTTTAAGCCATCGACGTTTTTATGAGGTTTTTAACAAATTCCTAGTACTCTATCTTTGACTTCATCGTCATTTGGGTAGGGGTGAGTCGAGAATAAATGAGAATGTAAAAAAAAATCTTTTTAGGGTCTTGATTAAGGTGTCATAGTTGAAATTTTATGATTCCAACATAAAGAGTGAAATATTTTCACTTTTTGGTTCTCCCTATGTTCGTTTCATTTTCGGTATTTGCAATCACTTTGAAGTTAAGTCTAGTTTATATACCTACGAAAAGTTTACCCTAATTTCGATCAGTTTTGGCAAGGAGCCAATCATTTTCACGTTTCCGAAAACATTCCTTTTAGATTGCAGTTTCAAAATGCTTTGAACTGCAGTTACGATGATTTCAACAATTCTCGATACAGCAACCCTACGCAGGGTTGTACTAAATCACATTACACGCTCTTTTTATTTGTTTCGACGCCATTCTTCAAAGGATGGAGTGCCGCAATTGAATACAAAGTTGAAACATACGTAACTCGTGTTGCTAATGCCTATTTTTCCCCTGTAATTTACGATCAATGTATCGAATGAGTATTATTAATAATAGGATGGATGAAATCCAAATGAATAACTATTATTATAGTGGATTCACAAATGATTATGCTCTCTACCTACTTATATCTCCACCCTCCTTAATTTTTATAAGTTGGATAACTTGTTTTAAATAAAAAAACGTTCCGATAACTTGAATTAAAAATAATTATTGAAATTATCTGCATTAAAACAAATATTTTATTACTTAATATTCATTTGAACTCACTTCATAATTATAGTTTTGAACTCAACTACCGCCATATAAACTTAAATTACCTATTACTTTCTGCCGTTCAAAAGCTATAAGAATGAAGCTCTAAAATTGTTGTAAAGGTGAGTACCTACTGAGTTTGCGCTGCAACTGCATTAGTATATAGTACAAACTATGATATATAGAAAACATCCTCAAAGCCCTCGCTGCTGTCAATAGGCAAGGTTCCCAACAGGCTGGCAGCGTTCCCTTTTTGGATGGCCAAGCTTATGCGTTGGCGGAAAAAGCTCCCAGCCCGTCGGTCTCCCGAAGTCTCGATGAGCTTGGATGATAAAATCCGAGCAAATCGGCGAGCCTCGAACCCCCATGGATCCATGGTTTCAACTGCGAATGGCATGAACGAAAAATTAGAACCAAGACAATACTTTTATTATATTTTTAACCAAAACTAGATCCAAGAATACGATATTTTTTATTTCATTTCCAGTTTTTTTTAAGTGCAATTATGACGTTTGTAGAGAATAGGTACTGCTAGCATGCCCCATGTAAGTGAGATCAGGCCTCCGTCACTCGCCAATACCTGCAGCGATAAATGCCTACAGCTCTCGACAACCCGAGGTTGTCTATCTCTCGGGGCCGCCACGCGCTTGACGCACTTGCGAGCAGACGTTAGTGAATACTCCGTGCAGAACGATAATCAAAACACGAAGAGGTTTGCGTATTTGTGTGTTTATTACACTAATAATTGTGGCGGACGGCTGTCGCAATAAACAAAATAATTCAAAACTGTCGTTTTTTAAAATTACGCAAGATTCTGTCAGGTAAGAAATAATTAGGTGTATTTTGTTTATTTTCACGATGTTTTAATTAGTACCTATGCTTATTAAGTAGGTAGGTACCTAGGTGTAGTTACAGCTAGTGATTATATGTGAGGTATAAAGGTAGCCGACCGCGTGGTTGCCGCATCGCACACAACGTATCGTAGATATTTCAGAGATGGCAAAAAATATATAAAACACTACAGTAAAACAATTGTAAGTAAATATAATAAATATTTCTAATAATTTTGTTGGTATTTTATTTTACTTTGCTTTGCTTGTCAAACCTGAAGCTCGAACGATCGTGTAGGTAAATTCTGAACACAAAGAAATTGCGCTCCAGTGCGCGTGGCGGTAAGGTACAATTTAGAATGAACGCAGTGCTCTGTAAATTTTTTAGGCTATTAAACGGCAGCATTCTCTCAACATCAAAGGAGTGCAACTTCTGGACGTAGTACTATTAGGTATTCTGTGGTAGGACACAAAACACGCTGTCGTGCGCGTTCTCTGTTACGCCGTAATTTCACGTTTTATCGATTTCGTTATTTTTCTCTGAAATTAAAGCCTAAGCCGCTAGGGTTGCAACTATTATATGGTAATAGGTGGTAAAATGGAGCATGGCGGTTGAAACCGGTACAGGTATTATATGATTATGTCTATCCCTCATACATAAACTAAAAAAAGTTTAAAACTCAGGACAGATAAAATAAACAGTTTTTTTATTATTTCCATATGAGTTAATAATTGTTGTCTATTGCATATATGAAAAACTTAAATGAAACACAAGCCCTAAAACAGTACATTTAATTAAAAAATCTATTTATATCACAAATGTTAGCTTAGTATGTAACTAATACTGAATTAGTGCTTGTCAAAGAAGATAAAGCATCTGCTGTTATTTGTTAGTCAATGTCGTTAGTTATTGTTGGAGCTCCACTTTGTATCGACACGCACACAATGTCGCTTTGTCCATACTAAACAGTTGAGTGCCACTAATTTTACAAATACCGCCTGAATATTCATGTTAGTCTAAAACTTCAAGTGAAATGAATGTAATTATTATGTAGAAAAGACTAGTTTTTTTTTTTTTACTTTGTATAGGCTTGTGTTTGACCACAATCTCACTATGGTAGGTGATGATGTGGCCGAAGGTGGTAAGCACACAAAGCCTAGAAGGATCTGGCTCTTAAGTGCAGCTGCCGGAACACACCGATAGATGTTTGGCGACAGATTTTCAACTTGAGGGTGGTAGCCAGCCAGGCGGGTAGGTACTACAAAGTACCCTACCACCGTGCTATCGTTTCCTCACGATGTTTTCCTTCACCGAAAGCTCAAGCTCATTGTAGGATTCGAATCCACGACCTTCGCCGCGGCGTCGGACGTCACTACCACTCAGCTATCATCGCCTTAAAATGGAATGGAAAGGATGTGGAATAGAGGATTGAGTTTAAATACAAACTCACAATGGTAAATAATGTGATAGATCTTTCTAAACTTTGTTTGTTGAGAAAACTTTGTTTGTTGTGCTACAGTTTCGTCACGATATTTTCTTTCACCGAAAGCGCCAGTTTATAGTAGAATTCAAACATTCGCGTACGGTCTAAGTCATTAAAAACATATTTCCAAAAATGTTCATATATTTTTCAACCACCTTCCTATTAACAAACAACGTGACGAAAATGACATGATTATTTTAACAGAATTGTAGTTATACGACTGAAGTTGTTAATTTTTAAGGTCGTCTACGAACGTGTAACCCATTCGTAGCGCTACGAAATGTTCGTAGCATTTTGAGTGTCACTGGCAAGCAATTACAGTAATGACCAGCGTTTGCGATAATAATTTCTGTGCCAAGTCCGGATTGTTATTGTTACATTGTTATTCAATTTGTTATTTCTATTTCAAAATAATGACCTTAATATTTTGTTCGCCGAACAATTATGACGGCCAAAGCGTCTCCGGTAGTTATTATGTACAAAAATATTTATCAAACTGTAATATAATCTTATAACGCAATTCTAAATATGAAATCCATTTGTTTATTTCAATGCACGATTGTTCTGTCCTTTTGTGTGGCGCTGGCAACTGGCAACCATTACAATAATGACTCTAATGACCACGGTGCTAACGTGAATTATTTCTTTGCCAAACACCGGCTTCGTTCTCGCTGTTTCTCACACTTAGCGAGAATTTAGGTTAGTAGAGATAAGCCTGTGTTGACTTTGGTAAATGAAAACATAGCATTTCCTAAACACTCTGGTTTTGTGTTTACTGTATATTTTGGTAAAAGGGATTTGGTTTTATTTAGTACTTCATAGTTATATTTTGGCGAGTTTCGTTTTATTTCCGGCATATTTTGATTTCATCACATTAATTCAGTTGTTTTTGGCTCAATTTAAAAATCACTTGATAAAATTTAATTCGTTTACAATCTTAATAACTGATACGGTGAATCAGCTGGTGAAAATTAAAATTAAACTTGTAATTAGAATTAATTACAAAACACTTATCACACCAATTAGAATTATTTACACCTTTAACATCTACTCTATCTATATAACAACATTAATTATAAATTAAACAAGTCATTTTGTCCTCATGTCTATTCCGGATGCCGCCAGATGGCGCTAAATGCGCGTGACGTCACATAGTTGTTGAGACAGGAGCGAGCAAAAGGGAGTTCATTTTTCAGTCCGTCAATTTGTCTACTCTCTACAAAATTGTCTACGTTCCGACACTCATGATATATTTTGTTGGTTTTGTTTAGAAACGAGCATTTTAAGCCTACATCTAGTCTTAACAGGGTCTATAATATCTGTTACCTTGTAAGTAATTGCTATGTAATGGAAATGTTGAAAAAAACACACACAACAAAAAAACTGTAGTAATATCAACCATTCAACTACTAAGCAGATAAATCAATGGCTAAGTCAACTAATTTTAATTTTAACTCTCTTAATTTTGATTACTGCCATTTAAATAAATTAGTCTTGAAATAAAAATTGTTGATTGATTCATTTCGTCTGTCAACAACACAAAACGAGAGTAACATGTTTTTTTATTAGATATCAAAACAAAGGTTTACGTAGAAACCGTTGGCACAGTTTCTTAACAGCCACTAAAATATCGGATGATATTATGTAGCCATAAAACGATACGAGCCACCTGAAAATTATTGTTTATTTTTTTATATTCGAGATCTAGTAAAATAAGTATAATAGGGTAGTTATAGTAGGGTAGGGTATATGTAAACCTTGTTTTTTCCGTACTAACCTGAAGCCTTTAAATCCCAACTTTTTATAATATTATAAATGCGAAAGTGAGTTTGTTTGTTTATTTGTTTGTTTGTTACCTTTTCACGCTTAAACCGCTTAACCGATCGCGATGAAATTTGATGTGCAGATAGCCTATGGTACGGAAAAGAACATAGGCTACTTTTTATCCCGGGAAAACATAAGATCCCTGGGGAACGCGGGTGAAACCGCGGGGCGGAATCTATCTAGTATTAATATATTATTCTCACTAATATTACTAATGCGAATGTGAGTTTGTTTGCTTGTTTGTTACCTTTTCACGCTTAAACCGCTGAACCGATCGCGAAGAAATTTGATTCGCAGATAGCCTAAGGCATGGAGCTGCTTTTTTTCTCGGGAAAGCGGATGAAACAGCGGGGGACAGCTAGTATAATATATATGATTTATGGAATTGAGATTTAAGCAAAACAAATGCTTTCAATTTCTATTTACAGGAATGAAATTCCCAGAACAAATTAAAAACAACCCTACATAAAGAAAACTTAGTATCTGAGGGACTATTTTTACGTGTGGCTGCCAACCGCTTTACTTTCATCTTAATTCTGTCGTCAAGTGGTAACCCTGAAACAATAAAGCATTTATCGGCACTAAGTCCTCCATTTTCTGGATTGACAGTTTATGACACATCAGTAATGGCTGTTTCATTTATTTATATGAATGAAAAATTGCCTGTCTCCATCTGACAACAAATATGATTGCTCAATATATTTTATAACGTCTATGAGTGATGTGATATATAAGTTATTTTGTTTTATATAGAATATTTAGGACACTAATCAAGTCAATTAAGTAGCCAACTACCTCCACAGAATTTTATCCTAAAAAACTAACTAACTCCATCCATCCATCTCCTTTTCTGTTTGGAGTTAACGTGAGAAATTAACATAGGTACTTCAATTCATAAAAAATATAAGGTAATAACCAAGGTCTTATAAATGTCGTCTAGATTTTTAAAAATCAATTGAATTCAGTTCGTGACCACAAAAATATGCCCATAAATCATTGGCAACATCAATAGTTTGGGAGTAACTTCAAACGACATGACTTTCAAATTTACTCATACCTCAGTTTAGCCCAAGTTACTGTAGGGTCGTTAAAACGCGTCGTTAAAACTTTTCCTGTCTGTGATTTTTATAATGTCTTTTATTACGCGAAATGATAATTCTTTTTCTTTTAAGTGTCACAAATGTATGTCAAATCTCATGCTAATCGAATCCACTGCATGAAGGATGAATTTTATTACAATTCCTCGACCAAAAGCAGTATAATTATATTTAGTTATAAGTATTATTATGAAATAAATTAACAGCTTAATTTACGTTGCTTTTTCTTTTGTTTACTGGTACTAAAGTTTACATTATACAACTATTCAGTCGATTTATTTGGTAGCTTCAGTAAATTCGACCTTCATAAGTGCCCTCCTAGGGCCTAAACTGAATAAATGGCTTTGACTTTGACTTTGATTTCATTTTAATATTATGAGGTTTGTTTAATTTTAATAATAACTAAATAAACAATATTTAACCACATACAGTAAAATTTTAATGACCGTCAATAGCTTATTCATATAACACTTTTTCAGGGTGTGCATTTAAATTATGATATTTAACAATTCAGTTATATAACGGAATTTTAAAAATAGTGTCTTAACAAAGAAAAGCCTTATTATAACCATATTTATTCTTCTTTTTCGGTAGCTTTTGTGTCAATATTTATAGTTTACTATATTCGTCATCGTAATTCTGGATTGTAGCGGCGATAAAGACTCACAAAACTAAAATAAAAAGTTTTTGCGATTACAGTTCCGACGAAAGAATGGTAAAGTATGTAAATAGGTTGATAAGGAAACAAGTTTACATGGAGTTTATAAGTATCGTACTGTCGAAAGTTCAGTACCTAGTACCTACCAAGTAACACAAGAAGACGTTGGACAAGAACCTTGAAATTTTTGTAACGTAAAACTTTTATAGTATTAACTTTCCTTAAGCTAGCATACCATTATTATAGAAATATGTATACGATCTTAAAATATGTACATTACTACTTCAATATGGAGTATAAGGTACATTATATGTAATGTTTGCTATCTATTATTAGATATATCATGTAAATAATTGCCATAATACTAATAAGTAAAAAATATTATTTTACATAATTAAGATTATTGTATAAAAAAAATCCTTAGGTTATCCATCGGTTAAATGTTTAGGTATATGGATACCTACCATACTTCAAAAAAAAGATCAAAGACTTACTTAGATCCTAGGAGGGCACTTATGAAGGTCAAAATTCCACTGAAGTTACCACCGGTTAGGGAAGTCAGCCATCACAGATATGAAATTCTTTATTTAAACTATAATTACAAAGTATGGCAAATAGTAAAATGGTGGATACGAAAGAGAATTTAGATTGGCCGACTTTACTTTTAACTTGTTCGGCTATTAAAAGTTGTTTGTTTTCGGGTTTAGAACGTTTGAAATATTTGATGAAAATGAGGAATTAAAATTAAAGGCATATTTCAGGCGTTACAATTTTGGAAACCGTTCATTTTAATTTAGAAGTGTTACAATAGCTCTTGTTTGATCATTTAGCTAGAATACAATTTATAAAGAACAATTTTATTTTATTGTGGTAATAAGTACTGTTTTTTATACAATCTTTCATATTGACGTTCGAGTAATACAAAATATGCGTTGTTTCAGGAATTGAAGTTCTATTTACTCTTTCTTTCTTTTTTTATATGATGGAACAAAATTAATCTGTAAAGCAGTTTGACTTAAGTATTAATGAAATGAAAATAATGTTCTATGTATGTTTTTATTCAGTTCAATGCCAATCTCACTACTTACTATCCCATTATGTTAAAACAATAGTTTTTATACACATAATACATTGACTGTACAAATAAGATTAACATTAAATACAAAATAATTTAAAATAATAAAAGAAGGTAAATAAATTACACAATAACCAAAACAAAAATGATAATTTGCTGATGTATGCTATATTGTTATTTGACAAAAGTGCGTAACTCAAAGCACAGCTCGTCTGACAACGTGGCTACTATTTAATTTTTCCACCTAGACAAGTGTCCTGTCCCCATTTTAACTTCGCGTTCCATACCTATAATAATACACTTCAAATTTATTTATTTATTTATTTTTATTACAAAATCCACAGCTCTTACAAGTTTAAACTTAGGTATATACTTATATAAACAATATTTACAGCCAATAACGGATTTACAATTTTTAAATACTATTTTATAGGTATGAGATTGGTTTAGTGAGGTAGCTACTCCTTTGCAGTACGTGCTAATCTATGTTTTAATAAAATAATGTAATTACGAGATAAAAATAGGAGCAGTTAGTAGTAATAGTGTGTGTGTGCGTGTGTGTGTGCATGTGTGTGTATGTGTGAGTATGTGAGGGTGCGCGAGTGTTATGTGTTGTGTGAGAATCAATTGTTAATCAAATTGACATACTCGTATGTAATATTATTAACCAGTGATTAATAATAAGCACAGGAATAAATATAAATAAATATACTGGGACGATATTCGTCACACACGGCCATTTGACCCCAAACTAAGCAAAGCTTAGTTACGGAAGCCAGATAACTGATATACTACATATACTACTTTTATTTTGTAAATATCCTCACTTCCTTACTATTTACTATTACTATTTACAATTACTATATTACTATTACTATATTATACTATGTTTGTTACTCTTTCACTCAAAAAACTACTAAACGGATTTTGATGAAATTTGGTATGGAGGTAGCTGTCACCCTGGATTAACACATAGGCTACTTTTTATTCCGAGAAAACAAGATCCCTCGGGAACGCGGGTGAAACCGCGGGGTGGAAGCTAGTTTACTTATATAGATAATTACACCCAGACTCAGGACAAACAGACATGTTCATGCACACAAATGTCTGTCCTGAGTGGGAATCAAACCCACGACCTGTAGCAATCGATCTGTACCGACCACGTCAAACGGCTTAAAATAGACAGTAGTCCCCAGAAAGAAACCCAGTTTTCAATGACGTATAAATATATGCTATAAATATTATGTAGTGTAAAGTCAGTCAATTAAGTTAAGCCAGTGGTAAAACCTAACGTATCTGAGTAAAGACGCCTGTAAAACGTTTCCACTACAGTATGAATTGCTTTGTTAGTGGTTAAGTTGAACTGAGCAAAAGTAAGTGTATAAAATACATTGTTTCAGCTTACTGCATAAGGTAGATAAAAACTCACTTTTTTTTTTTTTTAAAACGCTTTTATAATATTAGTTAGGATGTTATATAAAATATACACCAAGTATTCATAGTTATATGGACATACATGAATGGTTTACAACTTTATTCGATGCATAAATAGATATTAGAAAATTCGGGATCCTTGAAACACCCAAAGAGATCCGACATGTCATTTGCACCCGTCGAAGCGTGGATTTCAATAGTGACAGATCACTTACGTTGTCCATTGGGGTGTAAATTAAATTACTGATCCAAACACGGGCTTCCTTTTGTTACGTGGTGCACAAAATTTGGTGAAATTGATTTTATCCGACTAGTACAAAGGTATTCTATAGCTTTGAGCTTCTGTTGTTAGTTATTTCACACTGAGGAAAAAAATCCTTTGGGATTTATACTCGGTTTACTGAAATTCCGATACTTTTTGTTAATAAGCTAAGAATATTATTTCTATCACTGTCAGAACCAAAAGCCTTAATGTTTTTTTAATTCAAACCACTTGGTATAATTTGGCGCTATCTAGTCACTGAAAAGTGCCGAAAAAAAATTAAGTAAACTTTGTATAATGAATTTGATCAGGTTGCTTACTTACTTACTAATTACACTAAATACACCACCTACATTCTTACTAAAATGTAGGTGGTGTAGATAATTAAATGTTTTGAAATCTTTCACGACAGCGACAATAGAACTTTTAAGGCCGTTTTCAATTGAAATAAATCTACCAGTATCACAGTGCAACTCTACAGAAACAATGTAAGAGTAACCGAGTAACGTAAAATCGATACCTAAATTGGTTGTAAAGTAAACAAAACAGATGTTGCAATTTCCATCAACGCGATCAACTTTTTCCAATAAATTATATAACGAAAAAAGTTTTAAACTTCCTTCGTCATCCAGAAGTTAGCTCTACAACTTCGAATTTTATTACTTGAAAAACATTATTTATTTTGTACTTTATGGAGTTTAACAAAATATTAGGGATTCTTAGATTTATAGTGACTTTGAAACAAGCTTTTGATAAATAATAAAATTAATAATACTAAAAAATATCATAAAACTTTTAGCTTAAAATTTGCATCCTCAATTCATATTATTATATTAGGGACATTTATAAACAACTAGCTTCCGCCCACGGATTCACCCGGGTTCCCGAGGGATTTTATGTTTTCCTGGAAAAAAATTGCCTATAGCCTTCCTCAATAAATAGGCTATCCAACACTAAAATATTTTTTCAATTCAAACCAGAAGTTCCTGAAATTAGCGCGTTCAACAAAACAAACGAACTCTTCAGCATTATAATATTAGTATTTATAGATTACAGATAATACAATACTTCAAGAACTTGAGAGAGAAAATAAACCATTATTATTAGTAAAAGTATCTCCTAAAAAAATGCAAGTAAATCTATTTTTAAATAATCAACTCAAATAAACCTCTTTGTCTTTATGATATGCATAAGTAAGGGTCTAAAACTACTTAGAGACGTGACTCTAGGCCATAGATGAGTACCTTTGATAATGTCATGACCGTGTAACCCTAGAACTACGTTACAGGCTGTGGCTTTAATTTAGGAACCGCTGACGTAATATCCTGTGTACATGACTAGATTTACTGCCTTTATATTATACTTCAGATGTGTTTGTGGTTTTGAATGAAGTAGCTACGTTACAAAATATTACAAGTAAAAAAAACGCTATATTTTCTGTCAAAGATACTCAATAGATAAATTAAAAGTGATAGTATTTTAAAGTTCAAAGAATAAATAACATGGCAAAAGACATAAATAATAACAAACTAAAATTCCTACCTTAACACGCCACATACCTAATCGTTTTTTCCTCTGAGAATAACATACATCAAATATGTACATTGTGTTGATTACATTAACTATTCCTATTTGCTAAGTTATTTTGAGCTTTATATCAATGATAGTAAGATTTCAAAAGAAGAAATAAATGCAATAGAGTGGGAATGAGAAGATTGTTTTGGTGAAAACACGAGGACTGATAAGTCAAGGCTATAATTTATTTGCAAATAATTTCCGACCGCGAGCAAGGGGCTGTCATTAAAATTTGGCAGCATGCCGAAGACAGCTATCTCGTCTCTTCGTTTTTCATTTCTCTCGTGTCAATAGTTCACGCCTCATAAGTTTTTTATTATGTGACTTTCCGAGGAAAAATGTTTTAGGTAAACACGGAATGTTAAATGATGTGATCATTGTTCACCTTTATGGTTGTGGTGATTAAGGTCGTAGGTATATATTCGTTTTGCATCCGTCACATTGTCATTGATTTTTTTACTTTGTATAGGCTTGTGTTTGACCACAATATCACTATGGTACTTAAGTGATGATGTGGCCGAAAGTGGTAAGCACACAAAGCCTAGAAGGAACTGGCACTCAAGTGCAGCTCCAGGAACATACCAATAGGTGATTGGTAACAGATTTTGAACTTGAGGGTGGTATTCAGCCAGGTGGGTACTAGAAAGTACCACCTACTACTCTACCACCGTGCTATGGTTTAATTCCTCACGATGTTTTCCTTTACCAAAAGCTCAACCTCGTTGTAGGATTCGAGCCGGTCTCTACCGTCGACAACGACGACGTTGGTGATGACGTCGTCTAAGAGGAGGCTTCCCACCAGGCCGTCGCTGCTGGGTACGCGGACGAATGCTTCGGCGCCCCCGTATACCCAGCCGGTAGCGACATATAGGAACACCCCAGGTTTTTAGTCAGTAGGAGTCTGACATAACCCCGCCGCTTCCCCCGTAGCCGCGGGGTATCCATGAGGATTTTCCTGGGTAAAAAAAAAAAAAAAAAAAAAAAAAAAAAAAAAAAAAAAAAAAAAAAAAAAAAAAAAAAAAAAAAAAAAGGATTCGAGCCCACGACCTTAGCCGTGGCGTCCGACGTCATTAACACTATGTTATCATCGCCCTAATGTCATTATTATCAGTATCATTTATGGTTAAAATAATATTATTAATTATATATCAGGTTGATCATTCTGTCTTAGCCGGATATTTACTGATGAAAACGCCAATTTTGAGCTAGATACGTTTACTGATGACATAACAGATAATTCAGGTATTAGTTCTAGTACACTCATAAGTCTAGATGATCCAAACTTTATTAGATACTCAATATAGAGAGTAGGTATTACAGATACTTATTAAAATATGTGCCAAGAAGACGTTTGTTATCGACAAAGATTATCTCATATTTACGACACCGAAAATTGTCTGCGAAAATCCGTCAATCTTATGAAAATGTCATAAATCAAGAAATATGCGTTTTATGTCGCCATAACATAAAATCGAGTCGATGCGCCAAACTTATTTCAAATATTTTTTTTACGCATAGATTGTGGTTCTTTTACGTAGGTATGCAAAAATTATCGGTGATCAAATAACCTAAAGATTTCTTAAGCTTGGTAAAATTTTACTCACAAATATATGTACCATAACTGTGACTTAAACATTTTTAACAGGTTTAGGTTTGCTCTGAATTAATTAATGCTATAATCACAAAATTCAATTAACCTTCGTCCTCGTAAATTTCATTTTTGATCACAAAACCCTATACACTATCACAATAATTTATGTGCAGCCCAAAATCCTCTTTCTTGCGACTCCTAATGGGTAACTGATAAATACTTTACGGATTTTCATTATCTTCTTCCTCCGCGATATAATAGCAGAAGCCGATACCATGTTTTCATCACGAACGTGATTTACAGGGACACTGACCCTTCCGCTTTTGGTGTAATTAAGAGAAATCCGATACCGCTCGCGCTACCATTAACTATTTGTTTTCGATCGCATAACAAGAATTTTCATTGAAAGAATAAAGCTTATCACAGATAATAGGATGTTCGGACCTAGACATCATAGTATCTACATCCTAATCCTAACTATCCTAATTCCAATCTATACTAATAATCTAGACTAATCTATACTAATATTATAAAGCTGAAGAGTTTGTTTGTTTGTTTGAATCTCAGGAACAACTGGTTTGATTTGAAAAATTATTTTGATTAGTTTGATAGCCCATTAATCGAGGAAGGCTATAGGCTAGGCGGGTTTTATCCCGAGAAAACATAAGAACCCTCGGGAACGCGGGTGAAATCACGGGGCGGAAGCTAGTACTAACTATAATAAAAGCTTGTAATATTATAAATGCGAATGTGAGATTGTTTGTTTGTTTGTAACCTTTTTACGCCTAAACCGCTAATACGATCGCGAGATATTTGGTACGCATATAGCCTATAGTATGGAGAAGGACATAGTCTACTTTTTCTCTCGGGAACGCGGGTGAAACCGCGGGGCGGAAGCTAGTACTAAATAATCTCACTAAGACATTTCTACCCTTTTATAATCTATTAGTAGGGGTAACAGTCAACACAGTTTTTAAGTAATTACAGGCGAAACCGACACGCCTTAAGGGAGTTATCACACGGGCGTTGCGGCTACGTTGCGTCGTCGCAACGCAATGATTTCAACGCAGTCAATGCCACACGAGAGCTGTGTCGACGCTGCGTCAGCGCAGCTATGTCTGACGTTTTCTGTGCATTGCGTTGGCGCTGCGTCAACTGAGCGGTGACGCTCCGTCGTTCTACATATAAATATGTGAACAACATGCCATACGATGCGTTAAAATGACGGATGGCAACGCAACGCACAGACAACGCCCATGTGGCATCAACCTAACGCGAGCAGAAATAAAACAAACTAAAAACTGAGCCGTGAAGCTTTTGTTTCTTATTATTTCGTACTATCCAGCGAATCACCAACGGAAACTACCGCTGCTGGGCTTCATAACTTAATGCTGTAAGTCAAAAAAGTAAGCAAAAATCCTAGTTGCAGTGCTAAAATAGGAGTTATTTGGCAGTAGCTTGCAATGATATTGCGATTTCGTTTAGAATCGGGATATTTTGAGCATGCATAATTTCGGTTACCTTTTTTCTAATAAAGACCATACCTATACATTTGAAAATAAGTGAAATAAATAGGTATATTGTGAGTTTTTATGTTGCGTAATTGTACTTACTCTGACACTGAGTTTGATTTTATAAATAGATTTTGTTTTTCTTTGTAAAATATATTTATCAGCTATGCTTAACAAACTTATACAACAATTATTTCATGTCTCTTTTTAAGCTATTGTATAGCTTTTTACGTATTTTTTATTATTATTTTATAATCTTGTTATTTGATGTCTTTCATTATGTTATGCTAATAGACCTAAAATAAGTTGCTAAGTAGTAGGAAGGTAAATACAGGTGATTCGGAAATGATTTGGTCGAGATAATATTTCCTATCTTTGTTACATTGCTAGAGTTATTTTAGGTCATAAATAATATTATTATTATACTTTTTTTTATTGGTAGATAATATGTATGAATAAAAAAAAAATATGCCTTAATATTGTAAAATATAAAAGTGTATTACTGAAACATGTATAAGACCTGTGCATGACCTGAATTTCACTCTACTTCATTCACATTTACTTAGGACTTTCATCACAAAGTCACTCTTCGTTCGTCACTACGACAAACATATTTCCCCAGACACATAAACCTTGCAATACATTTGTCTACCTACAACGTATGTAAATATGTCAAAATTGTGCACGCTTTCGTCATTATGCGATCAGCAACACTGTAGTTGCATGCAAAATTGGCACGAGAATAAAACTAAGTTTTTCTTTATTGGTGGTGGTGACCACTTACCATCAGGTAAAGTGAAAGTCTTCCTTTTTGACAACCTTTTAACAAATGTATTTTTTAAATATCTTTTTATATAAATAATTAATTTCTCATTTTCGTTTTAGTAATAAGATAGCTACTTACCATCAGGTAGAACGCGTGCTTGCTTGTTAGTCCTCTCCCATAAAAAAACACTAATCAATACTGGTAAACCCACGAAAATTAAAAATAATCTCAATATAAGGCCAAATGATATTGTCAAATACATCTCTGAATATTTCACGAGCATAACCGGGTTTCTGTATATGTTAAACTACATTAAAGAAGTGGCGTTGTTTATTTTAACCCGAGCTGCGATGGATCCGGTGTCGACGGAATGTCGAAAGTAATTATAATCGAGCCCTGACTATGAAAAATAACTAACCGAGCTGGCAAAATGTTTATATTAGAATCAGACAGATAGACTTATTATAGCAACTGGTTAAAATGATCTTAATAACCTATACATAAAATAAAATTAAAATTAAGGATAGGTATTTTCTATATACTTGTAATAAAATAATAAAAAAAAAAAAAACATCTGGAAATCCATTTTCATTCATTCAATCGCAATAGTAAGTTTAAATATTCCAGATCATACAAATGAAGAGTATTATTTATTTACAACAAATAGTATAAAATGCAAACTATAATATAGAAAATATCCTCAAAGCTCCCGCTGCTGCAGATGGGCAAGGATCCCAACAGACTGGCAGCGTTCCCTCTTTATTAATTATTTTTGTCATGGTATTTTTGATACATAAAGTAAAAATACTAGAAACGAACTAACATAAACTTGGAACGTGAAGTTATAAACTGTAAAAAAAATATCTATTTAAAACTATTTGATGTACGAGTGATATCAAAATAAGAAAAAAATTGTTCGGTTATCACAAAAATCCAAGTCGAAGCTTTATAATCAAGATATCCTTTCTTTTGGGATTTAAGTGAAAAAGGGAGGCTTTGAAAACCGTTTGTGGTAGATAAATGATCATGATGGACTCTAAAATCTATTCTCAAACTTTCAGAATAAAGTTTTGCAATGTTTTTATAAGATTTAAGCATTCCTACGAGTTCGTATCATATTTTATACGGAAGTGTTATTAATAGTTTTAAAGAAACAACAAGCGCGAGAGATAATTTTGCTAGAATTTATGCGCAAGAATAACATAGATAAAATGAATTTTTCATTTTACTAAAAGTGAAAGTTTAAAAACCTACGTACACATTGTGTTTGGATAGGAAAAGAACCGGGTGCAGTTTTTATTCATTAATGAGGTAGGTATCTTAAATAAATTAAATTTTCTCAAAAAAAAAATTATATAGATAATAATTGATACAAAAAATCATTTTTTTAATTTATTGTTTGTTAGAAAACTTTACGTGCGTTAAAGACGCACTTCAGTATCTACTTCAGTAGTTTCAACTTTCATACTAAGTGCCCTTCTAGGGCCTAAACTGAATAAATGGCTTTGCCTTTAACTTTATATACCTAATACCAGAAGCCTTTCAAAAACTAAATATATTGATATATTTCTACGATAAAAAGCTTATCTTTTCTGCTTGTTTTAAGCTAATCATAAAACAAATTTACTTAATAATGTACTTCGTGAAGAAGTTTAAATTACAATAAGTATTTTACTCCTTAAAAAATTTCCCTGTGCGAAAACTTTTATTCATTGTTTCCAAATGAGCTTTGTCTTTATCTCCGAACCTATTTTATTAAATCTCTTGGGTTGAAAATGCTCTCAATATTTTTGCCTTCTGTATCTTAAAATTTGCAAGAAATTAAGTGAGTTAACTTCTTGTTCATTTCTTTGGGTAGGGTTACTCGGTTTTTTTTTTAATACAGTTATGGCTATTCCGGCATCAAATGTAATTTAGCATTTTTTTTATTGATGAAGTAATACGTAAAATATTTTTTCGTGCTGTCAATAAAACAGCACCCTTATTCTAAGGCAGTCGGGTAAAAATATTACGAAGACATAGGAATAATTATTTCTTTGGGAATAAATAAATATGGAAATATAAAACGTGCTTGTACACTCAGTCAGTCCGCAATTGATCGGTCTTAGATTATAACGTGTATATACCTATAGAATAAGGTATGTAAATAAGGAAATAGATATGGGCTGTTCCCTTATAAATATTATAATATATTTATTTAATAATAGCAGGAGCTATTTTCACAATCTAAGTTGCCTGGAATAACCAAAAAAAAAGATTGATTAAATTTAACTTTTATATAGAAATTGCTTAAGGCTCCAGTCTCCCTAAAATCAGTGTTCTTGCGGAATTTATCAGAAAAGAAATATTGTTTTTTAGTCATCAGAAAAGCAATAAATGAAATATATTTTACGTTATTTTAAAATGTGAGATTTGAAGTTTCCAATACATATTTTATTTTTTAATTTGACGCCACTTTTATTAGCTTTGTGAGGCTTTAAACATACCTCTATTTACGTTCCACGCGTAGAGGGTCTCATTCATGCACACGCTACGAAAAAAATATAACAAAAACAAGAAATGTATTCAAATTACATTTGTCGGCAAATCCTTTACAATAATCTTATCTAGTTACTTTTTTTCCAAATTGTCTCAATTTCTTATTTAAATTGCTTTAAAAAGTTATAAATTTCTGAATTTGACCCTTGCAACATATATTTTTTTCTATTACAAAGTAATGGTTTAGAGAAATCACACTTTAACCACTCCGAAAGCAACTACTTATCTGTCGAATAAAAAATATATGCATTCAAAAAATCATTTGAACTAAATTTACCGAAACTAAACAAATAAAACATAAAATGCATAAAAATTCCATTCAATTTCGCTGGGAATTGACAGCGTTCGTTGTGTTATATGTTTAGTCTCGGTAAATTTATTTCAAATGATTTTTTGAATGCATATATTTTTTGTTCGACAGATAAGTAGTTGCTTTCGGAGTGGTCAAAGTGTGATTTCTCTAAACCATTACTTTGTAATAGAAAAAAATATATGTTGCAAGGGTCAAATTCAGAAATTTATAACTTTTTAAAGCAGTTTAAATAAGAAATTGAGACGATTTTGAAAAAAAGTAACTAGATAAGATTATTCTAAAGGATTTGCCGACAAATGTAATCTGAATACATTTCTTGTTTTTGTTATATTTTTTTCGTAGCGTGTGCATGAATGAGACCCTCTACGCGTGGAACGTAAATAGAGGTATGTTTAAAGCCTCACAAAGCTAATAAAAATGGCGTCAAATTAAAAAATAAAATATGTATTGGAAACTTCAAATCTCACACTTTAAAATAACGTAAAATATATTTCATTTATTGCTTTTCTGATGACTAAAAAACAATATTTCTTTTCTGATAAATTCCGCAAGAACACTGATTTTAGGGAGACTGGAGCCTTAATGGACACAAAAAAAACATAGATAGAATATTAAAAAGTATAACAGCCTATATGGATGTAAAACTAGTAAAATGATAATAAGATCACATAAGAGCTCCTGTGGAAACAGAACTTTTAGGTGGAAATTACAGGCAGTAATAACACACAGCACTTTGAGAACATTTCAACATATTCTCACGTACATGCCAGTCATTGCAACGAAGCTAATTTTGCATTTAAGACACATTTAGCTTAAGCAAAGCTAAGTGCATATTTGTTCAAACGTACAAATCATGGTTATAATGGAAATAATTTACAATAGGTAGTGAAAATCATTTCCGGGAACGCTAAACCCAAAGACATACCCTAAATCTAATTGTTACGAAATTAACAAGCAATCTGATATCTAGGCTTTGGATCGTCATTATTTTCCTTCTGTAGGTATTGTAAGGTCGAACAAACCTTCCACAATATGAAACCTACCTATTATGGATACAGAAGGATGACTATTGAAGCGTCGTTTTGTAGCAAATTTCACTAAATAATAATTTTATTTCATCCGCACATTGATCTAGAGCATTTCAGGATATTTTTTCTCTGATAGAGTTATTACATTGCTCATATTTGCTCACATGCGTCATACTTGTGAACAGGTGCTGCTTGTGGAGGCTGGTCTGCTTAAGCTTGCAATCCATTTATTTACTGAGTTACTCATAATTTTGATACTTACATATGTATATTTTCTCCTTATCGTCATATACACACAAATATTGTCAGTAAGACTAGATAAATAATTTTATGTAAATTCTGAGTTGGTTTTGAAAAGAGAAATTGCTGAGTTTCTTGCAGGCTCTTCTCAGTAAAAGCAACCATCCGAACCGTGGTTAGAGTCAGACTATTCACAAGTGCTTGAATAAAATAAAATTATTGAATAAAAAATATTTTCATTTCATATTTTCAATCAATTAATTATGTATTCATAGGCACTAAGTCTTATGGCAAATATGCAAGTAACTGTAGATTCGGACAGATGTGCTCCTGGGTACTGCAACGAAAATAAACGTGTGTCGTGTTGGCATTGCATTAATGCCGCTGCCATCAACGTTACTTATAATAGAGTAGGATATACATTAGTCAATAAAACGCTGCAATCAAGTGTTTAGTGTACCTTTAACGCCTACAAACTGCGTGAGTAGTAGAGCGATCATAAATAGCCAATATATGTAGGCTACCTATGTTATTTCACTGGTTTTTTATTAATAATAATACGGAGCAATCGTTTGCCGTACTTAAGGTCATAGGTTTTTATATTACAATGAGCTTGGGGTATCGGTCAATGATAAAAACCATGGGACAGTCGAAAAGTGCGTACCTTCAAGTTGAAAATAATAATCTGTCGCCAAATACTTTTACCTGTGTGTCCCAGCAGCTGTACTTGAGAGCCAGTTCTCGACTTTGTTTGAACTAAGCACACAAAATCTATAAGCCACATCATCACTTACCATGGTGAGATTGTACTCAAACACATGTCATAATAACATTGAAATAGAATGAGTCACGAGTCTGCAATCATTTAAATTCGGAACGAACAGAGATTACGTTTGATTTTCAGTTTGTAGTGCGAACCTTAGTCCAGTGTTGAGGCCATAGCCAGTAAACTTATTAAGCAAGAGTCAGAATCTATTAGACTTTGTCTTTGACTTGGGCTGCATTGACTTGCATGTGTCTCTATTATTGAATTAGAATCAACGTGCTTGGATAGCGTTAACTGCCTTAAAATTTCTCTAACCTCAGTAAGTGCTATTGTGCATAATTATCCTACATACTGATTAAAGCTTTTACTCTTTCTCATCACATTATGGTTAGTCTATCAGATATCATGTTTGTATAAACAAGTCGATACTGTCATCTGAATGTTCCTGTATGTAATATCGTTGGTGAAAGGTCCTTTATGCAAACACTTGTGGAATCCAACAGGAATGCATGCAACGTTTTATTTTATTGTTGTTCGGTGAAACAGGAATTTGATGTCAGAGAATTCGAAGTATTCGAACTATGCCTTTATTTTATTGTATTCCTTCGTAAATAAGAAAAAAACAATAAAATACCTACTTGAATAAAGTATGCGACTTTATGAACATTTTAAAGGATAAAATAGTATTTGTCACTGTTATTTGCATCAATCAATTTTTTTTGTGCTTTTATTTCTCTTAAGTATAATATGCCGATTACCATTAAATGTTTGTAGTTGACGATAAAAAAGATCGTGCCTTCTAGAGTATATACTCAGAAAGATTCAAAATTCGAAAGAACGTAAAAAGCGCCCTAAAGCCCTATAAATAATGATCATTTTCTCTTCCACCAACGGAAAACATTATTCAAAACATATAGGCTCCATCTACATTTCGTCAGAATTACATGACCATTTACAAAGCACCATATTTTTGTTCCGTGCGCGGACCACAGGCCTATAGTTATCTTTTACACCAACCTTTTCCTCTGTAACTATCTCATGACCCTTCTTTTATTGACATTGAATATGTGGAACCTTTTTTCATGATTGTACGGACCCATGGTTCGACTAAACTATTTATTTAACAGCTACTTGACGGAATGATTGTGTTTTATTGACACTAACGTTGAAGTGGGTAATGAATATTGCATGAAAACGAATTACTTAAGATACCTGGTAAAGATAAGGATACAAATAATTTGTTTAACTGGAAACATGGTTGATACATTCCTTCATGCTTAGCCATGACAGTGTGCAAATTTAAAGTATTTTTTACAAGACAAAACAAATATAATTCTGTGGGGTTTTTACCCAAAGTTATTGGATTATGTACCTAAGATATTTTTTTCTATTTCCTACATCGAGTAAAAATCCTTTCTGCAATATTTAATCCTTAAATTGAAAAACCTTTACAACAACCGGTTATTTACATCAAAAAAAGAGACTAATATTCCATTACACTACACCGGTAAATATTACTAAGGCATAGAATTTATCCCGCGGTCCGGTCATTCCCCTCGCTTAGAAAGTAAATGGTACCAAGTAAAGTTCTACAACCTAGCCACAATAGTTATAGTATGTTTCAAAACATCTGGAAATAAAGGTAAACAAGCATACTGAATTTACAAAGTATATAAAGCACTAACAAAAAGATTCATAAATGCAAAGCTATTGTTAGCGATAGGTGTTATGATACTGAGAACTAAGAAACTGTCTAAAAAGTCCTGCCATAATGTAATTAAGTGTATATCTTTAAGTACTTATTTCAGAGAATTTCTTAGAGCACACTATGTCATCACCACAGTATTCCCGTTACACAATATACGTATCAACATGTACTTTGTGCACCTGAATGAATAAATAAATATTCTGGGACATTATTCCTCACACACGGCCATCTGACCCCAAACTAAGTAGAGCTTGTACTATGGAAGTCAGATACCTACTACATAATATACTAGTTTTCTTTTTTAAATAAATATATATAATAACACAAAGAGTCAGGACAAACAGACATGTTCATGCACATAAATGTTTGTCCTGAGTGGGAATCAAACCCACGACCTGCGGCGTGATAGGTAGGGATATCTTACCAACCACGCCAACCGGCCCGTCAAATCATTTGATTGATTTAGTAATCATTATGTACGACCTCCGTCCCGGTGTCCAAGCCATTCTTAAATATATATGACTGTTTACCTTTTAGCCATATACGTTTGTAACGAGCTATATTAAAGAATACGATTTCTGCTGTTCCCAAAATCCCTTCGTCTTCCTTATGAAATTATTTGCCACAAAGGCGGCCATATTTCCACCTGAGTGAAACTGAAAAGGATACGCACATAACGGTATGGAGATATCTGAATAGTTTACATGAAAGGGAACACTCGCGGAATGAATTGGTTTTCACTATCAAATTTATACAGTGAATGACAATAGTGAAATCTCAATCGATTTCTCATATTTTTTTGCATTATTTAATTAACTTTTAAGTACTACCTATAATAATATCATCATGAATTGCAATACAAATTTTCACAAAGAAAAATCATATTGGCACCCTGAATTCAACTGGAAGCTCTTATCTTCCGATATTAGTCACATGGAACTGACATTCCGGTTCTTATCTGTCCATGATATCTCAGTTAAAATCATATTTTGTTGATAGCAAGCTCAATTCAAAATATTAGGTTCCAAATAAAATTGTTAAAACCCGTCAGGATCCAAATGACAGATCAAAGTCATTACGAAGAATATTTAAATTGTAAATTATTTAAATTTCCCTTTAAACAGCCAGCGTGATGGTAGAAATCGTTAAAGTATCACACGCCAGTAGGATAATATTCCTGAGCTATTTAAAGACTATTGCGCTTCAAAGCATTACCAGGAAAACTAATTACAGGAAATCTATCTCCTCGCACGTGCGACTACTTATATTCGAGGATTAATTAACACATTTGCGTAGTACGCACACTAACATCTGTGCGTGTTTGGCAATCGGTTATTGATCAGGCAAAATTCTTCCTTATTTCTTAGTTCTTCTGGACCGTCTCTTCAGCAAGAAATGTGTAGGACGATTCCCAAAGTTATATAACTCATTAATGAATTATATCAACAACAACAATTCGGACAATTTAATTGATATAGATAGTGCTTGACCTTAACCGAGTATGTATTACGTCAAACAGAGTGTCCGTTCATTTATAAACGATCGGCGAAAATGAACAGCTTCAGTCGCGCAATTTGTGGAGGAATGTCTCTTCCTCCCAAGCCTAGTCTTCAAAACATTAAATCGCGAAGTGAAATTTTTGTGTGAACAGAGAAAATAATTAGAACAATGGGAGTCACTTACAAACCTGGTGAGTATTTGTTTAAGTGCTGTCCTTAATTACTGAAATATTAGTGTCTAGTCTAAATTAAACTGTTCTATTTTGAACCACTGGACCAGTTGCCGACGCTCAGATCATTAGAACGCAAGGTTCCGAGTTCGAATCCGGGTCACTTCAAATTTCGATCTTCACACTGTGTTTCCTTTTCCAGCCACCTTCCAGCTCCCAGGGCTGCTGATTGTCTTCTTCCTGATTTCGCGGGAGACTCGACTGAAGATTCTGATTGTCGCCAATGTGCTGGCAGGAATCAGCTTGCTCCTGATCATCCCGTTTTACAACAGCGACACTGCAAAATTGGCTCTGGTGACAGTGGCTCTCACCTGCATGACCATCAGCTTCCCCACAATCTACTTGTACACGGGAGAACTCTTTCCCACTGTCGTAAGGAACATCGGATTCGCCGTCTGCAGCGTCGCTTCTAAAACCGGGAGCATTTTCGCGCCGTTTTTGATTGACTACGTAAGACACCTTCTATTTTGAATCATCTAAACCATTGTAACTTTCAATGATCATTCACAATAAACGTTTGATTGTTTTCAGGTGGCTATAGTCTTCGGGATGGGACCAATCCTGGGAGCGATTCTCTGCATATGGCTGCCTGAGACCATGAACTGCAAGCTCCCAGAGACCATTGAAGACGGCGAGAATTTAAGGAGGCAAGTATCGACACATCATAAAAAACTTGAGAAACAAATACTTGAAACTTATACCAACTTTTCTTCTGTTACAGGAACAAAGACAAGAAACCAGTTCCGATATAATCCAAACTTCTCTTAGATAAGTGTAGACCATTATTTATGATACTAATAGTTAATTTCCTCGATGTAAGTATTGTTTTTTACGATTTTATATCTAAGTTTGTAAATTATTGTAAATACGTTAATTGTAAGGTTAGGAAAATATTTTCCACATCCTGAAGCCATGGCAACCTGTAGATAGATAGAAATGTATACGTTTGATGCAATGCTTAAAATACAATTCAAAAACTATTTTATAACTAAACTTTTATTTTCATACCTTATCCCTTAGTACAATTCTTTACAGCTAATGGTCACTCCGACCTGTTACAAATGTATCGTAAGCGTACAGTTACTCTAACTGTACCTAACATTACAATTGATACAGAACTCCAATAGGTAACCTGAAATAGAAAATTGAAACAGAACTATAGTAACTTCATACAGCTCTTACTGTTTATAAACATCGAATGTACGACTTTTAACCAATGATAATTTGAGTTACTAAGCATCATATTCATCTCATGCAAAATTTATCAGAGCACTAATTACTAGTCATGTGAAATAATGATGCAATATTCATATACTTTGAACCATTAACACACAAATATGTTCACCATAATTGTCCTGTTTACATAAAGCAGGTCTGAGGTTAAATACTGCTATCAGAAGTTCCGTAGGCAAAACACTTGAGTGATAAGTGTAAATTTGTAATCAAACAGTTCCTTATAATTATGAGGCATCATTACAGTTACGAAGTCTTTTCTCACAGTCAAAAATAATCAGTAGTTGATATTGTGCGCAGAAAACGGTCACTTTCAGTTCAAAGAATCCTGCTAGTTACTGACAGAAGGGACCTGAAATGTTGCCTGGTACGTATACTGGTTTGTGAATCTTAGTAAGTAAATCCTAAATAAATTGGCTATTTATTTATATTTAAAGTAAAGCAAACAAAATATTAATTTGTGTTCAAATCAATTATTTATAGGCTGTGATTCAAAGAATAGCTTTTACTAAGACAGATTGAAAAGGTTTTACAAATTCCCAAAAGTAATATAAAAAAAGATTTTAAAGTAAGGAGAGGTAAATAATTTTCCGATTTATTTTACTGTCTACCTTGGGAATTAGGCATATATGTATTACTAAAAGTATTTTACTTTGGCAAGCAATTATTCTTAGAAAGAATTTATAGTGTCTGTGTAACTCGTTTTCAGAGGTATATAGAATATTTTTAAATTTACTTTGTAAATAAAACTGAAATAATCCATCTAATTCGAAAAACTAAATAATATCATACTATACAGAAATACTTTATTAGACGAAAGGACGCACAGAGGAAACGGGAAAGTCAATATAAGTAGTTAAAAAAAAACTGTAGAAGTAATGAGTATGTACATTATTCTACATACACTTAACAAAACTGACAAGAGATCTAGGAAGAGTTGCAGAATGCAAAGACATAATTATAATTATTTTGTCCGTCTGTCTACCTTTTTGAACACGCTGATCTTTGAAACCATTGTCACGAACCTTCTCGCGGTTTTATACTAGGAGGGGTAACATATCACTAATATATACCAAACGAAAACATAGATACTTATATAAAGTCGTGGATTAAGAAAAAATACGTGTGGCACTCGGGGACTGCCGCGGTAAAGCTATTGCATAGCATTTTTTTATCAACTTATGCAATTATAATTTTTTTGTTTTTTTTTTATTTAGGCAGTTTTTTTTTTCTTTGATATTAATAGATAGGTACCTATACATCTATATACCTTCTCAGAAAACAGCATACACACACATACATACACGTTAAGGTGTTAGGTATTTTCGTTACGGTTTTTTTTTTATAAAAAATTCTTGATTCGGTCTCAAACCCCGAAACCCGCGATAAAAGCTTAAAAACTTTTTACGTTTTGTTACTCTTGCTACATAGTCTCCAATCAGTTTTTGGTATACAGATACGATGGTTCTAAAGTTTTTTTAAATATATAATACCTATGCATGGGCGGCTGCAAACGGAGCGGAAATTTCTAAATTCCAAAAATATGCTTGCATAGGAGCAAGCTATATATTATATCTATATATCGTAGATTTATTAACTTTTATTTACATATTTACAATTAAAGTAAAAAATACAAACTATATATATAGAAAACATCTTATCGTAGATTATATTTTGTATTTTTGTTATAATATTTATTTTATATGCATAGATAGAAGATAATAACTCCTGTTAAAAATATGTGTAAACAAAAATTTGTAACAACCAAAACGAAAAGCCGAAGAAAAAGGGATTCTATCGTTTCACGAAAATTATTCCGCAGTTTTGGGATTACTTTACCCGTTGCGGTTGTGTATTTGTAAAGAAAAAGTTGTAAGGCGGTCACACGCATTTCGCAAAGACGTATATAAATGGGTCATATTTGTCACACGAATCTGATTAAAGTTCTCGTAAAGATTTGCAGCGAGATAGAATGCCTACTAAGTAAACAAATACAACAATGTCGTTAGATTAGAGAATATGCCACTGTTGTCCCTATATCTATTGTTTACATTATGAAAATTTTGCATTGTTTAAAAGTCTTTGAAAAGCTATTGCATTATTCTTGCGTTAAAGTACTATCAATCGGAAAATAGACGGTTTTTTCTGAAGTTAGCATAATGACATAGGCCACGAGCGCCAAACATGTTCTAAAACTACCCAACACTCGTAGCCGCACGGATATTGCAGACTAGACATTTTTAGTCAAACGGTGTACCGATAGATTACATAATCCGGCTATTATTTGATCACTGCAAACTATACCGCACACTTCAATAGTGAAGTAACCAAAACTGAACAACAAACTTTCATATGAGTTAGTATCCACGGTGCAAGGTTTCACTCATAAATGGATTTAAAACAAAAGACGTTAGATTTTGATTATTATGCTCTCAACAATGCAACGTATTTTTTTGGTAAAATAATGCACGCGTCCGTGAGGCTGACTATGTTATCTTATTACTTTTTAAGTGAATATCAAATCCGTTTTGCAAATCCTTATTTTCGCATTGAGTCCAAAAGGCTTAGCCAAGTTTGATGTATGAGATGTCTATAGATTTGACATAATCCTACAAAAGGTAGTGATTTTAGTGCAGAAAAAAAGCTTTTTGAATTTCTTTATTATTAGTGAGAATTACAAGTATAATGATGGTCACAAATTTCTCCAGAATCCTTGGAGTCCGAAATCCAAGATTTTTTTTTTTACTACACTTTGTTAGGCTAGTGCTTGACCACGACCTCATCATGATAAGTGATGATTTGGCCGAAGGTGGTAAGCACACAAAGCCAAGAAAGGAACTGGACTCAGGTGCAGGTGCTAGAATACACCGATGGGTGCTTGGTGACAGATTTTCATCCTGAAGACAGTAGCCAGCCAGACGGGTACGTTGTTTTTATTATTGACCAAATTAATATCTAATATATAATTTTCATAGTGTTTGTCTCGAAACTCCTCCGAAACGGCTCGACCGATTCTTACGATTTTTTTTGTGTATATTCGGTAGGTCTGAAAATCGGTCGTAGGCTATTTGTTTTTTTTATACCGCTACGCAGGTGAAACCGCGGGGGACAGCTATAATTAATATAATACAATGCTGCAGTGATAGCTTTGCAGATTAAACTGCTTAGTGGTAATTGCTGCCGTCTAGATAAAGCACCTAAGTTATATCAACTATTACTAGTAGGTATTCAATTCAGTAGTTATGTACGTATATATACGGAAATTAGATCATTTATGCATCCAATCTGTCAAAATGCTCAACCAGACAAATTCAGATCACTTATATTATAAAAAAATTTGGACGTAATACGCTCCTAACAGTAACTGTCCTTGCAATCCTTTTATTGTCCCATGATGAGAAAGGATATAATAAACCTACGTATATTTAGTTCAATAACAACGTGTGTAAGGCTTCAGAGGTGGCGTAATTGGGAATAATTTATTGGATAATAATTCAAGTCCCTAGGTAAATCAATCGGTAGAAGATCCATACTATCCCTCATGCTACGAAACAAATGGCTATCGATTCATTATAACATGATCGAAGTGTTATATTTTCGTTCGAAAAGAGGCTATCAGAATATTCGGGTTCAACGACTTCAAAAACTGAAAAGATTTCAGACAAATGCCGTTGAGCGCGTTTCTGTGTTTGCATTTAAATCCGTAGGTATTCATGCGAGTGTCGGGGTGTCTGCACTTCAGCGTTGATGCTCTTTTTTGCTTCCCTAAGCCACGCAAAATGGAATATTGTCTGCCAGAAACAAAGACGTCGTTTTAGTCGTGCACTTTGCCTTGTTTTACGACACGGTTTCTCAAAGTGGACAATAATATATAGGTAATATTATAATCTAATATATAAAATTCTCGTGTTATAGTGTTTGTCTGCAAACTCCTCCTAAACGGCTCGACCGATTCTTATGACTTTTTTTGTGTACTATAGTCGGTAGATCTGAGAATCGGTCGTAGGCTATTTTTTTTATACCGCTACGCGGGTGAAACCGCGGGGGACAGCTAGTTATTATATGTTATTATATGATATTATATTTAATAGTATAATTATATTTAATTAAATAAGATGCTGACGTTAATTTTCTACATTAAATTGCATAGTGATTAGCTATTGCATATTAATTATTTTTATATGTATTTATTTCCTCTTCAACTTTGAAATCTTCTGATTATGGTGAATACAAATTTCATGATGGCAAAGCAACATATTCACTTTATTTTGAGGCAACTAATGAATGAGTGATCTCTAAATTCTCTAATACGCCTATGGACTAAGAGGACTTATTTTTTTTTGTATTAATTATATGTATATGCTTGTTCATTTCTGTTTAATTTTACAAGAAACTGCTTAATTTAGTGGCCCATTTTTAGAATATTTGCCAACCTTTTTAACATTTAATTATTAGTAGAGGACAACCTAATTTATATTTATTTAACGTTCCTCAAGGGTACCGGGTATAAGAAACTTTGTTGAGGACTTCCCAAGTTTTCGTTTGAATTTTAAATTCAAAGAACATCAGGCTTTCAGTTCTGCGTGAAAACTGAGAAGATGAATAAAAAAATATTTTCAACAAGTAAATACTTACTACCAAATTTTATAATGTGCTTTTAATTTTCAATGACATTATATCTATAGTAATTTTATCAGTTTAATTGACGTTACAGTTAACTTTATTGCCATAGTGAGATGTCAAAGGGGATCTCACAAAGGAATATTAAAATTCGTCTAAAAGTATGTCGTGGAAAATTCCTGGACGCATAAAATAATCCCGTTTTTTTCGATACCAAGATCCCGGTATGAATTGATTGACTCTCCCAAATATGCATCAAAGAGATTCCAATACACTTTGGTCCAAAGCTCGTTGCGGGGTTTTATTAAATGTTATTATGTAAAATCAATTTTTATACAGTTGAACATAAAAGGAGGACAATGAAACTAATCATTCGAAAGGTATTGTGCCATAGATATTGTATACAAACAAATAGGTATCCAGATATTAGTTGAGAGAATGGATCGCAGCTAAAGCTACTAGGTATCGCATTTGCGTTTACTAAAATATTGTGTGTTAGAAATGATTTCCATGAGTATTCCGCGAGAGGCGCTGTGCCAACTCCTATAGGGAAGTCCCGTAAACGCAAATGTAATAGTAGCGTTTACTAACGTCAAAAACAAGTACTAGGCACTCTGGTATGATAAGGTGTGACAAGATTTTAAAAAAAAATCGTTTATCAGAGGAAGTTTTAAAGTTTCTATTATTTTCTATTTCCATTATTATAAATATTGTGACCTTTTAGGTAGGTACCTACTGACGTTCTTTGTTAATGAGTTTTCTTTTTGTGAAAGTAGTTTTTGAATTAATATACTTTTTTATATATAACTAGACTTTTCCACGTCTCTGCTCACGCAGACGCTTTGCATAATATTCTCTTCTATATCATCCTCAAACAGTTTTTGGTAAATAATTATATTCAATGTATGGAAAATTTAATTTATATTTATTTATTTTATTTACATATTTACAATTAAAGTAAAAAATACAAACTATGATATATAGAAAACATCCTCAAAGCCCTCGCTGCTGTCGATAGGCAAGGTTCCTAACAGGCTGGCAGCGTTACCTTTTTGGATGGCCAAGCTTATGCGTTGGCGGAAAAAGCTCCCAGCCCGTCGGTCTCCCGAAGCCTCGATGAACTTGAATGATAAAATCCGAGCAAATCGGCGAGCCTTGAACCCCCATGGACCCATGGTTTCAACTGCGAAATTTATATTTATATTATAGATTATATAATACAGATTGTTATATAGAAAGTATTTTTTTCAATATAAGAAAAACAGAGAGAAGAGAAACTGCAGCAAAAACAAATAAAATCAATACGAAATAGAGACATAAATAAAAGAAAATATCCATGCAAAAATGTATTTAAAAATTGCTTCACAGGTAGGTACTATATACTATACAAACGTTGTTTAAAAATGTTGACATTACTAATAAAAAAGGGTTCAGTACATTTTATAAAACATTCGGATGTTGTATGGTGGACGTAAAATTACCCTTGCCATTTTATACTCGTTTATTTAAAACGCTTTTTTGTTAACTTAGGGTTTTAACGCTATTTTAAACATAAATTATGACTTTTTCAATGGGAAATGTGAATATTTGACACTCGAAAATGTGGCAGTAAAACTTTTGTCGCCAATCCTTGTTAGTAGAACATTGTAGGATAATCTACAAAAAAAAAGCAATTATCCACAACACAATCACGGCAAAAGGCAAGAGATGGAATTGAACAACCTTCGACTAGCATGCGACGATAAATGTAGCAATAAATTCTAAAACGAAAAGATATTTTTGATATTTTTTGGGCTCTTAGTGATCATCAAAAATAGTGGATATTTATTGGTGAAAATACTAAATGCTATAAAAACATCACAACAGACTTGAAACGTCAATTTACCGTTTATTATTACATACCGTCCGCTGATGTTGATAAGATTTTGACATGACAATCATGGTAACTTAACTGCCAATTGCTCCGAAAACCTAAAATGTCCGGAAGATCTGGAAACCTAAAATAAGCCTGATTTTAGCAAAAGCAATCTTGTATAATGCACAAAATATCTATAGAAACAGAAAATATTAGCTTTTTTTTCTTTAAACCGCTGCCCTAAAATTCACTGTTTGCAGTATTATTAACTGAACGGACAGTATTTACTTAGGGGCCATCGAAATATTACTTTAAGTAATTAAATGTGATTGTTAATTTACACAACACTTGTACAAACAGTTTTACTATTAAAATACGAAAAGAAAGAATAAAATATAAGTGTGTGTGTCTCCAGTGCAGGACGTGTGCCCCGTCATAATTCTATCAACGATATCATCCGTCGGACTTTAACCAGCGTCAGTGGAGCCGCCACACTCGAGCCCCGTGGCCTCATGAGAGATGATGGTAAGAGGCCCGACAGAATGACTCTCATGCCCTGGAAGTTGGGACGACCCTTGGTTTGGGATGCCACCTGCGTTGATACCTTGGCGCCGTCTCATCTTCAAGGCACATCAGAGAGAGCCGGCTCCGCAGCAAAATCAGCGGAGTGCCTCAAGAGGCGCAAATATGCACATCTCAACTGAGGGTACATGTTTGAGCCGTTTGGGGTAGAAACTCTCGGCCCGTGGGGGCCAGGGGCACACAGTATATATAAGGACATGGCGGAGCGGTTAAAGGAACACACGCGTGACCAGAACGCTGGCTTTTATTTCGGCCAACGTGGAAATGCAGCCAGCATTCTGGGCACGCTCCCATTTGGTGACGGTCTTCCTTTTTAGTTGTAATTGTTTATATTTTTATAATGTGTAGGTAATTAGTTTTTTTTTATTAAAACGTATTAGTTTCCAGTAATTCCAATTTGTCCTACAAACCACACTTTGTATTAATTTAGAAAGTAAGATTTTTATTTTATCTATAAGTACTTATACTAATATTATAAAGAGGAAAGATTTGTATTTTTGTATGTAACGAATAAACTCAAAAACTACTGGACCGATTTCAAAAATTATTTCACCATTAGAAAGCTACATTATCCCTGAGTAACAATAAGGGCTATATTTCTAATAAAAGGTATTAGTAGAAGGCAAGGCAATAATCGTGCAGCATACAGAAAATGAATGAAAATGAAATGTTAAAATTCTGGCTATTATTTCTAATGCTGTGTGGTGATAATATCAGCCGGAAGATGATTCTTCCTCTCATTGATCTTCTTACTTCTTTTTTAACTTCCATCTTCATTTTTTCTATTACAACTAGCATGTTTCCCTCTCTTTGGAAAGAAGCGTTTATAGTTCCACTTTCCAAAATGTAATCCTTCATCTTTTTTAGAATATTGCCATTTTTATCCAAAATTTCCGTCTTGTACACCACTAGCTTATCTTTTTTCTCTCCAGTAACATTTTACATTATCCCTACTAATCTGGTTTCCTGGGCATAGATAGTACCGTGACATTGCTAGTCAAAATCACAGAATGATATTCGCCCTGGAATGGAGAACAAACAACTTACTGTTATTTATTTATTTTCTCAAGGTTACTTGATTTTAGCAATGCATTCTATACAGTTGATTTTGATATCTTACTTGATATATTATGTTTTGTTCATTATATCGCCAACGGTAATCGATTGGTTTCGTAGTTAGGTACTTGTATGGACGCCGGCAACGTATCTTCCTTAGATGATCTCCCTTTTGCCATTCAGTCAGCGAATGTAGATCTTGCTGGCTATTTATTATATCATACTAGCTGTCCCCCGCGGTTTCACCCGCGTTCCCGAGAAAAAAAGTAGCCCATGTCCTTCTCCATACCATGGGCTATCTGCGTACCAATATTCATCGCGATCGGTTCAGCGGTTTTGGCGTGATAAGGTAACAAACAAACAAACTCACATTCGAATTTATAATATTAATAATATATTATGTTAGGACTTATTTACAAGTCTTCCGCCCCGTGGTTTCACTCGCGTACCTCTATTTTACCCCCTTAGCGGTTGAATTTCCAAAAATCCTTCCTTAGTGAATGCCTACACTGTATAAGGTGTAAAGGCTGTGCGTTGATATATCAACAGTCAGTCAGTTTACCATTTTGTATATAAGAATATAACCATCGTTATTTATAGGTTTGATAATTTTAAAGTTCTATTATCGGTTTATTGTAATGTGTTTACAACTCTATTGCGGCCCGTGATCCCAATTTTAATCCAATATCGACTGATTTCTTTTCACACTCACAAGTAACTGGGGGCTCGGACTGAAAACGTCGAGCTAATTGCATATCCTTCAAAAATATACCAATCACAAACATAGCCTCGCTACAGTTTTTACAATTTACACTATGATTTTTCTGTATAAATTTTATTAAACTTATATTATCGGTCAGCTTATATCCTAAAATTATTTGTAACTAGCTTTCGCCCAGCGGTTTCACCCGCGTTCCCCAGGGATCTTATGTTTTGCCAGGATATAAAGTAGTCTATGTCCTTCTCCATACTATAGGCTATCTGCATACCAAATTTCTTCATGATCGGTTCAGCGGTTTAAGCGTGAAAAGGTATCAATCAAACAAACAAACAAACTCACTTTCGCATTTATAATATTAGTTCAGCAGCCCATATTAGTTAGCTTAGTGTGCAAAACAAGAGGTAATTTTTTTAATAATTTAATATTTTGTGGATGTGCAGCTTTGATTAATATTTAAATTTAAATTACCTGTAGTATTATATTTATTACCTCTATGGTAGCAAACAAGCATACGGCCCGCCTAATGAGCGGTTACCGTATAGCCCATTGAATGGTAACCTTTTTAGGGTACCGTAGCCAAATGGCAAAAAACGGAACCCTTATAGATTCGTCATGTCTGTCTGTCTGTCGAAACTTGGTAAGTAGATGTATTCTGTGAACCGCATTAAGATTTTAATACAAAAATAGAAAAAAAACAATAAATTTTGGGGGCTCCCCATACTTTTTTTCTTCTAAAATAAGAGAATGATAAAACTAAAAAAAATATATGATGTACATTACCATGCAAACTTCCACCGAAAATTGGTTTGAACGAGTTCTAATAAGTAGTTTTTTTTTAATACGTCATAAATCGTAAACCACAATTTACCTTTCATTCAATCAACTAAAATATAAAAAAAAAAAATGGCAAAAATCAAGGTCTTACAGCACAAATAAAGGAAAAATTCTAAAAAGTAGAAAGTAAAGGACTTTATTAATTGGCGTAAATACATACATAGTTACGCCAATTAATAAAGACCTCTGAGTTGTATGGGCGCTCATACAATTTAGAGGTCTAGCTTAATTGGCACTTACCTCAAATAAGGTAAATAAATAAAATTGTGCATTCCCGTGATGGACGAACGATGGACGAAGTTTGTACGGAACCCTAGGTGCGCGAGTCCGACTCGCACTTGGCCGGTTTTTTATATTGCCTAAAAAATGTGTTAATGTATGTAGTACTTACTCGTACATTTCCAGTTGTCTTTGACGTCTTTAATTACATGTAGATAATGAAATGCAAATTTCCAATTTACTAATAACTAAGTATCTACATATTCAGGTATAGCAGCAGTTAAGGATAGACTAAAGAAGAAATTCATAGAATTTTGAAGTACGAAATGTTCTGGTAAATATTTTATTTTATTTTGCACGGTGATATAATAGGTATTTCCTATCCTTAAATAGTTTTGTTTTTGAGCTAAACATACTAACAACAAGCCTAATTGTTTTAAAAAAATATATATTCTGTTTGTAATTTTTTCACATCATCATTTTCATATAATTTTAATAATTTAATTCCTATATATAATATATTTAAATACAGGTATACATCAAACAAAAATAATAAATATAATGCTCGAAGAATATTTATTTAGTTTGATTTGGGTATCAGCATTTTGTTAGATACCTTTTGTTTTTTTTCAATAATAGATTAGAATAAAATTATTGGGATTTCAGTGTTGGCAACTATCTATTTACTTTTTAAATGTGTTTGTTTATAGTTCTGGTAACGATACATGTCTGTCGCCGACAACTGGCACAGCTCCTCAGACGTTCACAACAGCATTGCAATTCTTCTTAGCAGCACAGTGTCTCATCAACGACGTGCCACTACCAAACGCTGACGTGGAAAGTAAGTTGGCCTTACTAATTAATATCATTAGCAATAACTTTACTCGCGCGCGATTCCTGGAATTATTTTATTTTGTAGGTAGTTTTGGGACGCGCGTCCCATTCGCGAGCCAACCGATTAACCGGTTTTTTTAATGGAAAATATTAACTGTAGGTATATATATTAAGACTAACGCATATTATATTACATGTGCATTATTAAAATACTTATTATTACCCAAATTAAATGATTAAACTAGTATTAATACATTAGATAAATACCAAACAATTTGAACAAATAAGTTAGAACAAAATACAGGGTTATTTTTTAATCACTGGCAATACTTGCAGGGGTGGATAGTACTCATCAATATGAACAACTTTTATTATGGGACCAACTCTGATATCGCATAAAATAAAATGGTTTCTTCATACATTTTGGTCGAGTAGGTATTGAATTTTTGTATGGAACAGCTCATACATTTTTCGTGATTTCACAGTTAGTCCAATAGTAAAAGATATTCATATTGATGAGTACTTCCACCCCTGCAAGTATTGCTAGTGACAAAAAGTCACCCAGTATGTTAACCAACGAAATGATAATTCACAAACACAATATTCAATTTTCATCCGACAATTTAATCAGATGTTAATTGATTTCATTTATTCAATTACTTTCTTGCGCAACAACTCCGACAACTCTTGGGCTTGTAGCAACCGGCGTCAATCATTCTCTGAATTGAAGCACTCATTTCAAATTGTTAAGAAGAGCGATCTCCAGCTGATGTCTCAGTTTTGGTACTAAAATAATGACTGCATATAAAATTCACTGATCTTTAGCTCATTGGTAGTGACGTCGAATACCGCAGCGAAGGTCGTGGGTTCGAATCTTACAATGAGCTTGCGTTTATAGTGAAGGCAACGTCGTGAGGAAATTATAACCCGGTGGTAGGGTACTTTGTAGTGTCACGACGAAGATCTTACAGCCCACGCTGTTGAAGTAGTGGATATAAAAAATGTAATAATCCTAACTAATATTATAAATGCGAATGTGCGTTTATTTGTTTATTACCTTTTCACGCCTAAACCGCTGAACTGCTATGTTATTCTGTACTAAAACTCGACGGTGAATTCTCCAAGTGACTATTCTCTGTCTCACTCGTGAACTCCTGATTACCGAGTTTCACGAGCGAGACAGAGAATAGTCGCTTCGAGAATTCACTGTCGAGTTTTAGTACAGAATAGCATAGCTGATCGCGATGAAATTGTATGTAATGGTATGCAGATAGCCTATGGTAAGGAGAGGGACATGGTTACTTTTTTTTCTTGGGGACGTTGGTGAATCTGCGGGACGCCCTCCGTAAATGTACTAGATTTATAAAATAAAAACTGTAACAATACAAAACAAAGATATAAAAGCAACAAAATACTTGTACATTGATTAAAATTTTAGATTATAGAAAGAGATGGATGGGTATTCAATGAGCGGTAGAACTATAATAAAAGTATATAAAACATACCCGAATTCGGTTAAGGATGTTCGAGTCACGTAGACGGCTTCAGATGATTTTTATTGACTTTACGCATAAATAATACATCATTTGTCGTTACAAAGTCGTGGATTCAAAATCGAATAAGCTTGAGATTCTGTGAAGGAAAACATGATAAGGAAATCAAAGCATGGTGGCAGGATATTTGGTAGTACCCACCTGGCTGGCTACATCCTCAAGTTAAAAATCTACCTGCCGGTGTTCCAGTACCCAGCCAAATTATCACTTACCACGCTGAGATTGTAGTCAACCAAATACCTATACATGGTTAAAATGTCACAGTATGGGATTCTTCAAAAGGGGCGTAAAAAGAGTTCTCAAGATCGACAACATAGGCAATTCCTCTGGTATTGCAAATGTTCATAGGCGGCGGTGGATACATACCATCGGTGGGCCGTCTGCCGGCTTGTCAACCAACAGACATATAAAAAAAAACCCAGTAAATATAACACTATGAACTTGAGTCATACATAATAGAGATTCTGAATTAATTCAATGAAATATTGCTTTTCTGTGTCACCACACCACTCAATTAAAAACGTGTTCCAATTTTGAAAAATATACATGGCATACTGGCCACCGGTCAAGTAACCATTGATGTATAATGAGAAAAAAGTAGTATCATTACGTAGTACCTACCCACCATGCTGACTATCCTCAAGAAGTATCTGCCGATGTGTTCCAGCAGCTGAACTTGAGAGCTATAATAGTTTCCTACGGCTACATCACTTGTCATAGTGAAATAGTGGTCATGCAAAGGTATGCTAATGCTATAAAATTAAATGCTATGCTAATATGCTCCCTATACATGGTAAAATAATCGCATTGATCTTTTAACTATAGTAACGATATGCTGATGTTAGGAGAAAGACATGACAACAAAGAAAACACTTTTTTTGACTGACGAACCTACTTCAAACAATAGGGTATTTTACTCTATATGAGAAAAAATCTAAAAATATACAATTTAGATAGCTTAGGCAATAAGCAGTCGGAAAATGTTAGTTTTAGTTCACAAAATATATAATATAATAACTCAATTAATTTTAAAATTAATTTCAAAGCTTTCAGTTTTTTTAAACTGTTTCTAAACAAGCGAAACAGTAGCCGCCATTATAATGACGTCATACGGTGCTGTATGCAATGCCTGATTTAGAGTTCTGACCACCCTAGGCTAACTATGTATGCATCCCCCAGCCTGTCCTGTCGTACTCTTTTACAAGTATGTACAGAAGAGAGCTTACGTATCATCTTTGAATCAAACTGTCAGTAAGTAGATAGTTAAACGAAAGACGAAACGAACCAAATACATTCCATTAAGTACTTATTTTTACAATCTATTTATTTTATCCTAAAAATATACAAAATTAGAAATTATATTTTAACGCACGTATTTTCCCAAAATTACCAAATATATTATGTAAGTAAGTCTCAGCTCAACGCCGAACCCGCCGCCCCCTTGTTCCTTGCGCCCTAGGCTCTAGCCTTATTAGCCTGTGGGTAAATCAGGCCCTGGCTGTATGTAAACTAAAAAGTGTCAACTGAAGTATTATTATTATTATTTTTACACTAGTATTCATGCATTCAGGAACAGCACACTAATATAAAGGATAATAGCTCATTTTTAATTTATAAAATTTTATAAGTCCAATGGAGAACAATGTCAGGGCATTTATTTACTTACAAGAGACCAAATAACGTCATGACCGCAGAGTAGCATGGCGTCCAGCGTTTTCATAAAACTTCGCGCGAAAATGTAAAATGTAAAATTTAAATGCATTTCTATGGCACTTATCGATTGAATAATTTTTTTGTGTTTTTTTGGAGGCTTATTACCCTATTATGTCGTTCGTGAAAATTTTGAAATTAGAACATAATTAATAATAACCAAGTAGTACCTAATTACATGGACACATTGCACAGGTGTTCGTGATATCAGAGCCTTGATCATTTGTAAATATATAATATTATTATCATACTAATACTATTATTATAATAAACGCTAATATTTACTTTGTAAATATCCGTTCAAATTATTAGATGGAATATAAATATTTCTATTTAGGGTAAATACATAAATTACCACAACAAATTTAAATTATTACGACGGTTTTTTTTATATTCAACACCTTCAGTAAGTAAAGTGATGTTTATATGTGTATTATTTTATCAATATCTAGCTTTTTATACTAACTAGACTAGCTTTTACCAACGACTTCGTCCGAGTGGTATTTGTTTATCACGGAATTGTATTTTTTTCGGGATAAAAAGTAGCCAAAGTTGTCGTGAGAAGGTAAAACCCGTTATAATATTTAGTATGGATTGTATATCCATTACTTTTTACGATTTCAGAATTGGTCAAATAATAAAGATTTTTTGCCCTGTAGTTTCACCCGCGATTGTCTATGTTACCCCCTTGGGACCTGAATTAAAAAAAACTATTTCTAAGTGAATACCTACGTTATATATGGAACCTGTTTGCAAAATTTTAAGTATCAAGTTTCATGGATTCAACCGCAAAAGGCGTAAACATTAACTTGGTCAAAAGCAAACGTATCCTTTGAATCTTCCGCACCAGTCGCAGCTGCGACTTTCTACATGGTTATGGCGGGCTTTCAGTTCCTGAGATATAAAGATTTTTGAACCACACATAGGGCTGTTTTCCACCTCTGCGGTAACGAATATCAAACAATTCCATCATAGTGAGGACTCACGTGACGTAACCTATGCATATGCCTAATTTCATTCATCGTTAGAGCAGTTGGACAAAAACAATGATTACCCATAAAAACGGCTTCTCTTTTATATTGATTTTTTACATCGCGGGTATTTATATAGGTATAACAGTAGCTGTTCCCCTTGGTTTCACCCGCGTATTCGGTATAAAAAAACAACAATTTTTTCACATTTACGTACGGTTTTTCCAATATTTTCTATCATACAAACCTTGTCCTGACAATTACAAAAACAACAATAAAAAAATAGCCAAATAGGTGCAGCCGTTCTGAAGTGATGCGTTTATAGATTATTCTATGTCTAATGACTATTAATCTGTTATGAACATTGTATTATCATTAGGTATTCGGTGAAGGAGAACATCGTGAGGAAATATGGTATCCACGGTGTTAGGGTACTTTGTAGTACCCACCTGGCTGGCTACCACCCTCATGTTGAAAATCAGTCGCCAAACACCTATAATTGGTGTATTCTGGGAGCTGCATTTGAGAGCCAGTTCCTTCTAGGCTTTGTGTGCTTACCACATTCGGCCACATCATCACTTACCATGGTGAGATTGTGGTCAAACACAAGCCTATACAATGTTAGAAAAAAATGATATATAATATTTATGATTTTCGTAGTTACTTTATTAAACTATTTTTTGTGTTTAATTTTTCAGACTATGATCAGTTTGACTTCATAATAGTAGGCGCTGGTACAGCTGGATGTGTACTTGCAAATAGATTGAGTGAAATCAAAGAATGGAAAATACTATTACTTGAAGCTGGAAGTGACCCACCCATCGAAAGTAAGGTACAGAATGACCATACTATTTTATTTATAATATTTGCAAATACTTTATTGATTTTCTTGGTTAGTTTAAATCTAAACATTTATAGCTCTTAGATTCCAGGCTTAGACAAAGGTGTTTTTGGCACTAATTTCGATTGGCAGTACAAAACAGTTAACAACGGGAGAACGAACCAAGCAAAGGTAAATGGGTTTATAAAGTGGCCGAGAGGAAAAATGCTTGGCGGAAGCAGCAACCTTAATGCAATGATATATATAAAAGGAAATCCAGAAGACTATCGAACGTGGTATGACTCTGGTAACGTTCAATGGCACCCAGATATTGTAAGTCAATACTTCAAAAAAGCAGAAAATTTACAAAACATGGATTTATTAAATGATCCAGTCACAAGCAACACTTACGGTCACGAAGGACTACTTGTCATTAATACATTTAATAGCACTTATAGACCAACTACTGAAAAAGTTCTTGCTTCTTACGACGAACTTGGTTTCAAGAAAGTGCGTGACCTAAACACCGCAAAAGTTTTGGGTTCTGGAATAACAACAGCAACCGCAAAAAGTGGAATAAGGGAAAGTGCTGATAGGGCTTACTTAGATCTAATACGTAACCGCAAAAACTTAAAAATAATAAAAAACGCTTTTGTTACAAAAATTTTAATAAATTCATCTAAAGAGGCGTATGGAGTCGAAGTTGAAATAGACAATACTATCATGACATTTTACAGTTGTCGCGAAGTAATTGTGAGTGGTGGAGCAATCAATTCTCCTCAATTATTGATGTTGTCTGGGATAGGACCCAGAGAGCATCTAGAATCTATGAATATTACGTGTATAGTTGACTCACCTATGGTAGGAAAAAATCTACAGGACCACTGTATTATACCAGTAACAATATATGGAAATGAACCGGGTGAAACTGACCAAGCAAAACAAAATTTTGGAGTTGTTCAGTACCTCTATAATCATACGGGCTATTTAGCTCAAAATAGTTTCACTGATATACTTACATTTTATTCTGATAAAAAAAATGCCACGTATCCAGATTTTCAAAGCCATCTTTCAATTATTTGGAAGAACTCAAGCCTCGTTGAGAAGACTTTCACTCGACAAAACTTTAAACAATCTGTGATAAATTCAATTGTTGATCAGAATGTCGATTATGCACTTTACTATTTTATGTTCAATTTATTGCATCCTTTTTCGAGAGGAAGGATAACATTGAAATCAAATGATCCAAAAGATCATCCTGATATAAATGCAAATTACTTTGATGATCCCCGTGATTTAAAAGCTGCTGCTAAGGGAATTAAAATGCTAACAAAAATTGTTCATACAAAATACTTTAAATCAATAGACGCTTTCTTAGGTAGAATTGCTTGGCCTCCCTGTGACGATTTTGACTTGGATAGTGAACAATATTGGGAATGTATTTGTATAAATATGGTGCTAACAGTATATCATCCTGTAGGCACTTGTCAGATGGGCCCAGACGATAAAACATCAGTAGTAGATGGACAATTAAAGGTTCATGGAGTGGAATATTTAAGAGTAATTGACGCAAGTATAATGCCTACTATAACTAGTGGGAACACAAATGGTCCTACTGGAATGATAGGAGAAAGAGGATCAGATTTGATAAAGGAAGATCATTTTAAGCTATAACGAAAGAATATAATATATATTTTATGATAATATTCATTTATTGAAACAACAAACAAATATGCTACAGTTGATTTAATATTACTAAATAAATGATTAATCAAAGGTTTAGTAGCAGAATTAATGTACCCTGCAGAGATGCTTTAATAAAAATAAAACCCATCAAGATTTATAATTCTGTCATCGTAAAATGATCTTTGGTTAATGACACAGTAAAAATAATTATGAATACTAAAGGTCTTTCCTTCAGTATTGAAAATACCATTTTATTTAATTTAATTTAATATTTTTGTAATTTTTGACGTTTATAAAGTAAATATTACGATTTCATTAAATATAAAATAAATTATTGAGACTTCCCGTGACAAGAGGGCTGGCGTATATTTTGCCCAAAGAATTGGCATTGCCATTCAGCGTGGCAATGCTGCCAGCCTTTTTGGCACACTTCCGCTCGGCAGCGATTTGGGGCAATTTTTTTATTTATAAGTAAGTAGTTTTTAGTTTTTAATTTAAATTTTAGTATAGATATATATTTGTTTGTAAATAGATATCTCCATAAAAATTAAAAAATTGTGATTATCTGTGAAATAAATTATTAAAATGTATTAACATTATTTTTTACCCGGTCTCTAGATTTGTTAGCGTATTTGAGATTTAAATATAACTACTAGGAAATCTCGATCAGTCCTACCGGGCTAATTGATACTGGTGCGTTCGGTTTAATATTTATTGAGAAACAAATAGCAATTGCCAATAATATAGATTACTATCTTCCACCCTGCGGTTTCACCCCCGTTCCTGAGGGATCTTATGCTTTCCCGGGATAAAAGTATGCTATTTTTTAATTCAGAATATATTTTTCAAATTCTTCAAATATCCAAACATATCAACTTTCACGTTTATAATATTAGTAGGTAGGATAGGATAGTTGACTTTGAGCCACCACGGTTTGACTTTAAATAAATATTTGGTGTAAACCAGTTTTGGTTGTTGTTTATCTGACGGAACGGAGCAAGAAATAATTAATTAGCAACTTCAATTCTATCATCCTGTCTCAGCTACGCGCTATGGTTTAAAATAAGCAACACTATTATCAACATAAAAAAACAATAATAAATAAAATAACTCATGAAACACCAATTTTCTATGTGTGTTTTTAACCTACCTCTTTAATTAATTACAAAAAAAGAATAAAGAAATAAAAAATACAAAGAATTTCCACGAACCTGCCAACGCTGCTGATCGGCAAAGTTCAATGCAGGCTGCCAGCATTTCCTTGTTGGATGGTCAAGTAAATGCGTTGGCGAAAAAAGCTCCTCGTTTGCCGTGTCCCGAAGCTTCGTTGAGTTTTGACGATGAAGAACGGAACATCGGCGAACCCCCACGGACCTATTGTTTTAACCGCAAAAGACAAACATAATTTGGCCCGATGGATGCGTATTTTTTAATTTGGAATTTTCGGCATCTCAGGAACTTTTTAAGTTGCCGATATTATGTGAGATGGCGCAAATGTATCAACACAATATGTGGCATGTTCCAGTGACCAGTGGTCTGCCGACAGTCTACGGAATCATACGTAATTTGTATTTAGTTTTTTTGCTGTAAAAAGGATGTACTACCCTACCTACCTACCTACTTATAAAAAATTTGCTAATTAGCTACCAAAAGTCGGTTTTAAATGATTATCATTTTGATTTATGAAATGTGACTTTTGTTTTAAAAATTTCCAATTAAAACCTTTTGCTATGGTGGGAATTGGATAACAATTTTCATCTAAGTTAAGTGGTTTTCCAGCAACGCCAGTGTAAACATCTAGAGTTTTATTACAGTAAACCTACCGGAACACGACACAGGGTGTGGTGCCAAAACGACCGATACAAAACGCCTCTGTGCGAGACAGTCATTTATTTGTTACTCGGCGGAGAACTAAGTCTATGGCTAGTGGAAATGAAGCTATAATCTTAAGTAGATTAATAAAAATAGGTTCTGGTAAATTATAAATATGTCTCCAAACACCTACCGGTGTGTTTTGGGATCTGTACTTGAGAGCTTGTTCTTTCTAGGCTTTATGTACTTACCACCTTCGACCACATCATCACCATAGTAATATTATGGTTTAACGAAAGCCTACACTTACAAAGTAAAAAACCATAACAATTAAAGACTTTCTATGGTTATCTTGTTATTTTTCTGTATTACAATAATATAATACTACTTACATTTTTATTAATTATAAACTGAGTATGCACATAATTTTTCAGATAAATTGTCGAAGAAATAACGTAGACTATATCCATTATTCTATATAAGATAACCCAACCAAACTAAGTCAAAGTAAAGTGTAAAGATATTCATCCACGCTTACCGCAAATAAAATTTGGAAGAACAGTCCCCTACATCGCAGATCATACGTGAAATTTCATTGGGTTGGTCGCCCTCATACGTGTCAGGAAGTGGGACATGCTTCATGAATATAAATGAAGGATGAATTCTTCGAAGTCGCTATCAAGGTCTCTTACAAACGTAAAATTTGGAAATGGTCGTGTTTTTAAGTGACAGTTGTGGTAGTAATGATTGATTCTTATGTGAAACAATGATATACTGAATAGTCATGATTTTGCTTAAGCCTATCTCTCAAAATTGTGTGACGAAATTAAACTGAAAACTCTTCGGTCTTATCATAGCCAAAGTGATAAAAAGGCCTGAAGAATCAAAAGCCAACATCTCGAAATAAATGTACTACCTTACTTCTCATTAGAACAAGAAACCCAAAATATATCAAGCAGAATATGGACTTCTTAATATATGTATATACCTAGCTAATATTATATCTAATATATAAAATTCTCGTGTCACAGTGTTAGTCTGCAAACTCCTCCGAAACGGCTCAACCAATTTTTATGAATTTATTTCGTGTAGGTATATTTGGTAGGTCTGGGAATAGGTCGTAGACTATTTTTTTTACCGCTACGTGGGTGAAACCGCGGCGGACAGCTAGTATACTTATATTATTACCCAATGTTTTAAAAGAGTCAATGCCCTACATAGCACCAAATAAAAATATTATGTGTTCAAACACTGTGAATATAATATGACGTTTCTATTACAATAAATCCAACTATGAAAACACAATATATTTCAGCGAAGAGTAATAAACTATGGGGGAGTACCGACCTCAAATTAATCATGGTGGTGGCTCCGCATCAATGGTGCTCCTTTAGGGGAATATTAGGACACGAAATCATTGTTTATTCCACTACTCCGTCTATTTGAGTATGTGCCATGGGCATTTTATTGTATATTGAAAGTAAACAATTATTAAATTATCCTACTTATTATGTTTTAAATTATCATACATGTTAGGTATTCTCCAAGGAAACTTCGGTGGAGGTCTAACACTTTAGATAAATATAATTGTAATGGATTAAGAATTTTGCCCAGCATGTGGGGTAAGGAGAATAGAAGATAGATGGGTGTCTTACCTCGGGCTCCGGCGGTAGGTATCCGCAACGCACAGTTCCTTGCACACTCGCGGCAGAGTATTTGTCCGTTATCACATATGGAACAGGTACCCCGGGGTAAGGAGTGAAGATATAGAATGAGAACACAAGATAACACTATTTTCCAGCACTTTTTAAGGTATATTCATTACCAACGCGCTTTATTGATGGCGTTGGCGCGAACGAGTTCAGTTGACTGTCATTTTATTACTTTTTTATTTTGATTGACGCATTCGGTTCATGTTTGCGGCCAGCGCCTAGAGATGGCGCTTTATATTGAGCCCAGGTAATGAAGTAGGAAATGTGGAAGGAATAAAAGGATGACATGCTCTAACAATACATTTTTAAATTATCTTATTAAAAGCTATGCAAAAGCAGCGATTGATATAATAATATTATAAATTCGAAAGTAACATTGTCTGTTAACGCCTAAACCGCTGAACCGATAGCAATGACTCTGGTAGCCGAAGGACAGAGAAGGACATAGGGTTGGTACTCTTTTTACTCGAGAACGCGGGTGAAACCGCGGGGGATAACTAGTTTAATATCATTGAATGCTTGTTGTGTCTTTTTGTTGGATGGTGAATTGTTTTCTAGTCACATATTATGAAGATCTAAATTATATTGTTATAAATAATTGGTGTAAATATTGAAATTTTGTTCAACAATGTTAGGTATCTACATTCATCATATGAAAATCCTTATACAGAAATAACAAAACTGGATATTATTAAACTTTTATAAAGTACTCCATCTTGCTGTAACGAAGCATAATTTCCCGAAGGATAATCCGAAGTCGACATTATATAAAATACATGCCGTTTGAAAATTTCAAGGAATTACTGGAGTTTTTTATTTTTGTTTTGGTTAAATGTTCAAATGTTGACTTAGAGTTTCGATGTTTTTATTAAGAATCCAACTATTATTTATGTAACATTTCATAGATAGAACAAACTAGATAATATTTTTAGCAAGTTATATGTATAGTAATAAACATAAAGTAAATAAGCTTTTTCTTAATTTATAAGAAACGTCAAGCTAGTGAGACAAATGTATTTTGGAAAAAAAAAACACAAGACTCTGTATTTATATTATTTATTATCCAACTACAGCTGCAGTGCGGGTTGAAGTACAGCTGCTCTTCCTGACCATAAAAGTAAATCGTGAAATATAAAATAGCCTACTTTATTACAAAATAAAAAATAACAAACAATACAACAAAAATCAGTTACAAAATTCGACCCATACATACTAATAATAAATGCGAAAAAATTGTCACGACAACATATGTGACCTTATCGCTAAAGCAATTTTTAAGAAACTCTGTGCTAGTGTAAATTACAAGATTTTAAATTAGAAAAGTATTTTTTTTAACAAGTTACCTAACTGAATATATTAGAAAGGGCCCTAATATTTACCTTCATGTACCGGGATGTATCCACATAATCAAGGAGATTAAATTAAACTGGAATATTCAGTAGGATTAACGTGTCGAGTTTCTAGGATATATTATTGTCAAATAGCTAATAAAGGATTAGATATAATGAACTTTATATTGATTCAGTAATAAAATTAAAACCTTTCCTAATCGATGCAACTTATACAAACGCTTCCATTGATCTACGTCTATATACTACGCAACTAAGGATTCCTAGCTTATGTTCTGCGGTTTTACCCGCGTTCCCATTCAAAAATAGGTATTTATTGGAATAAAAAGTATCATATGCCGTTCAGCAATTTTTGCGTGATTGTGTAACTGACAAACATACACGCAAACTTTCTCATTTTTTTTATTAGTAATTTTAAATCTTCCAATTTAGAAGAGCATTAATACAATAACATATAACTAAATACTAATTACCTATCTAATAAAAAGTAGACTTGTATGCTATTGTATTGTTTATACGACTTTTATCTTTCGCCCAACAGATCCCAATGGTATTTCTAATAATGTATAAATACAATTTCTATATTTATTTGGTGTCCCATTTCACTTATATTTTCTTTTAATTTATCAGACAACAGACAAAATTTTGCCTCATCTTTCACATTTGTTTTGACACGTAAGTAAAGCATGTGGTAATCTAATAACTAATTAGCAACAGCTATGTCTGTGTACAGTTTGTCTTAAACATTTGCTATGTAATATTACATAATAGGTAATACTTAAAGTAAGACCATGCAAAGCTTTGTTTATAATTACACTAAGTTAGCAATAACTATCGGGCTGGCAAGTTACGCAAGTTACGCCCATGTAATTTATAGATTGTATGAAGATTTTTCTAACTATATTAATAAAAGCTTTTATTGAACTTTACTATGTGTCAGGCAGATGTACCTAAACAGTGGATATTAAGCCTAAACACAGTGGTAATTTTAGAAAATTCTCACTATAATACAAAATTACTTGTGTTTTACGCAGACCATAAAAAAACTGTATAACCATGACTTTGCGGTTGTAGGATAGCATTGTTTATATATTTTAGGTTTTTATGTCAACAGGTTGAAAAACTGCCAGAGGGTTTATATGTAATTATATTTTTAATTCGCCTACGTTTTAGAAGGAACTTATTATTTTACCCATCCCATATAATACTTAGTTATCGTAGTTTTTATTTTTGACCCTGTTGAAGCGTCAAAGCCATTCAAATGAACAATAAACGGAACACAGCTCTTTTATATACAGTTTATAAAGTTAGTTAAATAGATAGATCGTGTTGTCGAATACTTATCCTACATAAAGTGTTGACTAAAATAACTATCAAGACCTATACTTAAGATACAAAGCAAATCTTACCTGAGTTTACACATCCACTTAGTTCTCAAGTAGCACAAACTCAAATGAAGATAGATTGTGGAAATGTTGATATTATCAAAAGTTTATATTATCAGAGCTAAATATAGCTATGCCAAGCAAAGCGCTTTAAGCTACGCATGAGTATTATTAATTATGCTTTTGGGTATTCAATTTGTAAATATTCAATTTGTTTTTGAAGTGAAAATAAAAATGAAAAAAGAAACTTGTCGAGTGAAAATGGCAATGTCAAAAAAAAATGGGACAAATTGAATGTTTTCAATGCAATAATTTTAATTATTTAACAACTTGATTACTTTCCTTATCAAATAATAGGTTTTATCGATGTTTTAAGGCAGAAAAAACTCATTATGACATTTTAAACAGGCTTGCCTTTGACCATTGCTACTTTCCTGTGGCAAGGAAGATTGTTTTCTGGTAATTAATAAATTGCAGCAAATTATTAATTGGTTTTTTAATACGTAGATATCCTTTTTCTCAATTTAATCTTCTGACATGAATTTTTCGGCCTTTTAATCCAACAAGTAAGTAGAAACCAAGAACATAAATAAAAAATGCTCCCGAACATGTTTCCTGGAAAAAAAAGTGAGCTTGTTGTTGTTGTCTGTATTTCAATACAAACTAACTACGACAGTAATTAGCTTACTTTGTGAGAAATGAGTTATTTGAGTGTATCTTAATGGATTTAATATAAAACAGGCCAAAGCTAGTACAGGAATTAAATTTCCCTCTTTATTATTATTTTTATTTGCAAGACGTTTATTACTAAACCAGAACTAATATAAAATTTAATAAAATACATTATGATAAATAAGTATAAACAGAGTGGAAATTTGAAAAAGACATCAAGAATAGAAGTCCATTGAAGCTACTGAAAAATAATCCTATGAGAAAATCGTTAAATAAAAGTAGAAATAATCCATCTCAGATTATTATACACTGTAGTTTTTCGTAGCTCGTTCGTTTTGTTTTAATTGTATATTGTATGTTATTTTTGAAAAAATATAGCCAATAGTCAGATAAAAAATACCTATACAAAAAACGTAACCTTGTTGAGTTTCTTGCCGGTTCTCAGTTGATGGCTGACTTCCGAACCGGTGGTAACTTCAGTAAATTCGACTTTCATAAGTGCCATCCTAGGGCTTAAACTAAATAAATGGCTTTTACTTTGACTTTGAAAGCAACATAATTAGGTAAACAGCATTAATCAAAACTAAGGTTTTTACACTAGGCATTAACAAGAGCCAACAATATTCTATGATTTCGGACAGTTGACAAAACATATATATATATTTTTTCAATTCAACTTTCATTCAATTCTAGACGTTTTTAGTAAACCGTCATTTGTTAGTTCATGTCCCGCACTTGGATTCGGTGTCGTAGTAATTTTAACACAATGGTGAAGTGGTTTCCGCTATCACAGTAAAGCAATGATCGGTAACACAAATATATTTTTCAATAGAAGGAAATGTAATTACATAAGAACGTAACGTATGTATATAAATCTAAATATTATAATACAAAAGCCCATATTTATTTATTTATTTGTTTTATCTTTATCAATCACTACCAATCTTTTTAATTTTTATAGAATGTCACCAATACATACCTATACATTATTGTAATTTATTCCAACACCTGTCACTCGAGCTATATCCGAAGTGGTGCTACTACCTTGCTATATTTTTGCGCTGGCAAAGTAATAAATTAAATGTCTAATCCCACGTTTGTCGCGGGGAGTCGTCTCAATGAATCAGTCGGTACTTTGTCAACGTAACAGGGCTCTGTACTTACTGGAAAAGCTGCTTAATTTGACTCACTAATTTACTATATGGAGATTTAATGTTTATCTGATTGCGAATGTAATGTTCCGATCGGATTAAACAGTCCGATTGTTATTTGATTCATTTTGAGAGCGCAAATGCTTAAACTTTCTATTATTAGTTGTAACAAAATACGATAAAGAACAAAATAGGTTATTATATTAATAGATGAAATGTTATACTATAACACGTCCGTTGAAGAAGTTTGATGAAAAAAAGATCATAAATAAATAAATATTTTGGGATATCCATTCACAGCGATTAAATCCCAGACCATGCATAGCTTGTTCTATGGAAACCAGACAACAGATATACCTACTGTTATTTTTCTCTAAATATATATTTATATAGATATCATACCATACAGGACAAACAGACATCTTCATAAAAATGTCTATCCTGGGTAGGAATTGAACCACCACCACCACCTGTGGTATCTTACCAACCACGGTGCGTCATAGAGCTGATATCGTTTAGTTTTATTACATATTTTTATTAAAGGATTTATTCTGCAATGACAGTAGTATTATTAAGAAAAAGAAAATGTAAACCTTACCTAAATTTGATTGGTCAAAAAATCCTTTACAAAAAGCAATACCAACAAGACCTAACAACAAAATAAGAGGTTTCCAGCGACTGGGACCGCAATAAACTAGAACCGCGGTCCCAGCTGCCAGATTCATTTAATTTGAATTTTTCTTGCGGTGACTGGGACCACCCATAAATTAATAGTAAAATCTATTGTTCAAGCCAAAACAGTACAGTGAAACGAAAACTGGTGAAACCGCAGGGCGGAAGACAGGTATAAAATTTATGTGCGAGGTTTCCTCGCGGAAAAAAAATATCTGTGGAAATCATTATATTTTAAATTATTCAATTGATATTACAAAGAATTAATAAAAAAAAAATGCTGATTTCTTTCCATGTAACAGTACGTGAGTCGCAAAAGATGTCACGGACTTTAAAATATTGGTAGGTATATTTTCAATAGCCATCATTCTCGATCAAATAAATTGTATCAGAACCATTTCAAGTAGCCTAAAATCTCTAATTCAATCACATCAAAACAGGACTTAATACTGATTCGATTTTGCTCAACGATCTAAGATTGAATGAATATCTAATCAAGAAGCAAAGAGAAAGCCCTGCTAATGATTGTCAAGACTTCGTTAAATTTAAATAAAGAGAGCTGGTAAGACTACAACAATATTTGATTGTAAACATTTGATTTTAGATCCGTTTTCAATAAGTTTTTATTCTCTTTATCTCTATTAAATTATTATTTCTGTTTCTTAAAGATCAAGAGACCTTAGAACTATAAAATTCCCTTTTAAGTTCTTAACATAAGAGCTAGGTTAACTTTTATAACTTATACATAATTGACTCATTGCTGACCATTGTCCATTATTTGCAAACTAGTCTTTGACTGACGACGTTGTGCCCGCATCCGGGCTGTAAAGCCAAAGTTTGAGCAGCAAATGCCTAGTTGATTTTGTGTGCTTTATTTGTAACTAGCTTACTCTATTTATAATCCGCCCACGGATTCACCCGCGATCCTGTAGGATCTTATGTATTTTGGGATAAAAAGTATCCTGTTTTATTCCAGGAAATGAAGTAAATATTTGCCAAGTTTTATCCAAAACTGTTCACCCATTTATACATGACTAGCTTCCGCCCCGCGGTTTCACCCGCGTTACCGAGGGATCTTATGTTTTCCCGATATAAAAAGTAGCCTATAGTCTTCCTCGATAAATGGGATATGCAACACTGAAATAATTTTTCAAATCGAACCAGTAGTTTAAACAAACAAACTCTTCAGCTTTATAATAGTATAGATAGAGTCACAAACATACAAACATTCAAATTTATTATATAACTAGCTTCCGCCATGCGATTTCACCCGCGTTCCCGAGGGATCTTATGTTTTCCCGGGATACAAAGTAGCTTATGTGTTTATCCAGGGTGTCAGCAACCTCCATACCAAATTTCATCAAAATTAGCCGTTTTAGCGTGAAGAAGTATCAAATACACACACTCAAAAACGCAAATTGTGATGTCATTAGCAAGATGCGCTTTTGCTATGGCAACCGTAAATTCGACCTGGTTCTTTAGTATATACTTCTTATTATAGGGCGCTAGGGTTTTATTTTCTTTGCAATCTTTATATAGGGATTGAACATAGTTGAATAATTAGGGCAAGTTCTAAAAGAAAAGCAATTATATAAGTATAAACATTAATTCCCGTGCTTTACTTATCAAACAACTTCATTGATGGTTCAAGTATGGTTCAACTTATAAAAAAGCAATTTTCACGCTACACTTTATCAGATCTTGACATTTACTCAACAACTTCTGAAGTTATGGACTTTGAAAATCAAAGGTACGTTTTATTGACTTTATAATTGTTGGGCGACAGGTGTCAATTAACATAAACTTTCGATTGAAAAACAATAAACAGGTGGTTTTTGATATCATTATTTAAATAGGATTAAATGGCTTGATTAGCTACTAACAGACATTAAGTTAAGAAGGTATAATTACAATTTAGATATTAGGAACATACAAAATAATGTCTGATCTTACTGTTTTATTATTTATTAGCTGTTCCCCTCGGTTTCTCCCGCGTTCCCGGGGGATCTTATGTTTTCCCGGGATAAAAAGCAACAAGTAAAAAGAACATTGGTCCGGAAACACGTTGTTAAACGTTTCACGATTTTATCATCCACGATTGGCCGTATCGACAAGTAGACTCGGATACTTTAGGTTAGGCTTGCTACGCTTCGCGATCGCCATACACTTCATGGTTTCTTTTTTTCCTCCCCTCGCTCCGCTATTCCCGCGTAGCCAATGACATCTTGAATGTAATACATTTCCGATTGCTATTTAGGAAATGTATAGATTTCCGAGGAAATGTGTCTGATATAATTGTTTTCACACATTTCCGGGCGATTTTAGGAATAGGGTATTTGACTGACATTGAAATCAGCAACTTTTTATGAAATGTCAAAACGATAGGTTTACATGGAGTTTTGTATGAAATACAAGCATGTGACGTCATAATTATATAGCATACTCTTGATGGTTAGATTGGTCATTAAAAATCATAATAAGGATAAATTTAATAAAATAATCGTGGTTTCCCCTTTTTTTTAGATGTTTTATACATTGGATAGTGTTGGATAATTTATTTTGAATACAGGCAAATACCCTATTATATACATTTCTAGGAATTGTATACAATGACGGCTTACACACATTTACGTTTACATAATAATATACACTTAGCAAAATTCGAAAGCAGCTTTAAGGTAACACCTATATTCATAATATTATTGGTTCTAAAATACTACATTCGTAACACCAAATCAATCTTCTTCTCTTTCGGTATCACTCTTGACAGAGTGGTTGTGGTCATCACTTCAGGTGTTGGTGGCAAGCTTCACAGCACGCCGCCACTCTTCTCTGATGGCCGCCTTCCTCGTGCATTCATGAAGTGATGATGAGTCATTTACTTCCGCTTTTATCTGGTCAGTCCACCTCATAGGCGATTTTCCTCGTGGCCTGGTACCCTCAACCTTTCCCTGGACCACAAGTCGCTCAATAGCCACCTCCCCTCGGCGGCATACGTGACCAAAAAAGGTGAGGATACGGGACTGTACCAAAGATGATAAACGCTGCTTGATGCCGAGTTCTCGAAGTATAGACTCTTTGGTACGGAATTCAATCAATCCAAATCAATACATCTAAAGAAAATCCCTAGTAAATTTTAATAAGTAGGTATGTACATACCAAAAACGATCAAATACAATCGTTTTTGGTACATACAAAACAATTTACGATACTTCTCAACTATAGCATATTGTTGATTGAAAAATAAGTAACAGAACAATTAAACATTAACTACCAAATTAATTGATAACAGATATACATAATAAGTTTGATGATAATCAACACAACATTAGCAACAATGATACGATAAGTTATTTCGCCATGTCGCTTTGACATTTCGGTGACAAATGAGCGATCGGCTTAACAAGGCATGTAGGGTCATACTGAGCTAGAAGCCATTTCGTGTACCTACTATGTCTTTTTTATTATCATTATTGGTTATATATAATGGACAAGGAGTTTATTGCAATGTTTAATACAGTTGAATATAAGAAAGATTCTATAATATTATTCATAATTTTTAGGGTATTAAGCCTACGTCATCCATTTGTCAGTTCGTCACGGGGTTGTATCTTTTTAATCATAATAGGTAGTTAGTTGAAAATTTCACAGAATGCGTATTACTCTTGTTGTAATTTTTAAGTTCAGATAGAGGTCTGAACTTAAAAATTACAACAAGACGCAACCGAAAGGGGGAAAAAGGTATTTTAAAGAAAATATTTTTAAAATACCTTTTTAGCGATACCCGATACAATGTGGTATACGATCAAAAAATATATTATCAGCCCAGTAGGGGAAAAGTTAAAAATATATCAACAATTCTATTTGATAAACTTGTTTTCGACGTATGTATGTATAACTATGTTAAATTTCAGCATCGTGTCTGTGTAGTCTAAGAGTAAAATGACCGGCTTATTCCCAAAGTACTCCATTCTTTTGTTCTCAAAAGATAAGAATCCCATACATTAATTCTCAAAGTACTCCAAAGAATTATTATTTAAAATAAATTATTTAAAAATTAAATTTTTTTGTTCCCATCCTACTCCACGGGTAGCTGACATTATTCCCAAAGTACTCCAGTGATATTCATCATCAATTCCCAAACTACTCCATTTGAAAATAGCGTAATATTAACGTATTTTATTCTACTCCTTGTGATGGGGTACAGTCAGTTACAGTATTTATAAACACTTGCAAACTATTAGATAAAAATATGGATAAGGACAATGCTGAGGACGCAAGACCAAATACCGAAGTTTCGGGATTTCATTTTGTGTCTGGACAGAGTGAGTACTTTTATTAATTTTATTCTATCTACTAGCGATTGAAATTCAGGGTGTAACGTAAAGCGTTAACTAAGCGATAATAACGCCGTATTTTTTTTTGTAAAATTCCATTACGTTACTGAATCGGGATGATATATTAATTGATATATTATGTATTTATTTTTAGAAGGAAGAGTTTTAGTTCGTGCCCGATACCAATTATATTTACACCACACTATCGAAGAACGACGTTTAAAAAACCAAATCAAGTGGAAATTCCAATTTCATTTGAGGAGTTTTTGTTATTTCGTGACAATAACTCAGCCTTTGCTACCTCAGAGGGCAGAAGAATATTACGACAAGGTCAAACTTGTTTCATGGACGGAACCTTTTGGAGTTGTCCCAAGCAATTTTATCAGCTGTATTCGATTCACGTGGACATGGGCAGCGATGAAAGTCAAACAATAATATGTCTAGTTGTTTTCGTTCTTCTACCTAATAAAGAACAGCATACATATGAAGTTATGGTTAGCTTGATAAAAAGACATGTGCCAGAATGGAATCCTGAGAAATGTATTGTGGACTATGAAATTTTAATCATTAATGCTTTAATTAAGCATGACATTTCCCAATGCCATAGCCAAAGGATGCAATTTCCATTTTAAACAAGCAATTTCTAAAAAAAGTCGAGAGGTTGGAATTAAAACCAAAACCGAATTACAACATGTGGTTAAATATAGTGCTTTAGCTCATCTTCCAATTGAGTTTCTTGAAGATGGTTGGTTGGCAATAATGGAAGAAGCCCCCAACAGCGAAAGTGCCACAAACTTTAATAATTACTTTGTTTCCACTTGGCTTGACAGTGCATCTTTTCCTGTAGAATTATGGAATTGCGAAGGACAACGTCACAGAAATAATTTGGTTGAATCGTGGCACAAAAGACTTAATAACGTGACAACAAAAAAGCCACGCCTGCTTAAGTTTTTAGAAACTATTAAAGACGAAGCTCTTCACTTTGAACGGTATCGGTGTACTGCTCACATTAATAGAAGCTGGCAGTCAATAAACAGGGACTTGAAACTGGCTTTGATTGTGAAACATTTTAAAGAAAAAAAAATACTGTGTTACAAACATTACATCAAATTAGTAATTGATTTTAATTCTGATACTACTGCATTTTTGTTATTGTTTTAGCTGATTTTATATCTTTTTAATTATATAACTAATAGAGAGTTAGAATAAGACTGATTTTTACAATTATTTATACGTTCAAGTTTAATGATTTTTATTACCTGGTAAGTTCTTAAATGACTTTTGTTTGCGTTGATTTATTTTATTTTTAAATTATACATTTAACTTTTATTTTTCTATTTTATTAGTTTTTAAGTTAAATTTAGCTCTAAATCTGGAGACTGATTATTTTGATTTTTTTTAAACGTGTAATAATTATTACAAAACAATCACTGTATTTTATTTTATCTTCTTTATTGAAATTTATTTTGGCAGTAAAAAACAGTCAATATATATGAAAAAATTAATATTCGATACAAAATATTATTTTAGATTATATATCTACCTATAGTGCCAACAAATAGTTATAAAATGAAAACAAAAAACAAAACATGGTAGGATTTTTTTAAAGAAAAAGTCTATCTATTCCTCATAGTTTAACATATTTTTGAACATGACTGTACCTTCTGCATAAGATGCAAATTACATATATCTTATAATAAGTGCGTGGAGTAGTTTGGGAATGAATGTATGGGTTATTTAATTTTTGGAAACAAGTAGGGTGGAGTACTTTGGGAACATTTTAATATTCTCATGGAGTAGAATGAAACTAAATTTATAAACTAATAATTCGATGATTTTTTTCGTGGAGTACTTTGGGAATTTTTTTTGGAGTACTTTGGGAATAAGCCAAATGACGGCTCATGTCTGTCATGGTCGGACACACGGAACCCTCAAAAGATTTTTAATAACCAAATTGTTTTTGCATGATAGAATAATCTCTTCAAATCCCAATGAGTCATCTTCTATTGTTGTTTGTTCGAACGCGTAGGTCGCCGGGTCGAGACAGGTTAAGAAAATTAAAGTCCTATAGTTAAAACAACGAAGCTATAATGGTACCATTGTACTTTTAACGTCCTTTTCTAATATTATGAATGTGAAAGAGAGTCCATATATATAATGCATCTTCACGGCTAATGATCTTATTCAGATGATAGTTGGCAGTAAAACTATTGGTAGCTTAAAACCCAGAGATGGGCATATGAACTTTTAATCTACAAGACTGATGATTTTTTACATATAGATAGTTTATGGACCGGAATGTGACATGAGCTACTTTTTATCTCAGTATCGCGGGTGAACCCGTGTGACGCAAGCTAGTAGTATAATAGCTTGTTACGTAGTTCAACAAAGGATACTTTACAGATGTTCTAACTCAGTTAAGAAGCGATACTACGTTGAAACTTTGTTCAAGTGCTCCGTTATTGTCTGATATGGAACAGTCACTTAGTTAGGATAAATATAACCGATTGCTTTATGAAAAAAAAAGATCAAATGTTATATAATACTTATCTATAAAACCTATATATTAGAAGCTACATTCCTCAGAGAGCTGTTTTAAAAAGATTTTGCACACAAAAAAAAACATATACTTTCATAATTAATCCTTTTCTGCTTAAAAACTACTCCCGGTACTGTAATCTCGAGCCGGAGTAGACTAATAAATCATTGGGCTATGTCATAAAGGACCTAAGGTATAAGATAAAAGGCTCTAATAAATTATAGCGGAATAGCTCGTGGCTATCTTAGTATAATCATGTAAGAGTTACCGATAAAAATCGAGATAAAACTATTGTTAATAGACGTTTATTGGAATTTTTATAGATAACTTGCCACCCCCGCGGTTTGACCCGCGTTCTCGAGAAAAAAAGTAGGCTATTTCCTTTTCTTTACCATAGGCTATCTGCGTACGAAATATCATCGTGATCGGTATGAAATGGTAACGGACAGAATTACTTTCGCGTTTATAATATTAGCATACCTACATCCGTATAATTATTATAGTATGGATGTATTTTTACTCGTTAATTTAGGTTAATTTTAGTTTATTTTCCTTTTTAATAAATAAATTAATAGAATGATTATATTATAAAGATTTATATAATGTGTTAATTTCATTTTATAATATAGATTCTGTATGCATACATTTGTTTAAATAAATTAAAAGAACATTATTTACATGCTAAATTAAAATTAAAGACACTACTAAGAAATAATAAAATTCCCCAATTTGCAGCATTGCAGCATTTCCACGCTGAAGGCCAATTCTTTGGGCAAATACTTACAAGAAAGCCCTCTTGTCACGAGAGGTCTCAATGAGTCCAAAGAAGACGTCTTTTAACATCTATATTAAACTAAATGGCAATAGATTTTTAGTTCCCAGGCACTGAGTTGTATAGTATCTTTAGTTTCCGAAATAATCTGAGATCTAAATTGATCTATTTACTAATTCGATAGGCATTTGCGACAGGCCAATAAAGCAGCTAAGTCCTACTAATTACAAAAAAGATTAAAATAAAACTAAAGCTTTCTGAAGCAGCTTACGTCAAGTACCAAAGTGCGATTTATGGAAGTGACTATAAAGCTCGAGCTTTCTATCTAACAACCAACGCAAAAAGAAATGGATAACGGCTGACTTTAGATAGCACTGTTTTTGTATGTCACGTGTATGTAAACGTTGAAACTTACCGGTTTTTGGCACGAACACGGTTCAAAGCACTGGTTTAAGTTTAAAGTTAGCTAGGTACTACATTGAAATGTTTAGTATCAACAGGGTTGTACATTGTAACCCTTATTTGATTTGGGTTTACTTTTCATTGTCTATCTATCCCATATGTATGTCGAATTGTTTTAACTTGTTGTTAACTTACTAGGTATTTATCTATATTTTTTAAGTAACATTATTTCACCAGAATAAGTACTTGTTATGATGTGCTGGTTTGTGGGATTCAGTATTGAAAGGATGCCTTTAAGTAGTGAAACCCACAGCCATTGCTAAGACTACAAATGTCCATCTGTCCATCCGCCCGTCTGTTGGTTTGTCCGTCTGTTTTTCACAGTACTGTATTTTTAAAACGTAATAGTTAGTCAGTTGTAATTTTCATAGAATGTATTTTCTTATGGCTTTATCATAACAAATAATAAAACATTGTATTAAATAAAAATTCGTGGGGAGTCCCCTCAAAAGAAATTCATACTTTTATTTTAATATTTAGTGTAAGTAGTTAAGTTTGATGTTTTTGTTTGTAATAATTGTTGTAAATAAATTATTGAATTTTTAAATACAGAACCTTAAAATTATAGTTAGTAAATAGCTTTCTGAAAATTGCAGTAATCCTAAATGGACGTACTGAAAGTTGATATAGCAGTCAGAATTCCAAAACTATGTAGACTAGAGTAAACAATAATTCAGCTACAATATTAATGGATTTACAGGCTTTAGAAAATGAAATGGGAATAGCTTAGTTAAGTAAATTTTTTTTTATGCAAATGAGGGAACGATTTAAAATATTATGTATCCACACATAAAATAATTGTCTGTAATGAATATTGTAATTGTTATCATTTTTATGTATATTATTAATTGCTTGTTAGGTAAGAAAAAGTATTACCAATCGTAACTGACTAGGTAAAAAAGACAAATAGAGCCCCCCTGGCTTACAGGGCATCAAAAAACTCATCCGCACCACTGTCAACAGGAAAAGTGCCTAAATGACTGGCAGTTTTTTACTTATAAAAACTAAAGCAAACTATTAATTTTGTTCTCAATTTTGATATAATCTTCCTGATTATACAGAAAATAAATAATAAAATATCGACAAAACCGTTTATTTTTTACTATTTAGGCCTGTAGTTTTTGACCACAAACTCACTATGGTAAGTGATGGTGTGGCATAAGGTGGTACATGCTAGCCAGTCAGGCGGTTACTACATAGTACCCTACAATTTAGTATAGAGAACACCCATCCTAACATATAATACTGCAATAGCTCAAAACTTGTAACTAACATTGAGTTTCAAAACTATGTGCCCGTTTGTTTATGTGCTGATAGATAGTACTTGGCTAACTTTGTCTGTTTCTAACAAAGGGAACATGACCTACGACAATCTGAGTTTTGGGTTTGTAATGATAAATATAGCTTGTTATAATACTTGTCGAGTTATGTTACATGCGCATGTATATAAATATAGTAGCCGGATAGATTGTCCAAAAAGTCTTCTATATACGCTTTGTAAGATCGTCGCGACATTGGCAATCATTAGAAGTAATTATAGCATACTAGCTTCCGCCCGCGGTTTCACGCGCTTTCCAAGGAGTCTTATGTTTTCCCGGGATAAAAATTAGCATATAGCCTTCCTCGATAAATGGGCTATCCAATAATAAAATATTTTTTCAATTCGAACCAGCAGTTCCTGAGATTAGCGCGTTCAAACAAACAAACTCTTCAGCTTTATAATATTAATATTATAATATAGATAAGTATTTAAGTATAGAATAAGTACCTACCTACATTATCTAATTAATTATTAAGATATAATATATTCATAAACATTTACTAAAGTGATAATAGTTCAGTGATATAGTGATGTCAGATACCGCGGTGATGGTCGTGGGTTCGAATCCTACAATGAACCCGAGCTTTCAGTGAAGGAAAACATCGTGAGGAAACCATAGCATGGAAGCAGGTTTCTCTTAAGTTGAAAATATGTCACCAAGTGTCTATTGGTTGGTTCTGGCAGCTGTACTTGAGAGCAAGTTGTTTTAACAGTAACCACTCAGCATCAGGTGGTTAGCCGGTTTGGTTGTCAACCTCTAACTTAAAAAAATATATAAGTAGACACATAGTAGCTTTTGGATTGGTTCTTCTACAAGAAAATATTGCCGTGTCCAATGTTTACATTTTATACTTTAAAATCCAATATGTGATAAGATAAGTACTTCTAATTATAATATGTATTAGTTTAGAAGTACTTCCAATATGCGGTGGCAGTTAGATTGCTTGATTGATTGAGGTGTTTGGCGTTTCATCGCCTTTAAAATTACATTAAACTCATTTTATAAAAAAAATCAAGTGAAAAATATTGTAGAAGCTTAAATTTATCCAGCCAACGATATCTCTCCGATCATTATCATTATACTCCGGTGCTTTTAATGACGCTCTTTTAAAGGAAAATGCAACGCATTATGAAATCGGAGCGCGTCGGAGCATTCTATGAAATAGCGGTTGAAAATAAGATCATTTTAAAATATTTGTGCACAAAATGTTGAAGAGGGAAACCATATCATTTGTAACAAGATAATTACGGTTGTTGTTGTATATGAGAAAATGTATTTTTATTATTATTTGCAACTTATGTTAGTAAAAGAAAGAAACGGCTTATTTTGGAGTCGTATAAAAATGACAGCTTACAAAATCTTACATTCTATACGATTTTGAAGTTAAAAATTTCACTTTCTAGCTTTGATGGTTCATAAATGTACCTATCTATATACCACATATTCTCTTCTCTTGTTAATTAACAAGAAAAAAAAATGCTTTAGTGCGTGTTGGTGGAAGACGAATGTATAGGACTCCGTAATCAGCATGCTGTGGTACAGTTTTACTAAGAGTGAACGTAAATTAAAGGAAAGTCTGTTAAATATACTACTAAATTAATCTATGCAATATTATATATTAATGCAAAGCTGTAGAGTTTTATTAATGCGCAAATTTGTGTGGATGTATGTCACGCAATCACTGATGGCTAAACGGAATGAGATAGATCATAGCCTGGAATAAAACATAGTATAGTTTTTATCCCGGGAGAATATTAGATCAATTGGGAATGCGGGTAAAACTACGGGGAAGCTAGTACTGTGTACATTTTGTTCACGTACCTAAGTGAGGTATTTAATGAAAAAAACATACATCAAAGATAAATTAATATAACACATAGAAAAAGAAAAAAGTAATATATATGTACCATAATACGAACCTTTGAGTATGTGTACTGAAAAATAGATACGATTTATAGTAGTTGACGAGGGCTTATTTAAAATAGATTCATTCAGTGAACTAAAAAGAAGGGCATTGAATTTGATAAAATTCAAAATACTTACTAAAATTACCGATGCTGCGAAATTTAATTATTTAGTAGATAGAAAATTATATTGAGTTGGACAGATTGACTTAAAATAAAATTTATGTGGTGCAAATGCCGAGCGAATTTTTTGAGTGAACTATGGAATGACTCATTTTGTTGAGTAATTAAAAGTTTTGTTATTTATTTAATTTTAAACTTTCGCCAGCAAAATATTTTAGCAATTATTCAACCTGATATATGGCTAAATATTGCTGCTGCTAAAGTATTGAATTCTACTTGTTGCTAGATCCAGATGGAGTTGCTGCATCCAATTGGGTACTGATTTTACAAAATTAAAACAGTTGCAAATCAATTAGGTATAGGTAAGTATATTTTTTTAAATATGTGTGTATAAGTGGACATTTGACATTCCAGTCGATTGTATGGGATAAGGCTTTTCTAGTATTTAAGACGCTCTCAAATCTAATGTGGCGTTTTACTATTTAGTAATTAGTTTTGATATCCTAACTAAAGTTAAATGGAAAGTTAACCTAAAGTTAAAAGTAATGTTTTTTTTAACTTTTCTGTGTTACTAGTTACCTACACTAGATCCGTTGGATCAAGTATCATCACGTTTTGGACCGATCAATTCAAAGCGACCGACGACTCTTTTCTTTTCGCAGTTTGTTTTTAGTTAGGTATACCAACGTTTACATGACATAGGATTATTAAACAATCGAGAAGTGTACACGTTTCAATATTTTTGTTCCATATTTTTTCTGCAATGTTTTTACCATTTTGATACCTGTTTATTGTTTTATATAGTCATCATACCCATTGTTATTGTTTTTTTAATAATACTAAGTGTAGTATTTTCTAAATTAAAAGAAAATGAAATCTGATAAAGAATTTCAAAGTTATGTCAATAATAATTAACTAAGATACCTACCTACGTAAAACCCAATGGAGAATAATACGTGACTACAAACCTACTTCGCTATCAGATGTAGAGAATAAGGTCCAAAACTTGAGTCAAGATTCAAGAATATTTATTGAGATACCTAATCGAAAATACACCTTAGATCATTGGTCCATAGTTAAAAATCAATTGTTTTAATATCTACTAAAGAATTGACTAAGTTTTAGCTGACGAATTTTCATGTCAATCACTGTATTTATCATTCATTGATACACTGTCTCAATATTATAACGTTTTCACACCATACGTTGAAAATATATAGTATCTACTCCCCCTCTCTCTCTCCCCCTCACTCTCCCCCCTCTCTCTCACTCTCAAAATTGCAGAATTGCTAAATTATTCAATCATCGATGTAATCAAAAACAAATCAGTACCTAATTTATCATTAAAAGAATCCAAAATATATAATAGTAGATCGTAAAATTAAGTATGAAAATAAAAGAAAATATGGATGTATTGTGTAAGAAAGAGGATACAGCTATTTATAAAAGGTGTAAATGCTGAAATAATGGCTGATAGAGAGAAATAGAAAAAAAAGCATATTATGCCGACCACCACTTCCTTAATTTCTAGCATAACACAAGAACCAAGTAACTTTTTTAATAAAAGTATAAAAAGAAAAGTTTAACACAACCTCACATTGAAAGTTACAAATCGCATAACCTATCTTACTGGGAGTTCTCGCATAGCCATCTCATTTTTAACTCTATCTTAACGACGTAAGATATGATTTTCATTTTATAATAATTCCTTCTTGGAGAGGACGTTATAAATCAAAGCATATCAGAGGTAAATACAGACCTTGCATTCATTCAGATAAAAAAAAACTGAATAGTCAGTTTTGAAATATGAAATTTACTCTCTCTAGCTCTACCGTGCTTTGTTAACAATGACTTCGTTTACAAAGAATATTATATCTGGAAAAGTGAATATTTATTTATAATGGTTCTTTGTTATATTATTTTATAATATACCAAACAAATTATAATGATTTAAATTTTTTTTTTCTTAATAACTGCTGTACACCAAGATACTGACACCAAATAACTGATGTACTTGGTGTACTATACCAAGATATTAGGGGGAAAATAATGTGTAATAAAATACCTTATCAACAGGAAGATTTTAGCACAAATTAATATAGTATAAAATTGATGAGGATAGATTTTACTGGTAATACTCCTATTTATTTTATATAAATTATATTATTATTACTTTCACCACAAAACACAAAAACATTACCCAATAACATGCTACTCTTATTATATCTTATTCTAAACACTCCGTATGTATTCACGATATATTATTACATACAATATGTTAAACAAAATAGTTAATTTTATTATTACCACAATTTATTTAAAAACCGGCCATGTGCGAGTCGGACTCGCGCACGAAGGGTTCCGTAGTATTATCTACCAAAACGGCAATAAATCATGTCTGTTGTATGGGAGCCCCTTCAATATTTATTTTATTCTGTTTTTTAGTATTTGTTGTTATAGCGGCAACAGAAATACATCATCTGTGAAAATTTCAACTGTCTAACTATTATGGTTCATGAGATACAGCCTGGTGACAGACGGACAGACAGACAGACGGACGGACAGCGGAGTCTTAGTAATAGGGTCCTGTTTTACCCTTTGGGTACGGAACCCTACAAATTAGCAATTTCATTAAATTATTTACAAAATAAACCCTTAGCTCTTTCGTACATTCCAACAAAACGTGTCAACGTTCACATAGTCGCCATAAAAGCCACATCCTCCCATAACTGACCACCATTATAAAGATAACAGCGGTCTATCCCTTAAACAATACAAGTAAATGTGATCCTAAGTGATTGTGGATAGAGTGTTGCCCCGCGGGATTTCGGTCGGGAAACACGGGATTCTTCCGGGTTTGAAACGGGCTGGAAAATGGAAAGGCGGTGCGGTTTTGTGTTAAAAATAGTAGTTGAAAGGTCGTTTATACTTAAAGACTGTTTATAAACTATGACAATAATTGTACTTACTTATAATACTTTTTATCAAGGCAAATAAAAAACCTAAAAAGATAAAAAATGTTTTTAATTCCGATAAAAAACAGCAATAATCCATAGGGATCCACAGGGATTAAAATATTGTTTTATTTTAAAATAATATTTATTTATAGTTATGTATATCTAGACACTTATTAGTTACAATTTCACATATTAGGATAATGTAACATAAATGTATTTACAACATAAATACAAAATTCAATCCTATTGCTGATGGCCAAGGTTCCCAGTAGGCTGGCAGCGATTCCTCTTTAAAACTTAATGTAAGATATCACTGTATATACCTGTGATTGTGAGTCAGATATTATAATAAAAAAATCTTCTATTAAATATCGGCAATTGTAAAGTTCCTTTTGTTCCATGGTGTATTATTTCCATTAAAAGTTAAATTGCATTGCGTCCTTTCCTGGGTAAAAATTATAGGTACTATTTAATCTACCTGACGAAAGTTCAAATGCGAAGTGTGAATATACTCCCATTTAGCAAATAGTAAGTAATAAGTACGTTCATAAAGACACTCATTAATACAGAGTATTCGACTCAGTAGCCGATTCTTAATAAACTACTTTCAGGACGTGTATTTAAATTTGCTATCTGGATCTTATTTTTACCGGGATAAACAGTCCTTCCTCGATAAATTGGCTATCCAACACAAAAATATTTTTTCAATTCGAACCAGTAGTTCCTGAGATTTGCGCGTTCAACCAAACAAGCAAACAAACTCTTCAGCTTTATAATAGTAATATAGATAAATTAATAATAATAATAATAAGAGATAGTATCCGCTAGGTGTATCCCATCACATTAACGTATATTAAAGGGGCCTCTACCTATTGGATCTGTATCACGCCTTCAAAAAGGACCGGTCCTCGCGCTGTGATGTCTGAAAGATACATTACAATAATAATTATATATAATAATACTATAGTATAGATTATATAACGTTATTTAATTGTTGTGTGGAACTTTTACAAAAAATATGTAATAACCGAAAAATACAAGCTCTCATACTATACGATACGGTTTCAATATTTCATTCATCCTAGTTTCCTATTCATCTAATCTGACCCTAGCCGTTCCATGCACAGTGAATGGTCAGCGCTCAATTACTCTAAACTACAGCCGTTAGGAATATGATACATCGGTAATATCGATATCGATATCGATATTATTTTCAATATCAAATTCCGATAACCAAAATTACGGTATCGAATAATACAATACGTCAAACGCTGCACATTCTACTGTTATTGCTTTTGAATTTACTTGCAATGATACATTTACTCACCGATAAAATATAGGTTATATCTACATTGGGTATAATATGTCATCATTATCAGCCTATACTGGGTGATTTTGTTATCACTGGCAATACTTGCAAGGGTGGAAGTACTCATCAAAATGAACAACTTTTATTATGGGACTAACTGTGAAATCATGAAAAAATTATCAGCTGTTCCATACAAAAGTTCAATACCTACTCGACCAAAATGTATGAAGCAACCATATTATTTTACGCGATATCAGAGTTAGCCCTATAATAAAAGTTGTTCACATTGATGAGTACAAGTATTGCCAGTGATAACAAAATCACCATGTATACTTTTACTAGGACGGCCTATAGGCCTCTTCCTATAATAGTTTCCACATATTTCAGTCCTCCGCAAAATATATTTGTCAGAATGTATCGCATAGATGGTAAAATTAAAAGGTTTATGTTTAACTAACCACCAGATCTAGTAAAATGTAATCACAAAAAATCAATTTAAATATTACCAAAAATAGTAAATGATCACCAAAATTAAATCCCCATTTTAGCGTGAAATTAGTATCAAAAATTTTACAACTTGCGATCCTACTTAAAGCAACCAACTCCAAATTATGATTGTTTAATCCAAAAAGGGTTTCCGTGCAGTTAAAAAAAATTACCTCGAAGTGTATCTAATTCTAACCTAACCCTGAATAGGAAGAAATTTTAGAAGTTTCAGAAGTTTCATGTACAATGTTTTCACATATGTAAGTAATCGTAATTTGGTGATCAATTTACTAAAGGTGTACGATATTATGGTCACAACGTTCTTTTTGGTGGTCATTATATTGATATCCAAATTAAAATAAATAATATTATTCTCCTGTGTCATATCATTGAGTGAAACTTTTCTGTCGAATTCACAACTTTATAATTCATGCATATTGCAATAAAAAGTACTACGTCGTTGGTGTTCTTCACAAGCATTTATGAATAGTCTGAAATCGAAGTCCAAGTATATCGGAATTGGGATTTCATTTTTGATTCACAGTTAAAGCTTTTCAGTCTTAAATATATTTACCATGACTGGTATTCAAACATTGACTGATAACAGTACAGTTGCAATTTTGGAACCATATTTACCTATTTATATTTGTTTGCAGTCACTGTATAGCTTATTTTCGATATCTATGCGTTAAATAGTTTGACTACGTCTAGCAAAAACCATTTAAGTATAAACCTTTTTAGGAAAACAATATTTGTCGAAATTCACAAATATTTTTTCCTAAAATAGTGCCAGTATTTATTTTTACATGTATCAATATATAGAAATATTTCAATAACGCTTAGTGCAAACATAGAAACCCGTAATAAACCATATCTTTGACACAAACATACAACAATTTGGCAACCTACAATCCATGACTGCCAAAACTGTTCACTGAAGCTAAGTTTCTTGAGCAATAATAAAGCGATCAAATAGTAATTATGTAGTTGATATACGAGATAGTATTGGGATCAATAAAACAACTCGAAACTACCCAACTTCACGACTCTTGTAGGAACATAAGATATTAAACTGATAGATAGTCAGAAATATATCCCAACTTTGAATTTCTATACTTTAGAGTTGTTAATTTTATTTTAATGTGCTGGAGAGTGACCATTTAAATTCATTATTACAATCCTACTAGAAAGATTATAACTTGGACTAGCATAGGGTTCTTTTCATATTGGAAAAATTAAAAGAGAAAACGGAAACTTCGTTAATTGTTTTTTTTAGTTTGTATTAATGAACTAAAATTATATGCCTTCAAGTTTTAAGTACATAAAGTGAAGATTAATTACTTATTTAATTCATACGTAGATCACATAAAATTATTTTTAGTAAAAAAACGTAACAATTTTTCGTGCCAACTCTTCTGATTTATTACAAAATCTTTAGATTAGACTTTAGACATTCCAAAAAAGTATCAAAAATTGTTAAACTGTCATTACGAAAGCATTAGGCTCACTAAAAATACCGTATCGTTTATCGTAATCATATTATTAGGAATTCTTTGTAATAAAAATAATATCTAAGGTAATGCAACGTAAATACTGACATTGATAAAGTAACTGAAGGAAACCTACGCTTTGGTCAAATCCCAACAGTTGTGGGCAAAATTAAAGAAATGCCCAATACAGAGACGAATGAGTCCGATCCATCTCGCTCCTTGCGTTACTGAGATTGGGAACAAGAAAATAGTTCAATTAATGTGAGGAATCCTTCTGGAATTACCTGTGTAAAAGAATATTGTCAACTAGAATTCAGTCGTTACATTGTTTAATTAAGCTTGGAAAAAAACATGATAATAGTTTTATGCTCATCCATTCTACGTGAAAGTAATTTGTTTATTTTCTTTAAACCATACTCAACTACCTATCCTAATCCATAAAATATTTTCAGTCTTGCTAGAACTTCAAAAAAGAAAATAATTTGTTTTTCTTCACTTTAACTCACTGATACGAAAACAAAAGATGTATCAGATATAGTTATAAATAAACGAGGTATCTGTATCACTTCCTGATCCCAAAGGTGTCATTAACCGCATGGTGTAATGACGTTAAAACTCGTAAAACGCTTTACTGTGTACCACAAACAAATTAAACGATTTTACTGCTAATAAATGGAAGCGATAAACGGTATTGCGTATGGATTTTTACTGGTTAAAGCGGGCCCCTACAAACAATGTGTTTGCTGGGCTCTCGTCGTATCTAATCTCCATATTATGGGATCATATTATGATAAGATATTCCGATAGGAATTTTTGAATTAACGAATATTTTGGTGCTGTATATTGTGTCAGTGCTAAAAATACAGCAGCTTCATTTAGAGCTCCATAGCTAAACGTCCGAATGTCACAGCTATTTTACCTTTTTTATCAACACGTTAGTATGTTTTTTAAATATCCGCTATTCTTAGTTGAGCACAGTATTAAGTTTACCGACAGAAAAAAAAAATTGTAAGGCGTATGTATAATTTTGTATTTCACAATTCCGATTCACATGGCCGATTTTTAACATAGTAATTTATGTCAACATTTACATTAAATAGTTATAGCCATTCAACAAAAGAATTAATATGATTACATAATATAAAATACCTTAACAATTTATTGATATCAGCTTATGTTTGATTTCAAATTAATTCAGACGGCTGTAAACAAATTGTACAATGATATTATTTTATAATATTCATTGGGAACATACAGGAGCTATCCAATTTACTAATTGATGGTGGTGTATCATAATTATTGTGATTAAAAGTGAACATTTCCGCAAAGCTGGTATTCAATATTTTTATTATGAGTCTATAAAAACTATTTAAACGATGGTTGTGGAGATGAAGATTGAAATTGTTTGTAAATTAATTTGTAATAATTGGGTTGCAAACTAAAATATTTATTAAATGATTAGGTTTATATCCCAGTTTAATAAAAAGAAACCATGATTAGTAATGTTACTATTTTTTGTTTTATGTAGCACATAGCTATGTTTAATTGTCTAGCTAGTAGTCGTTTATATAAACAACTTTTACTATATTGTGACCAATTCTGAAAGAGAAAAAAACAGTAATTCCATATTATGTATTTATAAAATCTATACTTATTTAATTACTAGCTGTCCCCCGCTGTTTCACCCGCGTTCCCGATAAAAAAAGAAGCCCATGTCCTTCTCCATACTATAGACTATCAGCGTACCAATTTTCATCGCGATCGGTTCAGCGGTTTAGGCGTGAAAAGGTAACGAACAAATAAACAAACATATTTATAATATTAGTTAGGATGTGGATTAGAATTTAAACAGTTATTCGCCAAGAAAAAAAAACAGATAAACATGTAAATTTTCCACATTCACCTGCTAACACTTCGCGCACATTTACACAGCTATTAAATAGAGCCTAAATAACAAAACATTATTTCAAATGTGACATTTATGGCACTTTCCCGCGTAAGGATACAACCACATCCATATTTAGTGAAACACAACAAATAAAGTAAACAAATCGTACAAAGGCAAGCATGTTTGGTTGTCCTCCCTGTAGCCAACCAAGGGAAACATTTTTCTCGAAACACGCATAAAAAGAACCTCTGTCACACCGTAGCGTAATATGCTACATTAATCAGACGATGAATTTAATAACGGCGAATTGCATAATTCAACCTCTCGGTCTACTCGTAGGCTAATGAAATGTGTTCCAAGTTTTGCACATTTTTAGTAGCCGCCGTGTGACATTATAGAGTAAGTAATTAGGGTCACTGACTTGTAGATTTTAGGTATTTTAGAAAATTTATTTAATGAGTTATGTCATTTAATATAACCTTATTATAAAAAACATTTAATTTCATATATTTACAATTAAAAAGGATTAGCATCGCCATACAGCGTGGCAATGCCGCTAGCGTTCTGGGCACACTACCAACTGGCAGCGATTTAAATCAGCTTTTTTGTAAATAGTTTTAAATTAAGATGTGTACTTTTTGTTCTTGTTTTTATAAAAATGACTATGTTATTATGTTATTTTTTTTACTGGCAACAATTACATTATGTAGGATACATTAGGTATTTTAAACATTTTACAATTTAGTACAAACCTCACTACGAATTTAAATACAACATAAATATTGTTTTTATATTGCAGTGTGATAGGTGTCCGTTGCTTTCGACGGATCCTCCCACGTATCGGAGCAAAAAGAACTGTAAAGGGAATTTTCAGAAAAATCGGCCCAGTCAATATTTGCAAGCCGACCGTAAAGTTATCTTCTAAAAGGAGAAACAGCGAAAATCAGTTCACGAAACCGACGCTATTTTTTGTAAGAACAAATATGTATTATGTATTAGATTTTTATTTTTCTTCGAATCGTTCGTTAACTTTAACAGAGCATTACAAAATTACAATCCATCAGATTTCATATGTTTTGGAAATTTTCCAAAGTATAAAGCGATTTGCTTTGTTTTTGTAGATTTAGTTTCAATAGAAAAATACTTGTAGGTTATTCCAAGAATTTTAATCATGTAAACGTCAATCATCTTTAATTTATGTTTAGACCATTATTATCTTTTTAGTAACTGTATCAACATCTAATTGATTTTTTATGTATACTAATATTATAAAGCTAAAGAGTTTGTTTGTTTGAAAGCGCTAATCTCAAGAACTACTTGTTCGATTTGAAAAATTATTTCAGTGTTGGATAGCCCATTTATCGAAGGAGGCTATAGGCTACTTTTATCCCGGGAAAACACAAGATCTATGGGAAACGCGGGTGAAACCGCAGGGCGGAACCTAGTTTTAGATAAAAATGTATAAATTGATCCCAGCCACTAATCTAAAATATTTGCCATCTTGTGCTACATCATCACTATCCAAAGCAATATTTTCTTGTTAGAAAAATCCTTACTAGGGTATATTTAATTTAATTTCGTTGCAACAGGCTGTTGGTTTCCCCTTACGTGGAATAAATTTGGTAAATTTGATGAAAATTCCGAGCAAGCCTCGCGCTTGTAAAGACAATTTATTGTAGTAATTGATGCGTTCCTCAATCACATTATATGACAATTATAACACAATTAGGTACTATCTATTAAACCTTGATGTTACATTGAAACAGTGCTCTTTTGAAAAACATATACCTACGGTTATTGTCTCTTAGGGGAGGCCTATGTCCAGCAATGGACGTCTTGCGGCAGAGATGATGATGACGATCATGTTTGTCTCAATATCTTGTATAATATTATGAGTCAAACAAATTAGTCCTAAAAAGTAATACTTAAAATCTTTCCTTTTTTTTTTTTAAATAAGGTCAGTTATGATATTATGATGTTAAAATTAATTTAATATACCTAAAAATATATTTCCCAGTTGCATTTTTAATGTTAATAAAAAAAAAACAATATTTATCATACAAACTGATACAATTTAGAGACAACATTAGCTTTGCCCTAAATAAAATAAGCAGAAGTCAGGAGCTTAGAGCTCGAGTTCCAAAAAGGCTGTCATCCTTTATGGTGATCCTCTAATGAAATGACATGGCGTATAATTTTATTTGCTGTGATGAATAAAAAATGAATGAAAGAAGCGAGAACTGCGTTCACTAAATAAATTAGCAGACAACATATTTTTCTATTCCATTATTTACCTTTTTGCCTTTTCAACAAAAGTTTGATAGCACTTATCTTTTTTTGTATCCTTATTATACTCGCATTTACAAAGGATTGTTTTCAGATGGATTTCAATCTTTCTGATTGATTTCTATTAAATATGCTCTCTTTACCTGACAAAAGTAATTTATAACTACTTCAGTATTCTCTCAGACCGTTCCCAGTTCAGAATTACGAATACATTTTCTATAATTTAATTTTTCTTTGCTTTTTATTTTTGCTCTGAATTTACATAAGCTTGTCAAACAAATGCTTGTCAAGCACAATATTATTTTATTTGAAAACATTTGTTAATGATTTTCTAAAGTCTGTAGCATAATTTATGATCATTCAATATTTACAAATAAAATTACATTGATTGAGGTTTGTTTTAGACGTATACGTTACGTAGAACAAACGATTCTGTTTGGTTTTATAATGCCTTTCGTTCATGCCATTCGCAGTGGAAACCATGGGTCCGTGGGGGTTCGAGGCTCGCCGATTTGCTCGGATTTTATCATCCAAGCTCATTGAGGCTTCGGTAGACCGACGGGCTGGGAGCTTTTTCCGCCAATGCATAAGCTTGGCCATCCAAAAAGGGAACGCTGCCAGCCTGTTGGGAACCTTGCCTATCGACAGCAGCGAGGGCTTTGAGGATGTTTTCTATATATCATAGTTTGTAATTTATATATTGTAAATATTTGTTGTATATATTAAATATACTAACATGCCTTAATTTATAGGATAAAATATTACCTGTTCTTTTTAACTTCTTCACTACAATTTAAGGAGAAAATCGTTAAAAAATAACACGGTGTTCGAACCTTAAAAATTGTGAAAACCTATCACCAAGCGCCTGTTAGTGTCTTCCAGTATGAGAGCTTCTGGGCTTTGTGTAATCACCACCTTTGGGTACCTAGGTACCTACATCATCACTTATCACGGTGAGATTACAGTATAACGCAACAACTAGTAATTGCATTTACCGATTAAAGTAAGTTACTGTTCAAGTTAATATTTGCTAAACTTCCATAGAATGCATTAAGTTTAAGTTTGTCTGCTGATTGCTTCACTTCATTTGCTCCACCTCTTACTTTTAATAAGTTTCCATCGTAGCTTAAACTTGTATATCGTGAAAACTTTCTGTATTTAACTGACAAGCGCTGATCGTGACTGCTCCACTGACTTTATCGTCTCACTCGATTACAATAACTTCAACATCGGAATACAGTTTCAATTTATTAAGAAAATGTTATTATTAGAGCAAAATAAAATATACGATTCATCCTAATATAGAGATAACAAGACGTATTCAGTGTGTAGCGCGAATGAGATAGTAAAATTCCATGTTCGAGAATCCTAACTTTCAAATTTAGCTATGACTAGTTTTCCATCCCGTGTCGTCGTGGTCCCCTAGTTTCTTATATAACTACTGATATACTCTGGCAGTTGCCAGTCGACAATACATTAGCAATCCTCCTGATATATGCGTCCATTGGCGACGGTACCTAGCCATTTGTCATCAAGTGGACCACCTGCATAATAGCCGGCCTTAAGAAAAAAATACTGGAGACGAAATCAAAGAAACAATTTCAAACTTTTCATACTAAAGGTCAAGTCTTAGTCGATTAAAATGTATGAACGCTATATCAAAGTTTGTCTCAAAGTACCTAGAAGTTATTTAACATCACCTAGCATAGGTGTAGTAAAACCACTTATTTTGTCCATCTTACCATTTGAAACTATTTCTCTTGGTATTACTCAAAAGTAATTTCTTTGAGTATTTCCAAGAAATGTATGTTTGCTAACTTTATGTAGGTAGTCTATTTTTCGGATAAAACATTATATAGTTTGTCTTCAAACGTTCCGTTTTCTATTTACAAATCCTTTTTATTTCTATACTTAAAACTGTTACCAAAGTTTCTACTACCAGTTTATTCTTGCAAATGAGTTCGGTCTTGTTGGCTCGTCGTGGCTGCCACCTCCGCGTCCATTGAAGTGAGCCTAAAGTGAGTTTTTCTTTTATAGTAGTTACCTTGGTTTTCAGTTTGAAAACAGGTTTCATTATTTAACCACTCGAAAGTAAGCGACTGGTAGGATTATTTATGAGTACAAGAATATCTTTTATCATTTTTTTTATACCACATTGTCGGCAAACACGCATACGGCCCGCCTGATGGTAAGCGGTTACAGTAGCCTATGAACGCTTGCAACACCTTTCTTATGTAATTTCTGTATTTGATGTTAGTAGGTACTTATAGAAGTTTTTATATCAATACCCTGTAAAGATACATCCACTTTTTTTAATCATGCAGCGTTAACCTACAATACAATTCATTCTATATTATCTCATTGGATATAAGATGCGCTTTTGCTGTTATATTAATTGCCATAAGTTAATATAATTACAATATATAAAATAAAAACTATGATATATAGAAAACATCCTCAAAGCCTTCGCTGCTGTCGATAGTCAAGGTTCCCAACAGGCTGGCAGCGTTCCCTTTTTGGATGGCCAAGCTTATGCGTTAATATATTATTATAAATCCAAATTTAAAAAATACGCTTGTCTTGGTTCTAATTTTTCGTTCATGCCATTCGCAGTTGAAACCATGGGTCCATGGGGGTTCGAGGCTCGCCGATTTGCTCGGATTTTATCATCCAAGCTCATCGAGGCTTCGGGAGACCGACGGGCTGGGAGCTTTTTCCGCCAACGCATAAGCTTGGCCATCCAAAAAGGGAACGCTGCCAGCCTGTTGGGAACCTTGCCTATCGACAGCAGCGAGGGCTTTGAGGATGTTTTCTATATATCATAGTTTGTATTTTTTACTTTAATTGTAAATATGTTAATATATCAGAATGAAGATTAAAAAAAAAAAATAATAATAATAAATTTACCAATTACAAATTAAAGATAACTGAAGCACACCCCAGACTCTTCATACAAGCGAACTAATTTAATTACGTAGTACAAGTCCAGGCGCGTAGGCGAACTGGTTTGTCTGCATACGTTTTACGTGTGGGAGTAGGTACTACTGCGTACTGGCGATGATAAATTTGCGAGGAGGTTTGAGTGTCCTTTTTTTACAAAGTAAGTTAGTATCACACTATCGCTAATATTTAAATTATCATATCGAATAACACTATCGAGTGACTCAAGGATATATCCCGAGCCGTAGTCGCGCCCGTCGCCGTCGTCGTCGGTCGTTATCCTCAGCGTCTGTCGTTAATTGATCCCGTGAACGCCGCCACCGCGAGATATCGTTAAAACTAATTGCTACCCATTTACAGGGAAGAACTGCTAAAGTGCTTTGTAAAATTAAAAACGTTAGTTGTTATGTTGCTTAAAGTTTTATTGTCACTCGAAAGTTAAAAAACTCAAGCTTTTTTTTGAGGAAGCTAAGGTTTTAGTAAAATTAAATACTGAGTTTCAAAGACAAAATGAAGTGACTGACTACACTAAATAAAATTTTCAGCAGACCCCCGACAGCAATTATCAATTATAGAGGTACTATTGCACATATTCACCTACATATTAACATAATGATAAATTTAAGAAAATCTGTCGGGTGCTGCCATTATTCTGTTCCCGATTTCAATTAATATATAGCAGTATAGAAAAGTTATTATGTGTCGTAGAGACACAGCAATTTATATCAACTAGAGACTACATTTATTTACATACCCAACGCAATTTCAATTAGTCACAAACTCATAAAATAGCAAAATTTTAGTTCATTTTGGGGCAGGCAATGGCAGGCCCCCGACGGATTGTCTTAAATTTATCATTATGTTAATATGTAGGTGAATATGTGCAGTAGTACCTCTATAATTGATAATTGCTGTCGGGGGTCTGCTGAAAATTTTATTTAATCCTTTTTCGATTAAGTACAACTTTTATTCGATTACAATTTTTACAGCCGTCGTGGGTTTATTCAAAATTTTTCATTTTGTATTTTTATTTATTTTAATCTTTTTAGAGGATTACTCCGTTTTGTCTAAATATCTGTCTATTTGTCTGTCTTTCTGTATGCTTGGTGTCTTCCAATATATCTAATACCTTTAAACGAGCAATTACAAGAATTGTATATATATATACCTATGTATATATTCTGAATCTCTGAAACGGCTTCAACGATTTTCATGAAATTTAGTATGCAGGGGGTTTCGGGGGCGATAAATCGATCTAGCTAGGTTTCATTTTTAGAAGACGTCGTTTAAAAAAAAATACCGAGCAAAGCTCGGTCATCTAGGTAGGGGAGATCCTTGTACCTTGGGACACCTTGTACCTCGGGACAAGCTCATTGAGTCAGATATTTTGCATTGAGAAGTGGTAAGTAGCAATAGCAATCTAGAAGCTATTTCATTACAGCATTCAGAAAGCATGTTGTATAGTTGGCTCTTTTGCCTCGTTCCTTAGATGTGGTATGCCATGTGATTTTTTCGTCAGTTTTTTTTTGCTATCCACTTGAATCTTTGTTTTAAATACGAAATATTTTGAGGTAAGTAATTTAATTATGATACAATTAGTTGTTCATCTACATTCGTAATCACTTATTTTAATATAATTTACTAGATTTCCGTAATTCAGAAATTATAACCACACTTTGTTTTATAAAATTGAAATTTGTACCTTGGGACTGTACAAGGCATTGCTTTTTTCAACTATTTATTTTAATATTATGTTTTTAATTTTTCTTTTCATGTTTTTAGATACCACGAAGTAAAAATAAAGTCACCCGGCCAAAACCAAATGAAGAAAATGTAAAAAATGCAATTGGAATAGTCATTCAAAAACATTTATATCTATTCGGAAAGCTGCCGAAGAATTTCATGTGAAATTTCATTTCTGGCTTATGAAGCATTTAGATAATTGTCAAGTATTCTAAAGTAATTAATTGTAATTTTCTCATTGATAAAAGATAGTAGGTCGTGTGTTGCATCATAATATTGTGATATTGGCAACTTAATAGAAATTTCAACATTCAAGGCCATAGATCAATTTGAACTTAAATTATGGAGGTTTCGAGAAAAGTATCCCGAGGTACAAGGATCTCCCCTACTTATATCCCTTAATTTAGCCCCGTACTGTTTGCTCCAATTTATATATGTACCTACAAATACAAGAAGAAAAAAAATGATTACAGCGCCCTCTGGTGAGTTAGCACTATAACACATATCTAAGAACCATCGCTGATGAATTACAAACCTTTCACAGGAAACCGTATCGAAATCGATCAAACCGTTTTAGAGATAATTGGAAACATAATGCAAGAAAAAAAATATAACATCAGCGCCCTCTGGCGAGTCAGCACCGTAACATCTATCTAAGCCCCATCACCAATGTATTACAAACCTGTCACAGGCCTTCAGCAGTTTATATAGGTACAAAAAATCAAGAAGAAAAATATTGATTACAGCCTCCCTGGCGAATTAACACCGTAACATCTATCTAAGAATATGCACCAATCAAACCCAAACCCATAACTGAAAACTGCATCAAAATCGGACTAGTAGTTTTGGAGAAAAATGGCAACATGCATTTGCACAAACATCCTCACACCCTAAACGCATATACGGTCTCCGTTCCGTCGCGGGTAATAAATGAAGAAAAACTTGTGTTTACTGTAACATCTTCTCGGTAAAATTTTATATCTAATATATAAAATTCTCGTGTCATTGTGTTTGTCTGCAAACTTCTACGAAACGGCTCGACCGATTCTTATGATTTTTTTTGTGTATATTCGGTAGGTCTGAGAATCGGTCGTAGGATATTTTTTTTTTATAACCGCTACGCGGGTGAAACCGCGGGGGACAGCTAGTATTTTATAATATTGTTTATTTTGTTTTCGTGATCAGTAGACATAATGCAAAGAAAATATAAAAAAAATAATATCTTAATCCATCAGCTATTCATCCATAGCTATCAGAAATTAATCCTATAATAAAAGCCAGTGCACAGTTTTCATGTATTTAGTAAATTATACAAACTATGTTTGTTGATTCATTTAAATTGCGCAAATATTTGAGTGATTTGACACATGCAAAGAAAAGTTTTATAATGGTGTATTATAGGTACATATAATTTATCGAACTCTGAAAGTGAGGTGAATGTCAATTATCAATAAAAAACTTTGACATGACCTTCATTCTGTATGACAATTACATTATTTTCTACCCGCGTTACCGATTTTTTTTTTCTGTCAATCATTTTCTTTCATAAAAACCTTGTCCTGACAATTACAAACACAACAAAAAAGAATTAGCCAAATAGGTGCAGCCGTTCGGAAGTTACATACATTTGGGCGATTCATTTTTATTTATTTCTAGCTGTCCCCCGCGGTTTCACCAGCGATCCAGAAAAAAAAAAGTAGCCTATAACCTTCCTCAATAAACTGGCTATCTAACGCAAAAATCTGTATCTTGAGTTCATAAAAAAATCCCATACATTCAGTTTTTCCCGCATTTTCCAATTTTCCAGGCATCTTTTCCATTTTTTCTCGAATATTTTAAAGAAACTTATCGGAATTGGTCCACCCGTTCTCGAGTTTTGCGCTTAGCAACACATTTTGCTATTCATTTTTATTTATAAGACTAGCGACCCGCCCCGGCTTCGCATGGTGCAATAATGTAAGCGCACAAAAATGTGTTTGTTACGACATAACATTACAAATCTTTCAATATCTCGGCTTTTCTGTTCTATAATATGCATGTATTATACATGTAAACCTTCCTCTTGAATCACTCTAATGCTGACAACTGCATTAAAATCTGTTGCGTAGCTTAAAAGTAAAGTAAAGATGGTAGAATCAATTGTAACGTTCATAAGTGCCTTATTAGGGCCTGTCACGTATAAAAAAAAAGAAATAAAAAAAAAGTGGTTTTTGTTGTGTTAAAATAAAAACGGTAAGAAATCGGTTGATGACAATATGAAAGGTGAGATGATAATAAGGTTGCCAAGACAGCTCGCGGAGGGCCTGAACCATTGGAGTGCAAGGACCTCTTGTGCGCTGTTGGGAATTGTGGGGTTTACCTACAGCAAATAAAAAGAAGAAGTTCGTGACATGAAATATTATATTGAGATCTATCGCGACATGGCGGTTACGGCCGCAGTGAGACAATAGGAGTCTTATGAGCTACACTGACTCTAAAGGGGCCGGCCAATTAATAGAAAATAGTTAACTCACGGTACCGTGGAACGTTCTGGAAGTAAGGGTATTACCCTCAGGATGGGCGCGCGTCTGTCAATGACGAGACGCCACCTTGGAGGTACGCCACTCCGGCGCTGATGCGACGATCACCGTTGTGAGCGTCCAGCCGGATCCTACGGAGTCTTCCTTGGCGCCACGCCGCGGGCAAAGCCCGGCGGCGCATCCGGCTGGAACCTCCATCGGCATGAGCAGCGACAGCCACGGGCCGTATCACGTTGAAAATGTTCGGGATACCGACGTTACGCGGGTAATCACCATAAGAGGGGCATAAAGTCCCTTATTTAAATTAACACAATGACATATTGAACACTGATATTATTTTTAGTGAAAGTTCACATTGTTCGTGTCGCTATGCGATCAGCGTACACTAAAAACTAACAGAGTTACATGTGCGTGAGTTGACACTCAACACGCAGGAGCCCTAGGCCTCCGTGATGGTGAGGGCTACATCCGACGGTAGGAAACGCGGGTAGCGTGGATAAAAAATTGAGACGAGAAGCGTGCGTTCAGCACGGTAACATCTTCTCGACTGCCGAGACTCTGGTGGGTGCATTAGGGGATGACCAACATTGCAAAAAGTTGGTTTTTGATCGATACGATAAAAATCTATAAAACATTTTTAGACATTTAATTTATGCCTTAGGGTCTGAAAAATACCTTGTTGAATCCTCTAAACATGCGTGTAATTAGGGTTTTTATAAACCTCAGAATTACTAAGTAATAATGATTTTAATAATAAATCGATAAAGGTATTCCGATGTCACTACTCTAAAATCATGTTGGATTGTGAGGGTAGATTTAAAACTGTGTGACATTTAAAAAACTGAAAATTAATTTCAGCTTTGAGCTATAAAACTACTATCAAGTGAAAGAGTGAATTTTTGCGGTTCTAAAGATACCAATAACATGAAATTTGGTTCAGTACAAAACGAGTTTGAGTTCAAAACAGTTTTGATTATTCACCAATATTTAGATGAAGATTCTGGCTTAATAACAAATACATTGTTTTATATAATGTTTGAATTTAGGTAACTGTAGTACGTACAATCCGAATCTAATACTAGTTTTATCGTACGATTGTTATTTCGCTAGGTTTGTGACCCCTGTGACGTCATCACCTACCTACGCTATAATAAAAAATAAAAATTTAGTAGCAAGTGCTACAATACACCCCTTGTGAGCAAAGAGGTTAACTGGGAAGTTAACCGAGGCAGCCTGTGCAACCGGAAAAAAAAATCTGTTCTGGAAGAACAATTGATTTTTTTTAATAAATTCTCTAAGGACAAAACTAATCCTTATGTTATACCTATCTCAATGTACCTAGTAACTATTGTTTACTATTGTACTAACTATCGTTAACTATAATTAACTATCATTAAGTGTCCTTGCGCAAGGATTTCTAATTAGTATGCACCTTACAATTTATGTACTTACTTTGAAGTTATAAAAATAAATAGTATAGTATAAATTACTATAATAGCTAGGGTCTAAGTCTAACTTAAATGTGTATCTGAATGCTAACTCTTAGCCTAATATTTAAGAATATGCGCATCCTAAGATGACCTACGGACTCAACAGACCAATGGTGCTGTTGAAATCCTTGGCTTCGCAATATACCAAGCGCATCATATGCATGATGGTTAGGTACTATTATTATAAATAAGGAATAAGTGTGAAAAAATATCACTACTTTACTCCAAAAAAAACTTATTTTCAATTTTGTTGAAAAAGTAATGGACCAATTGGTGTCAAAATAGGGTTTTAACGTTCCTTAGAACATGTAGGAGCAAGATCATTTCGATTTTGTCCTAAAAACAAAGTTGTCATTTTGGCCAAAAAAAATGACAAGTGAAAAAAAAAACTTGTTTTCAATTGTTTTGAAAAAAGTATTGGACTGATTTCAGTCAAAATAAGGTTTATATGAAGTTCAGGATGTGTAAGTGCAAAACCAATTTGGTTTTGTTACATCTGATTCATACAAACAAAAAATAAAATATAACTTTGGAGTGTCAAGAAAAATATTTTTCTGACAATTCCTAAGTTCCAAAAACATTGCTGCTATACACCTTAGGGTACTTTCAGGATGTCTTTCGCATGATATTTTCCTTTATATCCTGTGCCAATCTCTTCTAGTTCGTAAACAACATCCGATAGTTTGTTAATGACTTTGCACTTAACAAACTTGGGTGCTAGTTTAGCAGAGAAGAACTTTGCTGCATTGGACTGTACAAAGTTACGCCTCCACACGATATCACCCACGCTTAGCCTCAGCTGCTGGCGGCGCAGATTATACCTGTTAGCATTCTGTTTGTACGCTTTGGTCAATGCAGAACTGACACGTTGGAAAATATCTGCTAATTCATCCAAGGAAACGGCTTTATTGTTCCTATCTGTAAGTTGGATATCATCTAACGAATTTGGTGAATTACCTCTTAATGTATGTAATGAACCATCCGTAATGATCTCACGACCAGTGGCCAAAAAATATGGTGTATAGCCAGTAGCTATGTTGACGGTGCTATTCAATGAAAGTTGAATTTGTGGTAGGAATTTAGACCAGTTTCTGTGGTCTTCCTCCACTAAAATAGAAAGACAGGTTTGAACTGTTTGGTTATACCGTTCTACAGTATTAGATTGAGGAGCATAGTACGCGTTGTAAAATATTCGCGGAATAGAATATTTTAGTGCGAAATTTTTAAACTCTTTACTTTGAAAAATTGTTGCATTATCGCATATAATCACGCAAGGTGTGCCATGTTTTAATAAAATTTCAGATTCCATAAAAGATGTTACTGTTTTAGTAGTTGCAGTTCTAAGTGGGTGGAGCCAACAATATTTTGTAAATATGTCTACTATTGTAAGAATATGAATATGACCTGAATGAGACTTTGGTAAAGGACCTATTAAATCTATGGAAAGTGTATGCATTGGGTTATTAACTTTTTTTTGGTTAGTCATGTGACCATGTGGTAAGCTATTTGAATTTTTATATGCTTTGCATTTCTCACACTTGGACACATATTCTTTAATGTCAGAATACATACCTTTCCAAAAATAATTTTCTTTAATTTTATTTAAAGTTTTAAAGGTACCAGGATGTACTGCATGTAATTCATGGTTTTCTTTAATGCAGTCTGGTATTATTTCACGAGGAATTACCATTTTCCATGAACTATCATCATGTAATTGTTCAGTTGGTTTGCAATATCTGTATAAAATATTGTTTTTTATTAAATAATTTTTATGGAATAATGGATTTGACTCAACATTTTTAAATAATTTATTATACCAATCGTCTCCTGAAGTGTCACCACCACTAAATGTGATTGCGTTGAGTTCGACTCTCGACAATACATCTGGGACAACATGCAACTTGCCTTTTTTGTGTCGAATTTCGAAATCAAAACATGATAACTGCATAGCCCAACGTGCTAAACGACCTGAAGGGTTGTTTAGTGACTTAAGCCATTTTAAGCACATATGGTCAGTTACCACTACAAAGTGACTGCCATCAATGTATGGGCGAAAATGATTTATAGAATCTACCACGGCTAACAACTCTCTCTCTGTAGTGCTGTAATTACGCTCTGTTTTGGAGAGAAGTCGTGAATGAAAAGCTATAGGGTGTTCGATACCGTCTATTTCTTGTATTAGAACGCTTCCAATGCCAACTGAAGATGCATCGCAGTGTATTTGGAATGGTAAGCTGAAATCTGGACAAGCCAAAACTGGAGCCTGGGTAAGAGCTTCTTTGAGTGATAAGAATGACTTCTCCACTTCTTCGCTCCAAGCTACAGGTTCTCGTCCTTTTTTCTTACCAATTACTGCAGTCATCGGGGCAATAATAGTAGAAAAATGATTAACGAATCTACGGTAGTACGAACAAAGACCTATAAATGCGCGCAACTGTTTTGCTGTTGTTGGTCTTGGGAAATTTTTAATACAATCTAATTTCTGTGGGTCTGTTTGCAAACCCTGAGAACCAACTACATAGCCTAAGTATCTTAACTCCTCTTTGCAAAATTTGCATTTTTCGTAATTAATAGTCAAACCTGACTTATTTAAAGTATCATACACATCATTTAAGATGTGTAAATGCTCTGTAAACGTACTGGTTGCGATTAATAAATCGTCACAGTAACCAAAAATTTTTTCACCGTACTTGTGTTGAAACAATGAGTCAATTAAACGTTGTAGTTCGCAGCCCGCATTGGATAAGCCAAAGGGCATGCGTTTAAATTCAAACAAACCCCTATTGGGTACAACAAATGCTGTTTTTTGACAAGAAGTTCCAGAGCCATCTATGTTATCAGAATCACATAATAAAATCTGCCAGTACGCGGCTGACAAATCAATGGAGGTCAAGTAACGAGCGCCTTTAAGGTTATCTAAAATTGAACTAATATATGGCAAAGGATAAGAGTCCTTTATAGTGACATCATTTAATTTTCTTGCATCAAGGCAAAACCTGAGTGTACCATCTTTTTTTGGAGTCATAACTACAGGATTAGACCAGGGTGAATTTGATGGTGCTATAACACCTAGATCAAGCATTCTGTCTACCTCTTCATTCAAAGCTTTTAACTTTACGGGGGACAGTGGATAATATCTTTGCTTGATAGGATCGCCTTTTGTAGTGATTTTATGCTGTACCCTATCTGTCTTTCCTAAGCCTTTATTCTCTGTTGATATAGTTTTAAATTTATTAATAACTTTTTCTAAATCTATTGACTCTAATGGTGTTAACTCATGTTTAGGTATTATAGCGCTAATATTATTTTTATTTTTTGTTGGTGCTATTATGTCACTACTAGTTAATTTTAAGAAATTAAATAAGCCAAACTCGTTTACAAAGTCCATACCGAGGATGAAATCATTTGTAATCGAGGGAATAACCATAAATTCGGTATTATAAATTTGGTTTTGGAAGTTAACTGGTATGGTAATTTTACCTGTTACCTTAACTTCAGAACCATTTGCACAAGTGGCACTACCATTTGACTGCTCCATTTGTAATCCTAACTTAAAAAGATGCTTGTGTTGATTATTACCAACAACTGATAAATTGGCTCCAGTATCTAAAAGTCCATAGCAAACATTCTGTTTTATTAAAAATTTAATATAAATCCTATTGTCATCCTCTATTACTGAAATATGCGGAGTAACTGTGCCGAGGTGTTGTGCGCTTTGCTTAGTCCGAGTTACCCCTGAGCTGTTCAGTTTTTTTGATTGAAACTATTATTAGCTTTATTTCCCTGATTTGAGGAAGGATGACACTTAGGACAGTTTGTAGAAAGAACATTTCTTTCACCGCACTGAAAACAGACAATGCCTGGAAAAGTTCGACATTGTTTGTAAGAATGTCCATTTCTTTTGCATTTCTTACATGTCACAGGCTTTTTCTTACTATCCTGTGAGTTTACAATAGCGAGTTGTTTGGTGTTCTTTTTACTAACTGTACCAACAGAAGTAGGGCCTGCATAGGCCTCGAAACGTTTACCTAATGAAATTAATTGTTCAAAATTGTCATCTTGACTGACAGCTAAAAGATGTGCATAAGTAGGTAGCAAATTATGTTTAATAATATCAATGAGGCAACCATCTGAAAGTGGTTTAGTTAGCCTCGAGTTCATAGTTTGCATCTCAAGGATATATAAATTTAATGCTTGTCCGTCTTCCTGCTTATGTTCCCTAATGTTCTTTTCTAAAACAAAATCACTGTCTACTGGTTCAAAAAAATTTTTAAATTTTATTTGTAAGTCAAAAAGTGTGAAGGTAGTGTCGCGAATTTGCCTGTAATAATCAAGAGCTTTTCCGCTCAATAAATCAGAAAAACTTTTCATTACTTTGTGCTCAGGCACATCTCTACTACGTATATAATCGTCAATCCGCAAGAAAAAATCTATGACATTGGAATCACCTGTGAACTTCAAATTCCATGTTTTTAAACTGTTATCCTTCAAGACATGTACTACTTGTTCGTTGGATTCAGCAAAGTGAGTCTGGTGATGTTGTGGTCGGTCCGTATGTGATGTCGTGGACGAATGAGATATAGGAATATCATGGGACCAAGTTACCGACTGGTGTGAAGAACCAGGATGAATGTCTAGTTTAGGTTTAATTGATCGCGGTTTAGTGTTGACATAACTGGACTGCGTAGTAGTCTCCATACTGGATGTTACCGTTTGGATGTTGCCTTCATCATCACTATCTTTACTATCATGGAAGTCATCCATGTTTGAAAGTAAATGGTTTCACAAATAATTGAAAAGAACTGTTAGTAGGTATAAGTAAACAATCAGTGTGCCTTTAATTATTAAATAAAATGATATTTATTCATATATACTACTATCACTTATTATAATTGTATAATAAAGTGTAGCAAAAAGATTATAAAATAAATTATTAAGCAATACCTACTTGCTATAAAAAATATAAATTATTGTCCTCACTATTTTCTAATGATAGTGAGGCAAACATAAAGATAATTATTATTTGATGCACACTGGTTGTTCACCCACAACATAATAACCTTAAAAGTAGTATTTACCCTACTTTTACAGAATTACATTTGAATTTAAATTTATTACTGTTAAATAAAACCCACAATACATATAAAGTTCGGGCGCCAATTGTCACGTATAAAAAAAAAGAAATAAAAAAAAAGTGGTTTTTGTTGTGTTAAAATAAAAACGGTAAGAAATCGGTTGATGACAATATGAAAGGTGAGATGATAATAAGGTTGCCAAGACAGCTCGCGGAGGGCCTGAACCATTGGAGTGCAAGGACCTCTTGTGCGCTGTTGGGAATTGTGGGGTTTACCTACAGCAAATAAAAAGAAGAAGTTCGTGACATGAAATATTATATTGAGATCTATCGCGACATGGCGGTTACGGCCGCAGTGAGACAATAGGAGTCTTATGAGCTACACTGACTCTAAAGGGGCCGGCCAATTAATAGAAAATAGTTAACTCACGGTACCGTGGAACGTTCTGGAAGTAAGGGTATTACCCTCAGGATGGGCGCGCGTCTGTCAATGACGAGACGCCACCTTGGAGGTACGCCACTCCGGCGCTGAGGCGACGATCACCGTTGTGAGCGTCCAGCCGGATCCTACGGAGTCTTCCTTGGCGCCACGCCGCGGGCAAAGCCCGGCGGCGCATCCGGCTGGAACCTCCATCGGCATGAGCAGCGACAGCCACGGGCCGTATCACGTTGAAAATGTTCGGGATACCGACGTTACGCGGGTAATCACCATAAGAGGGGCATAAAGTCCCTTATTTAAATTAACACAATGACATATTGAACACTGATATTATTTTTAGTGAAAGTTCACATTGTTCGTGTCGCTATGCGATCAGCGTACACTAAAAACTAACAGAGTTACATGTGCGTGAGTTGACACTCAACACGCAGGAGCCCTAGGCCTCCGTGATGGTGAGGGCTACATCCGACGGTAGGAAACGCGGGTAGCGTGGATAAAAAATTGAGACGAGAAGCGTGCGTTCAGCACGGTAACATCTTCTCGACTGCCGAGACTCTGGTGGGTGCATTAGGGGATGACCAACATTGCAAAAAGTTGGTTTTTGATCGATACGATAAAAATCTATAAAACATTTTTAGACATTTAATTTATGCCTTAGGGTCTGAAAAATACCTTGTTGAATCCTCTAAACATGCGTGTAATTAGGGTTTTTATAAACCTCAGAATTACTAAGTAATAATGATTTTAATAATAAATCGATAAAGGTATTCCGATGTCACTACTCTAAAATCATGTTGGATTGTGAGGGTAGATTTAAAACTGTGTGACATTTAAAAAACTGAAAATTAATTTCAGCTTTGAGCTATAAAACTACTATCAAGTGAAAGAGTGAATTTTTGCGGTTCTAAAGATACCAATAACATGAAATTTGGTTCAGTACAAAACGAGTTTGAGTTCAAAACAGTTTTGATTATTCACCAATATTTAGATGAAGATTCTGGCTTAATAACAAATACATTGTTTTATATAATGTTTGAATTTAGGTAACTGTAGTACGTACAATCCGAATCTAATACTAGTTTTATCGTACGATTGTTATTTCGCTAGGTTTGTGACCCCTGTGACGTCATCACCTACCTACGCTATAATAAAAAATAAAAATTTAGTAGCAAGTGCTACAGGCCTAAACTGAATAAATGATTTTTGAATTTGATATAAATGTTGAGTTTTGTCCATACTGAAAGCATTCGGCGTAGATTCAAAGACAAACTCAAACTTTTCATTGTTTTAATATCCGATATGAAACGAAATAGTTTACCATTATTTTATCACGCCACTCGCCGACTCTGTGTAGTTCATGTTGATATCCTTGAACCGCCTCGATCGTCCATACTAAATTTCAGTCAGACATTCCTGAATGAATGAGCTCCCCATTAGCTACTACTTGGAGTTCTTCAAAAGACATGAAAGGAATCTTCAAGGTCGGCAGCACATTGGTAATCCCTACTTGAGGTGGCGCTGACCGTTTGCCATCAGGTGAAAAATTGAATACTTCAAATTTTTTAATCTAAAATATACCTTATCTCTTAAAATAAGTCATAGTACACTATCAGCTCACTCAATAACCCTTAATGTCATCAAAATCTGTAATACCCATGCTCCTACCCATGTAGGTTGTCCTATATCAATAGATACAGTAGGAAAGCAATCATCTCACACAGGGCTGTAGATTGCATCGTCTATTATCCAGCTATATAGACTCAATCAAGTCTAGCTCAACATTATTACTGAGAACCTGGGATATAATCTAACCATTGTGCTTTTCAAGATGTCATGTCGTCAAAATTTATATTTGAAAGTTTATGTGTGTTTGTATGTATGTTTCGGTAGCGTATGTGTATTGAGGAAGGCTTGAGGATATCATTGCACTGTCTAATCTAAAGGAACTGAACGTTTTAGTGTAACGATTCTGAGAAAAAAAAAATGTAGTGAAATTCGTGGTCTTAGACTACTAATAATACCTAATACTATCTAATCCCCGGCGTGCGATGCAATACTTATCTCTTTTTTCTTATTTTTAACCAACTTCAAAAAAAGGAGGAGGTTCTCAATTCAATTGTATGTTTTTTTTGTCAAAAACTATCGCAGGCGTGCGCAGATCCAAATGTTCACAACTCACCTACGTTTCATCGCAATCGGATGAATGGTATAGGAGCTAAGTATAATGTAATAAGAGCGCATACGTTTACAAACTTTGTTTATTACCGACCGACAAACATTGAGACTTATACCTATTTATAGATGACAAAATTTGTGTATGTTTTATTTGTCCCGGAAATGAAATGCCTGTATCTGGCAGCCCTAATTCCACCCCTGCAAGTATTGCCAGTGACTAAAAAATCACCCAGTATGTAAGATAATAGGAATGCGGGTAAAACTGCGGTGCATAAGCTAGTATAGTAATAAATGTTCCCCTCGTAATAAATAATACTGATAAGGTTAATACGAATAATTAACAGTAACCAAAGTGACCAATTCTCCTATAAATCATACCTCCAACGCAATTCCAATTATTACTTTATGGTGGAAAGTTGAAAGTCATGGAAGCGGAATGCTTATAGCCTTTACACCGAAGCCTTTAACCTGAATCTTTTATGGTAATAATTAGACGATTGGTGTTAATTAATGTCATTTATTATATTTATAAATTGTCATTTTAGTATATTTAATTTATTATACTGTACCCAGTATTTCAAGATGGGATATTTTTGAAAACTTTATTTTAACCTATATTATCACCATTACAAGTTGTAGATTCAGCCCTGTGATAGACAAATAGACAGTCGGCGCAGGCTTAGTAGGTAATTGAGTCCCATTTGGTATGGAACCCTTACTAGACATCACTGTCTGTGTTATTGATGGTATTTTACAATGAGCAAAACTATCGACAAAGAAATCTCGTTAAGATTTTATTATTCCATTGGACTCAGACTGAAATATTCTTTTGAAACCAAAGTGATCAAAGCAGTTGTAACTTAGAAAGGGTTCGTTAGTAAGAATAAACAAGTTTTTTATTTTAAAACCTTTTATAAAATAAACTTGCAATAGTCCCGCAGTTTTAACGGCCGCAGCGAACTAATGGTCTCAAGTTTGAATAAAGTATAAGTATGACATTCGTAAAGGTATACCATAAAAGTACAGCGTAAAAAGGAGAATATGATTTATATTAGGATAAACATCAATCGTGGTACTGTGGTATAGATATGTCTGATAATTGTTTGCCATATTTTTCCCCCCCTTTTTAAATTCTTACAGAGGGACTGGTTCGTCGTAGCAGCCGACAGAGTAGAGTGAAAAAAATAATAATGGGAGGCTTTTTTCCCAGCATTAGGACAGTTTAAAATAATAATAATAATTTTCAAATGTTCTATATTCAACAAACCTGAAGCAGCGTAACAAAAACTAAGACATAACCTACATAATACATTTTATTATTATTATGTAAAAAAAATATCTGTACAAATTAAGTAAATATTACAAGATATAATTTTACATTCCTACGATATAAGTACACTAAAGTGCTTTCTCTATTTTAAAATGGCAAGATTTTTTAAAATGAATGTAGCTTCAAGGTCACAGTAAAATACCATGTGGACAAATCTACAGGCTTTAACTAGTATATACCCCCTTGCCTGGGAATGAAACATAAATACCTTTCTATTCTTTGTCAGACTCACTAAATTATCCAAAACACGTTAAGCTTGTAATGTACGTATGCAAACTATTGTTTGTGCCCGAATCGCTGAATCCGAAGCCGGTTTAACACTACCCCAGGGACATTTTGTTAGACCCTAACTGATTGTTACTGTTGTTGAAGTCAGTATATTCAACCCTGACGTAATTTATAAAAAAAATGCAACTTTTATATACTAGTGGAAGCATTTAATTATAATTTAGTACTTTATTAAATTAATCGCCTAAAATAGCAGCATAATTTACCAAAGAAAATGGTTTCAATCAACAAGTTATTATGTTTTATGAAGTTATGTCTATTACGTCTATGATTGACAATATTAATAATGCGGAAACCGATGTTTCTAAATAATTTAAAAAAATGACATTAAAACAAAATGTTTTATGAATCGCATGTTTCGATCTGAAAATTGTTTACTGCATTATTAGATACTACATTATATTCCAGAATAGTTTATTACTAACAGAATACCAACTAATGTGCTATCTATTTCAAACATCATTATTTACTGACAATAAATTCAAAATTCATGTGCAAATTCACGCGAAAATTTCAAACATTAGGGGAAAATATTAAATTTCAAAGCGTCGAATGTAGCGTCATTAGTTGAAGTATGATTTTGTATTCGGTAACGCAAAGGGTCTATTGACCTCGGATCCTGCTTACATAAACAATGAGATCCATTTATCAAATCTAATACCTTCCTACCGCTGTTATTGACAAGTCTCTATTTTTATTCACTTTGTATCTAAAGCCTAGATATATTAAAAAATTCTAAGATATATTTTTATTTTACTTACTTTTAGTTACTTTTAAAAATTTGTTGACTTAGTAACTATTTGTCATTGTCGTCTTAAAATATAGAATTACTTACTGGATACCTATGCCTTTTGGAAATGTATTGTAGCTTTAGATATTTCACTGTCCTATCCACGTGCTCCGTATTTATTTTCATTTAGATTAATCCGAGTAATATAGCGAGTTAACTTCATTTATCAGTTATAATGAACGAGGCGTAGTTTATATTTAGAAGATTCTTTATATACCTAAACTTAATATAAATACTAATCTTCTTATGTTGGACGTACCGAAAGATGAAAGGACGATAAAAATTCAGGGATTAATTCTACGTCAAAGGAAATGCCTTGAATATCAAAGACTTGGTCTCAATAACACATTTTTTCAATCATTTTTCGTCGTCGCTTTTCATATTGTGTGCGCATTGTCTCTTGGAGTTTGGAAAACAATTTATAATTAAGTAGGTATAATGAAAAAAGTTTTTTATCCTACCTTTTGACACAAATAGTTCTTTGAATAAAAAAATACTGGTTCTAATGAGAACCACGTTGATAAGTTCCCTAATCATTTAAGTATTGATGAAATAGTTCAATTTTAGTTATCTCTGAATACGTACCCACCTATCAGCTTTGATCTTTGTCATTAACTAAGTAAAACGCTTCACCTGTATTAAAATAATAACTCTTTCTGCCATAGAGATAATTGAGTTGAAAAGTGTTCTTGATCCCTTAGTTACTATTAAACGTTCTATCAGTAAGACGTATTAGTAATTTTCATGTAATTTATATAAAAACAAAAAATGGAAAAATGTTTCAGCAAAATAGTGAAAACGCAGAAGTACAATAACATTGTTGAAGCTGCAGATCAATCTGTTATAATTAGAAGGTTTTCAGGAGTTTCAGTATTACTTGTTAAATGTACTCGAGGTAACCGGGCTGTGTCCGAATTAAGCAAAATCGGCTTAGCTTTTTATTTAATTTGGTGTTTCTCATATTACTACTGCACATATATAGCCTATTTGAAAGAACAATCTCTAGTACGTACTATTTACAAAACAAAACTTAAAATCTACGGTGATACTTATGAATGGATAGCTTGCATTGCTTACGTTACATATGGATTGTGGAAAGTACCCTTCAATTTAAGTGGCGATAGCAACACAGCGCAAAAAATTATCGACATTGACCTAATAATGAAAGACCTCGGTGTGGAAATTAATTACAAAAAAAACGCATATATTTTGAGTGCCGTATCTCTTGGCCAGTTTGTAGTTTACTACGTGAGATTTATATGCATAGGGATAATACTTCAAAATTTAAACGTAGATGTGCCGACAGAGAAAATATTTCAAGTAATTAGCTCGGATACTTTAGCTCTTATAACAACGACATACTTTTGCTATTATTTAATACTTCTTAGGAACCGATTTAAATTGATAAATGAAGCAATGAATGAAATTAAGACGAGGAAACCGTGGGTCTTTAAGGTGTTAGCCCGCAATAAGACGTTTGCTAACGCGCCTGAAGTCGTTTTGAAAGATAGACACATTTGCGAGAAGATTAAACTGTGCGCAAGAATATATGGGATGTTAAATGAAGCAACTGATATTGCAAATAAAACTTATGGGTTTGCATTAGCACTGACATTAATTCAATATTTAAATGTCATTATACTGTACATGTTTTACTTCATGGAGGCGACTGCGACAGGATTGTTTCATGACGTGCAGCGGTACATTGACGTTTTAATATTATTCATCTGGCAGATTGGTTATGCTCTTACGATCATATTTTTGAATATTTACTTTTGTGAATCAGTCATGCAAGAAGTAAGTGGTTTAATGCTGTATAATGTGTAGTTTTATTGGTCATTAAAAATAAGGCATTCTAAATTGATACAGGGCATCAAATGTCTGAAAATTAACATTTCTGGAACCTGCATTTTTAGCTCAGAGAACGAATATACTAATTGATCGAAAAATGGGTTGAGGTAAAATTTACAATAAATTGGCTTGCGTTTAGTCACTAGACTAAATCGTTGTTCTATAGATACCAACAACAAATGAAAAATAAAAACTAAATTCTGGCGTAAAAAACATGGAAAATTAATTTAAAAAATTTGCTAAACGTATTTTCGCTTTCAGGCTAAAAAAATATCATTCACTACACACGAAATTATAAATAGTAATGTTGACCTAGATGTTACAACAGAGGTAAGATAAGATAGAAAATGAAATTAATTATATAAGATTTCAAACTTCTTTGTTCTTCCATTTAATTTTAGGGAAGTTATAGTTTTATACGGGGACACATAACCACTATATTTTTAAGCGCCATTATATTTGAAATAAACTATATTTTTCCTGACTGTGGCATTTCAGGCTCAGTAACGCACGTAACGCATATTCAACTATAATATCATCTCTGTTTCTAATCATTTAGGGTCGGCGCAATATTGGTCGTCGCAAGGTCGTCATATCTGCATTTACTCCTTTCTTACTCATAATCGTCTTTTAACAATCCTATGGCCAATCTAAAATGTTCATTATGACAATAGAGATAAGCCGCAAATCAAAGACTACACCTTTGTCTTGCGGGTTATCTCTATAGCTTATTGTAGGTCCGGAAATTACTTTAACAGTTTTTTTTTTTACTTTGACCACTATCTCACTGTGGTAAGTGATAATGTGGTGTTAAACAGTTTAAATATCATTTATATTAATATATATCATTTATATTAATATATATCATTATTTTTTAAGGCGATGCAATTCTCAACACAAATGCTTCATCAAGCACCTGTACTTACTGCTTGTGGACTTTTCAAGCTTAACTACGAATTGTTGCAATCGGTAATGTAAAAAAAACATATTTTTTTAAACTATTTTTAAACGAATTCTCCCGCGTTCCCGAGAAAAAAGCATATTTTCTATTTCCCTCTCCATACCATAGGCTATCTGCGTACCAAATTTCATCGCGATCGGTTCTACAGTTTAGGTGTGAAAAGGTAACAAACAAATAAACTCACATCCGCATTTAAAATATTAGTTAGGATTAATTTGATTCTTATTTAGCAATACTTTTATTTATTTAGCCATTTCAGAGTCTCATCTTAACCATAGATATTTTAAAAAATAAAATAAATTTGGGTATTTCAAAACACTAATGATATTTTTTTATTTTTTCAGGGAGCCCAAATGGTATCGACGTACCTGATTATGTTATTACAATTTGCGATTAATAAAGATTAATCTTTCACGACAGAAAATGGGGTCAAAACTTGTAAAATTACAACGATTATAGGGTAAAATACGATATCGATCAGCTTACACTACCTATACCACTGCTTAACCTCGCCAGCACAGCACTTCCACGATGTCAGTATCTGCTGTAGCGACATTTACATCTTTAAAGGTATTTTTAAATTGTTCAGCTAATCCTTCAGGTAACTAAAGTAGGTACTTATTAACACAAACAACTTTTACGATGGGACCAACACTGAAAGCGAGAAATAAAAACGGCTGAGTCTTACACGTTGGTTGGTTTTGTCCATACAAAAATTCAATACCAACTCAATAGCTGTTTTTCGCGCTTACAGAGTTACAAAAACAGTATTATTAAAAACTATTAAAAATATTGTTAGTCGATTACAGCTGTATTCATATCACAATCACGTCCAATTTGTGTTTAATTAAAAACATTCTCACATAAAACCATTATAATAACATTTTTACTTTGACATAGTCTCGTCCTAAGAGTAAATCCTCTTCCTCATTATTGAATTAAAACCGTCGATCCTAGCAGCCGCAAACATTCCGGAAGCACTACAGCATTTAGGTTATTTCATGATGATTCTGAAAGCGTTATTATACTAAACTCTAATAGTGCTGAGTGTCCGCTTTGTGTGTTGCAGTCACAAACTATTTATATAAAATGGGTCTCACTTTAGGTTTAGAAATTTATTTAAAAAAAAAAAAACGTCACTTACATTAGAACAAAGTTAACAAAAATTAAGAACAGATTATAAAGTTGTAGTAAGTCTAAATTGTTTATAGTACTTACTCATTTAACAAATTCGCCTATTTTTTGAGTTATTTATGTTTATTTCCATAACATATTGCGATAGTTTCATTTTGAACGCATTAAATGAGCTTACATTTTTATTGTATTTTTTCCATAGCTTGTTCTTGTTTTAGCTAGTACCAAATAATTAGCTCAACGTGTAGTCCGTTTAGTTATTTGTTTCCATTCCATTTTATTAAAGGCCTCTTTATATACCTACGCTTCAGAATACCACAGAATATTAATAAACATGCTATCCATGTTGAAGTAGTAGCGTTAATCTATTCTGTGGCTGATGATTTTAGCCCGAATCTCAAAATTAATGTTATAAATCCTATATAAATGTCTATAGTAAGAGACGGGTAATTATTGTACTTACATTTCGTAGCTTAATTGCCTACAATTAAACTAAGTTAGCTCTAGTTTTCACGATAGACAGACACAGTTTGTTAATTTTATGTGGCAGCTTTTGTTCTGGAAAATAAAGTTCTAGACTATCACAGAGTCACATCAGATTTTATGTCTATTGAAACGAGTTGCGCCGTAGTTTTATAAAGTCTGTTTTAATATAATATTATGAATAAATTGTTAAAGCTACCCACGTTCTTTACTCAAAACTACTTACTGCCCTAGACGCCATCTATTTCATGAGGAAACTAGCTGTCCCACTCGTTTTTACTCGTATTCCCGGGATAAAAAGTAACCTATATTTCTCTCCATACCATAGGATATCTGTGTGCTAATATTTTATCACGATTAGTTGTGCCGTTGAGGTGTGAAGAGGTAACAAACAAAGAATCTCATTTTCACATTTATAATATTTACTAGCTGTTATCCGTGGCTTCATCCCCGAAAAAAAAAGTAGCCCATGTCCTTCTACATACCATAGGCTATATGCGTACCAAATTTCATCGCGATCGCTTCAGCGGTTTAGGCGTGAAAAGGTAACAAACAAACAAACAAACTCACATTCGCTCTCGTAGTTAGGATACGATATGAATTACTATTTGCTGCATCATTCTTCTTTCGTTACTTCTTTCTTCTTTGTTACTTCTTTCGTTACGGTCTAGATTAGATAACTTATAATAATATCCGAGGAAAGTAGGTACCTAATGCCAATAATGGCTGAGGCCAATGACCGATTTATCCAGTTATGTTATTAAATAATGAGAACCGTACACAGTCTGAAAGCCGATTTATCTGTGTTTGTCCAACTGTTCATACAGCGAGACTAGATTAATTAGACACTTGTGAGTACTGAGGGAATGGAAGGAAATATAAGACCGAGCGCATACCAAGAGACGCTTTTGTTGAGCCACTTTTAATTTGGTAGGAAAATAAATGTGGTAATTTATTTGCACTCTTTTTGAAGATGTATGATAACCTACTTTGTTGTTGTCCTTGGTAAGTAGTATTGTTTTTATATATCCCTCTAGAACAAATTAAACTTTCGTGATCCTTTCATGTTGTCAACAATAATGCCAACATTGCGCGACAAGCAAATGTTAACTAAACGGCGTTAATCAAACTGTATTTTGAACATGAAAGATGAACTCTTTGAACAATCAATCAGTTAAAAAAGTAATCAGGTATTTTATTTGGATAACCTATTATGAAAATACGTATTTTGCATTTAGTATTTAAATACTTTTATTTAAAACTATTTTGTATTTCTATTTGAAATAGTAAAGTTACAATGCATTTGCATTTTGTATTTAAATACTTTTACTAAACTATTTTTTCACATCTCTTTTACTCGAATGCGCGACGCAAAATAGTTCAAGCAAAAATTTTAAAAAAACTTATAAATACGTAGGTGAAACCGTGGGGTTGAAGCTAGTGATTATATAAGTTAATGATAATGAACTTGTTATTACTTTTTTTACTGATCTAGTTATGATCGCCTGGGAGCTGCTGTTTGATGCAAGCTTTTCCAAGAAGCATGCTTTCGTTGTAGTAATCCAAAATAAACAAGATTTTATTCATGATTATAATAATAACTTTTAAAAAAGTACGGAATCTAAAGAGTATCTTCTTTTTACTTTCTCTACAAGAAGAAATACAGAGAAGTTATATTTCCGCATAAGATAGGTGTGATTTAGGATTTGAAATAGCATTACAGTTTTAGTCATGAGCACCGATTACGCTCAGGTGAAGCTGGCTGTGAGGACATTACCGAAGTAATTGTCCATTAGCTAGGGAACCTAATGCTTTAGTTTATTGTAGGTATTCATGGTGCATTGAAGACTAGAATGTATGGAAATTTTCACAATAAACAAGTTCCAGTAATTTAAAATAACTAGAAATGTGCTCAAAAAATATTATTCACTAGCTTACGTCCCGTGGTTTTTCTCGCGTGCCCGAGAGTCAAGTCAATCTATCTCTGTGTCAAGTGTCATCCAAATTCGTTTAGTTGTTTATGCGTGATTGAGTCACAAACATACAAACTATCACATTTATTATATTTGTAGGATAATAATTTAAATAAAAATATAACTACTTATACATAAAACTTACAGTAAATTAATTGAAAGCAAATAAGTAGGTATGTACGTAACTATCACGAGTAGATTAGGTTATAGGGCGCCTGTCTACGCCACAGCTTGGACAGCCAATTCGTTGTCTCCATAATTCCACATGGATACAATATCATTGTTTTCTGGGAGGGGCACAAGGGGCAGACGCGCAAAAATAATCAACAATAACATAAACTTAAAATTACTTGTTTAATAAAGACAGTTTTCTTTTATGTTTCCTGCTAAAGATGTCCAGCACTTCACTATCGTCAATTTTTGTCGCAATGTCTCGATGGATGTACATTAAAGCCAGTCCATTCAAACGCTCTTCTGTCATCCTGCTGCAATGCGAAGCAACTCTGATAATTTGATTTACCTATAAGTATGTACTGTGTTGGAAACTCCACAACCCCTGTGCCCCCCCCCCCTCCCATAAATCCGCCCTTAGTCGTTGCTTGCTAGCTTGCTTAACATATTTAAAAGCTACAATTACTTGGGGGGTTTGAAATCGGTCAATAGTTGGCGGAGAAATCGGTGAACATACAAAATATATATATATATACAGTGGATCATAGAACCTCCTCCTTTTTTGAAGTCGGTTAAAAATAGTTTTTAGATTTTATGATTGTGAACACCTAAATTTTAAAACCTAAATAGTTTACCTTTTTTAATTTTATATGTGGTATAATTATGTCGCCTAGTGTGTACCCATCCTTATTATTATTGTTTCGCGCCTGTACACATCAACGAGGGATGGCAGAAGTGTCTAGTTAATTCAGCCGTATAATACGCCATTGCAGCTATGTCGATGAAACTATTTGCATCAGCCGCACTGCTTTGAGGGGATGATCAATATTAGCCCCCGATTAATCTATGTTAGGATCATAATAATAATATTCAGCAGATCTATTTGAAATGAATAGTTTTCTAGTACTTTGTTGAGGTATCATTTTAATGATATATAAAGGGTGGAAATTTGAGACGGGTCAGTGAGGGCAGCTACCTTAAGGGTTGATGCCATGAGAATATGGTCTGAGGAGACTCTACAGTACAAAATGTACAGTCAGCGAGAAAACTGCTATTTGTATGCGAAAAAGTAGATGTCGTATTTGGTTTTCCATAAAATTAATATTCTTTACTTCAAAGAAAAAACGTTTTCTTTTATTCAAATATCTATTGAATTTTTTACCCATTCAAACAAAAGCCAAAGGATATCTAATACCGCTCGAATTGCTATTCTTTATATTGAAAATTAATATTAGATTATTATGTTTTCAATGCATAAAGTAGAGTTTAAATGAAATAGTTCATCATTTTAAAATGGAGGTCAGGTGAATTTTTGGACTGTAGGTAAGTTTCGAGCTTATCTGTAATTTTATTGTTTTTGAGATAGCTTGCTTGAAGTAAATTATGATAATAGAGCGTTTAGAATCGTTAGAACGAATATGTAATGATATGTTTACGTTTTTTTTGTTCTTTATAACTTACTAGCTTCCGCCCCGCCGTTTCACCCGCGGTCCTGAGGGTTCTTATGTTTTCCCGGGATGATAAGTAGCCTATTTGATATTCCAGACTATAATCTATCTCTGTGCCAAATTTCATCCAGATCCGTTCAGCCGGTCTGGCGTGATTGAGTAACAATCATCCATCCATCTATCCAAACTTTCGCATTTATAATATTAGTTAGGACTAGCTTCCGCCCCACGGTATCACCTGTGTTTCCGAGGGATCTTATGTTTTCCCGGGATAAAAAGTAGCCTATGTGCTATTCCAGACTATAATTCAAAACAAAAGTACCTATTTCAGCCGTTTGAAAACTTTATATATTTATATTTATAACTAGCTGTACACGCGGTTTCTCCCGCGTTCCCAAGAAAAAAGTAGCCCATGTCCTTCTCCATACTAAAGGCTATCTGCGTACCAAATTTCGTCGCGATCGGTTCAGCGGTTTAAGCGTGAAAAGGTTACAAACAAACAAACTCACTTTCGCTTTTATAATATTAAGTTAGGATAAGTAGGATAAACATTTTTTTTAAACTTTGTATAGGCTCGTGTTTGACCACAATCTCACTATGGTAAGTTATGATGTGGCCGAACGTGGTAAGCACACAAAACCTCAAGTGCAACTGCCAGAACACACCAGTAGGTACTTGGCGACAGATTTTCAACTTGATGGTGGTAACCAGCCGGTCGGGTACTACAAAGTACCCTACCATCTTGCTATGGTATACTCACGATGTTTTGCTTCACAGAAAACTCAAGCTCATTGTAAGATTCGAACCCACGACCTTCGCCACGGCATCCGACGTCACTACCACTAAACCTATCATCGCCTAAAATCATTAGTTCGCCTGTTTTCGTAATGAGTTAAGTTACTTGAGATCTAATTCAGATGTAGGTAATAATATTGTGAAATAAATGGCGTTGGATGGCAATGCAACCAGCATTGCCATCCAACCTCTGACCGAGATATACTGAACACAAGATTAACTACATGAACTTGCACAACAAACAAAAATATACAAATTTGTTTTTAGTGGAAAAAACCAATAGACTCCCATAAGATTTTAAAGTGACAATAGTGTATACAAATGTAATTACAAAATACCTTTTATATAATCACGAAGATATAGTCGATTACATAAAAAAAAATCTTTACAAAAACTGTTTTAGATCAGTTTTGTCACAAAATAACATGGCATAAAACTTTTGGAGACCAATCCTACTGATGATACTGAGCAAACTAATTTCTAAATATTGTGAATAAATCAATAGCCTCGTATTATGCTTGTGCGGTATCTGGATTCCCTTCAATAAAAAACTTATCTTCAAATGGACTGTATACTATATTTATTTCACTTTGTATCTTGATCACTTATTTAATAACTCGTAAACTCGTGAACACTGGCCGACTAGATACAAAATTACTACTTTTCAACGTGAATTCTACTTTACTGTATTTATCTGAATTAATGAGTAAAAAGTCCAAAAATACTTAAATATCGACGTGTTACCTTATCGAGAGCCATACATAATTTTCCGATTCTGACTTTACTATGGATTAGATTTGGACTATGAATTTACATCATTTCACATTATTTATCTATGATCTACTATCTGTACCAAAGTGATTTTATCCTTAAACATTGCCTGCAACTAGGTCTTTCCAATGAATCTACGTTGTCGATACCAGCTTAATCTGCCTTAAAGCTATAAAATATTTTGTACACAAAATAGTCAAAACAACATAAAGTTTTCATCGGAAAACCCTTTTTCTCCGATATCCCTATTCTATCGGGTTAGATGTATATACACATACATAATACAAACAATTAGCTCAAATAAAAACATATTCTTACGTACTGTCAATTGTAGGAAATAACCCAAATACACAGAAAATAAACATATCATAAACCAAGTTAAAAGGAGAAAGTCGTCTTGTTTCCCTTTCACACTATCGTCTAATCTGTGATTGGTTAATGCCAAAATCGGTCATGACAGCCTCTAAGTGAGACCGATATATGATGTACTATATAAAGAATAGAACAATAGAAGGAGAAAGCGATATCATATTTCTATTTTATACATTTTGAGCTAAGTTCGACTAATTTCATCATCCATCCGCAACATTCTCCCCTCGGCGCAGATCTTCGCAGCCTTCCTTACTAATTGGGAGGATGATGAGACGCCTAACTGGCCGTCAAGAAATTTTCCCTCACGTCTACACATCTGTGCTTTGTACTACACCGTCATGTGTACACACGTTCTATTAGACCCCGTGGCCATACATTGCGAAGTAATAATCCATCCGCAATTACCACGATATCACCCACCTCCGCATTCCGCAAAGATCTTTGGGCGTCGCCACGTGGTGCCAATGTAGGCAGGTACTCTTTAAAGTATTCTCCAACGTTTTTTCTTCCGTTGCCCTATGGTTACCCACATCGGGCCGAAACAATCTATCCGGCAGTGTGAGAATGGTCTGGTGTACGTTCGTAGACGGAGCTGTGGCAGATTGCCTTTAACAGGTATTGTTGGATTAGCTTTCCGTATCTTACACCAAGTACACTGCTGTAGAATAGCTCTTACTGCTGGACGTAATCGAAGCACCCAGTATTTCTGTCGTAGGTTTTTGACCATCTGTTTCCTACCTACGTGGTTTTGATTCTTATGTTCGTGTTGAATCATCAACCGTGTTAACGGGTGTGCTTCGTCCAGTATTGTTGGATCCTTCATGCAGTCTGGAACCATAGCCACGTTGATTTGACTGCTCACTTGCTTGGCGCGTTCATCCTTTGCGTCAGGCTTTCTGTTCAAGGAGACCCCTACTGCATCAATATTGAAATTCTCCTTGACGAGTTCATTCAGTTCGTCATTTCGGTTATTCGTTACTGAGCTTTTCTCGATCTCTTGAGCTGTTTGTACTTGTAACACTGTTTCGTTTTCATTTGTTACAACGCTTCTGGGTATGGATCCGTGTATAACCCATCCCAATCGTGTGAGTGACGCAGCTGGTTGATTTGCTTTTCCAGTCAGCAATTTTCGTGTCACTATTAGCTTCCAGTTATCGGCTCCGATAAGTAAATGTGGTCTGGCGTATTCATAACATACGTCCTCTGATCGGAGCTTACATAGATGTTTTTGTTCTAATATTTCTGAACTTATCACCTGACTATCAAATGGTAAATTCTTCACTGTCCGTGCTTTAATCATATGAAAGTCAGTTTGGCCTTTTCCACGTAACTCGATGTTTACAATCTGACTTTCCAAAACTCTCTGACTCGATGTGACTGCGTGGATATGTAACGCTCTGGTCGGGCCTTTCGCTCCGACCATCCCGGCAATTCCTTCATCGATCAGTGTTATAGTCGATGCCTCGTCGAATAACGCGTACGTATTTAGTTCCTGGCCGTTCTGTGTCTTAATTATAATAGGACACACTTTCAATAGCACTTGGTTATCAGTGATTACATGTGTCGAAGCCGTATTTACGAAATGCTCGTTCTGAGTCGGTTCGCTTAGTGGCTCGTTATCCCTCTGCACATGTAACAGCGCGTGATGTGTATCACGGCACTCGTCTATTCCGCATTTCTTTGCTTTACATACGGATCGTCTGTGTTTATTATTCATACACTGGAAGCAGACGTGTGCATCCTTCGCCCATTTCCATCGTTCTGAAATAGGCATAGCCGTAAGCTTAGCGCATTTAGTTGTGTCGTGTTCGGCTCCGCAACAGTAACATTCGTTCTTTTTTGGTAATGTTTCTGTTGTAGCATATACGGGAGCTTTGCGGTTACGATCTAATGCTCGATGTCGTGGTTCCTGTTTTGGACCAGTACGTATTGGTTCCAACGTATCCTTGGACGTGTATGCATGTTTTATGGCGTGCTTCGCTTCCCGCATAAAGAATCGTGACAATGTAACAATTTCCGGTTCTAATTGAGATCCAGATTCCTCTGCGTAGTCACACCATCTTGATTTGAGGTGTGGACTCAGTTTATATACTACTTGCTGCGCAAGCATGGGATTCTGTAGATATCCTTTTTTATCTACACAGCTTATCATTGTCACAATGTTCTGCAACTTGATCGCAAACCTGTTTAGTTCGTCAGATGTTCCACCTGGTTGCGGCAACTTCTTCAGCTCTTCAAACGCATGATTAATGATCATCTCTGGGCAACCAAAACATTGTTCTAATGTTTCCATGATTATCGTTGAATCGGTCGCTGTATACATTAATGCCAACACTGCTTCACGTGCATCTCCTCGTAAACATGTTCTCAATCTAGCAAGATTTTCTGCCGGCTTGAAACCATAGAGGCTAGCAGATTCCTTCATGGCCGCTTTAAATGGTAGCCATTCTCCCTTAGCGCCGCTAAAGATAGGCAAATCTGGCGTACGCCTGGGTATCGGTCTACTTTTGGTCATTTGCCCTAAGATATCTGCTAGTCGATCAATCGCTCTGTCTCCTGATCGCATCGGAGTTGGCGATCTAGCACGACGTGGTGTATCCATTGTGATATGATTCGACGCTGGCGGAGAAGTTGGATCTGCAGCCTTCTCTCGTAATTGTGAGTGGTACTTCGCATGGTTTTCCGTACCGATGCTCTTGAGCTCTTCGAGCTCCCCCCGTACAGCACAACGCTGAAGCCAGTCATTGACTGTACGTTCTGTATCCACTGTCTGTTCTGCGCATACGCTTCCCGATTCCTCGTGTATCGTAGCTACGTTGACGGCAAGTCTCTTTTCAACGAGCCTTATCTGAATCTCAGCTAGTCGTTCTTCAAGTTTTGCTTGGCGTTCTTCTGCGGCTTGGCTATCCTTTTCTTGGCGTTCCTCTGCGGCTCGTCTATCCTTTGCTTGGCGTTCTTCTGCGGCTTGTCTATCCTTTGCTTGGCGTTCTTCTGCGGCTTGTCTATCCTTGATAAGATTTGTATGAATCTCGGCTAATCTTTCTTCTGCTTCAAGTTCAGCTAGCCTAAGACGCGTTGTAGAGCTGGCGGAAGAGCGATGAGAATGTACGGGTGAAGCCCGTGACCTTTTATCGGTAGCGCGCAGCGTGGATAGTCGCGGTGGTATCGTGTCGATCACGGATGGTTCAGTCGCGGATAGTGCGGTCACGCCCGACTCACTAATCGAAGCGCGCCTGTGACTAAGCTGCGGATTTACAGGTGCGTTTAACGCAGACGAAGACGCGGGAGGTTTTTCAAGTAACCGTAGCCTCTCAGCCGCCTTACGAGTGCGGACGGGGCTTCTAGATGTCGACATCTTTAGGCGCAGATGCCTATATATAGACTCTACCTAACGTGGTACACCTTCACAACACCACACTATTCTACACTATACTTAAAACCCGAGACTCCGATCGTTTGGCACCGTTAGGTGACCGGCGTTCAAGGGCCGCGGATGAGCCGCGTTATCGTTTGTCGCACCGTTGGGTGATGTTGCGTCGTCCTTTTCACTCGTTCTATGATATAGCGACGAACTCGTCACTCGTTCAGGATATCGAGACGAACTCGTCACCCGTTCCGAGATGTTAAGACGAATTCGTCACACGTTTGACTATGTACCTGTAGTCAAGACGAGCTCGTCACACGCTTAACGACGTTGGTGACAAACTCGCCACACTTTGTTCCTGTCGAGACGAACTCGTCGCACCGTTGGGTGATGTTGCGTCGTCCTTTTCGCACGTTCGAAATGTTGAGACGCACTCGTTGCACCGTTCGGTGTTTTTCTCACGACGAACTCTTCACTGGGCGCCTCGAGACTAATTCGTCGCACCGTTGGGTGATGTTGCGTCGTCCTTTTCTCGCGTTCGGCGATCTCGAGACGAACTTGTTGCACCGTTCGGTGTTCTTCGCTCGACGATGTGCCGACGATCTCGTCGCACCGTTCGGTGTTCTTCACTCGACGGTCTCGTCGCACCTATGCGGTGTTGGTCTCTGATCCAATGTGTCATTAGAAACTGATCCTATCGCACCAAGTCATACGTTTAGATACGTTTATTGACTTGAGGATCTGATATACCTGCAGCCCCAATTCACTGAACATACCAATATGTGTCATTAGAAACTGATCCTATCACACCAAGCCATACGTTTAGATACGTTTATTGACTTGAGGATCTGATGTACCTGCAGCCCCAATTCACTGATCATACCAATATGTGTCACTAGAAACTCATCCAATGTGTCATTAGAAACTGATCCTATCACACCAAGTCATACGTTTAGAGACGTTTATTGACTTGAGGATCTGATGTACCTGCAGCCCCAATTCACTGATCATACCAATATGTGTCACTAGAAACTCATCCAATGTGTCATTAGAAACTGATCCTATCACACCAAGCCATACGTTTAGATACGTTTATTGACTTGAGGATCTGATGTACCTGCAGCCCCAATTCACTGATCATACCAATATGTGTCACTAGAAACTCATCCAATGTGTCATTAGAAACTGATCCTATCACACCAAGTCATACGTTTAGATACGTTTATTGACTTGAGGATCTGATGTACCAGCAGCCCCAATTCACAAAGTGTCACAGCAACCACAATTCACTGATCTTGATCCGGCTCGAAGGACCAAACTTGTGCGGTATCTGGATTCCCTTCAATAAAAAACTTATCTTCAAATGGACTGTATACTATATTTATTTCACTTTGTATCTTGATCACTTATTTAATAACTCGTAAACTCGTGAACACTGGCCGACTAGATACAAAATTACTACTTTTCAACGTGAATTCTACTTTACTGTATTTATCTGAATTAATGAGTAAAAAGTCCAAAAATACTTAAATATCGACGTGTTACCTTATCGAGAGCCATACATAATTTTCCGATTCTGACTTTACTATGGATTAGATTTGGACTATGAATTTACATCATTTCACATTATTTATCTATGATCTACTATCTGTACCAAAGTGATTTTATCCTTAAACATTGCCTGCAACTAGGTCTTTCCAATGAATCTACGTTGTCGATACCAGCTTAATCTGCCTTAAAGCTATAAAATATTTTGTACACAAAATAGTCAAAACAACATAAAGTTTTCATCGGAAAACCCTTTTTCTCCGATATCCCTATTCTATCGGGTTAGATGTATATACACATACATAATACAAACAATTAGCTCAAATAAAAACATATTCTTACGTACTGTCAATTGTAGGAAATAACCCAAATACACAGAAAATAAACATATCATAAACCAAGTTAAAAGGAGAAAGTCGTCTTGTTTCCCTTTCACACTATCGTCTAATCTGTGATTGGTTAATGCCAAAATCGGTCATGACAGCCTCTAAGTGAGACCGATATATGATGTACTATATAAAGAATAGAACAATAGAAGGAGAAAGCGATATCATATTTCTATTTTATACATTTTGAGCTAAGTTCGACTAATTTCATCATCCATCCGCAACAATGCTATTACAAACAAGGAGCTTAAATAACATTTATCCAATATTTGATCAAACATTGGTACAAATGTAAATGTTTTCAAAATCACGAAGCACGATGTACAAAGCCCGAGGGCGGTCACGTAGCGAGTTGCGGATATCAAGAGAGACTATCAACAGATTGCCCTTCATTGCTCGTCCGACGCCAATACTAATTACGATAATACAAACATTGTAGCCCGCAGGCTGTCGTCTCCTTACGTAATTTAACGACAATTGAGGATATTTTTTGTGAGGCGGCAGTTCACTTTTGACAGTTTTCTACCAGTATTTTAAGTACCTATATTTAGTAGCGACATAAAATGTTTTTTCCAACATTCATATTATTATACAACATGCAAATTTACAGTAAAAATAAATCTGTCCTAAAAACGTGAAAGTTATGAGTGATTAGTATTTTTTTTTAGAACTACTCGATGACAAATTGAAAAGAAAATATGCAGTCGTAAAGTGAAAATTTTCATCATCCATCATTATTTAACATTTAGTTAAGTCCCGGCATCATAATCTTAGTTGAAAGTAATTAAACAAAATAGTCTCTTATAAACCACTTAGTACTTCCAAGTCGAAATGTTGAGAAAAGGAATAGGACCGTTTTAATAAATATTTACTGTGAGAAAACCTGTAACTTTGCTTACTTTATAAACAAATACGTCATAGGTTCTAGTACCTAATAGGTACTACATATACCATACGAATATGGGCCGTCCAATAAATGTGAAATTATGCTGACTGATTGATTCCTTGCCAAACGATGTTTTATACCCTTTTGTGTTCCTTCAGTTTATTGCTGACTTGCCTCAAAGATATGGCATACCTAGTATATTTGTGAGAAAATATTTAGCGTAGGTATTTGTTTCTCATAAAAAGTTATGCTACTTTAAATCAATACTTAACATTATATTTATAAGGTTGATATCAATCTTAGCCCAGTTTCCATTCATACCGGGGTTTAATGATGTTCGCGTATTCAGAGACAATCTCAATCAATATTACGATATTTACGTGACCATCTTAATATAAGTTTAAGGAAATTTGATCTTATTTTTATTAAGTAAGGTTGTAAGTCAATAGTAAGTAAAATTGAAATGCTATTCTGCTGATGGGCGCAAATGAACAAAGATAAACTGTTTTCAGCATCATAAAAACAAGTAATATTCTATCAATAATGTATTTTACCCAGATTATATAAACAAATTTGAATACGATTTCATATTTGTTATAAATATTGAAATAAGTACATATATTCTTAGTTTGCTCATTTTATAGTCTCTACAAATACAGCTTTTTTTCATAAAAAATAATGATTACTTAAATATACATATGGGAAACTAGGGTCTCTTTTTGTATCCTACTATACAAGGTGAAACAACGTTGAAATTCTAAAAGAAATATTAATATTTCTTAGAAATAAATAATAGCTGATTTGAACTACAGTCCCTACAGATTTCAATATACAATTATCTGAAAATACCTATGCTCGACTTGAAACTTACTAACCACATTATTATAAAATTATTATATGTCTCGGAATCCAAAAATAGCTTACTTAGCATTTAGTCCTTCGTAACACAGTTCAAATGGGAACCAAACAATACTGAGCAGTTTGTATAACAAGACTCCTACCTACGTAAGCAATTATAGACTTTAAATGAAATATGAAAGACTAGGTTTTCGCTCGCGACCTCACGCAGATTTTATAAAATTTGTGTAAATTTTGAAGCGTCAAGTTAAATTTAATTAACTTGTGAAATCCTCATGAAAATCCGTTCAGCAGTTTTAGAGTTTAGCGTGTTCAGTAAATATCCTTATAGGAGGTTTCCCAATCAATTGTTGTTATCAATTCAATGTAGTACAGACATGTTGGGTTCTACAGTTTAATTATATATATATATATATTTTTAAATATTAAATCTTTATTTGCCAAAGGGGTTACACAGGTTTGCTTAAAAATTAGTCTCCTGATATGTAGGTATAATACGATCGATAATTGTGCAGTTGCGACTGCTCTCATTGCTAGGCTGTAATAGCCTGTATTAATGAAAAGCAAGCCCATGCCTCTGAATTTTATGGTACTTAAATAAACATAGACAACGAAGTATTAAGTTACTTAAATGTGTAATTAGTTAAATTAATGAATTAAATACAAGGAATTAAAAAAAAATGTGATCTGTAGAGTGTGAATGTGTGTGTGTGTGTGTGTGTGTGTGAGAGAGAGAGAAAGATTGAGCTCAGGAGATGAATGTGTCTATCAGTGTATGACTTTCAGTCTCATCATACGATAAATTTTGAAATATTATGTATACATAGATAATTTACTAAAACATTGATTTTGGAATGGGCTGGACTGAAGGGATACTGGTATCACGATATTCAGAAAAGAAAGACTGACTGAAGGAAGAATCGCTAGAGCACCAACTATATCAAAAGACAATCAACTACTTCGAGGAATCATATGACTAGAGGTATATAAACTAAGATAGACTTTACCTACAAACACTAGAGAAGTAGCGTAACAAATAATACAATTTTACGGCCAAAATTCCGCAAAATATAATATTAAGTGATTATTGTACAAAAAATATGAGTCATCATCCAAGTTTCACGCAAAAGCGTTTGACAAAGCTATGAAAAAAATCTCAAACGCGCCAACTGAAGCGTCATTCGCGAATTATTAAAATTGTTCCTCCCATATTGTCGGCCGCCATATTGTCAAAGTTGGGGCCGTCGGAAGTTTCCTACGTTAATTTAAATGTTATGATGACATCAAATATTTTTGCAACGCTACGAGTTTCTTTCAAACATAATGTTATTTATATATGTGCTTCAGGAATTTAATTATTGTTCGTCAACTGTATGGGGACGTGAATTTCCAGCGTTGGTGTATGTATTCATAATACTTTTAATAAAAACCTTGCATATTAATTTATTTTTTTTGGGGAAAGAGATTTGTTGTCCAAAACGAAGTGGGTATTATTACGTACTCGTATACACTAAGAGGACTTTGTCAGCCTTGATTAATACAGTTGATTCTTGAGACACTTTTTCAGACCCAGACTGTAACTTTCTGATTACTTAATTAGTACACCAAGCACATCTTAGAAATACGAACATCAGTTGTCGAGAACGTGTAAAATATACTTTATATTTGTACACTATTTTATCATTCAAGCCATACCATTATACCTCCTATCTAGGGTTGACCGGCCGATTGTCCTAGTATTATATAAAATTCGTGCTAGTAGGTTATTACCACTCCACAGGTCGAGCGTGGGTTTGATTTCCACCCAGGCATACAATTGTATGACTGTTTGTTCTGAGGTTAGGTGTATCTGTTTAGGATTCATTAATTTATAATTATTTTATTAATTTAAATTGGTTTAATTTTGTATGGTAAACCTCTCGATCATGACCTCAATGTCTGTTTCCAACAACTCCTCACATCTCGCATTCTCGATCTCCGTACACATCTTCAACAAGCCTCACTCCGCGGTTGTATCAACACGATTCCCCATCTAATCATCGACACAGGTTCTCCAAAATGTATACAAATACATAAAAAAATCATTTACATATTCACCGTATCGGGACGAGATCTCTTTTTCATGACCCCATTTGGCAACCCTGCGTATGTGGATCGTAAAAGTCCCAATGACTGTGCTTTATACAAACAAGCTTGTATCGAGGGAGTAGGGTTGTGTGCGTTCCTTTGTGTCACCACAGCTTAAGCGTGTACAGCCTTTTTAGTTGGATGAACTACTTTGACTTTTCATTTATAAATAGGCCTACTTAAGTAGTGAAAACTGCATGATTTAATAAGTCCATTACCTACTAGTCTGTTAAGAAAAATCAATGACTTTCAAACATATATTGGACATTGTTATATGTAGAACAAAACTACAATCATAAAAAAGTTGCATATTCCTGATAATGTTATCGATTTTAATAACGTAATATAATTGTTGTGTGTACACCTTTACAGACGTCTGGTAATATACTAGGTTACATAAGACTAGTTTCTAAAACCATTTCAAATTTACTGTAAGTATTTTATTTTTTCAAATAACTTTACTAGCATTCTTATAGTTCATATTCAAAGCTTATAACATAATGATGAAACTGTATTTTGCTAAGCTATGCATAAGAGTTATTTGTGTTATAGTTGTGGAAAGCTAAATACATGGATATAGATTAACAAGAGGATTCAATATTCAAATAGTGCTGAACTTGCGGTCCTCTAGTGGCTTAAAGCTGGCCACACATGAGGACGTAAGTATATAAATCTTATCTCAAAGACATTTGAGAGTTTATGGTCGTATTTGTTTAAGGTACACACTGCCTTAGCATTTAGGTTCTAGCAGAAACCTAAATACTAAAGTAGTATTAATATTTCCCATATTTAACTGAGAGCATCAAAATAGGTAGCTTTTTTTAAATTTAAAAAATACAACTATTTTAAAATATGTACATTTTAAAAACACCTCGATACATTCGCAGCTTCATATACTGGTACGTTAAACATTTAATGGAAAAAAGCCAATATATCAGACTGTCCAAAAATAAAAAAATATATTTAAAAATTACCTAGCTGAGTTCTTGACGGTTCTTCTCAATTGAAGGCGACTTCCGAACCGGTGGTAACTTCAGTAGCTTCGACGTTCATAAGTGCCCTTCTAGGGCCTAAACAGAATTAATGGCTTTGACTTTGACTGGACTATGCTCCAATGAATAAATGGTGAACCTACTGCCAGTTTTTTAATACTTGACAATTCATTGCAAAACATATTAGGCGATATTGATCATCTGTCTTTAAGTACTCCCTACGTATACTGTAGAAGTACCTACACGTTTTATTCGCTATAACATGTGCACAGAATAATAAAAAACAAGATGACAGGATATAAATAAGTATTAAACTACTGACCTATGTTTCTATTTGGAGGAATTGAACTCCTGAATAAATACTTTTTCACACTACTTTAGTCAAGTGTCGATCAATAGCATCAAAGTCAAAGCCATTTATTCAGTTTATAGGCCGTTGGAACGTCGAAGCGACTGATGAAAAAACAGTAGATAATTTTTCAAAAAATAAGACAATTAAATATTTACTTTTTTATTATTAAAATATTTTAAAATATGTAGGTATATAAGTAGATAAATAAAAAGTAGTAGGTATATGTTATCTGCTTATTTCGAGATCTGATGGCCGTTTGTGAATAAATTTCCTGGGATATTTTATTTTAAGAGTTTTATAAATATATCGTTTCCAGTACCCCTATACCCGAGATCCTGGTATGCCACTAGCGGGTTTTAGAAGCAACAGTCATCATTACAATGTCATTACGTTTAATTACTTTGAAGAAACCGCAAAGGTTAAACTACAGTCGTGGTTCAGGTGACCAGTTAACCTCAAGCTAGCTATGTTTATTTTCAGGGATTTTATTATTTATATTCTTATATTTGACTGACTGGAGATTGTCTAAGTAGGTTTATGTAAAATTTTATTTTTCTTATAATTTTTGTATTATAATTATTAATTAAATATATAAATAATTTATTAAAACAAGTATTTACAATCAATGTATAAAATACAAACTATGATATATAGAAAGCATCCTCAAAGCCTCGCTCCTGTCGATAGGCACGGTTCCCAACAGGCTGGCAGCGTTCCCTTTTTCGATGGCCAAGCTAATGCGTTGGCGGAAAAAGCTCCCAGCCCGTTGGTCTACCGAAGTAATTTTTCAGACCGACCTTCAGTCTTGACTTTCAGTCAGACCGATTTCATTTATCTTTTTTTTTTAATTTCTAATACTCTGTAGAAGGTTCTTACGGAAAGACCTACCTTATTCAAAGTTTTGCCGTCACTTACATCAATGGCTGGCAATGAATTGCTATTATTCCATTGACGAATTCCTTAAGACTCAATCAATATATACAGATATAAATATAATAGATCATTTCATTAAGATGAATTATAATTGTGACATTTGTTTGATGAATGGAATTATTGTGTTACTATTATTATTATTTGTTTGTGATATACTTTGAAATGTAACCTTTTTTGTAAACATAATTATACATTTACTGATAGGCAGAATATGTTGAACATTTTTTTTATATTATAACAGTTTGTATACCATATTTAGGCAAATAAAGAATTTGAATTTGAAAGAAAAATTAAGAAAATTGCGCAGAAAATCGGAAAACTTAATAAGGGGCGGAAGCTAGCAAAAGATAGTTATCACGTCCACATCAAGTTGCATAGGAACTAAAAACTTTGCCTAACTTTTAGTAAACTTAAATCAGTTTTATTATCTTTATTACTCTTGTATTATTTAAACTTTTATGTAATAGTTAACAATAATACTAAGCACGTTTGATTAAAAAAAAAGAATGTTTTCAATCGCTTAGCGCTAACGTTATACTTTGCTTAACTTTAACATCTGATTGAAGCGCTTTGTGGCACAAGTTTTCTTTTAGCACAAGGTTTAAAGGTTTTCCGAAGGGCACTCGGTAGCCGGTACAAGCTTTCAGCTGTCAAAACATGTCGGGCCAGGGGATATTTTCACAGTTAACGGTGCTGTATTTATACCTACCCTACAAATAAGATCGCTATTTTATTTTCATTTTACGACAAAAGCAAATTTTATTTTGACGACCTTTCAAGATTTAGTTGGATTAAAATCTTTGAAAATCTATATCAAATTTCATTATTTTAGTATTTTTATGCCATATGATACGATTTTAAAACCCAATATAATTATAAGCTGTAGATACCTACTTACTGTGTTTGAGTAGGTATTTAAAATAAAAGCATTACAATTAATATGACTTGCGTTTGACTGCACATATAAAGAGTTTGACGATAGTGGTGAGTTTGGACACGAAGAATAAAACGATAGATTTTTTTATCGATCGTTATCTATATTTAGTGTCCATTTAATATTTATCCGACATATCGTATTATTAGTATTTCTTGCAGTGCCCCACAAAAAAATTAAGTCCATTTCCATTTCCTTACGCGAACTAATACCTATCATCAGATAGAAACGACACATCCGTAACAGCAAATGAAATGAAATTCTTGAATTCCACAGCAACGCCTCGTCGAAGAGATCAAAGGCAAAGACAATTTACTTCATGGAATTTGATTTCCATCCGTTGGCTCGTACGATACCTCGTGTGGGGTCTAAATATTATAGAATTACAGATAATGGGAACCAAATTCAACTATGTTTAGGTATAATTATTTCCTTATGCGGTAGTCTCGCTGAAGTGTTGCTTCCCTCTCACCTTGACGCACTTCGCTGAGAGCGAATACCTCACATAAATGTCATCACCCTAGAATTCCGTGTGGTGTCGTAATCGTGCCTAGGTTAGAGTCACTGGGAACCGCTGCTGCAGAAACCAGAATTCCAAAATCGTTCGGAAATCAGTAGCAAAAGCTACGAATATGCCTAAGCTGGTGATTCTCTACAAGCTTTGAAAATGAAAATGAAAATATTTTTTATTCAAATAGGCCTTCACAAGCACTTATGAATAGTCTGACTCTAACGCACGGTTCGGAAGGTTGTTTGTACTGAAAAGAGCCGGCAAGAAACTCAGCAATTACTCTTTTACACTTAAAACCAACTCAGATTCATTACATCAAATTATTTATCTAGTCTCACTGACAATATGTGTGTGTTATATGACAGTATGGAAAAAATATATCAAAATTATGAGTAACTTAGTAAACAAATGGATTGCAAACTTAAGTAGACCAGCCCCCACAAGCAGCACCTGTTTACAATTGTTGATAGGCAGTTCCCTAAGTCTCAGGTCTGTTTATAGATTATTGGAAAGTAATGAATAAAATTAATAAATGAAATATTCTTTATTGTAATCTCCAAATACCTACATGGAGGACGATAGTAACAAATAAGAATAATAATAATGTAATAGTAATGTGATTGAACCTATCGTAAAATGAATAATTACGTTTATTCATTTTACGATATCTCTCTAGTATTATTTTAAATGGATAAGAATATTTTACTGAATAATAAAGATAACATATATTTGTTTAATCTTAGAAGAATTATATTCGTATTTTGCATTGTTATTTTAGGTAAGGGTCATATCATATTATCTTGCAATATAAAACACTGGATTGAATAAAATAAAGTCTACTTTAGAGTAACAAAATGGAATTAAGTAGCTCAATAATAATGTTTGATAACAGCGAAAGAGCCTCAAGCATTGGATACAAAGAAATAAACCTGCGGGAAAAGATACGTTAAATTATTGAATGAAATTAGAGTTAGCGATTCCCATACATTGGAAATGACATAGCAATTTGAAGACATTGTTTGAAATGACAAACAATCAAATGATCGGAAAGAAATTAAAGATTCCGTTGCAATTTTGTGACAGTGAAATGAGGATAACCAGCAGGATACATATATAACAAAGGAATATACAGTAAAAGAATGTTTTAATGTCAAAGTCAAACCCATTTATTCAGTTTAGGTCCTACTACAAAGGTACACTGAAGTTACCACCGCACCGGTTCGGAAGTCAGCCCTCAACTGAGAATATAAAATAACTGGCAAGAAAGTCAGCAAGGTTACAATTTTTAAAATACTTAGTAATCTCAACTTATCTGTCACTTTAGATAGAAAAATTGAGATGGAATCATTTGTCGTGGCCATAGAATTATTACCTTTATTAGCACTCGTATGAAAGGTGTGTGTATGAAAACGAACGTGAACGCCATGTAATAAAACGATTGATGAACAAGAAATTCGATGGAAATGATGGAATTTGTGAAGAATTCTATGGCTAAAGAAGCTTTACTACGGCCAGTGATATCACAGGTTGCACCAGTGAAGGCCCTGATGGTGAAAGTTGAATGGACATAACATTCAAACAATGATGGTAAGAAACTATTCCATATACATAAAACTAAATACCTACCTATTACTAATTTTTATTAATATAAATTTTAAAATAATCTCAATGTGAGTAGTGTAAAAGAAATAAACTCTCTAATGATGACAGTCCTATTAATTATATCACTTCTAGTAGAATGATCTCCTCGCATGACCCAACGACTTGTTTAGATTTGGTAACATAATGACCCACCATTAGTGAGCAGTCCTTTGAATACACCTACCTAATCTGAATGGCCCAAACTTGTTATGTTGATTGCTCAGTTCACTTACTTTATGATAACTTTATTTGTGAAAGACAAGAAAATGAAACCTGCAATTTTTTAACGTAAAAATATAACAATAATAAACATGATAGGTACTTTGTTTTTTATACTTGACTGTTCTAAAGCCTATATAGCGAGTTAGATAAAATGTTGGTGATGAATTTTTTTTATATAAGTAGGCTAATATCCAGGGAGAAAGGTTCACCTGATCGTCAAATCGGGTCATACGTATAGGACACACAAAGGAGCGTTCAGTAATAGGCTTATTCACCATTGCTGTGGTTTTCAGTTGATATGAGGGAAAAGATATTAGATTTTTCATAAATACCATGCGCATAAAATGAAAATGAAAATATTTTTGATTCAAATAGGCCTTCACAAGCACTTATGAATAGTCCGACTCTAACGCTCGTTTCGGAAGGTTGCTTTTACTGAGAAGAGCCGGCAAGAAACTCAGCAATTACTCTTTTCAATACAATATATGTGTGTTATAACAAAAAAAAGAAAAGAAACAAAATGATGAGTGACTTAGTTAATAAATAGATAGCAAATTTAACCAGACCAGCCCCATAGAATTCAATACAAATGAAATCGAGAAAGATTTTCTATTTCAGATCTCCGGACAGAAATGTCTAAAAAAACTTTAGCTCACTTATTACATATCGTCAGGAACACATGCTGTTACTTTCTTATTACTTATAAAATGAACACTTACTTACAATTTTCCCTTTCTCGTTCTAAATTGAATGAAAGCCTTTATTTTTTAAAGACAAGATTTTTGAGTATAACATCAGTACTATAATTATTGTAACCAGTACCAAAAGTGTGTGCAAAATTTCAGCTCAATATGTTGGGTGGAACTGGTTAAAAATTAGTTACAAGAAGGTGCGATTTTATTAACTTTGTTTGGTTGGAATTAAAACAAAAACTTTCTTAGATCTATAGACAAGAAGTTGTCAAAATTATAAAACTGAACACGTATTATACTAATACTACTTTATTTTGTTTATTATAAAATATATTAAGACAGCCCATGTATAGGAAACAAAAGGAATTCTTCAATGTCAAAAACAGGTCTCATACATTATGGTTCATGTACAAATCTACCGTACCTAATTATTTCTGTACCTATGCGTATGTGTGTGTTAAACTGAAACCATGGCGCTATCGTTAGTGTTCAGTTAAAGTGGTTAACTGATTTGTTATAACGTCCCTTTGTTTAGTTAGGATCACAAATGGAGCTGGGTCAAAGTGATCCTTGGAACACATGAATTAAAATCAATGATAGGGTTAAACCTTCTCTATATAAATTGTTGAGATGTTGAAAAGTGATAAATCGTGTCTAATTTTTGTAGTGAATTTTCTAGAGTACCTAATAGGAAGTTTGGACTAGATTTAATCGTATTTTTAATTATCTCCCACGTTATTTCATAATAGTTTGATCACAATAGGTAGGTATAGGAGTGCATTACCAACAAACAATGAAACAGACGAACAAACATTGATTTGATATAAAAATAAAATATATTTAAGTAAATACCTACATACTTACTACACATCGGTCAGTCTTACAGCGTGAATTTTATACTCTTTCTACTTTTTTCATGTTGGAAGGCTGGCCATCAGACCGGCGGTTCACCTGATGGTAAAACAGTTACCCATAGCAACACCAGGTGGATTGCCAAAGTGTTGCCAGCTTTTATAAAGCCTAGTAAGCAAGGCTTTCAATTGCAACTGCTGGATACACCTATAGGTGGCGAAACCAGCCAGCGGGGCAACCTCTAGTAGTATAACTAAATAAATAAACTAATGAACTCTAAAATGGATGAGTAAATCATACAGGTTTTAATATTTCTTATTCAATTATGTCTTCAGAGGGATCTGATATTGAGAAACGTAAACCAAGACATTTTTCCACGTTCTTATTTCTATCAAAGTAACTAACTTCATTCAATAATAAATCCATTGCATTATGCCTGAACCACAATCAATTTTCGTAACGTGTCGGACAAGCAATTCGTTTACTACTATTATACCCTCTTTATACTTGCAAAACGAACGTGTACATTTGCATTTCAATTTGGGCCATTAAAATGAGCAGCCATGAGACTATTGGAGAAAAATCGTCCATTACAGCTCCCGTTAGTCATGAATTTATGAATAGGAAATGTCGACATCGCGGTCCGATATTGCGCCATTTTGCGTGTCCATTATCGCATTTAGTTGAAAGCTATGTAATCGTTTTACAAATTTCAATAAGTTTTCGATTTCATGAAATATTTATCAAATGCTTTTATGTACATTAACCACATAAGTACATATAAATATATATATAACCTTTAGTAAAATTCGAAAGCAATTTTCTCGTGAAATAATAACTGCAACTTTGAGATAAGACCCTCAATCTTAATAGTATTGGTTCGATACTACTACGTTCGTAACACCATACAATTTTAATCAATACTTTAAGAGAAAATAGGTTTTTAATTTTGTTAAGAAGTAGAGTTTTGTCTATGTACTAGTTGTTTGTTTCCAATTTGGGTGAAATCGCGAGGATAAAAAGTAACCTATAACCTTCCTCAAGAATTGGGCTATCAAATGCAAAATTATTTTTTCAAATCCGACTGGTAGTATCAGAGTTTAGCGCTTTTAAACAAACAAACAAAAAAACTCTTCTCCTTTATTATATTAGTATATAGATAGATGTACGGCTATTTATTGAAAGTAGAAATTAAAATGAAATCGTGGATGAGAGCTTGCATAAATACTTATTTCCACTGCTTTTCAGAAGTTTCCCAAGGTTATCCCGAATACGATTCAGATTTCGCTTTCGGTCGACGCTTATTAAATTGTCGGAATTAACGAAGGCCTCGTCTCCTCAGCTTTCTAAAACAAACAAACTTCCATTCATCAAAATCACAGAAATAATTCAGTTTTTCGCACTGATTGAGTTTGTTGATGAACGAAATTCGTGAGACGACGCAATTCACAGCCTTATTTGCGTAAGTTATACATCTATATTATTATATTTACATACTTAAAGAATAAACTTGACGGGCCGGTTGGCGTGGTTGGTAAGATACCCTATCTATCACGCCACAGGTCGTGGGTTCGATTCCTACTCAGGACAAACATTTGTGTGCATGAACATGTCTGTTTGTCTTGTGTCTGGTTGTAATTATCTATATATGTATGTATTCACAAAATAAAATTAGTATATGTAGTATATCAGTTGTCTGGCTTCCATAGTACAAGCTCTGCTTAGTTTGGGGTCAGATGGCCGTGTGTGAGGAATAATGTCCCAGAATAATATATATATTTAAACTGATAACTATGTATTATTTAAGTATCTCAAGTAAGTTAATTAATAGTTTTTTTTTGTAGTTGCATCACTGTCTATTTATTTTGTCTATATTTATTTTCTCTATCCAAAGAAGGAATCACTTTTTAGCGATAAGACCGCCCATTGGAGAGTATTTTTGTTTCTATCTATGTAGTCGTTATTAAATAAGTATAGCATCTATTTCTGACTGTAATTTTAGCTTGATAGCCTTATTCAAATAAATTCGTGAGTCAGGCACTAAAAAGATATTTATAAATTTCTAGGTTCCCCTCCCGCAGTTTTTTCCTCGATACAAATGTATCAAATATTATAACCGGGATATAATGTATCCTAATACTAATACAAGGTATGATCTGTGACAGTTTTCATCCAAATCCGTTAAGCCATTAAAAAAAAGTTAAGATAATTTAAGCCATTACAGCGTGTTTATTATTAACAAATTAACAAACATATCCACAAGCTTTTGCATGTATTATAAATTATTATAAGTAGGATGTTTGTGATGGTAGCCAAGTATTCATTACGATGTCACTTTACTGTTTGACATTTGTACTGTGTTGTGGTAAAATAATATTTAAGCCATGAGTGATTTTTTTTTTCCTTAGTATTGACCAAGATTTTCTGTGTTTTACTATTAAATAGCAATAAATTAACACCAATTAATTAAACTTGGTGGTTCAAGTTGCAACTGCTTGTTTTCTTCTTTACCACGTTGTAAATTAGTACAACAACCAATTTTCATTACATTATATTTGTTTTTTTTTTAAGATATTCAGCAAATTGATGCAACAGAACATGAGCTTCTCCCAGTAAATAAATGCTTCTATACATTTTTTTATGACTAATAATTTAGACTTCAGCAATGAAAAACAGGGATGAGCACATGCGACCTTAAAGATGAGAACAAAGTCGAGTCATAGGTACATTTACAGAATAACAATTGCAACTGTAATCCGTAACACATTTAACTGCGTACGTGGCTGGAAGAGCACGCTTAACTTTCAATCTTTCATTTGTTTGCTAAATAGTTATTTTTTGGCTGAAGATCCACCTATACCTTTTGTCCCTCAAAATAGCACAGGGTAAGTGATTTATTTAAAAGAAATAAATACTAAGAAACGTGCATTGTAGCAATAAGATTGGGTACCACTAGCAATTGTAGTCTAGGAACAGAGAGGTTGCCTGAAGAATGGCACGTTCTGTTCATCCAGCTGTAAAGTACCTACACAGAATTTTATTCTGTCGTGATATTTTGAGCTACATCTGTAAATTCTGGCTATTTGACATTCACTGATACATATTTAAATGTTTCAGTTTCTAAAAAAAAAATACTCAGTAGTACCTAGTACAAAATGAACAATGATACAAAAATAAATGAAATTATTAATGAAGCCTCTAGACGTTATAACGGTTGACACAACATAGCCAATCCCATTGGTTTTACTAAAGTCCATAGGTCACTACAATAATAATAAAAACCTCTTAGATGGTGGTTTTTATTGATACAAAAGCCTATACCTAATATATGTTCCATAGAAGAATTTATATAGCACATTTTAATATTTTCAGAGTATTAATAAATCACTTCTTTACTTTCATAACAAATATTCCATCTCCATCACTTTATCTCTGACCTTGACCTTACTACGAAATAATTCCATAATCACAATTGTATAAAAATCTAGATCAAAACACGAAACTTGAAGAAAAGAGTATAATTTCACGTCTAGACAACGATTCATGATCTATTTATTTATTTTTCTTTTGAAAAATATTATTTTAGTTAGGAGATTGATTGATGACTCACATAAAGCTATGCCGTCACCACAAACTATCTGATGGGCATTCAACGACATTGTTCTCCACCTAAAAATAGTGTTACATGTACATTCTACAATATTTTTTCAACTTAAGCCTAACCAGAAAAATAGAACACCTTGTCATGTTTTTTACTCACGCAGGTTTTATATTTTTCTGGTCAGACTTTACATAACATTTGTAACTCAATTTGCATCAATAAGTGAATACATGACAAAGAACACACAATACAATAAAAAAAAAACCAGCTAGTTGCGAGTAAAATTCGCGCACGGATAACTCCGTAAGTACATATTATAATAAACCCAACTTAATTTTGCGGTTTTGTAACTAAATTTAGCTATAAAATTACTAGTAGGTGGAGCCAAATGTTCAATAGTCCGCAAATTACATCTTTATTATGTTTTCAACTGTGATAGACAAACAGATGGACATATGACTTATATTTAGTTACAGGCTCCGGTGGTAATCTTTCAGTACGGAATTCTAAAATGAAAATTAAATATATAAATTAAAATATGTGATATCACGGAATAGGAACGACGTTCAAAGCCTCCAACTTATCAGTAGTTACCACAATATTTGGTTAAATATCGGTGCTTTGAATAAACAAAAGAAAACAACAAAAAACAAAATGGTGGAAGGCTGCTTGCTGCAATGTGAAAAGTTCCCTTCAGTATTATCATAACATACAAATTATTTACTAATTATAAGATTTTCTTCACCTATTATGGGTATTTAACTATTATGGCTTAACATCAGAAATATAAATTTCAGGAATAAAAATGTCCCGTGAATCAACGTTTTCAAACCGTTTGTTCCAAGTTATTTTAATATTCCCTGTCTAGGCCAGCCCGCTGTTTGCAAAGGAGGATTTGTCTGCGAATCTCTCAGGAAAAGGATCTTAAATTAAGCCCGATAGTGGATTTGAAAGAAAAAAAATATAAAGAATAAAAACAACTTTGATGCAGAGAGGCTATTATGAAAGTAGTGCAGCAGATTTGATTTACGATTTGTTCCATCAATGTTGGCTTATTTAGTTTTTAACCGACTTCAAAAAAGGAGGAGGTTCTCAATTCAGATGTCTATATATTTTTTTTATGTATGTTCGGGCATAACTCTGTCATATTATATAAACGGGTTTTTATGTGTTTTATAACAGGTTCTTAGAATCATGCAGGCCGTTTGTTTTTACATTATGATTGAGTCGGTTCCTATTGAACCTTCCTATGTAGAGTAGATATTTCCCTATATTGACAATTTATCGGGTTCTAATGCTATATATATCGTGGGTTCGATTCCCACTCAGGACAAACATTTGTGTGCATGAACATGTCTGTTTGTCCTGTGTCTGGGTGTAATTATCTATATATGTATGTATTTACAACAAAAAAAAGTAGTATATGTAGTATATCAGTTATCTGGCTTCCATAGTACAAGCTCTGCTTAGTTTGGGGTCGGATGGCTGTGTGTGAGGAATAATGTCCCAGAATATTTATTATTATTATTTATTATAATATAAATAAATAACGTATATATCGATGGCTGATTGTATGCATGATGCACCTATCCACATCATAGGTAAAAGGCTTAATTAAAGCCAGATATACGGGCAATAAGGCCTGATTATTCTGGAAGCTAATTATTCCATGACACCGGCCTGCGTCTCCAACACAATAATGCTTTTAGGGTGTAGTGTACCATGGTACTACAGTACGTCGGGGATGACTTCCATGCAATCAGATGCACAACATAAGATCCCTCGGGTACGCGGGTGAAACCGCGGGGCGAAAGCTAGTCTAAAATAAATTAAATTTTATTGAAATGAGAGTGTTCAATAGAAACCAAATGAAAAAGACAGCGAAAATTATCCTGTTGACAGCTTAGAAGAATAATTTAAATCTTTTCCTCGATTCTGAACTACTGAGCTGAATACATAGGTAATTGAATCATACATTTCGTGTACCGTGAACCAATTCGTTCTTTGCTCTTTCTACTCTTTTGAGATGAACACTGAACAATTATTATAATTTCAATTATAAGAACTTCTTGGGAGATGTTCAGAAGGAGAGGGAATTAACTTGTAGCTATTTCATATAATTGTCCTTAGTTTTTAACATTTTTTGCAAAGAATTTTGATAATCACAAAGAATCCGTCGACTTTATATTGAGACATTGTTATTTTTAGGTATCAAATCCACCTTCATCGTATCCCTACCCATCTTAGCTACATTGGTTATTACATTCATTCATATTATACATACATAAGAAAATCGCTTAACTTATAAATCTTCCATGAAATGTAAATGCACAGATACAGTTTTATGTCACGAACCTAACAAGCTATTTCACACGAATAAGAGATTAGTACCTAGTAATAGTCTGTGCTACAAGTCTCGTTTGATTGGTTTGGCTTGAAAGAGCTTGCCACCGCCACCGGTCGTGTTTTGTTTTTCAGAACATGTAAATAATGCATGTATTTCAAACATTTCGATGTTATAAAACGTTTCCAATACTTTTGCCAGCCAATTTGGCACATTTAACGTACAAATAACATAACCGAAGCTCGTAGATATGTTAAGCCCATGCCAAATTTTTCGATCCGTTAATAACGCGTTCCAATCTAGCTTCTGAAATTAAATGAAATATTTTTATTACAATAGGCCTTCACAGGCATTTGAATTTTAGTAACGCACGAGCCGGCAATTAACTCAGCATTTCAATTAAAATAATAATAATATCCTGGGATATTCCTCACACACGGCCATTTGATACCTAACCAAGCAGAGCTTGTTCTATGGAAACCAGGTTTTAACTGAGATTCTACATAGCCTACTTTTTTTTCAAAATATATACATAAATAACTAATTTCACTCAGTCTCAGGACAAACAGACATATTAATGCATACAAATGTCTGTCCTTGGTGAGAATCGAACCCCCAGCCTGTGGCATGATAGATAATAGGATATCCTACCACTATTTAACTTCAGACCTTGTGTTTATAAAATTCTTGGTCGAATTTCAAAAGTCGCGCTTAGTATAGTCGCGCCAGATAATTAATAAAATCTTGTCTTTGTTTAGAATTACTCGTCAACCGACCAAACTATCTTCGAGAAAAGTGAAATGGAAAATTTGTTACATTATGAAGTAAGTATTTTTTATTATTCTTTGCTAGAAAGAAAGTTTTTTAGTGCAAAAGTTACCAGTGCTGTTATTAAACTTCCAGACAAAGAATAATTTAGCTATGTTAAAATTTCACTTGTGTTCAAGAATTTTCTAATTGGGCAACGTAAACACACAATGCTTACACTTGAAGCTGCATCTCAATGTGACAGCTGGTGTGGCGTACATTTCCAACTCTGCACAATCCACGATTTATGCTACACTCTGTATACTGTGGGAACAAACAGCTTGCATTTCAAAAATAAGGAATACTATGAGTTTCCACTACCACACGGACATGCTTCGGGCTCATAGAAATCTATACATTGTCTAGAACTGACTTCTGATCTTTTAAACAAATACGCGACTTTTGATATTCGTAGCTAAGAAATGCCTATAAATATTTGCCATGTAATTATTTTTAAAAAAAGCAGTGCCAATGCTGTCATATAATATAGTAGTCACTAAATCAATCTTACAGCTAAGAAACGCCTATGAAATATTAGCAATGTATATGTCACCGGAAAATAACAAGATCCGCAAATTTATAAATTTACTAGGTTAGGTTAGGTAAGTTTATAAATTTCCTAGAAAATAAGATCTGTAAGTTAAGGTCCTAGAAAATTTATAAACTCGCGGATCTTGTTATTTTCCGGTGACATACCTATACATACTAATGTTGTCAAATTATAGCGTATTTATTTTTTCAAAGAAAATTCTATAGCATAGGCGGCTTACCAATCAATATGCCAAAAAATATATGTAGATATTGCCTCAGATTTCAATGCTATGGGGCTTTATAGAGATGACATGCATGAACCCGTATGCACTGTACTAGATTACTTTTACCATTCTGAAATACAAATAAAGAATTATTTACTCATTTTATTTCCAGTGAATTTTTATCATATCAAAATGTTTTTCATACGTGTGTGGTTCCATTAAAGATAAGGATTGCATTATGGATGCAAATATCGTCTAAATAATTATTGTCACTATTGTTTAAATTATTCTGATTTAGACATATCGCGAAAGAAAAATATAGCTCATGATTTTAGTAACCTGTTTATTTTAAACATTTCAAACAAAATCATTAGAGACCATTTGAAAAAACGCAACAGCCTGATTAGCCACGAGCCCGTCTTCTACGCGAATTGTTTTTTTTTTGTATAGGCCTGCGTTTGATCATTCTTACCATAAGTGCCAGTAAGTGAAGTTGCGGCTCTCAAGTACAGCTGCCGAAATACACCGGTAGTTTCCATCACTTACTGTGATACATATTATGGTGTATTTATGTACCAGTGGCATAGTACTGTGTTATAGTACCCCGGTACCCTACATAGTACAGTACCCTGATACTCAGTAATTGGACTTTGATCTGGTTACTATAAAATTCCCGTACAGTTGTCGTACTGTCCATTTTTATTTTAGTAAAACGATTGCAATAACATTGGGTCGAAAATACTAATCGTAATTTAAAATTTCAAACAGTACTTAAGGCTCCAGTCTCCCTAAAATCAGTGTTCTTGTGGAATTTATCAGAAAGGAAATATTGTTCTTTAGTCACCAGAAAAGCAATAAATGAAATATATTTTACGTTATTTTAAAGTGTGAGATTTAAAGTTTCCAATACATATTTTATTTTTAAATTTGACGCCACTTTTATTAGCTTTGTGAGGCTTTAAATATACCTCTATTTACGTTCCACGCGTAGGGGGTCTCATTCATGCACTCGCCACGAAAAAAATATAACAAAAACAAGAAATTTATTCAGATTACATTTTTCGGCAAATCCTCTACAATAATCTTATCTAGTTACTTTTTTTCAAAATTGTCTCAATTTCTTATTTAAACTGCTTTAAAAAGGTTATAAATTTCTGAATTTGACCCTTGCAACATATATTTTTTTCTATTACAAAGTAATGGTTTAGAGAAATCACACTTGAACCACTCCGAAAGCAACTACTTATCTGTCGAATAAAAAATATATGCATTCATAAAATCATTTGAAATAAATTTACCGCTTTATTGATGACTAAAAAACCATATTTCTTTTCTTATAAATTCCGCAAGAACACTGATTTTAGGGAGACTGGAGCCATAAAGAGAAAAACCCTTTTGAATTTTACTAAGTGTTTATACTCGTGTACACTTCAAGAATAAGGAGAGCGATTAGCATTTTCTATTAGAAACAGGTGTTCGTGTCACGTCTCATGGTGAACGAAAATTGATACTTACTTAAAAACTACTTATAAATGATACCGCGTACAAGATAAGTAGTTGTACAAAATTGTTATTACGACGACGCGAGGACACTTAAAGATTAAAATGTCTACTTGGTTCAAAATTGCTTTTGTATCAATACCTAAGTAAGTATAAATTATTATTTAGGTACTAAGTAATTTTATCCAGGGCACATTCTCAGGCTGAATATGATAATGAAAATCCAATAATGTATGTATTTACAACAATTGAAAAAAAATACAAACTATAATATATAGAAAATATCCTCAAAACTGTCGATAGGCAAGGTTCCCAAGAGGCTGGCAGCGTTCCCTTTTTGAATGGCCAAACTAATGCGTTGGCGAAAAAACTCCCAGCCCGTCGGTCTCCCGAAGCGTTGTTGAGCTTGGATGATAAAATTCGTGCAAATCGACGAGCTTCGAACCCCCACGGACCCAAGGTTTCTACCGCGAATGGCATGAACAAATTATTCCAATACAAGCGTATTTTTTGTATGTATTTATGTTTGAATGTTTTTCGCGGTCAATAATGTTTTATAGGTTTTTTAATCACCCGAGGGCATTGTCCTATATTTTGGTAAAAAATATTTCCATTCCATAGGTATATTACTTACGCTCTACTTTAATTTAAAAATTATTAGCATGGACCCCGCGATTTGACCTGGGATATGTTTTCTCGAGATAAAAATAATGAATAATAAATGTATCCTATATATTATTCCATCTATCTAGGTGCCAGATAGAGGTCAGCCATTACGGAGCTCAGTGGTAGCATACACACGTACACCAACATGCGCATTTATAATATTAGTAAAATATTTTTTGGGACGTTTCGCAAATAGCAACCTTATCTCAAACAAATAAGACAGATATACTACTTGTAAATTGATACTTAAATAGATATTTATACTACTCAGAACAGATACAGTACAGTTATTAATAAGCATGTCTAGTAGCTTAGTTACACTGAGTCAAGATTGTCATTGTTCGTTATTATATCTTGAGTAAAGTAGGTACTTAAACTCGAGTTAATTTCTGTACTGACAGATTTTACCTTGCGGTGATACGATTACACAGATTATTAAACATTGCTTGAAATTCCTTAAGTTATCTGTAGCTATGTGCAACGTTTAAGTGACTCTCAGAAATTCGTTGCACTTAGACTCTAGACATATACTGTTACAAACAATTTAATTATTAATTTTGTCAGTATATTACATATATGATTTGGGATAAATAAATTAGATTCCTATAAAGAAGAATGCATTTTAGGAGTTAGTTTGTTTTAAAAAAAATTGAGTATCAGTAAACTAAGTCACGTTGTGCTCTATATTACATAAAATACAATCTGAATATCTCTATCATAATAAGGCGCTAGCTTGATAAAAAGGTAGATGGATATTTTTTAAATGAAACACAGCATAAAAGAATGTAAAAAATCATAATGACATTGATAGTTTTACAATATTAATGTCATACGTCACGATGGTGCGTTCTCACGCGCTGTTATATCTCGAGCCACTGCACACCGCGCCGCGCCGGTCGTCAAGTTCGTCTTCCCAAGTTCCCACGGTGCGAAGACACCAGCTAGCCCGGTGTAATGACAATATTTCTTTGGTCTGTGAAATCAAGAGCCGTGGTAACGCACCTTAAGAAGGCTACAAAGGCTATTATAAAAGATATAATTTAAAAAAAATTGACTGAAGTGAATTAAGGAAGAACGACAAGGTTAACAGTGACAGTACATTAACTTAGCAGCCATCTTTCAGCTTACACATGTAAATAAAACAACTACACAATTATCAAAAATAAGTATAAATAAAGTATCACGAATCAAAATGATCATTTTAATCGTGTGTAATTAATGTGAAACCAAAGTAATGAATCAAACTTGATGTGAATCGATTCACTGCACTTGTTTAACGATTTACGAATGGGTAACAATATTATGGAAATGATTTATGACGGTGCAAGATATATTTAATTTAAGTAATGTAAACATCATCATATTCAGTCCAAATATACTCACTACTGAATATAGGCTTCCTATCATGTACCGCAACATTTAAGGATTTTTTTTTTATAATATAGTAATATCTGTTTTTTATAATAAAGTAGTAATAGTTGAAAATCTGTCGCCAAACACCTATTGGTGTGTTCCGGCAGCTGCACTTGAGAGCCAGATCCTTCTAGGCTTTGTGTGCTTACCACCTTCGGCCACATCATCTACCATAGTGAGATTGTTGTCAAACACAAGCCTATACAAAGTAAAAAAAAAAAAAATCACAGTCCAAATTTTTTCCAGATCAAATTATTCAATCAAAATAGTTATAGAAAGATTTCAGTACCTATTGTTTAGATTACTTATTATCAATAAGAACGAGCAAGCGATACAAGCGAGGCTCAATAATTTTTGTACATCTTATTTAAAACTATTGAAATTGTTGGATATAATAATATGATGCCTTCAATGAAAAGTAGTTAAGACTTGAAAGAGTTTTGATTTTAGAAGATTAGAAGAGAAGAGGAAAGCTTTAGCGATCTCTTCCAGGCAACCTTTGGATAATAGGAAAACTTGAAAAAACAGTAGCATCTTACTAGCTACCATTATTATAAAATAAAATTTAAGTTGTCACGTATTTATAGATCACCTTACTATCTTAAACAATGTGACGTTAAGTTCGTGACCATATAATTATTATAAATGAGGCCGTACATGTTTTATTAAGTTAGTCTTACACCGAATAATACAGAATTCAAAGAGAACAAGGTTCATTACACAGGGTCATTGTTATTCAGTCTCAAAATGGAAATGTTTATATAAACCCTTTGTTGCATGGAATTCAGGATTTGTTACATAACAATAAGTAATTTAGTTGTTATACGAATGCCGAGTTCATTTGTTTTATTTTAAATAACAACGTTTTCAAGAGTGTTTATTGTTTCAGATAATATTTAACTTCAATAAATCCATTACTGTATTTATTTATTTATTTGGGCTTTTTTTACGGCCACTTTCCCTCGAAATCCAACACATTACTGTGTCTATGCATCAATTCAATTCTCAATCTATTTATTTGCGTTATTATAGCCCTGATATAATTATATTAAAACTCACTTTCATAATCCTATTATCGGTTACCTATCCGTCTAGATTTCAATACATATCTTACCTGAGAGAAAATTGTAAAGTTTAATTACAAGGTTTGTAAAAATCGCTCTTTATATTTTAGATTTAGGTCTTCACACACGGTGAAGTGAATAAGGTTTCATAATTATTTTTCCTTTTTATTGTAGGTATATGGGTTTTGAATTTTTGTTTTACATCACATAAAATTAAACAAATGACAAATATTGAGTATCTAATTCCGCTGGATCTTTTTCTCTCGCCGACCGCCGGACAGAACAACACGTCTGCGGAGTTCCGCCTTTGCGCGTTCGTCGAGTCGGTGTCAGTGGGTCTACTAGGTCCTGATGAAGCGAAACACGTGTCGATTTCCTGTTGAGTTTCCTTGTGTGAGACTTGACAGAGAAGGAGATCCAACGGAATTAGTTACTAAATATTTGTGTTTTGTATAATCTTCTAATGGATTTCCGCAAAGTCACTGCTGAGTCAATTAGTTACATCACATAACTCTACTTGAATGTTTTTTTAAAATAATTCAAAGAACTGTATAGGTGACACCTACCAATTTGTTAGTGAAGTGCTTCCTTCCGATGCTGCCGTAGCCTAACAGCATAAGTAAGTTCGATTTTCTCAATTGTTCAGTAAAAGCTCCGAAGGAAATGGAGTATTTGAGAAAATGGCCGATGAATTTGCGTGCGATTGCATAATGCACTCAACAGCACTTCAACATCTTCACCTAAGCTGTGTTTATACAATAGACGCTACAAGCACTGCTCGAGTGTCTCAAACAACCAAGAAAATGGCTCGTAATAATACCGTAGAAATTCTTAAATCAATACTAAGTTATTGTGAAATTATCAACTCATTACTTCTTTACATGTACATTATACGTGAATACATATAACTCTAGCTTCTACCCCGCGGTTTCACTCACGTTCCCAACTGATCTTATGTTTTCCCGGGATAAAAAGTATCCTTTATTTAAACGAGAATATATTCTATCGGTGTGCCAAATTTCATCCAAATCCGTTCAGTAGTTTTGTGAAGGGTAGTCCATTATACAAAAGGCTGTCACATAGCCCTTGATGTACGATTTTGTGAAAAAAAAAACAAGAATACATTTTGATCGTAGAACAAAAGTTGTTTAGTTTTAGATGTACTCGTATACATACGCATATTTCGGATTACTATATTTATTTAGATAAAATCTATAATTCAACCAGATTGCTATATAGCTTTATTAATAAATGTTATGCTCTATCGATGCCAACATCGTAACTTCGATTTAGCCAACAGTATGCATGAAAATTATTCATGTCGTTGCCTGGATCTGTATGGAATAAAGCCGACATATTTATGTGGCCTCTAAAGTACATTAGAACACATAAATAGTTGCCAGGTGACCACAAACCGGTTTCAAAGATCGCACGATATATTGCTTTGCTCCATTTCTCAATAAACCGCAAGTGACGTAGCGGTGTAAATGGTCACCTATTCTCTCATTGACGGTGGCCAAAATTCTGTAACTGAGCATTGCGTCCGCACTATAGATAAATGTTTAAGGTCACTTGAAGTTACTTTATGCAAAGTCAGTGTTGATAATAAAATTAGGTATTATATTCTGGGTCATCTCTTCACACACGGTTATATTAGACGGCGGTGTCTACTTGTTTCGGCTTGTAACTTCAGTAGCTTCGACGTTCATAAGGGCACTCCTAGGGCCTAAATAGTTTAGACTTTGTTTTGTGTGTGATCACAATCTCATTATGGTAAGTGATGATGTGGCCGAAGGTGGTAAGCACACAAAGCCTAGAAGGAACTGACCCTTAAGTGCAGCTACCGGTGGGGTGTTTGGCGACAGATTTCAACTTGAGGGTGGTAGCCAGCCAGGCCCTGATACTCTAATATTGTATCACTATCATTTTCTCCTATTGGCTTCACTGAATCTCATTGACTCTTCAGTGATAGTTTAATTTAACGTGCTATGTACGTACATTCCAATTGAGCTTCGTAGCGCTCGTAGCGCTTGTAGCACTCGTAACACGGCTACAAAATTCTCCCTTCTAAATAACAATAATGCGAACAAAATTAAATACGATATACCTCAAGTAATTTAGTGTAGTGAATAGAAAATAGGAAGATACTAAGCCCAGGAAATATACTCGGTGGCGGAGATATTTATAATTAAGGCAATAAGTCAGCGCAAGCGTAGGGCCACCGGCGTCATTTTAGGTAGGGTTGGCAAAACTTAATCATAACCGTTTTGACAAACATCAAAAAGCAAATACCTTAAAGTAAAAGTAGGTCGTTGGAAAACGCTGGATGCAGGCCGCCCAAGACCGGTCCTATTGGAGATCATTAGGGGAGGCCTATGTCGAGCAGTGGACGTCTTGCGGCTGAGATGATGATGAAAAGTAGATAACTATTTATTACATAGAATAATGTCAATATTGATAATATGACTGTCCTTCATTGGGGTACACGATCACAAATTTACAAGTGATATAAAAATTTAAGTTGAATAAATATTAGCGCACTTATATGAAACTGCTTATTTAACATCAAAACATAATGAAATTCTCTTCCAAAAAGTACGTTTTTTGACGATAACAGAACTTGCTTCAATTTAACCATTTTAAGATCACTCTCGTGTCCGTCCGTCTTTCGTAGACATTTTTCTCGAAAACTTAAAGAGAGCAGACCAGCAGTTGGCACCCAACATAGCCTGCTAGGGACAATTCTATACAAAGTATTTCGTAAAGAGTGTAGTCATCCAAATAGTGGTCACACAACTTATCAAACTGAACAACTTTTGTTTTACGACTTTTTGATCTTTTTGAAAGATCGCCATACAATTCACCTAAAGTATCCGAGTAGTTTCTGAATAGGAAGGGATTTTAGAAGCTACATGTATAATGTTTTCACATATGTAAGTAATCGTCATTTGGTGATCAATTTCCAAATTTGGTGATCAATTTACTAAATTTGGGTAAAAGAGCTTAAGGTCACAACGTTCTTTTTGGTGGTCATTATATTTATCTCCATAATATCCCCATAATTTATCCCCATAATTTATCCCCATATACATTAACGAGTAAATAATGTCATTTACATTTTTTGTAATTATTGTTTGATATATTATAGCAGTTACAATACATAGTACAACATAAATATTTTTTATAAAAATGATTATGCTATTTTCGAATGTGGCAACCCTGAGCTCAGGAAACGCACGTGTTTATCAGAGCCCATAACGAGCCCTGGAATTGTTACTCTAACAAAATAATTATACCTTGAAGCTTTTAGTTATAATGCAGACATTTGACTTCTTAATTTTTGGGGCGTGAAGCTTGTGTTTTAAATGTCTCAGTATTTTCTGAATAAGGAATAATATTATTTAACGTACTGGTAAATTTGTCAATTTACCATTTTAGTACGTAAGTTTTTTTCAGAGTCAAAATATATAGCTTTTAATACATTTTGCTTGTATATCTATTTTGTCATAATATTAATTTTAGTGAGTTAAGATTTTTTTAACTATCAATACTTTAAATTATTACAGTAATCAAATGCTGTAATCAAATTGTTGAAATCAAACTTAAAATTTAATACATCATATAAAACTTGATATTTATTTTGCTCTTAACTTGAGATCGTCCACGGCATGCCGTTTCTATCAACGGAAATATAAAGGGTCTTCATAGAATTTCATATATTCTACTTCCGTATGGTATAATCACGGTTAAAATGCACCGTACTGTGCAACGTACCGTGACTTGACGTGCTGTCAGACGTATCGGCCGTGACGGGCTGTGACGTACCGAGCCGTCTTACAGGAAATGTTCATACAATATCATCAAAGTCATAGCCGTTTCTTACTTACGGAGGGTACTCGGTCAGTCACGTCAAAAAATTTAGTTAGGTATATTAGAAGTTGTAGGAACCGTAACTGCTGGCGGATCCCTTATCGGTGACGTGACGTTGACGTCACAATGTGTATGATACTTTTGACAACATTCAATACCATTTAGTACACCATTAAATTGTCTTTTATTACTACCTTTTCGCCCATGGACTTCATAATATTATTAGTCCTTTATTATAGGGGTCCCTGAAAGTGAATACGATAAGCTATGTAAACCGGAAAATTGGCCAGTAAACATTGAGTACTGTGAATGGGTGTGGTTTCGAAAATTACAGAACACCCCAAAAATACCCCAGTAAGAATATTGAGATATTCTATCAGAACGTGAGAGGCTTACGCACAAAATTGGATGATTTCTATATAGGAGTATCATCCTCAAACGCAGACCTTTTTGCAATAACGGAAACGGGATGCAATGCTTCCATTCATGATGCAGAAATTATTCCACCGGGATACACTATATTGCGGTGTGACCGCGCGGATGGGCGCAAACACGGTGGCGCGTGTCTAGTGGCCACACCGCGTTTTGAGCTGCGCAGAGTGTCAACGGGTGATATAAACATTGACAATCATACGTTCGAAATTGTTAGTGCTACCGTGTATCTTCGAAGTAGATTTTTGTTTTTATTGTGTGTAGTTTATATACCACCTAATAGTAATGAGAATGAATATATGTTGTTATTTAGTATAATCGAACAGTATTGTAATAGTTACAGTGAAATTATGGTGATAGGTGACTTCAATTTATATTCTTGTTCATCTTATGTGAGCAATTATTATGAATATTTTGCGAAGTATTGTGGGTTCACTCAGTGTAATGCAATAGGAAATTGTAATGACCGATGTTTGGACCTAGTGTTGGGCAATTTCCTGGAGGATGGGAGTGTGGTGGTGCGCGCGGCGGGGGAGCCACTCGTGCCAGTGGACGTACATCATCCACCGCTTGAGGTATCGGTGAGTGCGCCTCGCGGTCCAGCACACCTGGGCAATTCGGCGCGCCCACTTACAGGTACGTATACGTGTACATCTGACGAATACACACACGTACTCCCTGTATGGAACTTTAATAAAGCGGATTTTTATTCACTGTATTCTTTAATAGCAGCTATAGACTGGACGCCCATGTTTAATTTAAATTTAGAGATGAGTTTGGATTTCTTTTATAACAAAATTAATTCTATAATAGATAACTGTGTTCCCAGGAAAAAGCGGAGTCGTGTAAACTCGAGGTACGTTTACCCCGAGTGGTACACTGTTGAAATAATTCGCGACATAAAATTAAAAGCTTTACTTCATAAACAATATAAGGCTAGCAGGCAAATATGTGATTACGAAGCATTCGCTCAGTGTAGGGCAAAGGTCAAGAATATGATACATGTAGCGAGCCAGCAATATAAGCATCGGATACAAAATGAATTTCAGAAAGACCCAAAATCTTTTTGGAATTATGCTAATAAGAAAAGAAATAATAGGAACCCACAAAAGATTTTAAAGAATGGGGTGGTGCTATCTGATGACCAGTGTGTCAGAGAGTTCGCTGAGTACTTCCAGTCAGTGTATAGTACAGAGCGAGCGGAGCTTAATGTGAGCGCAGCGGTAGCAGCAGCTGGTAGTGAAAATGGAGCAGCAAGAGTTCACCTGGACCGATTGCAGTTGAAGGATGTGCAACGCGCACTTAGTCAACTCAAGCCAAAGAAATCCGCGGGACCGGATGGCATCCCGCCATACATCTTCAGGGATTGTCGGTCAGTGTTAACTGAGCCGTTGCTCTACGTATACAATCTTTGTCTAAGTACGGCTCAGTTTCCAGACAGATGAAAATTAACCCGAGTCGTACCAGTACCAAAAGGAGGTTCGGGCTCAGGAGTAGATGGGTATAGACCTGTGGCTGTTTTATCGACGCCGGCAAAAGTGTTAGAATCTGCAATTCACGGTAATATACTCGTGCAGGTGAACCCGCAACTCTCGGAAGCTCAACACGGATTTAGACCAGCTCGAAGCACCACTAGTAATTTGCTTAGCTACATGGCTGATATAGTTCCTGTAGTAGATGGTGGGGGTCAAGTCGACGCTGCTTATTTTGATTTTAAGAAGGCATTTGATTTAGTCAATAATGATGTCCTGCTCAAAAAATTAGCAGAAGTAGGTTTCACCACCCAATTGCTATTTTTATTTGCCAATTACATGACAGATAGGCAGCAGTATGTCGAGTACAAGGGGCTTACGTCTAAGCCATATTTTACAAGATCTGGGGTAAGTCAGGGCAGCAATCTTGGGCCTCTGGAGTTCATATTAATGATTAACGATCTACCCAGGGTTGTCCAAGACGCTAAATGCTTATTGTTCGCCGATGATTTAAAATTGTCCCTTGCTGTAAATAACATGTGTGACTGTGAGAAGTTACAGGAGGACATAAACAGAGTAGTGACCTGGAGTAGGGACAACCTCTTGCAGTTTAACGACTCAAAATGTGTTACAATTACTTTCAGTCGATCGCGCACACCCCTCCTGTACAATTATAGACTCGATGGTGTGCCGATAGTTAGGGTCAAAGAAGTGAGAGATCTAGGTGTTACTCTCAACACAGAGCTGATGTTTCGTGATCACATTATGAAATGTTGTAAAAAGGCATACAGAAACCTGGGTTTCACTCTCAGAGTGGTACATGACTTCACAAATATTAAAGCGATCATAGCCCTATATAACGCTTTGGTTCGAAGTCAACTAGAATGTAATGCAGTTATCTGGGCCCCACATGAGACTAAATATAGTCTCATGTTGGAGCGTGTACAGAACAAATTTGTCAGATACTTGTATATGAGGTATTACGGTGTTTATCCATTTTATCCCTTAAGGTATCCCACATTATTTATTTTGGGTATGGTCGGATACAACGAACTGAGGGTCAGGAGGGAACTCACACTTGTTTCGTATATATTTGAAATACTTAGAGGTAAGATGCATAATGCTGACATATTGGGGCAGGTGAACATCTGTGTCCCTGATAGGTACGTGTGGCGTCGCCACCGGCCACCGCTGCTGGTGGTGCCGCACGGCCGCACCAACCTACTGGGGGAGGCGCCCCTTACGCGCGCACTGCGCACTCTCGTCCTCATAGCAAATGAAACGGACTTATTCACTTGTACACTGAGTGAATTCACAAGGGTAGCACTTTATATCATATGTTATAAAACATAGGTGATAAGAAGAGTAAAAATAGATATATTGTATATAATATTTAAGTAGGTACACCATCGCATTAGGTTTAAACCTGTAATGATGTGTGTGAAATTATTGGAAATAAATAAATAAATAAATAAATAAAATAAAGTTTCTATATAATTTTATCTCTTCACCCGATTTCGATAAGATAACCCATATGTTGCCCAAAGGTTAGCTTATTTTAGTTGTAAAAACCCCATGGAAATCCATCCAATGATTTCGTAGATTAGCGTGTTTAAACGAACAAAAAGACAGACAAAAAACATGGTCTCTTAACATTTTATTCCTCCTACATCACCCCCAATCAGTTTCTAGTAAATACATATATTGAATATATATACAGACACACCGGTTCTTCATTATAAACTTGTACCAAAAGTCTGAACGACCCAACTCTACTTTTAATGCGAGTTGGGATTGCACATACATTAAACAATAGACTAACTTGTACATACTCCAATTTCACTTACTAATTCAGAGGGAGCAAAGTGCATAGCAACCATTAAAATAACATTTTTCGTTGTAAATATTTTAACCAAAGAGTTGATACTTGCAGATAGACATTATCGTATAGTATTAATGCCATGCAAATCCCTTTCTACATACAAACATTTATAATTTTATAAATGCGTTTATGTTGATGTTTGTTACACAATCACGCCGTAATGGTTGAAGAGATTTGGATATCAATTGTCATAATTACAGATAAACAAAAGGATCTTTTTTATCCCGTAGAAAATGTTTGTTCTCTCTGAAACATACATTAAATGAATTATATAAGATAGTATGTCAACTTGCTATATAACAAGAGAGGTAGAGTATAGCGATATGTCGCTCAAAGAGCAGCTCGACTGGGGAAGTAACTCCACCTTACAGAATACCGTAGCCAAATAATTTATAGTTATGTTTCTGCGTGAGGAAGGTCGCCAGAGCTCATCGGGGAGGGGGGAAGGGGCGGCAACGCGCGAGTGATACCCCTGGTGTTGCAAGCGTTTATAGGCTACGGTAACCGCTTACCATCAGGCGGGCCGTATGCTTGTTTGCCGACAATGTTGTATAAAAAAAACACACACAGAATATTATTTTACTATGATAAGTAATGATGTGGCCGAAGATGGTAAGCACACAAAGCCTAGAAGGAACTGGTTCACAAGTGCAGCTGCCGGAACACACCACGTAGGAGCTTGGCGACAGATTTTCAACTTGACTGTGAAGTGAGACCAAGTAACAAAATTAAAAAGTTACATTAACATGTAGCAAAATAATGGCGGACAGTCGAAACTGACAGGTAGAATGAGATTGTTGTGTAAAAAATACGGAATGCATAGGAGTTCCGTGTAGCACTGGGAAATGAAATGTGTATTTTACTTTTTCTGCTGTATTTGTTAACCACTACTACTGATAAAATGAAGTAATTTTGATAAAACTTTTCGCCAGGGGATTGGCTCGCGCAGACTTTGTAAAAATTCTATAACTCTTTTCCCGTTAGCCAATTTCGATGAAACAAACAGTAATAAAGTAAATTCCAAAATCATTAAATGACGATAACTTTTTTTGCAACACCCGATTTTAATTAAACAAAGCCTATATATTTACATATATTCTGCTCCAAATTAATCTTTGTCTACCTGTGAAAACTACATAAAATCCGTTCTGTGGTTCCGGAGCACGAACAAACAGACAGACAGAAAATAATTAAAAAAATCGGTTTTGTTGGTTTTGCTGTTTGAACTCACTCTTTTTGTCGTAGTCGCTTGTAGGAAGCAGTGAAGGGCGCACGTTTCGCTCATTACTTTGTTTTAACATACAATACACGTCTGATTCAATAGTCGGATGGAATTGTATTGAATCCGGCTTCATCCGATAGTCGGATCCGACTATCGGAAAAAATCTGACGTGTATTCCCAGCCAAGTGTAGCATGAAAAGAAAAAATAATACGAAAGACTTTTAAGGCAAATTTCGTCCAACAAAAATAAAATATTTTTAACTTAGTGTGCGTGCAATGAAAATATATTTAGCTACGCAAGGGTTTTTTAAATAACAAAAAAGTCCTTATTGTTATCGAAATTCTTGCGGTTACGGGTGGGTACATATAAATCTAATAAAAGTATATTTAGTGAACAGCCATAATCTACCCTTATTGTTGTTGTAGGTAACAAAAAAACAATATAATGAATCCTCAGTCAATGACATCACTATTTTCCAGTGGGCGTAGACTCGAAAACTAATAAAGAGGCCAAGCAACCCCAAAACTGGAATAAAACAAGCATTTGCATTCAAAATATCACTAAGATATGAAATGAGAATGATAAAGAAGCTCATAGTAAGGCCACAGTTAACCCTATCTTGCTCACAACAGCTCGATTTGAATACTGATGCACCTGTTACAAATGATAATAAGGCCACTATAATATTTTAATATCTTTGAATACTTTCAGCCATTTTGAGAAAAAAAAATAAAGTCAAAGCCATTTATTCAGTTAAGGCCCTAGGAGGGCATTTATGAAGGTGGAATTTACTGAAGTTACCACCGGTTCGGAAGTCAGCCTTCAACTGAGAAGAACCGGCCAAAAACTCAGCAAGGTTACATTTTTTATATACATACCTATTTTTTATAATCTGACTATTGGCTATATTTTTTCAAAAACAGCAAGGTGCACCTTTAAAAATATATTGCCTTGCCATTATTGGGTTTCAAGTTTATTTTAAAATTCAAATATTACGGTTGTCAAATAATGAAAAATGTAAATGAATTGTCAATAAAAAAGTAATTGTAATTAGTTTTGAATTAAATATTAATAATAATAATCACATTTGCAAAACATAACTGATTATATCCATGCATTTAGCTTGAAGTTATTCCTAATTATGAAGCTTAGAGTAATTTTCTCTAAGCTAATACTAATATTTATGCCATTAAAAGTATTCCATCTCTCCTAAAAAATACTTCTACATACAATAAGAAACAAAAATACAAAACTAATCTTATTAAGTAAAGCTAAAATGAAAAACAGAAACTAGAACTGTCACAGAACCTCTACACAGAAACCACAATAACTTAAATTCAATTACGTTGGAGTGTTGGATTAAATCAAGAAGTGGGACAGACAGACAGACGCGGCGAGGACCGTGACGACACTTACATAAACATTATCCACTTTACGTTACTTTTAATTCTGAATTCAGTCGCCAAAGTTTCCTAAAAGAAATTATTGTTCTCAGCAGCTAAAGTGGAAATGAGAGTGGGAAAAAATATGGGCGGCTATTTCATTCGCCACATAGCATTTCAGCGTTCAATTAGGGTCAGTACTAACTAAACGGCTTTTTTACATATCTTACCAATGTAATAAATACGATGGTTTGTGTGGATGTTTGTTTCTTATTCACGCTTTAGTGGCAGGACGAATTTAGATGAAATTAGTAATACAATAAATCGCAAAGCTCTTTTTTTTTTATACAATATCTAAAGGAATTGCACACCTGAAATTATATTGTAAAGTATCAGTTACTGAGTCGAAATCAGCTACTGAATTGTTATTTATGTGCGTACTTATTGTGTGGAAAAATACCTTTATCTTAATTTAAATAAAGTACATTTTCAAAATTTACTTTAATTTAATTATTATTAGATGTAAAAAATACACAAAAAATCGATTCTTAACAAACTACTTATATATGAACATTTAATTATGTTACATGTTGTATAAATTCTACATGGTAATCAAGCAAAAATCTATAAAGAATTAAATTTAATTAAACCCCTAAAATACAATGTTTTACGTAAAAAAAACATAGTTGTTCCTATAATGCAGCAAAACAGAGGTTAAATAAATCAGTGAAATGCACCAAATGAGAGCACTAGTCATGTAAACTTAATTTTCAACAAATTCAACATTCAGTTAGTTCTGGTAAACTCGCGAAATGGATCGCAGTTCAAGTTGATTTGAGTTAACAAACTACATACCTGTGGAACATTTATTGCGCGCTATATGTGGAGAGAAATACACTAAATTACCACACACGCCATAATTTACTAGTCCTTGGTAGTCGATGCAAGTTGATCATTGATTTGTCACGTCGCGTCGGATGTTTGCGTCGTGGGAAGCGAAGATAGGGAAAAAGAAAGTACTTGAGGGTCATTTTTTAGGGCATATATAGACTATAGATAGTAATTATTATGACATTATATTTAAAATTGTTAAACATTTAATGTAAAAAAAGCCAACATTGTCAGATTGTCCAAAAAAAATATTTTAATATATAAAAAATGTAACCTTGCTGAGTTTCTTGCCGGTTCTTCTCAGTTGAAGGCGACTTCCGAACTGGTGGTAACTCCAATAGCTTCGACGTTCATAAGTGCTCTCCTAGGGCCTAAACTGAATAAATGGCTTTGACTTTGACTTTATGTGACGACAATGAAAATCTTATAATATATATAAATCTCCTGTCACGATGTTTGTCCGCGATGGATTCCTAAACTACTTAACCGATTTTAAATTACATTGGCACACCGTGAGCAGTCTGGTCTAACTTGAGACATAGGATAAACGGCTGGACCGATTTGGATGAAATTTTGTGTATGAGTTGAGACAGGACACTTCTATCAAAACACTTGTCGTTATAGTAGTAAACACTATAGGTACTAATAGTATCATGCTCTTATTATAATTTTTAATTTATAAAAAGGAAGAATAACACTGATAAACGCTTGGAATTACCAAACGAAGTCATTTACACACGAAAACGAATTTTAAATTGCACATTTTCATTCTAAACGGAATTTTGTGAGTGTTCACAATCAGTTTATAGCTGCGATAATGTTATCCAATCGTAACTTACCTACTTCAAATGCTGATCACTTCGTTCTGAATATAACCCAGCTTTCTGGATATTCAATTACAACTAACTAGCTTTTCCGCGCGGTTTCACCCGCATTCCCGGGATAAAATATAGCCCATGTTACTCAGGGTTAATATGGCATTCTAATGGTGAAAGAATTTTTTAAATCGGTCCAGTAATTTTTGAGTTTATTCGTTACAAATATTGCAAACATATAAAATAACAAATTTAACTTTCCTCTTTATCATATTAGTATAGATTATTATTATTAGTATCTCATTTATTCATATATTTCCCACTACATTACAGTTTTAAATATAAGTTATAAAAAAACAGTTCCCTACCGGTATCGGGAACAGGGGGCTAGTTACCAGTGGTCAAGGCTCCAGAGAGAGGAACTTCCTCATTACGCGTGCCGTCTACAGGAGCACTGCCTTCTGAATTTTATTAGTATTATTATTAGTATGAAAAATTGAAAATGAAAATATTTTTTATTCAAATAGGCCTTCACAAGCAAGTGCAAGACTATTCATAAGTATGAATAATCTGACTCTAACGCACGGTTCGGAAGGTTGCTTTTACTGAGAAGAGCCAGCAAGAAACTCAGCAATTACTGTTTTCAAAACCAATTATTCATTACATCAAATTATTTATCTAGTCTCACTGACAATATGTGTGTGTTATATGACAGTAAGGAATAAATATATCAAAATTATGAGTAACTTAGTAAACAAATGGATTGCAAACTTAAGCAGACCAGCCCCCACAAGAAGCACCTGTTCACAAGTATGATGCATGTGGCAGCCGTCGCCCTCCTCGCACATATTATAGGGAAGTGAGCGACCCGCCACACGACGCCGCCACAAGCAAAGACCCCAAAGTGAGCATGACTAACTTAAGCTTACTACAAATAATACAAAGAAAAACTATTTCAAGAAATACGAATTATAACACAATATGTTAACACTGAGACTATTAACAGGTTTATAATAATCAAAATAATAACAATAATAGTACACAAAAGTAACAAATCTACCAAGCATTAGAGTCTTTGAAATAATCATTTACAGTATAATAAGCATTTTCTACTAATACCTACAGCTTTAATCCGTTCCTTAAATTTTTGCAAAGGCAAATTTAAAATTGAATTTTTGAATAATTTTTAACATACAGAATGAAATATAGTATGTAGTATTAGTGTGACATGGTGACCAAATTTAATTATGTTTCTGAAATATTTAGAATAGAATATTTAAATAAATGAACTCACAAAGTCTTAAAAGTAGAGGAAAAAATAGACGCGACGAGTACAATACCTAGTTTGTCGACCATTTTTTTTTCTTAAGCGATTATCTCGCAGTTATCGCAAAGTTTGCTGAAAACTGCGGAAACTACCGCGCTTAATACAAGTCCAAGACATTTTTAATTAATGTTGTGTAGTGCTTTCTTTGTAAAAGAATAATTTAACGAGTTTCCTAGTCGTATTGTTCGTAGGTGAATTTAAAAACTTTTTCATAAAGTGAAAAGGAAATTTCCATAACTTTAAATTTATATTGTAAAATATTTTTTCTACAATAAAAATATAATAATATGTCCAAATTCATCCCATAATTACACTTAATTATCTTATATCAAGTGTAATTGGTTGTAGAGAGAATTTGAGACCCATAATTTTTACATTTTAATTTATGAGCGAAGGCCACTCGCATAAACAATCATATTCGTCTTAATTTTTTTATACCAACGCTAGTATTAACGCCTTGAAATTGAATATACTACATATATAATAGCATATAGCTAGCATCTGCCCCGCTATTTTACCCTAGTAATCGACGGATAGTTTGTTTAGTCATGATAAAATGCTCATTGTTGATCTGTAATCATTTTAAGACAGGGCACAAAGTTCCTTCATTTATAGTTTTATTAATTACCGAATTAATTCCAAATAAATATGCTATTAGCATACTTGGACATGCTTTATTAACACAACTCTTGTTGAAATAAAAACTAGTCATACTGAGCAGTTACACAAATATAAGAACGATGTAAACAGTTACACAAATGTTAGTACAAAGCAACTAAAACATATCAACACGTAGATTACTAAATCGAATAATTCGTATTTACATCATACTAGCTTCTGACCCGCGGTATCACCCGCATTCCCCAGGGATCGTATGTTTTCCCGGGATACAAAGTAGCCTATGTCCTTCTCCATATCATAGGCTATCTGCATACCAAATTTCATCGCGATCGGTTCAGCGGTTTAGGCGTGAAATGGTAACAAACAAAAAACAAACAAACTCACTTTCGCATTTATAATATTAGCTAGGATAGTTAGGAAGTAAGGATATGACTTGTTTTTGATTCAAATTGTCCATTCATTTTCAGAGTTATTGATAATTCCCATAGGTACAAAACATGACGAACAGAACGCAGCTTTTAAAAATCTGGTAATATCCACCCTAAATGCCAAATAAATGTTTCAATACAATATTTTCACAGATGATTCTTAACTCGTTATACATGTAGGTATGCATAGCCTTGGATATTGTTTCACCATGCCGTTCACAGTTTTTAATATGAAGAACAATGTTAAAGAATTTATTATATTTTAACCAACATTATCAATTTTTAATCAACGTTGTTCTTGATGAGCCTGCTTGATATACTGGGTGATGTTTTAGTCATTTGCAATACTTGCAGGGGTTGAAGTACTCATCAATATGATCAACTTCTATCATGGGACTAACTCTGAATTCTCATAAAAATTATCAGCTGTTCCATACAAAAGTTCAATACTTACTCGACCAAACTGTATGAAGCAACCATTTTATTATATGCGATATCAGAGTTGGTCCCATAACAAAAGTTGTTCTGAATATTGATGAGTACTTCAACCCCTGCAAGTATTGCCAGTGAAAAAAACACCCTGTATTGGTAAGTGCTCGATAATTTCAAAGACGATATTGAAACGTAATCAAATAGAAAAATTTTATAATAGAATTGAGAAAACATAAGTGAAAAACCATTATTCTAATGAATAGCTCTCCTTATATGTGTAAAATGTAGATTTTCTTCTAGTTCTGGAAATTATACGTCTTGTTTGTTTTTTCTTATAAGTAATATTGTTTTATCAAATCTGCTCCTCTTTCTGCAATCATTATCGTAGGTGCATTTGTATTCCCACTAGTTATAAATGGCATAATACTAGCATCTATAACCCTAAGTCCATCTATTCCATACACTCTTAAATGGCTGTCTACAACTGCAGTCTCTGCATTAGGTCCCATCCCACAAGTACCCACAGGATGGCCAATAGAAAAAACTGTATTCAAACAAATACATTTCCAGTAATCAATACTATCCAATACAAAATTATTACAATCGTCCCAATCCATTCTTCCAACAAATGCATTAATGGATGAGAAATAAGTAGTGTTCACAATTTTGGTCAAAATTTTAATACCTTCGGCACATTTTTGTAAATCTATAGCTTCTTTCAAATAGTTAGCGTATATTAAAGGTTTATCTTTGGGATTATTTGTATTCAGTAAAATATTTCCTCTAGAAAAGGGATGTAACAAACTGAGGACAAATAAATAAATTGCATATTTCTTATTTTTCTTGACGACCTTATGCGCAATTTTTTTTTTGTATCGTTTTTCAAAAAATATTTGAAAGTCTGTTGATTTTTTTTCAAAAAAGAATAAGTGATTTTGAAATTCGGGATATGTAGCATTTACATCAATTGCGTAAAAGGCATTTACATCTGCGACAGTAAATGATAAGGTTCCTGTACGATCATAAAGATATTTTATAACGTCAAAGTTCATTTCTGCTTTACTTATATCACCTGGTTCATCTCCGTAGATTGTTACTGGTACGGTAGCGTGGTCTTGTAAATTTTGGCCAACCATAGGTGAGTCAAATTTACACGGTATTTCGTTTGATTCTAGGTGACTTTTAGGACCTACACCGGACAACATCAGCAACTGTGGGGAGTTCACTGTACCAGCACTTACAATAACTTCATTACTAGCATAAAAAATAATTTTTTGTTCATTGTGTTCAACTTCAACACCATATGCCACTAAATCTTCCGAAATTAGTACTTTAGTAACAAAAGCGTGCTGTAATATTTTGAGGTTTTTTCTATTCTGAATTAGGTTTAAATAGGCTGTAGCTGTGCTTACTCTTTGTCCATTACGTACCGTTGCTCTGAACATACCAGAACCAAAATTATTTGCATAATTCAAGTCTAATTCCTTCTGTATTCCTATTTCATCATAAGAGTCGATTATTTTGTTAGTTAAACTCCTGAAAGTAATATTGAATGTATCGATAGCAAGAGGTCCATTACATCCATAACTGTCGGCTACAGTTGAATTATTGAGAATGTTTTTATCTTGCAAATTTTCTGCTTTCTTATAGTATTCATAAACAACATCTGGATGCCAGTCTTCATTGCCTACATCATACCATTGTTGGTAGTCATAGAAATTTCCTTTACTATAAACCATATAATTTATACTACTGGAACCACCGAGCATTTTACCTCTTACCCAATTCACAGAGCCATGTTTGTTTGCTTTACCCGTTATTCCATCAGGAACTGTTCTGTATTGCCAATCATATTTTGTACCTGCAACGGTATCCACGAATTTAGGTATCTGAAATAAAAATGTCGTCCATTGAATTAAAATGTTCTTTTAATCTGGTATCCTACTAATATTATAAATGTGAAAGTTTGGACGGATGGATGGATAGATGTATGTTTATTACTCAATCACGCCGAAGGTGGAACGGCCGAACGGACCTGGATGAAAATTAGCATAGAGATAGATTATTGTCTGGAATAGCATATAGGCTACTTTTTGTCCCGGGAAACAAAGGATCCCTAGGGAACGCAGGTAAAACCGCGGGTCGGAAGCTAGTATTATAAATGTGAAAGTTTGGATGGATGGATGGATGTTTGTTACTTAATGACACCAAAGGCGGAACGGCTGAACGGATGAAATTTGGCACAGAGATAGATTTATAGTCTAGAATAGCACATAGGCTATTTTTTATCCTGGGAAATATGGGATCCCTCGGGAACGCGGGTGAAACCGCGGAAACTAGTAAGTAATATGCCTAATAGAAGCCAAGTGTCATTATGGAGACGAAAATGTTCTCAATTTGCCTTACCACCGAGCAGATGTACCTATACATGTATGGCTATTAACGACCATTACATACTTACAATAGTTTCAGTAGCAGGTTTACCTCCAGCTTCAATCAAAAGTATATTCCATTCTTGTACTTCACTCAATCGATTTGCTAATACACAGCCAGCTGATCCCGCTCCAACTATTATGAAGTCAAATTTTTTGCTATCTATAAACAAATTATAATATAAATATAAAAAATAATGTATTTGAAGTAGTTCAGATGTCACTTATTTCAATTCTTATGCTACATAAGGCGATGGTGGCTTAATGGTAGTGACGTCGAAGCGACAAAGGTCGTGGGTTCGAATCCTATAATCAGCTTGATCTGTTTGAAGTTTAGCTTGATTTCATCGAAAGTTGAAGGAAAACATCACGAAGTAGTACTATTCTTCGTGCTATGGCATGGTGGTAGGTAGTTGGTGCAAAGAAAAAAAACTGTGTAACTTAAAATGACATCAAACCGGCAATTGTTATCTGTACTAATATTATAAAGCTGAAGAGTTTGTTTGTTTGTTTGAACGCGCTAATCTCAGGAGCTACTGGTTCGAATGCCCATTTATCGAACATTCGAACCATTTATCGCCATAGCCCATTTATCGAGAAAGGCTATTGGCTACTTTTTATCCCGGTAAAACATTAGATCCCTCGGGAACGCGGGCGATACCGCTGGGCGGAAGCTAGTAATAAATAAATATGTTACTATTTATGCTCATTTTCGTTTTATAATTTAAGTAGGTATGGTATGAAACGAAGATTTAACATTTTGGTTCATTTGTCTTATATTTTTAATTTGATTTTAAAGAAGTAGTGGATTCAAAATGTAAAACCCCTTCCTAATAAGTACAAATTATAAGTCTGATTATTCAAATAGTTTAAAGTTTACTTAATTTTAAGTTCTATAATCATATCATATGGCACATAGGCATCAATAAAACGAAGATATCATAAATTGTACGTATGTGTCTTTTTTTATTTAATGTCGAATATAAAAAGAATAGTAATAAAACATGTATTTTTATTACTCTACCTAATAGTTGATAGACATTATGTATAATGCCCGGGCAATATCCTTATTTCAATGTACATTATCCTCTCATATTGGTAATTATACAAAATGCTTGCGCATTAGGTATAATGTCCAATTAATCACTTGGTCCATACACCAACACATAAATTGTATTTTAAAGTTACTTACGTACTTTTAATATCAATATCCGGAGGGAAATCTTCTTTGATGAGACATTGTGCTGCCGCGAAGAACTGCAAGGCTGATGCGAAGGTTTGAGGAGCTATGCCTGTTGTTGGCGACAAGCAGGATGTTGTTGAATTGGTACAGCTAACAATACAATTATTACCATTAATTATATTATGAAAATGAGTCTAGTATAATTTAGCTCAAATAATCCATTATGATTATTTGCTATTTACTATTTTAAATTAATAAAGTCTCTAGGAGATGATCGGGTTAGAAATTTTTGATAGAACAAATCCTTATGAAAACGTTTTATGGCGCCAACCACCGTCACTTGTGCTAGGCAGCCAATGTGTAGGTATTTGAAAGTGATGGTGAAATCCTAACTTTAATATTATAAAGGCGAATGTGAGTTTGTTTTTTTGCTCATTTGTTAGCTTTTCACGCCTACACCGCTGAACCGATCCCGATGAAATTTGGTACGCAGATAGCCTTTGGTATGGAGAAGGACATGGATTACTTTTTTTTTCGCGAACGTGGGTGAAACCGCGGGGGACAGCTAGTAAATAGCTGATCAATCACAAGCTCAACTAGACTAGAACATTAATTCAAGCCACATAATTGAAAAAGTCAAATAATTATAAAGCATACCTGCTCATGTCTTATAATAACACGACTGCAATTAAATTTAAAAAAAACTAAGCAGTAGCACGGTATATATAGGTATAGAACAAAGCAACTTAATTTACATAACAATATGAGAAGATCAAATATCCGAATTATTATAATTGAATATTATTTTGGCTATAATTTCCAGGTGTTTTTCATAAAATCCAATATTGCAGCTAAAATTAATGTTAATAGGTATTTTTCATGGTTTCAGATTTGTCAAAATTGTTCCGCGTACTTATCTAAAGTTACGTTTTAATATTTGAAATATCCACCCAATTCATTATATAATATCTTATTAATAATACAATTCAAAATTTAATTGTTAACTATATTAGGTATTAAAAAATATTCGGTTTTAATAAACGAGGAAGTAAATGTTGAAAATTGGACATATTTGACATCAAATTATAGTAACAAGCAAAGAATGTATGTTTGTTGTCACGAACGTCTCGCGAAATACATCATATCATACAATATCAATACAATAATAATACTCATTGAAAATAAGGAAATAAGCTTACATTTGGAGTCTATGAATGTCTATGGATGATGGGAAAAATTTATAGCGGCATAATTAGTAACTCTTAGGATATAACGTGCTTTGGCAGGAAAATATAGGGAATGCTGGTGGTAAAATATATTAAACCGTCTTTAAAAAAAAGGAGGAGGTTCTCAATTCGATTGTACTATTTTTTTTTAATGGATGAACACTCATTACTCCGTCATTTATGAACCGATTTGAAAAAATATTTTTTCATTTGAAATGGTATAGATTGGTCCCATTTTTATCAAAATTCAGTTCTGACGATAGAATCCTGAGGAATTGAGGGAACTCCTCAAATATTATAGGCATATACATAGTGATTTTGGTATTTTCGGTAACAAATCAAGCATTTGCATTGAGAAAGTAGTAGTAAATAGTATAAAGGATTTCTGTTTCTGTACAGTTCTGTTTTATTCCGTTTCATCTAGCCGTCGTTTCCGCATTCGAAAAGCTGCCTTTTTTAAATAATTTTTAATTTATATAGACAACATTGCTTATTTTGTTTTGACTGAATTTATGCTCCGATTTTTAGAGAAGTTTATTTTGCGCAGTTTTACTGCTGCATCGTGAAATGGTATGAGCTATTAAAAAATAAGTTCAGTGACCTTTTGTATCCTTTCAATATTAGCTTTATTTATAGCTAATTATTTTCATCCTCAGCATGGAGCTATATATATCCTGTAATAACAAACTTAAAATATAAAACTACTTAGAACTTAATTAGAGAGAACGTTATGGATGTTATTCTATCAGACAATTATCTTAATGATACACATCACAATGACAGCCATCACAATGATGTTAAAATAACTTTTCATTATCCTCCCATAATACAGTACGCGATTTTTTCATTATTTTTCTACCGCCATTTCGTCTTCTGCAGCCTCCACTTTGATTTTATAAATAGAAAACCTAGCCTATAATCATTTCAGGGCTTAGACAAGTCGATAAACACTTCATGCATTAAAATCCATCCTGCCGTTGGAATACTTCGAACGTATAAAGAATCCCATATAATACACAAATACGCGTAAAAACATCACCATCTTTGCTGTTACGCAATCGCAGTCGGGTAAAATAGGCCCATTTTTCATCCAACGCTGAGTTTCGCACAAACCACGCGATACAGTAGACGTGGTGGTCCGAAACTAAAACTGAATACATTGCCAACCTTGAATATTGTAGGTGATCAAATCACCATACTTTAAGACATTTGTTAGTTTGTACAACTGTTAAACGATGACTTCACCGCTACAGTTAATCATTTACTTTATAATAATTATTGCGGGGCTCTACGTTGTTGCCCTCCATTGCGGTAATTAGACCGGCGCGTTCTCGCTGCGGAGATGGATGGCTCTCGCTTCCATAGGCCAGAGTGTGTAACGTGGACCCCTGCCCCGGATCGCGGGTAAACACCTCAACGACTGACCATAGGTACTTTGATGCATGCAGAAGGAGCACAAAGCAAATTACAGGAAGACATTCTAGGAAATTGATAATGATAACAATAAGTCAGTACCTATGTGTCATCTTGTCATTACAACAAACAAGCAAAATAAATTCAGCCTTTTGTAAAAAATAGTTATTTACTAAATCGTCTGACCCTCAGCCAGGTCACTTATCCTCGGATTTACTAACCGTTGGAGGTAATCAAATCCGAACAAGGGAACCCTTTGCCTACAAAAAGTGCTTTCTTCTCTAATTTTATACCGGACTCTGAGGAGCAGAAAAAATCCATTAACTTCGTACAGTAGAAGCTTAGAGGGAACCACCTGCGTTCAGGAATAAAGAATTCTATTTTTTAGGCAATAGCGATTAATAGGTAATGTAACGTGGAAAGTTTTTCAGTCAAGATGTTTGGCTAAGGCATTTTTAGACTCAGTCTTTGGAACTTCCTGTTTAGGTACTCTATTCTACTCTATTTTGTAAGTAATCAATTATAGATTTTTAGATTTACCCAGTTTAGTCTTGAGACTTAGTTTCAATATTCGTTAGTTAATATTAGTGCTATTGTTTGATTTTGATGATGAGTATTTTTAGGGTTCCGTACATCATTGTTGTAAAAATATCATGTTTCTAGCTCCATTGCAAAAACAAGATACTACTTTTCAATTAATATTTTTCATACTAAACGTATTCACTGACTCACCAAAACTCAGAGGTAACTACATCCCAGATCCCATACATAGATGAAGGAATAAATCCGAGAAATATACATTTATAATCCCATCTAGAATTTTTATTATTACGCGACAATACACAGTATTTGCGGCTAATTACGCACAAGCGCGCCCGCAAAATAAAAGACGTACCTATTTATAATTATTACCTTTCTATGATTACTAAGTACATTATTTATTGTCATCTTGATGAATTACCAAAATATAATTCAAAATTTTATACTATACATTTCAAATGCTTGATTCCCCGGAGCTAAAATATTTAATAAAATATTATTTTTATAAAATATTTTTCGTGTTGAGACATTTGTGAGAGATTCTTTAGAGTCTAGGTATTTCACTGTTGTAGCCATTATGTAAGTATCCACCTTTAAATTTATACCTACTTCTCTAAATCCTTTACTTTATTTCTCTCTTGGGATTTATTGTATCAGTGATTAAAAAATACTCGGAATAAGCTTATGCGGCACGTAAAATCTCCTAAAAATAGCGAGGAATCTATCATTTATCACGTTTGGACAATAAAAAGACGACTCAGAGTTATTCCGATTGCCAATACAAACGACTATTAGCAAGCAAGTAAAATACATTATCGACAAAACCCAAAATTGTAATTGTAAAAAGGTGGAATTTAAGAATGTTTGGATAAATATGTATTAAGTTTCTCTACAAATGCAATTACTGAAATTACAACAATGTGCACGTACGCGTGTGACAACATAAAAAAATGGAACAGACTTCGTGGCATAGAATATTATATGTCACAGTGAACTAATGCCCATTTACAACCCCCGTTGACCTAACGCATGTCAAAAACGACATTTTTCATGCAAATGTATCATTTTGGCATAGTTAGGAGTTTCCTACTTTAGGTATTGGTTAGTGAAAATGGGCATAAAGTCTTTAGAATTTACTTTTACTATTTAGGTACCCAAGTTATGTTTCCCCTAATGAGATAGATAATATTTGCATTGTAGAAAAATACAACGCTGTAAGGCATTCTGTTTATATATGGATCAGTGTGTGCTGTTATATTTCTAAAATAAAAGGTAAAATTACATCGTCCTTTAAGGACTCCCCTTGATAAATAATTTGATAACTTATAACAGTTATGAAAATGAAAGATAAACGTGTGTAGTGGTAGACTGGTAGTTACAATTATATCGAAAGCTAATGATTATGTATAGTATTCTCTCAAGATTAGTATCACTTCACAGACCAAATTTTTTCACCCGCTATGGAAAGGTGGCGCGATTTTTAAATTTCATGGGGGCATTTTTTCATTAAATCGACGCGATACAAAGCATATTGGATTTTATAGCACCACTGGATCGTAAAAATACAATAAAAGTTGGTGCATATTCCCTAAAATTGGTTCACGTGATAAAATTCACCGCATTTTTACTTCACAATTTAAGCCTAAAACAATAGGTAGAATTTTACACTGGAACCGTTTGAAAACTTTTCATTCACTTTTACTATGAGAAGTGTCGTATAAAATTAAACTGTAGTTTGAAAATTAAGAAATTCATCGTCCATCATCATTTACTGACCGTTCAGATGGTTGTCCACCTTTTTCGGGTTTTATTGCTACCTACTCATAATTCTCCAAATGTATTTTTTTTCTACATATTTCATTTCACCAAAATATCACTTAGGTAATAATTCTATGCCTAGGATTCATTTTTTACCATGAAATGCGAAAGAAATACCTACCTGGCAGCTGATAGAATGAGATTTAATTCTTCTGAAAAACGTCCCCGATTGGATGAGGTGTGTCGGCACCTCTTAGACATCATAAGGTTAGTTATTGTGCATATAATAGGCATTAATATTCAGTCTTTCAGTCTTTTATACCAATTTAAATACTTTTATAACAAATTAATTTACGTTTATTTCTAACCTCAACTTTACCCTATTAGGGTCACTCTACATGTCACCTTCATGTTACCTATAAGTAAGTAGAACTTTCATTTTTAGTATCTTAGGCTTTTCAGATAAGTACTTAATTCATTCATGTGTTAAAATTTTCATTGTTAGTTCGTTTATTCACTCAGACATGCGACTTTCAAAGTTTCAAAGTCAGATTACTTTGGTTATAGCACGTTCATTAGACAATAGGGCGAGGATCTTGCATATAATATGTTATACAGAGTGGAAATTTGAGTAGCCACTTACTAAAAGTGGCTTAACTAAACGAGTACCTTAACACAAAACATTCTTATAGTTCATTGTCATTTTTGAAGTTGTTATTTTCAACTGTATTAAAAAAATGCAGTTATGCAGTAATACAGTTATCTTTTTATATAAAATTCCAATGCGCGTGTGTTCGTAATATTAATTATTTTCCTCCTAAACGGCTTGACTGATTGTGATGATTTTTTCGTACTTATGGGATGGTTTTTAGCTATAGTTGGACCAGGTAGGTGGCGCTATTGTTGACATCCAGATAAGCTAGTTAGTATATAAAAAAATGGTTATAATTATAGTTAAATTTTAGTTAGGTATATTTAGGTATCCTTTATCTAAAAATATCAGCATTCCATTCCGACGCAACGACCTAGTCAAACAATTGTATGACATAAAACAATTATTAACAATCCAGTTTTGTTAAAAAATATATGTTTGTAAACCCTGACAGTATAAGAATCTCATGTAAAAGAAAGTATATTATTAAAGGTACCGTATACACTTTGTGTTTCTATTAAATAAATAATTTTGAATATTACGCAAAAATATGAGAGTAACAAATTGCTTCTTGTTATAAAACGGCTCTTAAGAAGCTTTTTATAATAATGTAGGCTTTATCACACCCATTGTTTATGATTGACAAATAAACTGGTGTTTACACGTATATACCTATGTATATAAACTTTATTTTTCAATAATGAAAAGTTAACATTGAAAACACAAAAAAATGTTAAACTTCAGAAGAGGGATGTTTTTATGCCCCCATGAATAATTATGCGTCTAGCGGCCACAAATCTCCTCCTTACGTTCTCCCTAACATATTAGGCGAAAACACATAAAACTACATGTCGCAAATAACTTACACGTGATCGTGTCGAGGAAAATTGGAAGCAAACAATTAATAAATATTATTGAGTTATAGTTACAGACCAAAGAAATTATAGTTTCAGTATCTGTGCAGAATAGCAGCTGCACGATTAAAGGTTTCAGGGTTTAATTGCAAAAATGGCCACAGTAATTACTAAAACTTTCGTATTTGTTTTATTTTATCTGAACGGGTGCCAAGTTCTATAGCAGTTGCAGAATCATAGCTATAGTAATGTAAAATATTCTTTAATTGATTTAAAAGAAAAAAAATGTAGGTACCTACATTATTTGAACATTGAACTTATAACTTAGCAAGTTTTATTTACAATAATTGTATAAAATACAAACTATAATATATTATAGAAAATGTCCTCATAGCTCTCGCTGCTGTCGATAGGCAAAGTTTCCAACAGGCTGGCACACTCTTTGAATGGTTCCCTTTGTGAATGGCTAAGCTAATGCGTTGGCGGAAAAAACTCCCAGCTCGTCGGTCTCCCGAAGCCTGGATGATAAAATCCGAGCAAATCCGCAAGTCTCGAACCCCCACAGACCCAAGGATTCTACCGCGAACGGCATGAACAAATAATGCGGACTGATACTAGCGTATTATTTGAATTAGGATTTTTACTTAGCAAGTTTGAATAGTCAATGAATTAGGTTTAACGTGATGATACGTGCTTAAATTTAACATTGCTAGTTGTTCTATTTTATACTTACTCCAAACAATTTAGTTGGATATTCATTTTTACTAGCTGTTCCCCGCATTTTATTTTACCAATACCAATAAAAGTAGTCTAAGTTACTCCTTATAACATCAGCTATCTGCCAGTGAAAGTCCCGTCATAATCGGTCCAGCCAATTTGGAGATTAGCCGGAACAAATTGACAGACAGAATATAGTATAGATATAAAATACTTTGCATGATTACTTCTTTTATAGTATAGTTATAAAATACTTTGCATGATTACTTCTTTTTGGTAACTTGAACTCCTCTGAAATAATGTAACCCTGTAGCTTTGTAGATACATGGGATTGAAGAAGGCTCAATCGGCTCGTGTGAATATTGCACAGTGCATGCATGGTATTTTACAAGAACTTGGATGGCGCACTCGGTGCTCCTAGGTAAAAAAGGGCGATAAGTCCAAAATAAATACTATTAAATGTACATGTATAATCGAATAACTACAAATACTTTAGTGGTAGAGCGACATTAACTCACAGAATGCTTTAGCTTCCGCGACCAAAAGTAGAATGTGTTTTCTGCCTTATGACAAAAATCTCACGCGGCTAGCTGTAAACATTTTACAGTGTCGTTACTGTTTACAAAGTTACCCACATTTTCATAAAGTAAATACCACAATCATATTTTACGACTATGTCCCAACAGATCCACATGCCACTTAGATAAACTTTAAATTTCAAAAACAGGCATTATTTAAGATATAAAACACCCACTCTTAATGATATTATCCGTGTTGCCAACGTGCCTTCTGTACTAGAACCAGTCGGAATTGCGCGTGACGATGGCAAGAGGCCGGATGGTATGACTTTGATCCCGTGGAGTGTTGGCAAGCCGCTGGTGTGGGATGCCACGTGTGTTGATACACTTGCGCCTTCCCACTTACTGGCGACTTGTAAAGTCGCTGGGGTGGCTGCGACCGGTGCTGAAAAATCCAAATTTAAAAAATACGCTTGTCTTGGTTCTAATTTTTCGTTCATGCCATTCGCAGTTGAAACCATGGGTCCATGGGGGTTCGAGGCTCGCCGATTTGCTCGGATTTTATCATCCAAGCTCATCCAGGCTTCGGGAGACCGACGGGCTGGGAGCTTTTTCCGCCAACGCATAAGCTTGGCCATCCAAAAAGGGAACGCTGCCAGCCTGTTGGGAACCTTGCCTATCGACAGCAGCGAGGGCTTTGAGGATGTTTTCTATATATCATAGTTTGTATTTTTTACTTTAATTGTAAATATGTAAATAAATATCTATTATACATTAAATAAATAAATAAAAAAAAAAACACCCTTTATTTTTTCAATTAGACATTTTTGGGATGGTATTGTTTTTCTATATCAATCCTAACAGAATTTTACAATTTTAATTTTACAAACCTATTTGATATACATTTTCAAATCCTATATTAACCTCTTTGTAAAAAAAAATAAGATTTTAAAAATACTTCAAGAAAAATCATTTTCATGTAGCCCTTTAAAAAGCATCCCAAAAATTAATTAACGTGACCTTTTAATATGTAAATTGAACTTAAATAAGTTTTCATTGATTCTATAATAAAAGCCGTAGCCATTTAATTACTCCATTAAACACTCAAAGGATTTTAAAGGAATTAATATTGTTGTACATAAAATTTTATGGCTAAGGGCCCGTGCACACGCCTCGACTTTTATGATATAATATACAGTAAGTATATTATTTTGGTACCAGTCAGATAATTATTATTTATACAACTGCTGGCAATATTCGTGTAGAGTTTAAATTTTAATAATTTTACATTAAAAGTGTTTTACTTACTACTTACTTACCTACCTATGTTAAAATACTCACATAGGTAGGTTTTTGATTAAATATATATATTTTTTTATTTAAAAAACCTGCCATAATAAAATATGGAACAAAATTAATTATAACTTGTTGGGTATGAACGAGTAAATACAGAAATTGAAAAGATGATTTTCGAAACATTGGTAATTAAATTAAAATCAGGATAACGTAGATATACCTACGCTTCAATACCTAACCCCTGAACGAAAAGGTTGAAATACCAACCTATCAAAATTTTCCATGTCTGGTTCATTTCACTTCGCGTTACCGAAAAGTAATTCCACTGAAATATGGCGCGCTTTTTTGCTGAAGCCTATCTATTATAGAGTGACCATACTCTTAAGAATTAAAAAGACTACATTCAAATAGATTTAATTTATATTATATTATAATTTATATATTTGAAGAATATTATTTAAAAGTTAGAATGTTAGATTTTTACCATTTAAAAATCTTGTTTTATTCCTTAACAACATAATAGTGTTAATCCTTGACCGCTGTAAATGTGCCGCAATGCAAATACTGTTTTTTTTTTATAGTATGAGCTCCATACGACAGCGATCGATGACTTAACTCAGCAAACTCACCATTTATATTCGCAAAGTTCTCAACTAGTTAACTAATAATTATAGGCACCTACTTTAACCCCGTGGCTCACGAATGGGACGCACGTCCCAAAACTACCTACCAAAAAAATGTAATACCGTAAATGTAATCTAGATGTTGGCTTTATTTTCGTGTAACTAATTATTTTTTAAACATTTGTATCAAATTAAGGACAAAAACGTGAGAATTACATCCTGTAAAATCGATAAACAATGGTTACCCCACTACATTAGAGAAAAGTACGAACAATTTTTACCGTTGATCTCTCCGTGTATTTTATTAAGGAAACGTGCAAAATAAATGAGAATGGCCCAGAATGGCCGCAGGTTGCCTGGCCACGCTCGCTGGGGGCCTATAAACTCTGAATGATCCTGATCACACGATTCCAATCTGATTAACGTACAATTACTTTTGGAGAAACAACCATTTTTTTTTATGTTTTAGTAAGTGCTTTTTGCGCATATTCTCATATCTGAAAAGCAACAATGTTCTATTAACCATTGAACATTAAATGTAATATTACATTATATTTTTAACTAACTGTTCCCCGCGGTTTTACCCGCATTCGCGGTATAAAAAAACAGATGTTTTAATAGTTATTCTGCTATTCGAGGCGGTGACAAATCCAACAAATCAAAGATCATAAAAATCGACTCAGCCGTTCTTGAGTTATACCTAAATGGAGTAACTAACCCGACATTTTTAATATCCTATAGATTAAATAGTTTCCTATTCATGTATCATATTAATCTTCGTAAATATGGCGAAAATATAAAACCAACTTGTATAAAAGAACACAACATACTTACGTAAAATATAAAATCACAAAACAAAAATATTATTTGTACTATCAATGGTTCTTACATCGCGTAAGTATAAGGTCTATAGTTCTCTACTCATTGAGCTTCATAAAAAAAATGTTCATACAACAATATTTATACACATTTTATTGACAAAATATGAGATTCATACTAAAAATAATCTAACAATAAAAAAACTATAAATAAAAAGAATACAATAGCTCTCAAAGCAATCGCGTTTTCATCTTAATCATAAGCTTGTAGCTTATTTTATTTTTTGTAGTGAAAATAAAGCAAATATTTGTATTAACTTTTGCGTCATGAGACGATGAAACGAAGGTCGGAATCCCAAGTAATATAATTTACATATGCCCTTTGATCTACAAAGACAAAGCTCGACAAATATCATTACGGCTTCATGACGATAATGTAGAATGCACTCCATTTTATTTCTATGTACCTGCTATTTGAAATGAAAAAATTACATAGTTGGCATCAACAATTCTACTTCTGAAGTATAATTTTTGTTTAGGATGTCTTTAAAACTAGCTCAAAATATGCCCAATAATATTTGTTTTTCTGCAGTTAAAAACGAATAATAACTATAAAATAAATATATTTAATCAATATGTTTCTGCTGAAATAAATTTGTCAATGTAACATCAATATAATAATTTGTATAATTTCCAACTCTTGTAATGAATGAAAACTTAATGTATGACGGTGGATCCTGCAAAAGTGCTTCGTAAACTTACTCTGATACCTAATTTAAAAGAAGAACGTCTGCGCGATCTAGTGAAAAAGTTAAAAGTTCCCAAGCCACTTATTTAGTTTCTTTTTATTGCCAAGTTAATTTAAAATTGAAAGTAGACCCCTTCTTGGTACATTTACTATAAAAAAGTCTTGGTTTTACTCTAGATAAAAGTTTGAGTAAAATTGGATTGTCGCTTACAGCCGTCCGGTGACCACCTGCACTCAATTCTATTCTATCTTTAATATCACTTGGGGAAGCTGGGGTTTATACTCAACGAAATATTTTATTTGAGCTCAGATGTCTTACAAAGGTAGGGCTGCTATTTACCTGTACATAGGTTCATTAGCTACGAAATAACAAACTTGAAATAAGAATTTACTTCACATTTTCTGTTCTACTTATTTTTCTTTGATTTACTATAGATTCCCTTTATTTTATAACTTTATCTTCTGGGAGACAAGCTCCCGACTTTTAAAAATTATCGAATTTGCAAATTAAATACGTTTCTATTACTTTTACATATGGATGAAATATTATATTTTAAACATTTATAAATACAAAATCTTTTGGGCTTCTATTTCAACTCACACCAAACGATAGACGCTGGGACCTGCCAAATTCATTTGGTCACATGATGGTAACGGACTGATGTGTTTTTTTGCACAGTAATAATTGAAAGAGGACGTAGACCAAACCTCACGGAAAATCTAGTCTATAATTTATTTGTAAAACTCCCTAAATATCAGGTGCAAAAATATTCAAGTAAATAATAGAAGTGTCAACCCTATATCCAGAGACCGCTGCACTCTGAAGTGAAATACGAGATTAATTTCAAACCACGTTTTGCCTCCTTGTCACACAAATAGAAATTACAATTTATCTTTTATAATTAATATACATAAGAAATATTTCAACCGCCTCATAACAAAATCTACTTAAAGGGTATCTTTTATATATTTTACTATAGTTTAACTGTCTCATATTAAAATTAGATTACCTACAACGCTTTGGTTAATATCAGTAGGTACTTAACTTGATAAGTATGTGAGATAATTAATAATGTAAGTATATACAATAAGATAAAGATTAATTTACTATTACGAAACATTCATAATGTTTTTTTTTGGAACATCGAGCTTACGTCATCTTACCACGAGTAGGTTTTGTCATTTGAAAACAAAAACCTCTCACACTTCAGAACGGCCATTTCTAGATATAAGCCTTTCCCATTTTTCCGCTCCTCCACTTTCTGTATCCACCCACCGCCTACCATGTTTTGCAAGTCATTTGATTGACCTAGCGAGGGAGCGTCCACGCTTCGCTTGCCTGTGCCTTCCTCGTCTAAGTACCCCAGTAGTTATCGGTTCTACAACATATATGACCTGCCGACTGCTATATCCACAGAACTGTCTCACAGTTCATTGCCCCGTAAATCCCCTATTATAATTAACCTCTTTGATGTTAAATGAAAATATCAAAGTGATTGGGTGTTACGCAAAGGAGAACAATATACAAATGTTTAGACGTTGTCACCCCTCTATATCATAAGGCTGTATAAAGTCTATTTAAAAGCTTCCTCATTTTGATGTCTCCCGGCTCAGTCGAGGCTAAACCTCATTTACTTCGTGTCAAAGTGAAATACGGTAATGTTTTTCACGATATTACCGCGTGTTTAAGAGTCAACCGGATATATTTAAACAGTGAGCAATCAGTAAACGTTGTATTAATAAGCAAGATTGATATTCTATTCCATAAGTTTATGATTGCTTTTTGGTTGATATTTTTGTGTCGCTTATTGTTCAATATTATAGGACAGCGTTTATTGCAGTTAAGTGAGTGTCAATTGTCATTGATAACAAAATATTATTACGCTTTATTCATTTGAAAGTTAGGCTGCCTTTCTACTATAGATCCACCAATCATATTCATTGGTCCACATAGCATAGCACTAGTGGAAACGGGTTCTAGTAAGCTATGTTTTTAATATGGATGGATGCGTGCTATGGATTCGCGAGAGTGGTGTGGCTATGTGCTCCGCTACATAGCTTAGCATCAGTGGAAACGGTAGCTTAGCTTTCATATCCTCACAACATAGCTGCATAGCACATCTCTGGTAGAAAAGCAGCCTTAAAAAGGTATCAATCTCAAAAGTTTTAAATTGAATCGTGAAAGCATGCCATTGAATGGAAACCGATACGTCATACCTAACAGAGTCATAACCTTTTACTCTTCTCTGACATTCCCATACAAGAAAAATAGACCCATTTTTTATTCACTGAAAATTCAAAGGCCTGAAAAAAATATCGATTTTCCAATCGAGAAAAGTTAAAATTTCCTTCCGAATCCAATTAAAACAAAAGGATATTTTATATCTGAAGGAAACATAACCTCCAACGCGGATAAATACGCGAGGCGGATGATGATATAATTAAAGTCCGCTAACCACAAATAAGAAAAGTATGATTAGCATAATAAAGAGCGCAGTGGAAGAGTGACAGTAACTTACCAAGTTACTAAATTCTGGACACTAGTAGGAAATGATTCAACAAAGTTTCCGGGGTGATGTACTCCGATGTACTTATCCCGTCGACGACCACAGAATATCTTATTGTTTTATCTTTTATTTCGAGATTTGTTGATAAATCAATGCTTTTTGTTGCGAAAGTTACTTAAGCTTAAAACAACTATTTTGCTTAATTCTCTGCTTATGTCGGCACTTCTAATCTTTTGTTTTTAATCTAATTTGATTATGCTAATGGTCTAATACATTTACGAAGTCACCAATATCAGTACCCTACCTATAAACGTTTATGATCCGTTGGTAGTATAAGCCCATAACCATTAATACTTTTTTTACTTGTATATATTTGGTTATAGTTGTGGTCATTCTCGATAGAAAATCGATTCCGAATATCCAGAGACAAAAACATCACAAATTCACAGTGAGATACTATTACTAATACTTACCCCTACTGGACCTAATAGTCAGCTTACATATACCTATCGTATGTCACATACGTATTCCAAAATCCTTATCTTGCATTTTCGTCTAATCCGAGTTTATTTTCCAGCTTGTTGCAGGTTTCGTTTTAAGAGTAAAATCTTAAATCCCAGCACAAAAAGATATAGAAAAACGTCGGCTTCACCGCCTGTGCGCCCCTGAGACCACGAAGTACCGGAAGCCCGGAGCACATTATTTCGATTACATCTTGTATGCGATCTCGGGAAACGTAGTCGCCTTTTTCCCACATCCGTGTTTACAGTTTAAACCGAAATTCTAGAAAAATACCCGTAGCATTGGTGATTTAAAACGAAAGATTTAACTACCGATAAGGTATGAGCTACAAAGTAAAGTAATAGAAAAAAATATATACTGTTTATTTCCACAAAAACTTATTTAGGTAGGTACTTAGTACTTATATTTATTAGTTAAAGTGATTTAAATCTTTTAATACTAAGATTGATGATGTAGTAGATAAACTTAGAGCAAAAATATTATTATATTTGCCTATTATTAAAGCCAGATAGATTTCACTGTAAATTAATCTAAAATTATCTTACGTAAGAACCTCTAAGGGATGAAGGTGTTTATATGGGTAACATAATTTTGTCACATTATTGGTACACATTGTTTGTACGGAGTGGGCTGAAACGCAAGGGTATGCTAAAAACTAATATTCCAAAGGTAAAATAGGGGATCGTTAGTAAAACCACAGGGTAGAAAGCTAGTATTTTCATAAAATGAAGTCTATAGATTAATCTTTGTTCCAATTACAGTTAAGATTTAAAACGGCTAAATATGGTAATTTTGAAATAACTTATTATTCCGACAGCTGGATTGAAAAAAGAGCTGGATTGCGATTTCATTGAAATCATTTTGGACACTAAAAAACTATTGATAAAAAGGTTGTTTAAAATTAAATCTGATTACAACAATGAGCCCAAAATATATAAATTACGTTCCTAAATACGCAAAGAAACTCATAGGCCAGAAAACCTTCATAAATGTAGTACTCAATTACCACAGTCAGATAAAAATACAATACAAAAGTCTCAACTAAGACAATTAAAAATTATTCGCCTGTAAAAATCCTTATTAACACACGTAGGTATAGTCAATTACAATTATTTACTTTATTTTTTCGTATAAATGAATACAATAAACGTGGAGAATCCGGCCGACCGCCGTCCGCCGTCCGAAATCCGGACTCTCCGGACGGGACAGGCGCCCGGGTGGCTCAACGAGCTCAATACACACCCGAATTAATGACTCCATACATCCTTTTTCTGCCCAATTTGTTTAATTCGACGTCACATTGCGAAGTAAATTCATATTGGTCTATTGACATTTAATTTAAGCATTAATTCGACTTTATTTTAATGAAAAATATACAGGATTATACGTAAAGATCGGTCCGTATATGCAAGTCGCAAACTATAAGAGATGGAGAAAAAAATATGACCCATGACATCCAATAAGGAGATAAGAAAAACTGCATTTAGAAAACTCTATGTTACTTCTAAAAATAACACGTAAGTATTCTAAGTATTATTTTATTGCGAAAATGGATAGCGTAGGTAGTAGGTATTTAATCAATACAGTTATTGCTTACCCAAATTACATAGTCATAATGCAACTTGTATTTCACCACCATCTTGTGATAAAGGGTAATTGTGATCGCGGAGGTAGTGATTACTGAGGGCAACTAGTTTCTATTTTATCGTCTTGACTTGCTAACTATTGACTCGACATGAAAGTGGTCAACATGTGACAAATTTTGAATTAAACTCGCGTCTTTACATATTTTTCATAATGTACAATAAAGTATTAAAGGGTGTTTTATGAGCAAGGGCCTTAGTTTTCAGGGCACCAAAAAAGAAGTCAGTTTCTACCAATGGACCTTTGGACAATTTACATGAAGAAAAAGGCCCTCTATCCCATAGGTACAGATTCATTCGTCGCACGTAGCCATCAAACAAAAGTACTCCAAGACAGTTCCAATCTTCACACAAATAGAATAACATAATAAATATAAACCAACCTTTACATCAGTCATTTCATTCAACGACTTGGAAGGAATAGGCCCCATTGAATAGGCGTGTCATTGTGCTACCAGCCTATTCAGTTGCTTGACAATAAATTGGAGATCAATACACTTGTAACACCGAAAGGTTTTTTCGTCCATTTAACGAAATATGCAGGCCTAATGGGAGCCATTTTTGTCGGTCTAATAGTCGCTCCGAAATTTTAGTGTAGTATATTTTTTGTGGCAACAATTTACACGCGCACAAATAATAATAAAAAATGTTGAAATTGTGCCCAATTTCAGCTGCCGAGTCTTGATTTTATTTTACTTCAACTGGAATGTCAAAACACCATCAAATGTGGCAAACGGATATAAATAAAAATCGTTTTTTTTTTTTCATCATATAAATACATTTCCCTCACCACAGTAATAGTAATGCTATTGGTATCTATACTGGGTGTTTTTGTTATCACTGGCAATACTTGCAAGGGTGGAAGTACTCATCAAAATGAACAACTTTTATAATGGGACTACCTGTGAAATCATGAAAAAATTATCAGCTGTTCCATACAAAAGATTAATACCTACTCGACCAAAATGTATGAAGCAACCGTATTATTTTACGCGATATCAGAGTTAGCCCTATAATAAAAGTTTTTCACATTGATGAGTACTTCCACCCCTGCAAGTATTGCCAGTGATAACAAAATCACCCTGTATTATTACTATTATCCCCCGGTATAATAATGTAAGCTACGTTTCTTTCCATGCCATAAGCTAACTGCGTGTCGAATGACATCACGATTGGTTATGCCTTTGGGTAAAGTTGATATATATTAGGATAAAATTGTTACTTAATATTGTTACAAGTGCATTGTGTCATTTCATTGTACTGTGAGGTACTCAACCGGAATCTTAATCCTACTAATCATTATTATTATGCCTTATGGCCAAGACCCTCGACAAACATCTCAAGAGGCTCGCGTTAGGCGGCTGGATCAAGGGCCAAATTCAGAAGGCAGTGCTCCTGGAGACGGCAAGCATAGTGAGGAAGTTCCTCTCTCTGGAGTCTTGACCACTGGTAACTAGGACCCTGTTCCAGATGCCGGTGGGGAACTGTTTTTTAAATATTTTTTCTGCGTCTTTGCGTGAATCTCTTCAATAGTGCAGGCAGAGATAGTATTCGCTAGAGGTACATATCCAAACATATTAACGTATCTTAAAGAGATTTTTTGTAGGCCTACGTGTTGGATCTGTATCCCCTCGCACGCCTACAAAAAATCAGATAGCCTATGGTACGGATAATACATAGGCTACTTTTTATCCCGGGAAAACATAAGAACCCTCGGGACCGCGGGTGAAACCGCGGGGCGGAAGCTAGTAAATTATACGACGAAATAATAACTATGATGATTTATTTGAGCTGAATTTACTATTTGCTCATTTTAGTACACCAGCAAATACACACAATGACATGCAAATATTAATCATTCGTTTTGTTTAGGCATCCGTTTCTAGCGAAATAGTAGTTTATAATGTTTAATTTATGATTTAGGTAATAATCTGACAAATTTATTTTTTCAGCTGAAGTGGAAATGGGTCGGCCATATCGATTAAAGAACCGATAGCCGATGGGAAATCCTGCAGTGATCACGTACCTACGTACGTACCGGTAAACAAGTGGAACAACTTCTAAATATGTAAGCTGACGATTGATCAGAGTTGCTCAATAAAAGTGACTTCAAGACTGTTTGTGGTGGAAATCTATGGGAAGGGTTTTTGTTCAACTGTAGGCTAAATATGGCGACCATGATGATGTCTCAGATCGCTGCCCGTGCGGTGAACTTTGATGCTGTTGTGCGCACACCCGTGATTGCTGACAAAAAAAAGAGACATTCAAAGCTCGGCGGAGATTAAATAGTTAGTAATATTAGTAGGATTATTTTATTTTATATTATCGAAAAACTAACAGCTAAATTATAACATAATACATACTAGACAGTAGGATTTAAAAAACCAGAACCAGTTTTCACAAATGGATACAAAGAATAAAGTTTGAGTTAACGCCATATCTGTGCATAGAAAAAAGTAAGAAGATGCGAGTAAAATTTTTAAAGTACATAAAAGAGATTTAGAGATTTCAAAGTGCCAAGAAACAACTACCATCCATACTGCGTTCGAAGAAACCTTGCCGTATTGTGAATAAGTCTACGTGATCTGAGTAATGGTTGTTAAAGAAATTTGGGACTCGATTGAAGAAGGAATTTCGTCTGTAGTTGGTCGAACAGGTTGAAGTAAACAGTTTCATGTTACTACGTCTGCTGGAAGTACGAAAAGGCGCTACAAGTTTAATTTCAGAAAGAAGGTTGGGACAGTCTATTTTATTAAGTAGTATATTGTGAACAAAGGATAGATCAGCAACATCTCGCCGTTTAGCCAGAGGTAAAAGATGATGATGTCTACAACTTTCGAGGTAGTCCGTGAAGCTTAGTTTATGTTTAAAATTAAGAAATTTCAAGAACTTTCTCTGTAATTTCTCTAGTTTGTTGGTATAGCTCTCGTACGGGGGATTCCAAACTAGGGATGCATATTCTAATTGGCTTCTTATAAGTGAACAGTATAAGATTTTAAAAGATTTTACTGTTTTATAAGATACAACAGTTCTTTATGTCTCCTTTTTAAAGAAACATCATCATAGTTCATACTTTTTATTCACTAATTGACGGGCCGGTTAATTGGCGTGGTTGGTAAGATACCCTATCTATCACGCGACAGGTCGTGGATTCGATTCCCACTCAGGACAAACATTTGTGTGCATGAACATATCTGTTTGTCCTATGTCTGGTTGTAATTATCTATATATGTATGTATTTACAAAAGAAAAGTAGTATATGTAGTAATATCAGTTACCTGGCTTCCATAGTACAAGCTCTGCTTAGTTTGGGGTCAGATGGCCGTGTGTGAGGAATAAAGTCGCAGAATATTGTACTTATTTATAGTCGTTCCCAATATGTATCACAACTTCAACTCCGTCTCAATTCCACAAAAAGTTTTGACCACAATCACTTCCATTTCCCGTTACTTAAAATTATATAATCTCACTTCAACCTTCCGAACCGTGCGTTAGAGTCTGACAATCCATAAGTGCCTATGAAGGCCTATCTAATTAATAATATATTTAATTTCATCGATACTTCTATACTAATATTATAAAAAGGAAAGATTTGTATTTTTGTATGTAACGAATAAACTCAAAAACTACTGGACCGATTTCAAAAATTCTTTCACTATTAGAAAGCTACATTATCCCTGAGTAAAATGGGCTATATTTTATCCCGGAAACACGGATAAAACCGCGCGGAAAAACTAGTTTCATTATAAAACACATCTTAGAATAGTTAAGAATACATATTTATTTATTTTACACGCTACATGACAAAACAACATAACGAACAACAATCAAACATCTTAATTTCTTCTTACATAATTAGGAAGCCTCTGTAGATATGCGACGTATTTTATGCGACCTCACGTCAGACGAAATAAAAAGAAATGAACCCCATATCAAGTGGACCCGGCACGTGATTACAGTAATCCTAGTAATAAAGACGTTGGCAAATTCGTTCTCTGTCCACCGCTGATAAAACTCCATGAATTACACGCTACAAGCCGGGACATGCCGACGAAGCTTCCCTTAATTACGAATAAGTACATGTTGTTTCAAATCTTTGTTATAATACCAAGAATTTAGCGAATAAATTTCACAATCGTTAACGTTTCCAGGAAAGTTATGTACGAATTCATTTTCTAAATCACAGATATTTAAAGGTTTGTTATTTCTCTTTGAACGGAAGAAATCGTTCGTTTGGATACTAATAAAACTTGCTAACACCGACGGGAACTAATTGTAAAAGTTACATACAAACGTTGTGTTCGTTAACGTGTTATTTATTCCAAAATTACAAGGTTCAGTGTATACTCACAATTTGAAAACCACTAAGATAGAACAATAATGCACTGCTCAAAATGAGCAGAATCGCTCTATCACAATTCCTGTGCACAGAAACAAATTCGCATATACTATAATAATACCTCTTAATTAAAACGTGAACGAGATAATGATAGTCACACACATTAGTAACACTTACCTTATGTACCTATGTAATATTTTAATGTATTATTAACTAGCTGTTCCCCGCAGTTTCACCCGCTTTCCCGGGATAAAAAGTGTTTTATGTTTATTACTAGCTTCCGCCCCGCTGTTGCACCCGCGTTCCCGTGGGATCTTTGTTTTCCCGGGATGAAAAGTAGCCTATGAGCTATTCCAGACTATAATCTATCTCTGTGCCAAATTTAATCCAAATCCGTTCAGTGGTTTTTGCGTGAAAGAGTAACAAACATACATCCAGACATCCATACTCACAAACTTTCACATTTATAATATTAAAGTAGGATTACCAATATTGCTGATTTTCATCGAAATCTGATCGTTCTTGCTTTCCATTTTATTATATTAATAGTAAGTAAATAATTTATTTCGTACCTTTAAGCGATTAAATTATCTCAAAACAGCTGCATCAGTGCTCACTGCTCATAGACCAACTAGAGGACTTTCGCTTTGTAATTCAAACTATCCTATGAAACGATCAAGTTATTTGCTAAACAAAGGGATAGACGAGATTAGATTAGATTGTTATCTGCGCGTGGTGTTTAACGAAATATCTTGTGATATAATAGCAATGAGGAACTTTTAAATTTTGGTAATTCACTAGCTTCCGCCCCGCCGTTTCGCATTCCCGGGGGATCTTATGTTTTCCCTGGATAAAAAGGATGTTCTTCCAGGGACACCATATATTCTTCCAGGTTAATCTATCTATTCTATATCTATCGATATCGATATCTATCAAATCCATTCGGCTGTTTATGCGTTTTTAAACATTCACTTTTATATTCACAAATATCAATCTTACTGGATTGATTAAAGTACCGCACAGAATATGGGTTAAGTCCATTACCTACTTCCTAGAATACCTACTTCTAGAATAAAAATTATTTACAAAATCCTGCTAAAAATAATCACAAATTATTACAGTTTTATAAAAACCGGTGTGTTCCGGCAGCTGCACTTGAGAGCCAGATCCTTCTAGGCTTTGTGTGCTTACCACCTTCGGCCACATCATCACCTACCATAGTGAGATTGTGGTCAAACACAAACCTATACAAAGTAAAAAAAAACACCACATTAAGCTAAAAATTAAGAACACATTTGAAATGTACTCGCCAATGTTTATTGAGGTCGAGGAGTTGTTTTTTACGATGAAGCAATTTAAATATGGACGCAGAGTCCGGCACACGCCACACAGTATGTACCTAAACCCCCATATTACACACATACACTCGCATACATAATTTTAAGCCCAAGTAGAGGAACGCTTTGTAAAAATGTTAACTTAACAAGTTATTTTAAATCCTTCCTCCCTAATATTACAGAGTTTAAATTGCCTAGCTTAATTTTCAGAGTTGAAAGTACTAATAACACAGAATTAGGTGACTATTTCTAAAAAAAAATCGGATGTTTCATAATAAAGTTAAATATCTACTCAATCAAAATATTATATTTATTTCAGAGTTCTTCACATAGTAAAAGATGTTTATACCTAAAAATGAGTTCCTTCAACCCTAAATGTTTAAGTTGGCAATTATAGACCTGTGAAAATGTGTGTGTATATGGCCAAACTACAGGTTTAGTGTATATATGGCCAATCAACATGTGTATGTAGATACATTATTGATTGATAGGTGGTATACCTAATGACGTGATAATGTAACAACAATGAAAAAATCCTAACTTATACACGAATGTTTAAACCACTTCCTTCTTGAAATAAGGAAACTACAGACTCTCTACAAATGCTATAGCAGGTAGGTAAGCGTCTGGTAGTTTAAAAAAATTTGACATCTCTTATATTTAATCGGAATAATTTTCTACAAGGACACACACACTTAGCGTTTCCATTCTATAGGCTACAGGTTGATTTTTTAGTCATTGGCATTACTTGCAGGGGTGGTAGTACTCGTCAATATGATCAACTTTCAGTATGATACCAACTCCAGAAATCGCGTATAATAAAACAGCTGCTTCATACATTTTGGTCGAGTAGGTATTGAACTTTTGTATGGAACAGCTGATATTTTTTCGTGATTTCACAGTTGGTCCCGTAGTAAAATTTGTTCATATTGATGAGTACTTCCACCCCTGCAAGTATTGCCAACGACTAAAAAAATCAACCTGTATAATTATGCTATTTTTTAAATCACTTCTCCTTTAATTATCAAACGAATTCTGATGAAAATTTGCAGAGAAGTAGCTTAGCTGCCTAGGAGATAAAACTTGATTTATCACGCCGCGCGGCTACAACCGCAGGGTACAACTAGTTTTCTATATAAATCTGAAAAAAAAATGGATAACCTATGTAATATGTTTTGTGAGAATTTAAACTAAGCGAAACTTTAAATTCGACGTTACCGACAACGAATCTAGTAATAAATTTCATTCGGGTCATAGATCAAACTTTTCCCTCACATTATATAATGAAAATTACCTTTAACTTTTATGCTAGCCCTCAGGTACTGAAATAACACAAACAACCCTTTTAAAAAGTTTTAACCCTTTTCATGCCGTGGGTTAATTTCATCCCAAGAAAATCGTGAAAGTTTTTCGAAGGCGAGCTTCTTTTGCATACAAAGATAAGGTACCTACCGTAAGCAGTAGCACTGATAAAAAGATATATAATTCAGTATTTCATAAACATGCCTAATCAGATAACTATAATTTTTAATAGTTCTATGCGCAAAGCGTAAATAATCAAAAATTATCACGAAAATAATTATCAGAAAATAATATTTGCGAAAACACGATAATATATAAAAATAGCACAGTCATTACTTCGTGATCAATCAATGTTGTAACGTCAATTTTCAATTAAGCAGAAAAGTCTGGAATACGCTTTTTGAAAACTGATTGATAATGGTCTGGTCTGAAAAGTACCTATTGGCTAAAATAATAAGGAGAATAGAGATCATCAACATTGTCTTACTGAGAGAGAGCATCTATCATAATGTAGAATTAAAAGAAGAACCAAAATATAAGGCGACGCCTTGAAGATTTTGGTTGCAAGGATACCGATTTTTCTCAACAATGACTAAAACGAACGAAATTAAATTTATTGTAAGAATTCATCATGTATTTGACTTTATTTTGTCCAATGCAAAACACGATTGGGTAACTTTTATAACATAAATTAATTAATCAAAAAGACCTCTTTAAAATAAGAGATTCCAATTTTACCGACACTGAGGATCGATTTGAGGTTCCAAAATTTTTACATCTATTAATTGAAACTGATACTATAATTTGTACATAGGTTTTATGAAATATATTTCTAGTTTTTAAATTAAACAATAAAAACCATTTTGTCACATACGCCCTTTCCGTTAACGCGGTTTTTCTATGAAAGGTCGCTATAGTAGGGACGCAGCACGTAACCTTAAGACGATAGCATTAGTAGATATTAGAAAAACAGCCGTCACATACGCTAAAGTACATCATTCATAATAAAAACCGGCCAAGTGCGAGTCGGACTCGCGCACCGAGGGTTCCGTACAAACTTCGTCCATCGTTCGTCCATCACGGGAAATGCACAATTTTATTTACTTACCTTATTTGAGGTTAAAGCCAATTAAGAGCTAGACCTCTAAATTGTATGAGCGCCCATACAACTCAGAGGTCTTTATTAATTGGCGTTACTATGTATGTATGGGGACACCCTTTAATTTTCAACTATTTAAAAAAAAACTTTTATTTGTGCTGTATGACCTTGCTGTTTGCCAATTTTTTTTTTTATGTTTGAGTTGATTGAATGAAAGGTAAAATGCGGTTTACGATTTATGACGTATTAAAAAAAAAACTACTCACTAGATCTCGTTCAAATCTTCTTAAAACCTTAATATCATTTTTGAAGACCTATCCATAGATAACCCACACGTACCTATGGGTTTGATGAAAAAAAAAGAATTGAGTTTCAGTACTAAGTATGGGGAACCCCCAAAATTTATTGTTTTTTTTTTCTATTTTTGTGTGAAAATCTTAATGCGGTTCACAGAATACATGTACTTACCAAGTTTCAACAGTAAAGCTCTTATAGTTTCGGAAAAAAGTGTCTGTGACATACGGACGGACAGACATGACGAATCTATAAGGGTTCCGTTTTTTGCCATTTGGCTACGGAGCCCTAAAAAGGGTAAATAAATACCAATAGATAAAAGTCTAAATCAATTTCATGAATTATATGGAAAATACGGGTTTTGTATACAAAATTACATCTCATATTTACTATCCCTGTTCTATTTTCATTGGTTTTTATAAACTTTAATTTTGCTGGCAAGGTCGACAGAATTGGCATAGTGGGGTAGCTCATTTATGACACTTTCCAAGGAAAATCCAATCCGAATTGATGTCACCACGATTAACTAACTTCCCACAAGGGCAACAAACAAAAATAATACTTCGATAATAAAATTATACTTGTAAATATCATTAAAACTTCGGCAGTTCGACTGACTCGATGTTGAGGGAAAAAGTTTTGTCTCCAAATTGTTGGTTCAATTTTATTGGTGACGTTAAATCAATTGACAGTCAAACATACTGCGATATTTATATTAGTTTTGTTTTGCATGTTGCATATTTCTTTTATATTTTTATGTTGTATTATGTCGATTTAGGGTCAACTTTATCCCATAAGTTTTTAACGGTTACGATCGCGTTTACTATGAACGTTTTATATGGCTTTAGTTTCATGTTTTTCCGCTAGGGGTGCTATTCCATTCAGATCTTACTTGACATTATTCTGAATTTCATGTAAGTGGATGTAAGCACGTTAGTCTGATTAGATTGGGATAACAAAAATATCCCTATGATATAAAAAATAACAAAAATATATAGGTAGAACGTTTATATGGTTTAAAACTATACGCAAGTTTTATCTTCGTTTCAATTATAATACGCAACAACAAACAAACTCACTATCGCAAAAAAAAAAAAATATTAAAATTAATACTCAATCGCAATAAATATCACCAATATATTTCACGGATTTCATTTGATATTCTGCCAAGACGCTCGTCTATTTTAAAAGAGACATTAAATTATGTTCGTAAAACTGGAACATGAAGCTTCCAACTTGTGGAAACAAGATATCGAGCAAATACAATATGTGTTATAAAATTGTGTGGGAAGTTCTTGTTTGCTCTCACGAGTTTTCATTCATGCAACCGAGAGTTATATATAATAGATACCTCCTAAATTTTTGCGTCAATACGCTTCAAAAACAATGATTAATCAAGATGGTTTGATAATAGGAGACAATAAGGTGGAACTTTCGGTGAAGGAAAATATCGTGAGGAAACGGTGGTAGGGTACTCTGTAGAACCCGACTGGCTGGCTACCGCCCTCAAGTTGAAAATCTGATGCCAAGCGTTCCTAGGTTGTGTGTGCTCACCACCTTCGGCCACATCATCACTTATCGTGGTGAGATTGTGGTCAAACACCGACCTATATAGCAAAAAATGTAATAAAGATTTAATGATCACTTGGAAAGTTCGTATTTACACAGCAAGCTGGAGACAGCGATGCTTGGAATCAAATGAAATTAATGGATTGTGAGAAAACGAAACAAAAGAATACGAGTGTTCTAGCGGTTAATTTTATGTGAATCTTCGAAAGTAATGAAGAATAAGAATAGATTTATAAGACTTTACTTGTGATTAAATCTTTCGTTGAGAGTATGATTTAGTATAGATAGACGGTCGATTCCCGCCTAGGACCAATCCTATAATCTATCTATAGACAAAATAGTGGTATTATTTAAGTATAAATCAATATTTTGAATATGGTTTTAATATCATGTTAAAATATAACATAGTATCTAATAAAAGATCTATTTTGAAATTACCAACCCGTTTTAATTTCAATGAAGTGGCTATCAGCGGTTCCTGAAAAGTACAAGCTTTGGACCTATACGGACCATTGTCAAGATAATTATGATCCAATAACTATAGCAAAATGGTTTCTGCATAGTCCATTTTAATATGTGAATCTGTTATTAACCTAGTAACAGAAACGGATCAGGCTACACAAGTTTGGGCAAAGTCTATAGAGGGCATAAACACGCAGTTATTTTAATGTCATCATATTAACTAATTTCTGAAAATTGTTACTAGGGTAGTAAATTAAGTTTGGATTTGTTATACCTAAATAGTAATCATTCATATTTACAACAAAATAAAAACTAATATGTGGAAAAATTCCTCAAAGCTACCGCCGCTGCCGATGGGCAAGGTTCCCGACAGGCAGCGTTTCTTTGAGTAATACTGATGGGAAATCATAGTCTCTTTGAAGTGTGTGAGATCGTGTTAGAAACTCGGTTACTGAAAGGCGCTAAAAGAAAAACTCTTTTATCGATACATATTTTGCCCGAGACACTAAAACAATCCGGCTCTGCCTCGAACGATATTAAAGGAATATATTGAAATTTTCATAGCCTCGAGGGGTATCACACAGGGTAACGTTATATTCGACCTTTAGGTGTAAAGGATGTACTTGATATTTTTTAATTAAGTGCTTATTTTAACTACTCTAATCTTACTAAGCTTAATATAGCACTTTATGTATCTTGTAGATAGCTATCAGGGAGCAAATGAGAATAAATTTCATAGTATCTTTGTAATTAAGGAGGTCAGGATCCCTAATATTGCCCGCCCTCTGTCTTTGTGAGTACGTTACTCCAGAATAGTGTTGTAATAAGTCGAGTGTTTTCAGTCGTTAATTAAGTTCTCGAGTCATTTTCGCTTAGGTTACGTACTTCATACGACTATAATCAGCATTGTTCTTCATCATAATCTTAAATGCTTTAATTTAATGAATTTTCTAGACTCCAGTATCATCAAAACGCATCTGTCTTGTATTATTTTTATGAATTGCTTTTAATATTTTTTAATACAGCTGCTCGAACAGTATACCTAGTACTTTCACGTAGACGTGAATTTTTTTACTACTAATTAGTAAAATATTTTTCTTTTAATTACTAATAACAGTTTTTTTTACTATTTTTTATACAATTTTAACAGGTTAAGTGAAGACGTGAACGAAGTGGACCACAAAGCGTAGAAGGAAACGGCCTCTCACAAGCAGCTGCAACCGGAACACCTTTTTCTCACAAATGTAAACGTCTTATATGATACTGATAAGAAACGAATGATACACATACATACTTGTGACATTGGTGAACTTACCACTCTTGTATTACAATGGGATTTATTTACAATATATTTACATCAACCACAGTGTAAATAGATTGTCATTCTGATTGGTCTAATCTATGGATTTACAGGAACAGATATTGATTTAGGTACCTACATATGGAAGCTGAACTCGAGTAAGCATCTCTCACCTACTTCTACATGGAATATACCTATATTCATCGTGGGATATTATACGTTGATTCTTAACTTCACTAGATACCCAACACCACTGAATATAATATAAGTTAAAATAATGGAGACCCTAAAATTAAATATGACGGCGGCCAAACATTAACAATTGAAACTATGTTACGCTATGAAACTTGACAATTTTAGATTTTATTGAACAATTTAGAACTAATGATACCTATGTATTTATTTAAATCTGCCGTTTTGGAATACACACTTCTCATCAAAAAAATCGAAATACCTCTGAAGTTTGGTTTTGAATGAGTTTTATATTTTCTTTATAAATTAAACAAAAAACAGTAATAATGCCTGTTAATTGCGGATATTATAAGATATCGTTTAACAAACATTAGTGTTTCAAATTAAAATCAAATTCCTTTAACTATCGTATTTTTTTCAACAGGTAGGTAGGTATGTTTTTTTCCAAAGTTTTTTGTAAACTTTTTGAAACGAAGACGTAAAACAAGAAAAATGTTTATAAAAAGTGTATTCAGTATCTCGTATTTCCTCCCCGGGCTCTAATGTCTGCTTCCATTCGGTTTCTAAAATTTTACAAATTCTTCAAAGGGAAAAAACATACCTATTGAAAAAAAAACGATATTTAACCAAATTTAATTTTAATTTTAATGTTCTATAAACGATACCTTATAATATCCGTAATTATCTGGCATTATTACATTTTTTGTTTAATGTAAAAATAAAACATAAAATTCATTTAAAACCAAACTTCAGAGGTGTTGTTGCAGTACCGTTTCGATTTTTCTGATAAATAATAATGTAAATTGAAAATAATACGTTCATTAAAAATAAATAGGGAAAACATTTTTGTACCTTAGGATGACCCTCATTATTTCGATTTAAAATACTCGTATGTAAGCAATTCATTTATTCTAACCTTCTGTGGCACTATTAGGACAGAGGTATTTTCCAATGCATGTTTAGTAACGTTACATACCTACTCACTAGGTACCCATCTTTTTTCAAACAAATCTTTTCTTTAATTCTTCTTTATTGAAAAACTCCATTCCCAACTTTGTATAGTATTTATTTTATATAATACTAGCTGTTACCCGCGGTTTATCCCGCGTTCCCAGTTTTTTCTTTTCCGTCAAACATTTTCTTTCATAAAAAATGGTTTGTCCTGACAATAACGAATATAAAAAAAAAAACAATTTGGTGCAGTCGTTCGGGAGTTATGCGCGTACATACATTTCGGCGATTCATTATTATTTATATAGACTGCCTTATAACTTACGAAATACATCATGCCCAAAGAAGCTAAAACAAAGCCAGGCTATAAAATTAGGTCAGTGTACAACAATGAAAACAAATCCTCCAGTTCACCGAGACCGGTTCGCGAAGCCTGCGGTCATTCCCGGAAAATCCTGCGCTTCTATGCGGAGCAGGCTAGACAAACATGAGCGGTGTTCAACAAATACTTACCCAACTGAATAGAAAATATTGTAATGACATTACATTTCTGTCAAATAAGTAAGTTTTTTATGACATAACTAGCTGATTCTACAGTTGTTTACTATGACTATGTATATAAACTGTCGTCTCGCTGCAACTGACTGCAAGTCTCGCAAGAAACTTCCCGACTAAGTTTTTCATAAGACTCCCACGTTTCGTTGCAAGTACCACAAGAATTTCCAAAGCAAACACACGTATCTATTGGCGATGCATTTTACATCAGGCGCCAATTGGTACCGCTTGTAAATACTTATTGTATTTTGCTCTTGGACGTGTATTACACAGTAAAGAGTTAGTTATCTAGCTATAAAGGTATATAAAAATCAATTGCCGTTCGTTAGTCTCGCTATAACTCTAAAATGACAGTAATTAATAATATGAATCATTTTCAATGGAAAAGTTTGTTGAACTTTTATTCCAAAAACAACTCTACTCGGACTGAAATTAAATGGAATGACAACTAATTATTTATCTACTTTATATTAATTTGATAATTAATATTACTTATTATCGTTCGATGTTTAAATCAATTTCAGCAATAGACATCATCGGGCTGAATATGGTGATATACATTATTAATTATTAGGTATCACGCGAATTCAAATATAGTTTAATATAAAGAACATTTGTTCACATTTTCCACACAGGTCATACTTATTATAATGACATCAAGAAAAGATGGACGATTGCATAGTCAATTTTTTCAAACTTTTTGAACTCAATATTCAAACTTTTTTGTAAGTAACCCCCTTACTACGTGAGATGGTTTAAAATAAAACTAGTAAACCCGAGCTTTATTATAAATCCTCACTTTCTTACATCATAATAAAAATAAACTATCTTAAAACCTAGGTTTTACAAGACTTGCTTTAAACCATCTCGTGTAATGAGATCGTAAGAGTTCGGTGTGATGGGCACCAAACCACCTCTAGACTAGAGCCTCAGGACCGGAGAGTGCCTTCTATTTAAAGGACGGTACGTATAAATAAAAGATTGGATTACCGAGAGCAGCGGTCTGTTCCAAAAACACCTAACCGTATCGACAATAAGGCAATAAAATCAATGTTCACCTCCCGTTACGCAGCGAATTTAAAAACAATATTATGAATTAAATATAAATTGCTACTGTGATTGTGTCTCACGTTACATTTTTAAAAAGCGTTTGCACTACATTCGGTGTTCAATATGTGAACGGAATATTCATAGAATTTTATAGTACTTGCGAATGCTATTTTTTATTTCACAACAAATTGATGTTCCTAAAAAAACACTGGTGATGTTTGATTAATGATTTTGACATCGATAAAATGTTAGTATTTCGTGTATTTACAAGAACCTACCTAGGTACGTAGCATATATGTATATAATATTTCCTTGTATACTTTGTGCTCCGTAAGGGATCTAGTAATCCGAAAGATGGTCGCACAACTCATCAAAACGAATAGCTTTGTTCTATGACAATTTGATTTTCGTGAACGAAAACATGGCCTTACAACTTTTTATAGAAAATTATTTTTTACGTATCTTGTATTCCAAGTTTATACATATCCTAAACAATCAAATAATACGATGATTTTTTACGCAGCACTACACAAGTAAATAGGTACGTTGGAACAAAGCGTATTTAACTATGGACAGCAAATATACTCTTTTTTCAGAACTAGTTAGGTTCTAGCTGGGAAATATAGCTTTGAATGTAGAAATTACATTTGGAATTGCTAGTTTTCCGACACACATATCTGGGAATCACAAGAGTACTTATTTCTGGAAAATTTTAAATTTATATAAGTACAAGCTTCTGTTCTCGCGTTCCCGATGGATCTTATGTTTTACCGGGATAAAAGTAATCTATAATGTTATTCTATCTATGTGCCTGTGTAAATTTAATCTAAATCCATACAGCAGTTTATGCGTGATTTTACGCGACATTTATAATATTAGTAGGATAGGATGTGGGTTTTATTTTTACTAGCTGTTCCCCGCGGTTTCACTCGCGTTTCCGAGAAAAAAAGTAGTCCATGTCTTTCTCCATACTATAGGATATCTGCGTATCAAATTTTGTCGCGATCGGTTCAGCGGTTTAGGCGTGAAAAGGTAACAAACAAACAAACTCACATTGGCATTTATAATATTGTGAAAAGGACATTGGCTACTTTTTTTATTGGTAATGCGGGGGACAGCTAGTTGAAATATAAAGTGAAGTTATGGAGTTAGGTGGCAGCAATAACACGAAATTTTAAAAAGTTAATGAGTTTATATTTACAACAAATATTTACAATCAATGTATAAAATACAAACTATGATATATAGAAAACATCCTCAAAACCCTCGCTGCTGTCGATAGGCAAGGTTCCCAACAGGCTGGCAGCGTTCCCTTTTTGGATGGCCAAGCTTATGCGTTGGCGGAAAAAGCTCCCAGCCCGTCGGTCTCCCGAAGCCTCGATGAGCATGGATGATAAAATCCGAGTTTATATTTTATATTAATTGCTACGCAGTTCCGGTACAGTGATCAAATAACTAAATAATGACTATTTCCAACAACATGAATTCAAATTAAGCATCCGGTAATCCCAAACATTTGTTCAACAAACCAAAACAATTACAAAGTGTATCATCCCTTCCATTTTACAATTCAAACAACAAAGTTTTAATTCCCCCCCGTGGGATTAGATAGTGGAACTAGCGCTTAGCTGTACAAGACACTTTTAAAAAATAAAAATCTTATAAGAATATTGTATTTTGGAACTGAAATTTAAAAACGAGCCTTATCATTTGATAAATCACACGATGCAATCAACACAAGTCAGCAATATTCAAAATATTGTACCTATATCGTTTCGAGAAACTTTACTATTCCATAATTTTAATAACATATTCTCTAGTATTTAGTTTATTTCTACCAACTAATACTTTGAAGTGCTCATGGCGTAGCTTGATTTGCCGTTCTTAACCGATCGGCAAAGTTAAGCAACGTCCAGTCTGGTCGGTACCTGGATGGGTGACCGCCTAGTTATTTCATCTTGAGCGTTTCCGTGCTTTCACCCTTATTCGTGAAAGGAGGCCTGTGCTCAGCAGTGGGCAGATATAGGCTGTAATTATTATATTATATTATTACAATAAGTACTTTGAAGATAATACTTAAATAAAAAAAAACTGCCATTTACAGTAACAAAGACCCCGGATACATCGCCTATTAAGAATTTTCGTTTATATACCTTACTTTCGAAAGCAGCAGCGTCGTTGTAGAGTATGGTGTATACGGAGAATTTATATATATATTTAAATAATGTAGGTGGGATCCTCGCATAGTGAAGCCAAGCCCCAGTTCACCACATAATATTATAACCCATTCATTTCCGGCAGGCGTCTACAGCTGCGTCCTTTCCTTGCCTTATTAATATTTACACCAAATAACTCGATAACGTCATATAGCACCATGTTGGGGCGAACCTTTATTTGGGGCGCGTAAGGAACCCATAAGAGAAAAGCTTTTATTAAAAATAATGTTCTGTTTAATCCCCTTACATATAGACCCGAGTTATGTGGCAGCTGAATCGCTGCTATAAATGCGAACGTGTTATTGTTGGTTGGTTTGCCTTCTTTCGTGCAACGGAGCAAGTGTAGGAAGTTATTTTTACCCACGACGGAACGTAGATGGTAGGTATACGCGTTTGGGGTGAGAGATTGTGCAAATCCATGTTGCCATTTTTCTCTAAAATAGAGTTAATTAGTGTACCGGAAAGTGATATAGGTACGGGGTTATTCAGACCCTGCTCGGTTGCGGTCCCGATCGGGTAGACAAAGTAATTTACAGAATAGGATAGCTCTTCATTTTTTCACATTTCAAACTTCGTTTTGAAATGAGGCAGTCAATCAGTACACGATCGCGGCAAATGAATTCTGCGACTAACATAGCATCAGCCTAAATTTAACAAAATAACATCCTTTCCGATCGGAATGGCAACCGAATTGGTCTCAATAAGGGGGATAGGCTACTTTTATTCCTAACGGGAATGCGTGTGAAACCGTGAGGCAAAGCTAGTATCCTATACTTGGTTGTAAATTATTGGTCTAATTGTTTTACTAGCTGTGTCTCTCGGTCTCTCTATTCTTTCTCATATACCTAATCTTGTTTCCCAATATAATAAGAATTCTATCAACTCCGGAATTCAAACTAGATACCCTTCTGCCTATTTTAATAGAAATTGGATCGGTAGGTTTGCTGAGAAATAGATGGATAGACTTACGTTCGTTACATGTAGATAAGAATAAACATTCCTAGCTAAGGGCTTTATACCGGCTTTATACCTTAATAAATATATCAAAAAACTGTTTATTACCTTTGACTAATCGTGTTGTAGAATTAAAATTATGTATGGACTCTACCCACTTAATATTGAAGGTAGGTACTTACCTAGATAACTTAAATTACAAAATCTTTTGTAAAAATAACGTACTTCATACTTCTATATATACCTACGTGAGTCATAGGTTCTGTCGATGTAAAAAGAAACATTGTAAGAAAATGGTAATAAATTACCATGTCTAAAAAAACTTCATGTTAAAACAAAGACAAAAAAATTACTAAATAAGAAATTGTACCTTTTTTGAAGAACTCCGACTACTTTTGACACTTTCCCTTTCTTTACTTTAGATTTATGAAGATGATCAATGAAACAATTTCCGGTGCAGTGAGCCAGATAACATGTTAAAGTTGTGGGGTAATATTGTTAATGCAATATAGACGGACATTGTGCACATTAAACTTGTTAGTATAATATATCATTGCGTGGCATGGCATGTACGGTATGGTATGAGCGCGTGCTTACGGTGCAACGGTTTGGAAAGGCAGATGCGGCGCGGAAACATATGGATAGGAAGTTTGTTCATAAACGTTAAAACTGTTGTAATTAGCAAAATAGACTTATTAGTGACGTTTCTTAAAAATCTATCCAGTAATTTGGCTACCCGTCACTAGTGATGACATAATTATTATGACGTCATAGTTGTTTTATTATGTCATTACTCCTTCCATGGGTTTGCAATAAAGCTTCAATTAAAAATCTGTTTTAATCAATAATAACTAAGTGAAGATAATCAAGGCTATTACAAAAACTAAGCAATTTTCTAGTACATTTCTTTAACCTTCAAATTCTTTAACTGGTTATGCCCAACGGTGGATAGTTCTTTCGTAATTAGGAATGGTACTTTCCATAGTCTTCTTTAATCTCAATAAGATAGAGTGAAGCAGGTCTTAAACATGAGCTGTTTTACTGTCGTAGCTGAGGGCAAATAACTTTCATAGCTACTACGAAATTTTGCCAATCCCCATGTTGAGTTCAAGAAAATGTATTTGGAGAAGCATAACTAGATCTTGTTCAAGCATAAAAAAAATAATAATATAGCTGGAATGAATCGAGGTATCTTCTTAACCTCTAGTTCTAGTATATTAATCTAAGCTCAAGCAACATAAAAGAGACAACTCCATGCTACCTGAGTAACTGCGCAACTCCCGGTGATAGAGGTAACATTTAAATTATCCCAAAAATATAACTAAAATCATATTAATGGCTCGTATATTCGCAAGCTAAATCATCAGTCTGCAACGAACCGGCGAAGGCTGCGAACCTGTTTATTAGACAAGCGGCCCTCTACGATAGCGCTGGTAATTTTCCCCATAGGAGTTTGCTTTTACTTGCTACTATACTATTAGTAAATAAACATGAAATAGCGCTATGGCGCTGGCGTTGAGTTCTAATTAACTGAGAGCTGTTTTTGTAGAAACAGTTAGTAGTGAAACTTGATGCCCAAAATCGGTCTTGCTCTTTCAGTCTCGTATTGGGTTAGCAGAAAATGTAAAACCACGGTGGTAGGGTAATTTGTAGCCAGGCTTCGTAAAGGTCAGCAGCACACTGACAATCACCCTAAAAACTGAGAGCAGCTGTGTTTGCCGTTAACAAGCACACGACGCGTGGCCTGGCAGTCAAGGTAGCTTATCATCACGCCAACCGGCTCATCATAGAAATTCAGTTAAGAATAATAATAAATTAACTGTTTCTGTTGGTTTTTTCCCACTTAACATCCATAATGCCTACCACCTAGTCTACTTATAGGGTGATTCGTGTCAGATTTGAGTGCAGTTCACAAATTGGTGCAGTCCTTAATGGGAACAATGATTCAAGAGGTACTTTAGCGTTTATATGGTTTTATTAATATTTGTGGGTTCGATTCCCAGGACAATTTAATTTCTGTCTGTACTGTGTCTAAAGAACCTACGTAACTATTCAAAAGTATGTGAACTAGTATGTAATATATCAGTCGTCTAGTTTCCATACTACAAGCTCTCCTTAGTGTGTGTATGTGGAGAATGTACCATGATTTTGTTTAAAAAGCTTTTATTCCTCACACGCTCCTTATTTTCTGGAACTTACGCAACATGCGTGGAGCTTAGATCCTATTACCATCATTAGTGTATTTAATACATACATTAATGAGATATAACGATCGATAACCGCTATTCAATGAGCTTCATATTAAGGATTGTTATAGGTACCTACTGTTATATTATATTACCCGAGTAGGTATCAGTTACCTACATAAAGGTTAATCTAATTACGTAAAGGGATTTTGACAGCTTTGTATTTCAATAACCCATCATACTGGAAAGATTTGTATTTTTATATGTTTATAACGAATAAACTCAAAAACTACGGGACCGATTTCAAAAATTCTTTCACTATTAGAATGCTACATTATCCCTGAGTAGCGTGGGCTATATTTTATCACGGGAACGCGGGTGAAACCGCGCGGAAAAGCTAGTGTTATTATAAAACAAAAGAACATGTCTCATTTCAAAAACGGTAGGCACAAAACGTAACGGTGGATTGTCAGAATCATTGGAGTCCACTTTGCGAGTGATGGACAGTCCCATTTGGAGAGTAAAATTAAACTGGCAAGAGCGCTAAATAGGTCCAAGCGGTACATTACACCACTCCGGCAGCTTTATAAAGCCTAGGTTAGACTGAATGGGACACTTTGGGAATGTGCACCCGCTTACCGGTTCGATCTAGTTACTTCTGTGCAAAGGCGGGCCACATGTACGGGCCTCACTCTAGGGTTTCTACCGCCTGTATAATGAGAGTGCTATAAAACACCTACTTTTGATTTGTTGCCATGGTAACCTTTCCTCCTTCTTCGTAAGGTCCTCAGTCGATCAGCCATATCGCTGTTTTCCATTGTAGATAGAGGCTCTAATTAAAATTCCGATATCTGAGACCTATGTAGAGCCGTACTTAAAAGATAAGTAGAGTCAGGAGATCCCATTAGTAGGTATAGGTACCTACCTATCTCAATTAAAGGGAAAATTTGTAACTTATTTAGATCTTTTTATTTGTAACTTTCAACGTAAACCATAATACCTAATAATATCTACCTAACTATATAAGTTATTATTATTATCTGTAGTCAGTATACTACGAAGACTTTTAACCGAGGCTACCCCTTCCTCCTTCCTTGTCCAATAAACGGCGTGTCATAACTATCGAAGTACCGTCTGATGCGACGATCTCCATCCCCGTGTTCCATCACCACCGCGCCAAGCTGCTCCACCAGCTCTAATGTACTGGTGCTGATCATAGTCTCGTGGGTGTATCCGAAGAACGAAGTCCGCTCGGAATCCAGGATATCTGTAGCCTTTAGTATTAAAGGAAGTAGAATTGAAGTCGGGATTATCTTCTGGAATCTTACATGTCATAAGTTGTTACAGAGTAAATAAAAACCGGTCAAGTACGAGTCGAACTCGTGCGCCGAGGGTTGCGTACCTACCCATTATACCGCCAAAATATTTTCTATCACACAACAGCACAATTTTATTTATTTACCTTTTTTGAGGTTGGTGCCAATTTAAGCTAGACCTCTAAATTGTATGAGCCCCCATACAACTCAGAGGACTTTCTTAATTGGCGTTAACTATGTATGTATGGGGACACCCTTTAATTTTCAACTTTTTATTTTTTTGAATTTTTTATTTAAAATTTCGATTAAGTTTAGTGTTTTCAAGTTTCAAATTTAGTGATTCTAGGTCAACGGAAACTACCATATAGGTTTTCGACCCAAAACCTATAGGGTACTTCCGGTTAACCTAGAATTGTCAATTTTGGTTAAAAGCTAGGTCTTACAGCACAAGTAAAGGGAAAATTCCGAATAGTAAAAAAATGAAAATTAAGGTAAATTTTGGTACTTACAAGTTTTCGCGAAAATCTAAATTTGCCCATATCTTTTTATCGTGTTGACTCAGGACCTTGATTTTTATACACCTAATAGGGACTATAGACCTCAGTATCTGGTAGTAAATTTCAACTTGCTAGGTACCCATTCCTGAGAAAATCGGTGGTGAGACACGGACAGACCGCCAAGGAAGTGATCTTATAAGGGTTCCTTTTTTTACCTTTTAAGGTACGGAACCCTAAAAAAGGTAAATAAATAACAATTTAAAATAAGGATCCTTACTGCCAATTTCTCCCGCTAGAGGCGCCACTGTGTCATAACGTAAACAAATGACGCAATTGGTTACAAATTGAATTTCCGTTGCATTTTGGTGGCGCCATCTATGATTACCATTGCGTAAGTAACCGTATTTGTTGTTATTTTTTTGAAAAACATTTGATTTAAATATGACTCCATTTCACTCAATAGTGATAGTGGTAAGACTAAAAGAAAACCGACTATTAAGTTGAACTGGCCGAAGACACCGGTGCGGGGTGGTGAGAAATAGCCCTACAGAAGTTTTAATAGAATTCTTTTGGCAACCAGAACTACGTAACCCCATGTTTTTTTACAGCTTGTGTAAAAGTGTAGCATTAAAATAAAGCATTGATAATAAAATACTTACTGTGTATGCTGAATAAATCAATGTAATTAAAATAAAGCCTTCTCGAGTAGTGAAAATCATTTCATTAGTTAGAAACTACATTATTTACACGAACAATTGCCAAAAAGACCATATTCCGATCTTACTGTATCGCAAGTATTTTATATTGCCATAAAATATTTTATATTTATTTGACTATAAAATGGAAATATAATAAAATAAAATAAATGAAACAACAAAATTTATAACTTAAATGCAATTTATTTACAAAAATACTTTGATGCAACATGTTCTGTTGCCATTTTCTAAACGTTGTTGAATAATCTTTTACATTCACTGGATTTTTAAGTACGTTATTTGTATGTGCTCGCTTTGTAGTCGCACTGAGTAACGTATGATACAAAATGTGATAACTATTATATCAGAAACATAAATAAAGAATCTTCCAATTAAATCATAATATTAATTAATGTTGCACAATATTTCATTTCCCTGTTTAACATTTCTGTATGAAATATATAGTTTTATTATTGAAATAGATATCGTAAATATAATTAGCCTTCAACCGTAACTAATGTGTTGGCATATTGGAATTCTGGACTGTTTTCATATTCAGACATATCAAGGGCTACTTCGCAACTCTCGCGTACCACTCGTCGTGGGTCTTGCAAAAATCTGCAATGTAAAATTTAAAAAAATCTTTGTTACATAAATGAGCCAAAAACATGCAGTTTGATTCTAGACATTCTAATACTCATAATGTTCCCTATCTATCACGCCACAGGCCGTGGGTTCGATTCCCACCCACGACAGACATTTGTGTGGATGAAGATGTCTGTTTATTCTGCGTCTGGGTTTAGCAGCCCGCTTTCATATTATTATGCACGATGCATGAATCAATTTATCTTAACTAATATTATAAATGTGAATGTGAGTTTGTTTGTTTGTTACCTTTTCACTCCTAAACCGCTGAATAGATTGCAATGAAATTAGGTACGCAGATAGCCTATGGTATGGAGAAGGACATGGGCTACTATTTTCTCGGGATCGGGAGTGAAACCGCGGGGGACAGCTAGTAATTTCATATACAGGTTGATTTTTTTGTCACTGCAAGTATTGCTAGTGACTAAAAAATAACCTATATAAAAGTGTTTAATTTACCTTTTCAAAACTTCAGTACACTCATCCGTGGCAATAGACCCAAGTGCTTCTGCTGCCTCATGCCTCACCATCTCATGCTCAGACGTATCCTCAAGAGTCTGTTTTAAGAACGGGACACTTCTTTCATCTTGCATTTGACCAAAAACAAATGCCACCTCGTGTCGGAATAGTGCACTGGAAGCTTTGAAACCTGTAAATAAAATTATTGACATTTAAAAATCAGGTCTTATTTCTAAGATGTTAATGATTACATTTGATAGACCATCAGTATAAGCTCAACAGTTGTCTATGGAGGCCTATTATGAGCTCATATTAAGAGTCAGTGGACAGCATGAAATGGACTATCCAACACTGAAAGAATTTTTCAAATCAAACCAGTAGTTCCTGAGATTAGCGCATTCAAACAAACAAACAAACTTTTCAGCTTTATAATATTAGTATAGATAAATAAAAACCCCCTTTAAGTTAACCCCCGGTTTTTTTAAGATAGCGCCATCTCTTTTTAACATGTCATTAAAAAGTCACATATATGTATTTAAAACCAAAGTTTCACAAGACTTAAACCATCTCACATAATAAGGGTAAAGGGTTATATAACTTTTGTAATCAACCAATGAATTACAGATAATTTTGACATTTCATTTGGCATGAAGGTTTGATAACCTAACTGCTATGCTACAGGTTTGACTGAATCATCATTTGTTCCCAATCATTTGAAATTGGCACAAGTAAGTATAATAGCAAAGCGTAAGTATAGCAGTAATACCAACCTTCTCCTAAAGCATTTATACTTTCAGTAGTTCCTAAATTCCTTAAACTGAACATTGCTCTGTATCTGTCAAATAATGTCTTTGACTCATCCATCAATGTATTTTTAAGATTTTCAACATCTTCATCACTGCTCGGAGGTGCCGGGTCTACAGAACAATAAAGACTCTTTGACAAAACCTTATCTTCTTTAGGACTATTGTTGGCAACCCAATTAAGCCTTTGTAGGGCAATTTGACAAGTCTCTGCTACTTCTATGGCAGGATCATGCTGATATTTCACAAGCAACTCCCGGAGGTTTGGATCACCAATGGCCCCGAGGGCTTCTCCTGAAAATAATAAGTAATAATATTACAATATAAATAAAAATTATACTGATTAGGAAATATGGGAATATCACTACATATTTTATGTATGGCTACATTATCTTATTTGTTCAAAAAAAATCCAAATAAACTTTGAAACATGATATTATCTATAAATAAAACATGTAGCATCTTATTTATAGAATAGATTAAATCGCCTGTGACTTTACACTAAATATTCATTATTATAATTTACTGCTTCACCTGTGGCCTATGTTCTACAAGTTTTCTACAGCTATGAGTATATTAACTGATTTTACAAACGTACATTATAAGATTTACTCTGTTTAAACTTGATTAGCTATAGGTTAAGTTAAGTCACAACTAAATAACCATAATATAATCAAATACATGTTAGTCATGAGGCGTGGCATAATCCTGACGTTTATTAATGTATTAGTAATCAGACTTTATCATATACGTGAGAAATTCATAGATAAACTTACCGGCCTCATGGCGAACAATTGGATCATGTTCCTCATCCTCCAAAACCCTTCTCAACACTGGTATAGCCCGCTTATCCTGCATCTGACCCAAACAATAAGCTAATTCATGTTTTAATAATACTGATTCGTCAATAAAACACTCGCTGATCTCTTGTATTGCAACTTCTCCTCCTAAGTTTCGAAGTGTAAATAGAGCTCTGAAACGCTCCTTCATAGGCCTCGTTGGATCGTTTAATACTTTGCCAATATTCTTCACAGCGATGCTGGCCATTCTTATTCAAATATTTAGTTAAAACAAGAAAAAATAACTTTGAAAATAAAATGAAGGTTTATTTTCTCATGGAGTTTGACGGACTTCGACGTGCATGACAGACGGACGTGAGTGAGGTAGGTAGAGGAATGACATTGACAGTAGGCAGCAGTGGTGCCAGATATCGAAATTGAAAATGTGGAAGTTGAGCCATAAAATACCGGATTTCATTAAAAAAGCGATTTTTTTTTTACATTTACATCGATTTTACATTCATATTATTTTTTTCACACGTTGTTTCTCTTATTGATCTTTCTAACACGAATCATTTATTTGTTGAACATACATAAGTTACAAAACATGGGCACTAAAAATAATAATTACCTACCGTAGTGATTTAATCCGCTTTGGTACCTACCATTTCAATGACGTACACTACAGTAGGTAATACATTGTTAAAAAAAATAAATAGAATACATTTAATTGCATTCCCCACATGATACAAAAAAAACAAACAAACAAAAAGGCCAAGTAAACTTAGCGTTCCTTTTCATCAAACGACATTAATAAATAAGGTTGTTTTTTAATTTTACTAAGTAAATTTCCGTCCTATGATTTCACTCGCGATTTCACCCTTAACCTTAAACTTACCCTACTTAAGGAATAATCTACCTCCAAATACCTAGATTATAGTTCATGTTGTTGGACAAATAAAAGTTATTTCTTTCTTTCTATTTTCAAATTTATAGGTGCACCGGTTAAGGCTCCGCATTGTCTGTCAGTCACTCAGACAAGGTACTGTTTTACTTTTTTTAATAAATCATCTCGGATCCATAGGCAATAAAAAGCAAAGGAAAGACGGAAAAAAGGTGTATCTGGCAGCACTGTCAAAGTTGATTTCTTGGATATAGAGTCCAAAGAAGATATAATCACAACGTTCATAGAGTCCGCGCCACCACTGAAGTCCGATGGAATTAATGACAATGGATCTTATTTCTTCCAGGATAGAGGTGGACCTATCGGACTTCAGTGGTGGCGCGGACTCTATACAGAAAATGCAACCACCGTCCACACCTAACCTAATAACCTTGGCTTACGAGAATTAAATAATAAATAATATATATTTTATACATTTCATAGTAAGATAAATTAAAATATCTACTAATTGGGTTCATTTACACAATATTAGGCCTATGTCCAGCAGTGGACGTCTTGCGGCTGAGATGATGATGATGATGATGATGACACAATATTATTTTATTCCCTGACCAATATACGAATTAATTATATTTTACCCACTCAAATAACTTTTATTATATTGGTTAACCTAACGTCAAGGAAGTGTGTGGTGTGGCCACTTTAAAAAAATAACAAAGTTGCAAAAATTAAAATTAATAATATTTATATCTGAAATTCTGAACATGAAAAAAGCTCTTCTATTTGTTAAAAATAGACTCGTTCGTATAGAAATAAATAATAAATATTTTGTCACAAATTTTACACGATTAACTAGAGTTAGGTATCTGATAAAAACTCAATAGGCGCTCATAACAAGTTGCAATCACTTATCGGTAGTCGATCGGAAGGTTAAGCAACGACAGGCGTGGTCAGTCAGAGATGGGTGATCATTTAGTGGCATTTGAACACTGAGCGTCTCCGTGCTTCGGAGGGCAAATAAAAAGTCGGTCCCGGTTGCTTTTATTTAGATTCTGATAGCAATCGACAAGCCAAGACAGAGACCTTCGGGTGACTTGAGCAACTCTGACACCACGTTGGTCACTAACCACACGATAAAAAAGAAAATAGTCTCAATACATATAAACTTAGCACGATTGTGGGGTAGGTACCTACTTTCTAGTAGTAGCTGACTATCACCCTCAAGTAGAGAATCTTTTGCCAAACACCGTAAAAAAGTCTATCTTGGTTTTTGTCAGCTGCAGTAGCAGGTAGGAGGAGGTAGCTTCCATAGGCATCAATACCTTATAACGGTTTATATTGTTATTATTTAGGTACCTACAATAATAATTTCTTACAATTTACAGTAAGTAAGCCTACTTTATAAGTTAGATAAGTATTTCAATGATTTTTTCATAATTATGTACCTACCTATGCACGTATGCCAATATGAAACAATAGTCAATCAATCAAAATATCAGAATGAATCACCTATTTTCCTTACCTACTCACTTACACACTATATATAGGTAGAATAAAGGAAAATAAATATTAATCAATAATGCAATGTTATGTATACTATAAGAATAATGGTAAAATGAAGTAAGTAGTTACTCAGATACTCAGGTCAATGTGAATAATATTCTCAAACATCAGTCTGTCGCGATACTTCAACCAGTTCTCAAGTGTCGGTAGTGTAAAATGTACATAATACTTAACTATAAAATTATAAACCATCTATCTACTTACTATAAGTAGGTACCTATCAGGGTACTTACATTCCCAGTTTCCAACTATATACACAGGGTTTTGTATTGTGCCTGTATGTAGTGGGTATTCATTAATAATACTTGAATAGTTTGAAAAGGTAAGTGTTTGAAGAAAACAGTCTTGCTTATCTTTACTATTTTAAAAAAATATTGTCATTATATTGATCTGTTTTTTCGCGCCTTACGCAAAAATTACTGAACCAATATTCATATAGTTTTAATTAGGTATTCGAAAGCCAAATGTATAACTTTAAATCTGCGATACTTTTAATTTTAGAAAAACTTTAATTCCCACCTGGAACACGGGTAAAGCTGTAGAATGGAAAAACGTTTAACCATCATAATTGATTTTTGTTGTAACTCAACATAACGAGCTTTCTCACAGCAACGTGTAAAATAAATACCAAAAACAGTTAAACCAATATTATCATTTGATGTTTTAACTAACGGAAAAAAGTAAGCCTAATGTTTTTTTTAAATAGTCTGATAGCGGAAATAATTCTACGAATTATGTCGAACTAGCTTCCGCCCCGCGGTTTCACCCGCATTCCCAAGGGATCTAATGTTTTCCCGAGATAAAAAGTAGCCTATGTGTAATTTCAGACTATAATCTATCGCTGTGCCAAATTTAATCCAAATCCGTTCAGTAGTTTTTGCGTGAAAGAATAGCATACATACATCCAGGCATCTATACTCACAAACTTTAACATTTATATTAGTAGGATTACGAAGTTGTAATTAAAACTATTGTTTAAAAAATTCATTTCGTTTGGCCCAGATATGGGTGCGCAAATAACGAAATTAATATGGGGCGGAGATCCTGATGTACCGGATCCAATATCAGGACTATCTTTACGCGATATCTACACAGTTCAACGTTCCTGGACTCCAATTCATGCTGAAGCAGGCAAATACGGCCTTTTACTGTTTTTGAGGTACCTAATGTATATCTTCATCATATTTTTTCAACTTAGTCGGTTATCTGCTAATAATATCTCTACTTTTACTTCTCTTTTAATCAGTGGCGTAGCTTGCCTTTAGCGGACCCTGGATCAAAATTTGTTGGGGGGCCCCCCAAGCTAAGTTAAACAGATTTTGGTTACTCTCAAAAGTGTTATAGAATCTATAAAATGTAAAATCATTACAAATTGCCCCAGCATTAAACCATACCAGGGCCACTGCTGCGCACTTCTTCTTCTTTAATCGGTCCCTCATTACTGAGGATCGTGGTCACTGGACCCCTTTAAACGGACGAACTGCCCCCATCGACTCCAGTCTAATGTTGCCATCACCGCCTGCTGAAATTTGCTTACGGTCGCAGCTTCTTTTACTTGGTCGGACCATTGTGTTGGCGACCGGCCTCGTGCTCTCTTTCCTTCGGTATTGCCAACGATGACCAGTTTTTCAAGGCTGTTATCTCCCCTTCGCACACATGACCAAAACTCGTGTATGATCATATTGATCATGTATGAGGAGTGAATCTATATGATATTGTATGAAAATATATTTTTTTTCCCCGGGAAGTACGGCCTAAGAGTTTAAGTGAGATGGTGGATAATATTTAACGATTTTTAGCTTACATACGTTCGGGGACCCTGTAGCCCAGGGGCCTCGTGCCTCTTCTGTCTTGTAGCTACGCCCCTGCTTTTAATATAGGTACCTGAAAAAAGGATACTTATACAGCCTGTGATATTACCTATATGTTATGCTCTCCATTGCTTTGGGAGATCATTAGGGGAGGCCTATGTCCAGCAGTGGACGTCTTGCGGCTGATATGATGATGACGATGATGCTCTCCATAGATTAAGAAAGATGATAGTTTTCCTTTACTAGAATAGTACACCATCCCCCTTATTCAGACCCATTCGGTTCCCATTCCGATCGGAAAGGAGGATTTTATTTAGTTAAATTTAGGCTGATGCTGTGTTAGTTGCAGAATTCATTTGCCGCAATCGTGTGCCTCATCCCAACTGAAAGTCTGAAATGAGAAAATAGGAGCCATCGTATTCAATAGACTAGTCGATCGGTTTGTCTACCCGATCGGGACCGCAACCAAGGTCTGAATATCCCCGCATACCTGGGGCTATTTTATCGAACCGATATCTGATCAAACTAAATAAGTACCTACTACTACATATTTATTATTATGTTTATTTTTCATGATTAATTTACTGATAAGCTTCAATCTTTAGTATAACAAGATTAAGTAACTATTCGCTCATAAATAGTTTAGATAATATTTAATTTCCATTCTAAATAAAACAAACCGATTAGATATCGATCAAAAATCGATAAGTACCTAAGTATTAGGTACCCAACCAGTTTCCGTCAAGCAATGTTAAGAAAGCTCTACAAGTCCAGCATCGGAACACGCTAGGTAGTATATAAGGTTCTTGACTTTATAAAATTCATCGCAAGCAAAGGTGTAAGTCAGTCAGGGGGTAATATGAATATAGCTCTGGCTTCTTTTTGGAATGAGAATGCTGACTGTAATATTTAAATTATTCAATTTGGAATTTGGAAAATACTAAGTCAACGGAACTTCTAATTTCTGAAATGCATTTTTTTAAGAGAGGTAGAACATAGCGATATGTCGCTCAAAGAGCAGCTCTATACCGCAGCCATAACTTGTAGTTGTGTTCCTGCGCGTGAGTAAGGTCGCAAGAGCTCATCGGGGAAGAGTCGGCAACTCGTGAGTGATACCGCTGGTGTTGCAAGCGTTCATAGGCTACGGTAACCGCTAACCATCAGGCGGGCCGTATGCCTGTTAGCCGACTATGTTCTACCTTTAAAAAAATATGTATATATGCTTCAGTAACGAAAACTGAAGAAATAAGTTTGACTTTGAAAATCAGGTACCTACATTGTAAATTTTTTCATATTCGTTAAATTCAATGCCGTCAGACGTCAACTACTAGCTTCAAAGTCAAAGTCAAAGCCATTCATTTTCTTTATAGTTATGAATGTCGCTACTGAATTTACCTCCACTTTGGAAGTCAGCCTTCAACTGAGAACCTTCAAGTATTGCCTAAATTGAAATTGAGTTGAAATTCCAACTTTTCCAGGTTATTTCAAGCAGATCCAAACACGAAAAACTTCTTCAAAGGAATCAACGACATGAACGAAGAACAACTAACACAAAGCATTGTTTTTAAAGCGCACGTTGTAAATGTAATGGCAGCCTTAAACTCAGCTGTTTTAAATCTTCATCAACCAGAGGTCGTGATAGCACTCATGAATAAACTTGGGGTCTCACATCGCAACCAGAAAGTGAAAGTAAAAGATTTTGAAGTAAGAAAAAGGAAAGATCTGAATATTGGTGTGCTTAGACAGAATATGTCATTTCTTTTCTCTAAAAGCGTAATAATTGTATTTAAAAAATGTTAATGCTGGAGCTTCAATGTAGGAAAGTATGGAGAAGAAATCAATGTTATATCTTATTTACAGGTGCTAAAAGACGTCGTGGTCAATATTTTGAAAAATGATTTGAAAATTAACGAAGCTGGCTTGGAGTCTTGGACCCGATTTGTAGATTTTATTTATCGACATATATTTATTAAACTAAATGACCATCAACGCTCTCAATCGCCCATATAAAATAGATTATGTTCATGTAACTAAACATCAAATAGTTTTGTGCTCTATCAACCTATTTCATGTATTTTCAACGGAATAGTGGACAGTTAACAATATCCCACAGAAATAATAAATATAATTATTTGAAAAATATGGATCTGTCTAAATGTTATTTATTTGTACACTCTATAAATTGATAAACATCAAGGTATAATGTACATTTTTAGGTTTGATTTTCATGACAAAATCATGATTAATGGCGTCGATACAGTAAGGGCGTTTTAGCGCTCTACAATCAGAGGTTTACATAAAAAACTGACAAAGGGAATACGCGTTCTATAGCGGGGAACTTACCTAGTAACATTGTAAAAATAAGAATAAAATATACCAAATAATAAAATTAAAAAAATATGTCGCCACAATTCTTTACAATGTACTCATTCAACGCAACGATGCACAGACAACCAGTATTTGGATATCGGAAAATCCAGGCATTAATATAGGTACATCCACTAATTTGGACAAATTCAAGTAGCTATTTACAGTTAATAGATTATCTACTGTGAGTGAAGAGAATTAGCATTCCTGTAACGATGGGGGACACCTACATAATCAGCGAAACCCCATTCATGTACAGGCGCCTTTTGAATACTAATATCTACTACGGAATACCACGTTCATCCGAATTATATTCGAAAACAAGGTATTTTGATCACTATAAATACTGAGTAAAATGTAAATATTTTCTCATTATGAAGATATATATATAAAAGTAATTTAATAGTTAAGGAAATCATTTTATAATTTGATTTTTTTAAGTAATTACTGATTTTATTATTTGACCATCCTCCTAGTATTATACAATTCAAATATTCTTTATTTATTGTTGATATCACATGACTAAAGTGGATTAAGATTAATTTATTATTACAAGCAATTTAGGCCCCCTTACCGCTACATGTAACCAAAGAGCTTATAACCACTACGTTTCCATGTAACAGTATCGAATAAACAAACAAACTTTCCTAAGAACAGCTTAGGTACCTACACTTAAGTTTGAACACTAGAAATAAGAACAAAATTTGCTGTACCTACTAGTAACTCGACATAGTAAAGGGAGATACTCTTTCAAGGGGCAATGTATACAACTATGTATTCAACAAAAAAATACCAGAAGAACTATGTATAATATATGTATAGATTTAAAATGTTATTTATTTAAGAACTTATGTAAGAAAAGATGTTAAAGGTTTCTACAAAATCAGAAACTTTATTTAAACAATAACGCATTTAAATTAATTGTTCGCTTCATAAGCTATTTTTATACAATTATATATATCTTTATAAAATATAATCTAAGAAACTTGTAAATGAAACGGAAAGAGGTAATAAAACAAGTGACGATTCAAAATACTTGTAATGAGTACCTACCTACATCTTTTATTTTGATTTTACTGCCTACTTATTATGAATGCACAACTTTTTAATGTGTGCGGCTGAATAGATTTAGATTAAACTATGCGTATTATAGATAGGGAATAACATAAATTATACTTTAAAAAAACCACGGCAACCCAGTATAAAATCTTTTCGGTAAATATTTTAGTCACTGGAGCGACGAACTAAGCCTAATACTAATAACATTCCAACACCAATATGATCATACAATTGTATAGACGAACCCTTTTCATATTTGTATTCCCTGTATATAACCTAATATTCAAATTCAATTGATTATTCAATACCTGCGCGACTTTACCGGTAGAAAACGAGTTTCAAACTTTCCGACGAAGAAAAACGACGGATGAAACTTTTATACGTTCACGAAAAAGGTTTCGTTATCCGCGACGTATTTGCAAAGGTCAATAACATCTTTGAATACATATGGCATAACATTACCTATTGGGCTGAATTAATTAATAATATATCAATACCGAAAATGTAGTCAATTATTAAACTATATCCATTTACTAGCTTTCGCCCCGCGTTTTCACCCGTGTTCCCGAGGGATCTTATGTTTTCCCGGGATAAAAAAGTACTTTATAGCCTTCCTCGATAAATGGGCTATCCAATACTCAAATATTTTTTTCAATTCAAACCAGTAGTTCCTGTGATTAACCATTCAGCTTTATTATATTAGTATATATATTAACTACAGTAAGGTAGATACCATCTTTTGATATCTTAACCGCAATTATATGGTACGTCTACGTAGTAAAAAAACCTATCCGAAATAATCAAACCCATAACGAAACCGAAAAAATTACAATCAATTTTTTAAACCGAAAGACTAATCCAAAGTCACACACTACAACACTATAGGTTACTATGATGCGTACCTATTTCATTTCGTTCTCGCAATAACCGACCGTATCGCAAACAATAGATCATTATCTAATAATAAATACTGTCGATTAGCCATTGGTGATCACTGCATATAATTGCAAGCTGACCTTTATGGATGCATTCACAATAAATAATAAGGGAAGTAATATCGATAAGTAAATGCATAGAACGACTCATTACTTAATGGGATATTTAATTGAGTTGAGCTGCAGTGCCCTTTGGAACTTGAACTTCCGAATTAATGAGAATTAATAATTTTTTCGACTAATTGAGGCTTCCCGTGACAAGAAGGCTGGCGTATATTTTGCCCAAAGAATTGGCATTGCCATTCAGCGTGGCAATGCTGCCAGCCTTTTTGGCACACTTCCGCTCGGCAGCGATTTGGGGCAAATTTTTTATTTATAAGTAAGTAGATTTTAATTTTATTTAAGTAGGTATAGATTAAGGTTTTTTCATAATATTATAATAGTACTTCATAAATAAATAAAATTTCATTAATGAGTAAGTAAGGTAAGTACTGTGATAAGTACCTACAAAATACTGGGGAAAAATAATAATCGTTATGTTAAATATTTGGTATTTTTTTCTTAATGTAACTTACAAATACCTACCTACATACATTATTATATATTTTCATAAATAAATACCAAGGATTACATTTTCTTTTAAGTAAGTACCTACTTACACTTATCTAAACATGAAAAGGTATCCCAAGTTAAAATGTTAATCTGTACCTATACCTTGAACTAAATACTTAACTAGTTTGAAAAAGGTCAAAAAAGGCTAACATAGTCTCGCAGTTTGAGCTTTCGGGAGCTTAGGCCCCCCCGGAAAAGTTTAACGAAAGCATTTTAAGATACTGCTTCCTTACCTTATTTTTAAGTATTAAGTATTAACTTACACCTCGCGGTTGTACCTGCGATTACCTATACGAAATTAATTCCAGAAATAAAAGTAACTCAATATTTATTTCATAGTAATTTATATCTATGTGCAAAATTTAATCAACATTCATACATACATATACATAAACTTTCTTCTTTAAAGAACTAGCTTTACGCTTTTAGCTTTTTGAAGAGAGGTAGAGCATAGCAATATTGTGCTCAAAGAGCAGCTCGACTGGGGAAGTACCTCCACCTTACAGAATACCGCAGCCAAATAACTTATAGTTGTGTTCCTGCGCGTGACTCCTTCGCCAGAGTTCATCGGGGAGGGGGGAAGGGTCGGCAACGCGTGATACCCCTGGTGTTGCAAGCGTTCATAGGCTACGGTAACCGCTTACCATCAGCCGGGCCGTATGTTTTTTTGCCGACAATGAGGTATAAAAAAAAAACCCCGTTGTTTCACAATCTACCCTATAACCTTTAAACCCTATTTATACCCTATTTGAAAAGTGGCTGTGTTGTGTCCAAATGAATACCTCCGTTACATAAGAAACCTGTGTGCAAAATTTCAAGTTTCTAACCCCAGCGGTTTAGGCTGTTCGTTAATAGATCATTCAGTCAATCAGGACGTCTTTTTACATGTACAAATATATAAGATAGCAGGTATATAAGTTCTAAGTTAACAATTACAGGTTATTTTCTATATTTTCATCATCATCATTATCTATACTAATATTATAAAGCTGAAGAGTTTATTTGTTTGTTTGAACGCGCTAATCTCAGGAACTACTGGTTCGATTTGAAAAATTATTTCAGTGTTGGATAGCCCATTTAACGAGAAAGGCTATAAGTTTTATTCCGGGAAAACACAAGATCCTCGGGAACGCGGGTGAAACCGCGTAGCGGAAGCTAGTGGTGGATAAAATTTATAGAGCGATGATAGCTTAAGATGAGTGAACTATTAAGTGATGTTTTAGCTAATAAAACTCATTCCTATTCATTGGGACGTCAACTGACGTTGTGAGTTGTAATCCTACAATGAGCTCGAGCTTTCAATGAACGAAATTATCGTGCCAAAATTACAGCACATACGGTGGTAGAGTCTTTGGCAAACACCCTTAAGTTACAAAAATCTTTCGACAATCACATATCGATGTGTTCTGCAGCTTCACATGAGGGCCAGTTCTTTTCTAGGCTTTGTGTAATTACCACCTTAGGCCACATCTTCACATACCATAGTGAGATTGTAGAATAAAACCAATACAATAGAAACTTCTCTCCTTATACTATAAATACCTAATCTATGCTGGTTTTAAGCTGACAACACGTAGCCAGGCTGACAACACGTAGCTACAATAAACGCCTCAAAAGGAAAGAAATCCTTAATTAAAACGAGTAGTTGCCCTGGAGGACACACATGGAGCTCATAAAACATCTGCTTATAGTAGACAGGTCGTAGTAATAATACATTTATTATCATTAGACGCAGTAAGTATAGTTTTAAGTATGTAAAGATCAAGGCGCCTCATAGTCTAAAAACTTTGCATGTTAACGAATCACCCTCGCTTCTAAAGTGCAAGCGGTCGATAGACAAGTCTATGAACCACCTAACTGTCATTTGCAATTTAAATAACGTATTACTTTTTATTGCTATAAAGTACGAATTAGTTGAACATTATTGTGATTACCATTTTCTTTTAATTTTATAATATAAAAATATAAATATATTCTGGGACAATCCTCACACACTGTTGTGTTGTTGTACTTTTCTTTTGTAAATATATACTTATATAGATTATTTCAATTTGGATTAGGTACAGATAGAGCAAGATGACAATTCCACCTTGCTCTACAATGTCCATGTAGAGTCTACATGGGGATCAGTCTCAAGACGTTTGATCTCTAACCCAGCTATATATAATGGGCAACAGAAGCATTAGCCTTGGTAACATTATACTGGATGATTTTTTAGTCACGGGACTAACTCTCGAGATCACAAAAAATTATCAGCTGTCCATACAAAAGTTCAATACCTACTCAACCAAAATGTATGAAGGAACCATTTTATTTTTTGCGATATCAGAGTTGGTCCCATAATAAAAGTTGTTCATATTGACGAGTACTTCAACCCCTGCAAGTATGGCCAGTGACTAAAAAATCACCCTGTATAGTCAGTAAAAGTATTAGTGGACAACTTTTAAAAAGGGGATTAAACTATATACTTTTTAATGTTTAATCGTAGTCGTTCTATTCGGAATCGCAACCATCTAAATAGGTATTTATATTTCAGTTACCTTTTTCATTTTATAATAGGTACCATCTTTATACTATAATATAAAAAAAACGAAGAAGAGCCACACAAATTAAGATATAAAGTAAAAGTCAAAGCCATTTATTCAGTTTAGGCCCTAAGAGGGCACTTATGAACGTCGAAACTACTGAAGTTACCACCGATTCGGAAGTCGCCTTCAACTGAGAAGAACCGGCAAGAAACTCAGCAAGGTTACACTTTTCACATATTTAGTTTTTTGTTTTTTTTTGGATAATCTGACAATGTTGGCTTTTTTTACCATTAAATGTTTTACAATTATTAAAGAAATATAATACGCATAAACACAAAAATGAATATTATAGAGAAATCAACACACAGCTTAAACCACTGGTCATCGTACCGTGAAATTTGTAGAGTTTAAAATTCGCTTGAAATTCAAATAATTTACATTGAAACAATTTTAATGTAATTAATTAACGGGGTGCGGTTAAGTTGGGGCAAATGTGATTACTCCCTTAGCGTTTATACTATTTCTGATAGGGCTTCTCGTAGGGCGGGCGGGCGGCGGGCGGCCCGTAGACCTCGTAGTAAACAAATGTCATCAGTACCGTTCCACGTACCGACCGCAACGCGCGCGTCGCACTAACACGCGATAAAACGCGAGATTTAGTGACCACAATACATTTATTAAAGGGAAAACGCGCGCGAAAAAGTTTGGAATTACCAATTTAGAATAGTGACTCGTAAGTGAATAAAAATAATAGTTTCACCATATTTTTTGCGGATATTCAAAATATACTAAGATATCAAACATTCATAGGGTTGATGATTTGAGTAAATTGATGTATTTATGTTTATATCACGGTGTATTAGGGTAATCGCTCTGAGACGGGCGCCGCGAGAAATGTGAGCGACTGAAAATAACTGAAAATTAATTGTGAAGCGACTTTTGTTTGTCTTTGTTTGACATTTGAATTCGTCCCAAATGTTTTAGCGGGCTTTAATGTTGGATGTTGTGAACTGCTTGCTATTTAAACTACATACTTGCATTTATCACAACTTTAAGCATTTTTGTTTTTTTTTTATTTGTATTTGTTAATGTACCTACCTAGTTGGAGATAGATGAATTTATTGCAAAGACCTCACCTTAGAATTGTAAAACTTAAATAAATCAACATTTAAGTAGGTACATTTTAGTGAGGATTAAAAAAAACTTGAACATGATACTATCAATTTCCTTACGAAGCGCAAGAGCTAGGATTACAACGATAATAAAATTAATTATACTCTCATTCAGTAATCCTATGCTTCGTGTAATAACAATTTACAATTATCACGTAACAACGAACCTGTTAAACATAACACGTGTCTTGCCTTTACACGTGCCAAGTAGGGAAATGTTTTCTTTAATTACAGCCATGTTATATAGCTAGTGAGAAGCAAACACTGTTAGGGCATCCAAGTTATTAAATAAATAACTGATTTAGCATGAAATCTATTCAATTGGAAGGTGTATAACAATTTTTCTTCAGTGTAAACTAACTTTGCAAAAAAGGAGGATTGGTGAAAGTTTCCTCACTCAACGCAGACGACTTTGCTAATAATTGAGTTATAAAGGCTATAGATTTAATTTAATTAATTAATTAATAGTTTTGTCTCCTAAATTAAGGACTTTTTAGAAAATAAAAGTTTATAAATACCATCTTAATAAATGGCATTGATGAACGTTATTACAATTTACAAAAAAATCTAAAATTTTAGACTTAAAACCAATAGTAGGAAGGTCTGTTGGTATCACTGGATACTCATTAAAGTTCCCCTGTTGGAGCAATGTCTCTGGAAAATCCCCTAAAGGTACAATTAGGTAGTGTAGTGCTCCCTCTACATTGAGAACCTAAGATAATATCTTATGAGTTATCTATATATAAAAAGTTAAGTAGAATCTGCTTGTACTATAAATTCCAACAACGCAATATAAAATTAACGATGTTTTTTACGACATTAACTCAAGTACACACACACCAGAAAAACGTTATACAAATTGTAAACAAATAGTAACGAGTGGATTCCAATTATGTATAATCTTTATATGTACATCTAATGTATAATTATTTCTTGTGACGTTTTGTAACTCGTGGTTTTGTAAAATATTAAGAGTTGCTTGCCTCCGTATACTAGTATGACGCCGGTCGGTATGTGAAAATTAATTTGTTAGATTTTCTCGCAATGTTACGTAGTTAGGAAGTTACAGGTCAAGTTAGTATCTATCTGCTCAACGTATTACCCCTATTCGGTATTCATTGCTTGAGCCTTCGGTGAGATAAAAACCGAGCGCAATGAGGCAAGGTTAATGTTATGCACGTGTGTTATTCACTCTAAGTTCAAAGGGGAGCTTATCGTGTAGCTTTCTTAGAGCTTATAAAAGAGTTGACTTTTATTGCTCTCCTTGTATAAAGTTCATGAGCTTGTTTCTATCTATAATATACCTAAAGAGGTTTCCTTACCTTGAAGACCTCTTGTGCGCCCTTTATGGTAGCGCTAAGGATATTTAACTAATATTAGAATTACCTTTAGATTCCACAAAATGACACGCGATTCCTAGAATATTTTTTATTTGTAGTTTTGTGACGCGCGTCCCATTTACGACCCAAGGGGTGTTCTAAACGAATCTAGTCGGTAAATGCTTATTACTATCTACTAACCACTTGAGTAGATAATAACTAAGATAACTTGATGTAATATACTTTCACGGGAAAATGGTTACCAACACATTTTTTATGGATATCGTCGTAATCATGGAAAGGAGCATTTGATAGCCAATAAATTATTATATTTATTACATGGAAAAATAAAGAAGACCTAGGTATTAAAGATCCGTTCAATCGAGCCTCCACTGACAATGAGGGAGACCATATATAGTCAAAGATTTAGTTTCACATGATCGGTGGTAAGGTACTTCATAGTACCTGCCTGGCTGGCTACCACTCTCAAAATGATAATCTGCCGCCTTACACCTACCGGTGTATTCTGACAGCTGCATTTAAGAACTAGTTTCTTGCAACCTTTAATTGAGTGCTTACGACCTTCGGCCTCATTATCAGTTATTATGATGAGATTGTGGTCAAACATAGGCCAACAAAAACCCTTCGATTAAAATGTCTCGACGTTATGACAGTTTTTGTACGCCGAAAAACTAGTACCAAGTGAATCCGTACGTAACTTAAATCAGGACACGATCGCAGGTAGGCTCGCTATGGTACCAAAGCTATAGTTTCAATTTGTATCGACTAGAAACCTATTAATAACAACATAACAATGTTATCAGTTATCGGTTCTGTTCTCGCTACAATTCGATGTGGCTTATAATATCCCGATAAAGTAGCGATAACCTCAAATATAAGATATTTATAAACTCGCGATTTATACATAGGAACTACAATTTAATTGGTTTTTCATTTTAGTAATAATATAATATCCATAATGTACAAAATATCGGCGTATATAGATACGTTTTCTCCATAAAAAATTACTATGCTACGTAATTTATTAAAATAAGTATTTACAATCAATGTATAAAATACAAACTATTATATATAGAAAACATCCCCAAAGCCCTTGCTGCTGTCGATAGGCAAGGTTCCCAACAGGCTGTCAGTGTTCCCTTTTTGGATAGCCAAGCTTATGCGTTGGCGGAAAAAGCTCCCAGCCCGTCGGTCTCCGGAAGCCTCAATGAGCTTGGATGATAAAATCCGAGCAAATCGGCGAGCCTCGAACCCCCACGGACCCAAGGTTTCTAACGCGAATGGCATGAACAAAAAATTAGGACCAAGACAAGCGTATTTTTTAAATTTGGATTTTTCAGCACCGGTCGCAGCCGCCCCAGCGACTTTACAAGTCGCCACCATCGTCACGCGCAATTCGGACTGGTTCTACTACAGAAGGCACGTTGGCGACAACAAGAGCCCTACGGATAATATCATTAAGAGCCGCGTGGCGTGAAAAACGGCCGGCGCTTAAAGAGCACGAAAGCCTATGGTGGCCGAGCTCGTTGACAATGTCTCCGCAGCGGCAGCGATGAGGATGATTGGTCCTGGAACCAAGACGGAGACAAATGGATAAACTTAAAGTGATTCACTCTAACAAAGTACCGATGTTAGTAGATGGAATGGCTTGCAACCAGTGACCCGATTCCTTCTCAGAGACAGCTAACAAGCGTGCGCGGTCCGAATCAGAAGAAAAATTGGAAAATAGATTTTGCCAAGTTTTTTCGCATAGAGACTTGTCCCACTCTACTTCTACGTAATTATAATATGTATATCATTAATTCAATGGTTTGTGGTTAATGGATTGGATAAAACTTAACACATATTATAGATCATACTTTGGATTAACACATAGGATACTTTTTATGCGGGGAAAATATTAGATCCTTCATGGGACTGATGCGGGTAAAACCGCAGAACAGAAGCTAGAAGATATTCTATAAATTAACTAATATCTTTCTGCCCCAAAGTTTCACCCACTATCCCCTATTTTACCCCCGTAGAGGTTGAATCTTCAAAAAACTTCCTTTGTAGATGGCTACTGTACTATATGAGGAACCTGTGTAAAATTTCATGTTTGTAATTCTAAATGTCAGTTTCTCTTTATATATACAGATAATAACTAGCTACTTACCCATTATTCGATCGACAACAGCAGGCTTAATCAATTCTAATCATTTCATCAATTGTTATCAATTGTACACAATCGGTCTTTTCTTTCATTTTATTGAGCGTGAATGGACGATAAAAAAATAATTTTCATTAATTTATTCTATTACAATTCCATGGTATCCTCCACTTTGTCATCAATCACTTGGTCAATTGATTTATATTCACTTTAAAGTATATTTTATGATGATTCTTTAGGTATCTATTTATATTGAGAATCTGTCTACATTCACGTAACGTTTTGAAAACAAAAGAAACTGTCTGCCTGACTTCCGAACCGGTGGTAGCTTCACTGGCTACGAAGTTCAGAAGTGCTCTCCTAGGGTCTAAACTGAATAAATGGCTTTGACTTTGACTTCGACTTTGACTAGTTTCACTCTGCACAGGTGCACTTCGCATATTGCTTTTTTTATTATATTTTTTTAGTTTTAGCCATTATGTAGCGTATTCGCTATTATTAAGAACTTGTTTGCGTTACATTTTATTATTTACTTGGTATTGGTATTTTTCTTTTTGATTTAATTGTATATTGTATTGTACATTTTGCTTTTATTGAAAAAATATAGCCAATAGTCAGATTATAAAAAAAAAAAAGCCAACATTGTCAGATTGTCCAAAAAAAAAAAAAAATATATAAAAAATGTAACCTTGCTGAGTTTCTTGCCGGTTCTTCTCAGTTGAAGGCGACTTCCGAATCGGTGGTAACTTCAGTAGTTTCGACGTTCATAAGTGCCCTCTTAGGGCCTAAACTGAATAAATGGCTTTGACTTTGACTTTGAAAAGAAAAATATATATAAAAAATGTAACCTTGCTGAGTTTCTTGCCGGTTCTTCTCAGTTGAAGGCTGATTTCCGAATCGGTGGTAGCTTCAGTAAATTCGACCTTCATAATTGCCCTCCTAGGGCCTAAACTGAATAAATGGCTTTGACTTTGACTTTGACTCACAAACATTTAAAATGCTCAAGTTCTTATGTTTGTTTCACAACATAAGTACTTAACAGATTTGGATAAAATTCGATACACACAGTATGATGCTCGAAAAATATTTTATATTAATAGGTATCTAAAGATAACAAGCTTTAAATTTAACCACAGAACGCAATAAACAAATTAGTAATAACCAAATGAATATATTTGTCACTATTAGAGTCAATTTACATGTTGCCATATATTCAACTATGGATACAGGATGTTGCCTTATGATTAGGTACACCGCTTAATGAGCATCCTCTAGCAGAAAATGAGTCCTACTGACCTACCAATGATATAGATATAACCTCGTAAAATTATTCGTAGTTAGCTTTACCATACAGAAAAACTTATAATAACCCGTAACACCACCGCGCGAAACTCTTCAATTCAATGTTGGCTAACGTCAAGAAATACTACACTGATATCTTATTTATCTAGTAACTAGCTGATCCCGGCGGTGTCACCCGCGTTCCCGGTATATATATTTTTGAAATTGCGGAATGACTGCAAAATTGCTCTTAGTAGGTATTATAAATGGAGGCATTAAAAAAATTGAACTACAAAATCAAATTATTATGAATTTCTATGTTAATATTGATATAGTCATATTCGAATATAGTCGAATAGAGAACAAAATTATTATTTTTATTGTGGAATATTTTGATAATTTATAAAATACAATTATATTTATTTACATCAATTGTATACAATAAAAATATTAAAAACAAACTCTAATAATAATAAAAAATCCTCTAATGTCATCATTGGGAGACATTTAAACCCTCTACTTTTTTATATCAATGTAGGTAATATGTACGGATCTCGTGATTCCTTCATGAAATAAAATCGATTCCTAAGTAGGTACTCGTACCTTCAGATCGTAATAGCAACCAAGTAATTTCAGTTAACAAAAACCATTATGATATCTAATAATATAATGTTCTCTATTAATGTTTATTTCGTAAATTTATTCCATGTATTCAAATTGCATGCTCTATTATTTTATTTGTTTTGCTTTTTTGCCAAAGTTGAACATTGAAGATTATGTAATACGTAGCTAACACTAGAAAATGTCCAACCCGGGAGAAATATTAGTTCCTATTTTCTATATTATCCTCAAATAAGAATAACAAAAGCACTAACTAAAAGTGAATTCTTACTAACATTGACGCCAAAGGTCACATTTTGTGTATTAAAATAACGCACCTACTTGAACCAGTTCAATTGGCATAAAAGGCAGCCTCAATTCTGGGTTAATGCAATTATTGGAGTTCAATTGGTTTGACGTCGCGGGGCACCCATCAACCTCCAATTAATTTAGCACCAAAGTCAGCTCCGGAATATTAACCACCTACCCTATTAAGTAGAGATTGACAAATGTCGATGTTTTCATGATGTCGATATTTTTATGTTTGTAGATTTGTGATAAATCATTGGTTATTTTAAATCGTACTTGAAATATTATTAGTCTACAATTGTTCCTTTTTTGTCACGTAAGTTTATGCGGCTTAGGTATTGTTTTTTTGGGTTCCATATATCCAATGAAAACAAGAGAAACTATGAATTTGAAATAATGATTCAAATTAAGCAATAAATAAGGAAAACATAACTGTATTTATTTCATGTTATAATTTCATTTTACCAACTTAATTAAAATCGAGTCGTTTGTTTAGCGTGAAAGCAAATAGACAGACTCACTTTCGCTTATTAAATATGAATAATGATTTAAAAAGATCATAATACCAAATAACGTTCAATATTTTTATTTGCAATAATATTGACTCAAACAATACCGATTTTAGGCCAAGTAAAAAAAAAATGATTGACTGAGTTAATATTTACATAAGAACTCATTTGTGAAAGTCGTTTAACTTATGAATGAGCTGGCAAATATCTTGCATCCTTATAAGAAGTCCATTATACAATACTCAATATTTTATTCCGACATTTTTCTTGGTACAAATTAATATATCATGACGCAAAAAAAATACGAAATTACCTGTTGAATGCACATTTCCTTCCTTCCTAGTTTTTATTCGATGCGTGTATAAAAAGTAATGTATGAATAAATCAAATTACTGTTGTCCCGCGGATTTACCCGCGTTCCTGGGTTAAAAAGTAGGCTATGTTTCTCTTCATGGCTATTACGTGTCAAATTTCACCAAGAATAGTAGTAAATAAATAAATATTCTGGGACATTATTTCTCACACACGGCCATTGTCTCGTCAAGGGGTAACAAACTTACTTTCGCATTTATAATATTAGTATGAAGTATGATTTATGAGAGGACTGAATTTCAGTACGAATAGGACAGAAATCGACACATCGTCAGCTTTAGCAACATATGTTGGCCGGGTAAGTAATTGAATTAATCATTAGTCAAAAAATTAATAGCCCAAATTACAAATGGATCCGTCGGCAATAAATGTGGGTCACAATACTCACGATCGAATGCTAGGAGCGTGAGCACACATCAAAATGTGGTATGAATATCCGCACTGAACAAGTTAAAATCCAAATTATTTATATTTACGCACATACTAATGGGTAATGGTAAGGCAAGTAAAACATGCGGGATCACGCAAAACGATTTTTTTGTGCTTACTGGGAAGTCTCGGCGTAAATTTTGTTAAAATGATTTCAGAAATAAAGCTATTTTTATTTATTTTATTTTAAATGTGCGATTCACAAAAAAGAAAACGCAAATTTCTTTGTTTAAAATTCTGAATAATTCGTATGATCATTGTTATAATTTATTTAAATCTAGCTTTTCTGCGCGGTTTCACCCGCGTTCCCGAGGATTTTGTGTTTAAGTATAAGTAGCTCGATAAATGGGCTATCCAACACTGAAAGAATTTTTCAAATCGAACTAATAGTTCCTGAGATTAGCGCATTCAAACAAACAGCATATCACGGTTACGTGGCGTCCATGCTCCGATATGGTTTATTACTTTGGGGAAACTCAAAGGATTCTAGTAGAGCCTTTATTTGCCAAAAGAAGTGTGTTAGGTCTATTATCGGCATACCTCCATATGAGTCATGTAAACCGTTGTTTAAGAATCTCGGAATATTAACCTTGCCTTGTTTATATATTTTTGAAATAAGCGTGTTTGTTAAAACTCACTCAGATATTTTCATAAGCGCCAAAGATCTGTATCCTAATAATACGAGAAATGGAAATAGGTTAGTACTTCGATGTGCTCCACGGACTGCTCTATTCCAAAATAATAGTTATGCCATGTGTATTAAAATATACAATGCACTGCCGGTACCGATCAAAGATTTGCCTATTAATAAATTTAAATTACAATTAAAATTATGGCTCAAAGACAAATGTTTTTATGATATTAATGAATTATTTATATTGAATACCAATAAGTAATATGACTTTTATTATAACTAGATGAATCTTTAATTGTAATGTATTAGTATTGTTTAATTTTATTACGGCGATTTCTATTTTATTGACATTGTATTTGTATTGAGCGATGATTAATAGTTTAAATCAATTTTGTTTTTATTTATATTTAAAATCATATATGTATTAAAAATTTGTATGCCAAAGTGGCTAAATGTGTGATACCTACTAATTTAGATTGACCAACATGATAATTGTACTAACCACATTTAAACAAATAAAGACTTTGACTTTGAGTTTGACTTTAACAAACTCTTCAGCTTTATAATATTATATAGTATAGATGTAATATGCCAGTAGGTACAATATTAAAGGCTCTCAGTATGTCATCAAATGTCAAACATCGGTCACATCATAGTAAGATTGTAGTCAAATACAAGCCTGCCCAAAGAAAAAAAAAGTAACTCTATGCGGCTCTATTGCAATTGTAATCGAAGCAAATAGGTTATATTTTTAATCAAAATCTTATTTGATGAAATAATATGAAAATTAATTTTTTAATATTGGTAGGTATATTTACAAATACCATTCCAAATATTATTATTATTATTAGTCAAATGTTTAAAACATAATATCGATCAAATCGACAGTTCCGGACAACTCTATTTCTACCAATTACAGAGAGAACTAAAATAAATGACCAAAAACGAATACAGCAATGTTTGCAAACGGTTCGTTGCCTCATACGATATGTGATTCTATCTTTAACTGAACAAATGTTGACATTTCACGATATACAATGCGAATATTTGCTGTTCACTTTGTATTCGTTATTTAATAGACGTAATTTTAATTGCATTTGTTTGTTAAGCACTGGATATCTTGGACAACGTAAAACATCACGTGACGTATCAAATACACTGCTTTTTAAATTTAATTAAGATTTGTACTGGAAAACCGCTCCCAATGTATTGCTCGAGAGAAAGATAATATAGAGTTGAATATCACGTGTGCTGTTTGAACTTAGTTTAGCACAGAATTGAATGATTTTCTCTAATTTCGTTTAAACAAAGTAATAATTTTATTTCGTTTAAACAAAGTAATAATTTTCTAGGTAATTTCTGGCTGAGTTCATAAAAAAAAAACAACAACAACAATTTCTGCCCCGCGGTTTCACGAGGGTTTCCCGAGGGATCTTATACAGTCGACTCTCGTTAATTCAAACCTGCAATAATTCGAACCTCTATTGCAAAAGAATTTAAGATTCCTCTGAGTACTCTCTCAACCATTGATTATTATCAAGTATTATCAACACTCAATAATTATTATATTTTAAGTATATAATTCGTAATATTTTAAGAGTCCCTCGAGTTTCGAATTAACGAGAGTCAACGGATTTATTAATACCGCCGTGGTTTTCCCAATGGAGTCCAGCATAAGGTTATTCAAGAAAGATGCGAAGAGATTTTTGTAGGGTCGACAACGCGGAAGTAATTCCCCTGGTGTTGCAAGCGTCAATAGGCTACGGTAACCGCTTACCATCAAGCGTGCCATATGCTTGTTAGTGACCTTAGTAAGTGGTATAAAAAAAAAGTACTGTACACATTTTGCTCGAAGTAGGTAAAATAGTTCTTAGAAAATTCCTTTATCAGTTCAGCTTCATTATTCTACAGATTGTATTGTATACTTAGGGTTTAATTGCTCATACGCACAATACACTTGATATCTATAGTTACCCTATTAGTAGTTGTCTTTTTGTTTGGGCTAGTTTTACCAATTTTAAATAACATTATCACTAAATGTTAGAACAGTATTAATTCATCGTTAAGATCAGAGTATCTGCTTAAGCTACGACCTAAAATTGTAATTCTTAATCGTTTTCGAGGTGGATATACCAGCATTATGATCACGAGATGCTTCGAAGAGATGTTTTAAGAACTAGGCCGTATTTTTAACACACTTTTTTATCAGAAACTAATCGTATCTACCTAAGCAGTGTCCCTTCAAGCTTAACTTGTTTTAAGGGTCACTGCTTTATCTAAAATTGCCCCAACTCTTTTAAATTAAGTTAGTGCACTGAAATATTTACTTACATGCCTACGAAGTCTATTGAAATTGGCTGTTTGTTGTCAGCATATTTATTTTTCATCTTGTGACCGAGATAATTTCACTCATATTGTTTATATAGGAAGCAGTGAACAATACAAATGTTCAGTGTCATTTTAAACATACTTTAGTAATTGTGAATTCGTTCTGGAGAGAGGTTCGTTTTCATTTTTGGCAAATTTGATGAAAATTTATCAAAATGTTGCTTTTTATTTATTTATCGTCGATATGTTTATTGCTAACGGCGATTCTGGTTTTAAAGAAGGCTAGAATTGGACAGAAGGTATTTTTTATTGCAATTATCTAATATCCAATTTCGGTATCTTCATTACATAACATCAACCTAACCTTGACAATAATTAAAGTAAATATAATATTACCAGTAGCTTTAAGGAAGTGTTCTATCTATTATAGATTGTATTTTATCCTATTATTGTAAATAACTTGTTGTATATTACCAATGGTAATACTTACTATATTTTTTTTGCTATCACATCTTACCTGACATTTACGTCAATGGGTATTTCTACTTTTAAAATATAACTATTCACTTTCCTCATTATGCGAATTGTGTCAGTTCCCCATTGGCTTTTTGCTCATAAATTAATGTACGTTACATACTAATTTGTTTCTATAGGTAGTTTAATTTGGTATGTACCCTATGTATTTTTGTATTACAACTGTAATATAAACAATACATTTACTGGCTTCCGCCCCGCGGTTTTACCTCCCGAGGGATCTTGTTTTCTCGGGATAAATAATAGCCTATGTGCTATTCCTGACTATAATCTGTCTTTATGCCAAATTTTGAGTAACAAACATCCATACATACAAACTTTCGCGTTTATAATATTAAGTGAGGATATATAGTAGGATTAGTGGAAAAACGAGCTTATTATCTGGCAAATCCCTTAATAAAGTGTAATATCAAGATTATTCTGATAATAGGTAACTATGGGTGGCTGGCTGAGCTATTTCTGGTGGGGTGGCGATCCTGACGAAGCCAACTCTGTATCAGGGCTGACACTTCGAGAAATATACGCAGTACAGAAGTCCTGGGCACCCGTCTACGCTAACTCCATCGCAACAGGAACAGAGCTTTTAAGAAGGTAATATGATGAAGCCTCTTCGAACAACATTACTTTTATTAATATATGTAGTGGTTGGACTAAGTAATAGCCCTTTTAAATTACTTAGTCTTCATTTCAAGAGTTGCTGTGATCATTAAAGTGTGGCTTGTCTCAAAATATATAGACTTTTATAGAGTATCTAAGTATATTGTGCCGTTTTAATGATACGCCCATCTCTTCAGAGATCTATCGCGTGTTCTGGTAGCATAAACCTTGGCCTGTGTCTCGATTTTGGGTTGTCACAGTGTAAAATTTATTACAGTTTTTTTTTTTTTTTTTTTTTTTTTTTTTTTTTTTTTTTTTTTTTTTTTTTTTTTTTTTTTTTTTTTTTTTTTTTTTTTTTTTGTTGAAAATTTTCAGCTCTAACCTAAATAACGCCCGTAAAGTGTGCTTTAATTCACAACTATAACGATGTGTGTTAACTTTGGTGCTGTAAAAATCATGTGATAAGTACATATTATGTTTCTGTTGTAGGCTAGTGAGCCTACTACTGGAAAAAATCGGTTCACACATATAGGATAATTGACAACAAATGCCACTGAAATACTTTAGCCAGTATCATGCGCAATCGTTATCGAAATTCCCACACGTGACGACTGGCTCAATGACAAGATCACGTGGTTGGAAGGTAGCCTCAAGTGGTATACCGACGGGTCCAAATCAGGATCTGACGTAGGCTGTGGAGTTTATGGTGAGCGTCCAGAAATAGGCAAACAGCTAAATATGGGAAAATACGCCTCCATCTTCCAAGCAGAAGTGTACGCCATCTTAGAATGTGCTGATATTAATCTGCAGAAAAACTACGTCAACCATACAATCTACATTCACTCGGACAGTCAGGCAGCTCTTATGGCGCTGGCCTCCGATTCAATTAACTCTAAGCTAGTTAAAAATTGCATGGACTTACTCAACCACCTGGGTGAAAAAAACAGGGTCGTGTTGCGGTGGGTTCCTGGACATACAGGAATCGTTGGCAATGAAAAAGCTGACGAACTAGCCAAAGCCGGAGCTAAGGGGATCCCTTATGGCCCAGAGCCAATCTGTGGTGTACCTAAAAGCCTGGCAAAACTAACTATGAGGAACTTATATGTAAACTCATCTATCGATTCCTGGAATAAGGCTCCAGGAATGAACCACTCAAAGGCACTTGTAAATGCCTTTAACAAGAAGTCTACCCGGGAGATACTATCTCTAAGTAGAAACGGCATACGCATATTAGTAAGGGCCCTAACGGGACACTGTTTATTGAACAAGCACTTGTTCACTATCAGCGTTCAGAACACAAAGGCGTGCAGATTCTGCTCTGAGGCAGATGAAACACCAATACACCTCTTGTGTGAGTGCTATCCACTTATGCCTAAACGTAATACTCATCTGGGGAAACACCAATTACACCCAGATGAAGTAAAATCACTTCCTGTCAAGTATATAGTACAGTTTATTATAGCTGCAGGTCTTGGCAGTGAAATTTAATTTGTGTGGCGATCACAATAGATCTAATCTGGTCGCAGTGATACAAGCTCTGAAAAGACTTGAAATAGCCACCTAATCCAAATAATAATAATAATCATGCGCAATTTTAATCTAAATTACTCTTATATTTCTTCATAACTATAAATTGTCGTGCCTTATTATAGGGTGCATGTAAACTACCTATTACCTATTTGTTTAAGACCTACAAAAAATGTAATGCAATAAAATATTGAATAACTTTCCATACGTTAATACAACCTACACATTTGGTTAAAATTCTCTGAAATGAATACCCTCAGACTGTTTATTGTCACTTCAACAATCTTGTAAAAGGTATTTCGTGAAACACCATTAATAAAATGCTATCTACAATAAATCAGCCACTTACAAAGTAGAAGGTAGTGGTAAAGATGGAAATGTCGCGACTCGAGCTAAATTGGGACTCGTTCGTAGCAATAAACATAACTCAGTTTGTAACGGTAATGTTAATATTGATTTATTATCGAGTTCAACTCAATACTATATTGAGCGTTAAAGAGTTTAACTAGGTTTCATATAGATACATATATAGTACTTACAACCTATTCCCTCGTGCGTCGTCGTGCGTGACTACCACGACGATTGTCCATGATACCTAATTTTTTTGACAATTTCGCGACGTCGAATCTTCGGATTTTTGGCATGTGATAGGTAGGGTGTACGGTCAGCCCTAAAAGTAGAGGATCACTTTAGTACCGTTTCACATTACCGATAATATCATTAGAATATTATGATAGGGAACAAAAAGTTGTCCGCGTAAGGGTGGCCGCAGTCGAGAGACCACCACCTTCCTGACACGTCAAAAAAAAAGTTACAAGAATTACCATCTTCATTTGAAAGTCAGGAGAGAAAAAAACAAAAGCATACACAGTATGTGTAATAAAGTAGACCTACTGCTAGTTAACATCTTGGATATTATAAAATATAACTAACTAATACTTTTCATCAAATCGACTTATATATCTAATACTGTGAAACCGAAGCCATGTCAATATTTGCCGTCCAACTGGCGCTCTTATCGAAGTGTGGGTCATACGAAGAGTCAACACAATAAATCGGATGCTATCTTTAAATATATGCATTTAGAACTGATTCTACTATATTTCTACGATAGATATTAGGAATTATTTATGAAATCAATTGCTAAACTAGTAAATAATAAAACATGACAAATTGCAAATAATAAACACGACCAGAAAAAAATAACGGCCAAGAGCTAGTTGTAACACGCGCAGAATAGGGTTCCGAAGTCAGTATAATGTGGTAATGTTTAAAAAAAAAAAAAAACGTTAAGCGCTATATCTCTATTAGTTAAACTATAATTGAGTATTATACTCAAATATTCCACTATTGCTCGTAAACTACCTTTAAAATTCATCATAAAATATGTTCTACTACTGTGAATTGATTTAGATTTTTAAAAACAGCAGCTTAGCGTGAACACACGCAACCCTAACAAAAAATATTTATTTTAAGCTTAATATTTCGTATAGGAATATTACTATCAAAAAGTGATTGAAACAACCGTCTTTATTTTTAAAACACCCTTTTAACGATACGCCACTCAATGTATTACAGAAACAAAAAATACCCTTAAAACAACTTTTCTACGATTTTATTTGATGTAAAATTTCAGCTTTATATCATTGGTGATCTCTGATATAATAAATATAAAATATAGGTAATCTACACCCCCAGAATACCTAGATTTCTGTATTCTGTTATCATTCGAAAAACTAGCAAATAAGAAAGAGAGGTACAAGAAACTAACTTATCTACCTACTATTCTCCTCAAAGTTTGCGTAACAACATGACACTACAGATAAATCCATCCAAATTAATCAGCAAGAAATGTAAAGTTATGAGTAAAATATAATAAGTAAGTTACATTAATCAACTAGCACTTATTTGATAACGACATATAAGTAAATACCGTGCTTACGTCAGTTGTAAGTAGACAAACAATTATTATTTAATTATTACATAAATAAGACGGTCAAGTGCGAGTAGGACTCTCGTGGGAACCATTTATTTTGCGGGTCCCTATGTAGGCTACTGCTTGAAAAAATCATTGAAATCCGTTGAGCCATTTCGGAGCCTATTCGAGACAAACTGTCCGATAGACAGACAAGAATCCCGAAAAGGTCCTGTTTTCGCATATAAATTTTGGCATCTATTTTGAATTCAATTAAATTTTATTATTGGTATAAATTGTATTTTTGCTGTAAATGTATTATTAATTAATAAACCTAATAGAAGAATAAGTATAATCCCATTATACTTTTTCATTTAATTAAAAAGCATGGTATACATTCATTGCCTCGCAGTTGCACGGCGCAGGATCTTCCGCTTTCCGCATCCAGGCACTTCCTGCCACGTGCTACACATTCTACTTAGATTACAGCATTGCATATATAGCACTAGAAATCATACATGTCTGGAATGTGAACTAATGACTTATTTAACATTCCTTTCAAATTATGATATATGTTTACGTTACACGTCATGCCATGCGCATGAGCAGGTAGGTTACCTATCCACATAACATTCTATTTCATTAATTCAAACGCACCTCAATCCATTCACAAATCGCAATCAATAGCCTCTATTACTATAACAGATTCTCAGAATACATATATTAACATGTATACATAGAAAATTGGTTGTAAATTCTTAGAAAAATCGATGAGCACAATAACACAGTTATAGATTTATCTGTCTATTACCAATATAAAGAATATGCTTATTTTTTGTACAAACACGTTTGTTGAAGCACCAATTTATACGTTAGGTACTTTTGCGGAAAAGTTAATTCGATCAATTAGAATTAAATTTTCTGAAATTCATTCAAATTATCTGTTGTGTGTTTGTCTGGGCTAAACTCCGAAACGGCTGAAAGGATTTTCTTGAACTTTAGTATATCCCTATTATACTTAGTTACTTTAGATCGTGGAATAGGACATTGGATATTTGTCAACCCAGGAAAGCGTCACAATATATAGTGACACAATTTCCTCCGGCGCCTAATGACGCCACACATGTGATTTTCCGATCTGAAAAATGCTGCCGTTTAATAACCTCAAATTAACTATTCATAACATTATTAGATAACTAAATTAATTAACTGATGATTGGTTTTTTCTTTCTCATCATCAGCTAATATACCTTTCCTATTCTTCTTCATGATCGACAATCTTATACGACGCGAATTTAGCACTCAGTATTTATTTAAATAAGAATCCAGCGTATCGTTAAAAGACTTCGTGGTTTGGTTTCCAAATACCTTCTAGATGTTGTTGTGTATAATAATCAGCCCAGATCATATTTATTATGTAAATTACGAGTAAATATCCAACTACCGTTTTAGTTTTAATTTAAATGGTGATAGTTACTTCTACCTCATAAGTTTGCAGCACTGTGTTGACTTCAATAGGTATCAAATGTTTCAACATTGAAATACAAACGCAGTTTCAATTTGACACAATGCATTTCTCACAATAAAACAGATTTAACATGAATATTGACTACGGGAGAGTCAAGTTTATTACTTTTTAAGTTATGTAATATTATTATGCTTCTGAAACTTGTGGTAGAGCAGAAGTGACATTTAATGTGTAGAGTTTCTAACAAAGGCATTGTTTAATGTTATCTTAGAGCTGTGCACGCAAACGTTGAGCAATATCACCCATACCTAAAATAATTAAGTGACATACATCCTTCCACAGGCTCTTCGCCACATACCCAGAAACCAAAGAATTCTTCAAAATGGTAAGAAAACTCCCCGAAGAGGAATACCTAGTTAACCCACAGTTTAAGGCGCATGTCATCAATCTGATGACGTCACTCAACCTGGCGGTCAATAACCTCAACCAACCAGAAGTGGTCGCAGCCATGATGAACAAGCTCGGGGAATCGCACAGGAGAAGACAAATTAAGGAGAAAAACTTTCACGTAAGTTTCATAACGCTATTCACAGGAACGAAGTCACTATATTAGGCACATTATTTATTTTTCAACGATACTTCAACAATAAGATTTAGATATGGCATGAATTGCCACAAAATTAGATTTTGAGCTGCTTATATTCAGCGGAGCCGACCCAGACACGACAACCTAGCCTACGTCTTTTGATAGTTGTCAGTTGTTACAAAACCCTTTGCTCGTTCACCACTTAGGACAGACGGATCCATTTTTGCATAGCTTTGTAAGGGTTTTCATCCATATCTTAAATGAATCGATCCCTATTTTAATAAGTAATGTGAAATTCCTTGTGCCATCGAGTAAGAAAACCATTAAAAACCGAATTTCTTTCAGGATCTAAAAAATGTAATAGTCAAGATGTTCATAGAAGTACTTAACCTGGACGGCGCCACTCTTGGAGCATGGGGTAAAACGGTCGACTTCTGGTACAAACACATATTCGAGACGCTGAATGTCCAGGATGAAACGAGATAACAGCTAAATAAAGTTATTGTTAACCATTTAAATTGTATAGAGTAGTATAGGATAATGGTTGCTATTGTGAACGGCATTCTCGGTTAGGAAATCGCACCAATCATATTTTTTTACTATGTATAGCCCTGTTTCTTCACAATATCAGCATGGTAATTGATTATTTTATTTATAAATAAATAATTACTTTTAAAAAAGTAATACGCTACGCTAAAATATTATGTATATCTATTGTCAGCTAAAAGGAAATCTTATAGGTTTTAGTTCAGATCCGTGTCCAGGATAATCATTGGGTACAATGAGCTCTTGGTGTGTTCAAAATTAAGTACCTATGTAAACGAATCTCTACACGAAATCTCAATTTAACGTTCCCTCTCATTTTTTCAATTTAAAAAATGGCACAGGTGCGATAAATTACAGCTGGGAGTGTCATTCTCATTTATGTAAGTAACCATCAGGCTGAATAATTTACGTTGCAAATTAATTTATCTAGGAAAAAGATTTCGATACTTATTCCACATTTTTTTTGTAACTTTACATTATACTTAGGTATGACCAATTTATTGCATCTTACTATTAAATTAGGATTATTCTGTACATAGTATAGACCAAAAATTAAAATGTTTTATATTTTATGTTAGATCACTAATTTTCTAATTTAATATCATAAAATAAAAGCTAAGCTATTTGATAAATTTATGGCATTATTTATCTTAGTGGACGTTTTTGTTTATAGTCTTTTTAGGCAAATGATAATCAAGAAATAAAATAACCATCGTAAGTACCTAATCGTTTACTTTGGTAACATTTATCAAAATTACGCTGAGGAATTACGTAAAACTGCTTAAATAATCATAGACAATGTTTGTCTGACTGGATTTATTTCCTCAAATGTACCACAAATATTTAAAAAAAACCTCTGCATGCTTTGTATATACTTGCTAAGCTACATAGGTACCCATTTATCATATATAATTGTAAATATTGCAGTGAATTTTGTAAATTGTACACTTGTTATACCAAAAATATTTTTGTGTAAATACTTATTCAATATAATATCAACGACTATGAATTTATTGATTAAATAAATTTTATATGAAAGGTATAAATAATTTCTTAGTGTTATTATTTTATCCCTATCCATAAAATCTCTTAACTTTCCTCATCTGAAAATTAACACTGCTTTTCACTTCATTTCATTTTCATCTCATTTCAAGTAGATACCTCCCTCCCTATTGTAGTAATATCACTGAAGGTTATATTATGGCGTGAATTACTTTAAATTTGGCACACAAAGCCCACAGCGACATTTGATAATGTGGAATCTTTCTCTAACTCTGTCCTAAGCAGTTTGCATTCGTTGTGAGAAAAGCGTAGGTACCAACCAAATGCTGTTATAGGTTGGGCCATCGCATTAGAATGTCTCTTCGTCAAGCCCTTCCAGCATGCGAGTAATGAAATGAGAAGCTTTTCAAGGTCTATTCCTATCTAGTCCCTTCTGTTACTGAGATTGAGACCAATTTAAAAAGTAAAACCGCAGGACGAAGCCAGTAATTATAAATCAGTCAGAAATTAATTAGACTATCTACCTACGTACCTAAGTAGAAAAAAATCGGTAGAAGTAGTACCTACCTCCTAAGTAGGTAAATAATAGGATACCTACTTACCTACTTATCATGTTAATATAGGTACTGTTTATACATACCTACATAAATAGGTAGGTATGTCCCGATAGAAATTTCCTCTTCTAATTTCGAACCACATGGTGGCATTTAATAAAATTCGGTTTCATCTCACGAGCGAGCGGTAGTGCCTACTTCGTTATATGGCGCGTGACAAGCCGCACGGCACGGCAAGGTACAAGGTACCGAGTAGAGTGCCTGCATTATTCAGACTCCTGCATATTTAACACGGAACGTTCGCCGCCTCTCGCTCACGTACGTCTCATTACGTTCCTCTAAGTTTTAGGGACAAAAAGAAATAAGTAAAACCCTCAGACGACACGACACTTTTTACTAAATGTTGATTCTTAGTTACACACAACCATGTAGTAGCACGTACCTAGGTAGTAGATAGCTACAGCGCATCGGTCTTACCAAACGTATTATCAGCCGCAGACTGTCAGCTAGTTTACTGCTGGTTTACTGCTCTTCCATACTTAAACAACTTTTCGTTCACACCGACGCTATTATACAGTATACACTATGCGTAGTTCCAGTGGAGTTGATCACAGTCGCGCTAGTCGGCGGCTGACAATACGTTTGGTGTGAACTCGGCCTTAAGTTCACTTAAGTTTATTCAAATACGAGTAGATAGGTACCTACATTACGTAGATCCATACATAACAATGTTGGAGAGACTCGAAGTTAGTCAAAATAGTCGTAGGAATGATGCCTAGCGAAGATCTGTTTCCTCCTAGAAGAGTTGCCAGTTTTTTTTTTGCCGACGACGGGATTTTGGAACCTTTTATTTGGAAATATTCGTTATAACAATTAATTCGGTAAACTGAGGTTTATTATATTAAGGTTAGGTTGGTCTACCATTTGTTATAACGAGCTTTTGGTAATAGGTTTGGTGGTTGGAGGTGTTTGAAGTAATCGGTGGGAACGTTATATAAAGGTTTTGGGTTGACAAAATTCGTTAGAGGTATTTAAACTTTTTTTGATAGTTGAAAATTCGTTATAGAGGTTGTTCGTAAGAAATCTTCGCAATGTGAAAGTATGTATATTTTACATTGACTCTTATGGACAATTCAAGGTGATTACAAAGAATTGAATCATATAAAAGCAAAGGCAGCAACATCCACTTTTAGTGAATGGGATGTTGCTGCCTTTGCTTTTATATGACTAAATTTGTTAAATCGAGGACATCGTTATATTGAGGTTCGTTATATTAAGGTTGCACTGTATTATCTTTTTATTTGCACATTTAATTTTGATTTAAAAATCGGGACGACTGGCAACGCTGGTATCTCTACTGTCTCTGTTTGTCACTTTTTAGCACATGTCCTAAATGGGAAGTCAAAACGGCCATCAGCCATAACGTGCCGCCAGAAACGGGTAAAGAATATTAAAGAGATAAATAAAAACACAATTTTGTATATTTTTTATTTTTATTACAATTATCAGATAACATACATATCAAACCAGCCGAAGTATGGCTAAACCCATTTATTATCTAAACTTATGAACAATACAAGAAATTGATACCTCTCAAATTCACCTTACTTTAAATATATAGATATATTATAATATATGCATCCACTCTACATATAATCTACAACCTACTTAATCATAATCTAAGTTTTGCATAAATTCAAAGTAAATATGCCCAAAAGAAATATTGTTGAACTATGAATATACATATAACTTTTTGGCAATTAATTGAGTATCATTTCTGTGCATAGCAAAATTAATTTTCTTTAACATGTAACTTAGATCTTATTTATAAAGAGGCCACAAATATAACATGCGTTTCTGTCGTCAGTTCGATTACATAGGGACTTTTGTTAAACATTATTTATTGCCTATACTATAAATATTACTCTTATCGAAATGTAAGAAAAATATCCTTACGCAATAACTGAATTAGTCTAGCAGTGCTGTGCAGTTAGAGTGGAGGGTCTACCGGTCTGGGTGCGGGGGCGGCGCGTAAGCAGCGCGAGCGCCCCGCCCCCGCCCGACCCGCCTCACCGTTGTGCGTACACATTGCGCTAACGATACCATACAATACGATACAACACTTCACATAATGATCAAAACAACTATTTGTCATCTACATAAAATTTGCTCAAAATGTTTATATTAAAATATGTCTACTTATTGTAACTTCTAATTAGTTACAGCCAACTTTACAAATAATTGATACATTAGACTCTCAAATAGATCTCTACTAACTATTTATTTATTAATTAATGGTAAAAAATAAAGAATAAAAATACTTCTAAACATTGCATTTCAATCACATAAGGTTTAGTTTAATTATACAATAATAACATCTTTTTAAAACCCGAACATAAGTATTACAAGAACATTGATATCGTTGAGTTCTGGAATGGAAAATAGCACACTTAAATTCACTAACTGTTACACTTACATAATAATTATTGTTCTCCTGCTTTGTTTGTTAAATACATTGCTTTTAGGTAGTATTCAGAAAAATAACAGTAAAATATATCGACTATTTGATACACTGATAAAATTCACGATAAACACCTTATAATAACTTAAAGAAAATATTTTCATGTGTACCAAATAACAGTGCAGTGCGTGTGATAAGTACAGGGGAGACAATCAAGTCTGATATAGGACATAATATGTGAGGTTATTGAATGAGGTAATACAGATACATAGAGCTTGGAACCGCTAACGACAGCGCCAGGAACAATCATGACCATGTGCTAGGTACCGAACCAGCACTCATTCACTAAGCAATATCATTTCTTAGAAGATTGTTTTAAGGCAGAAGTCACTATAAAGACTGGGTAAACAACTGGAATCATTTGCATTATAATAGCAACGTATTCCAAAGCGTTCTAGGTGACATGACAGCAAATGAGCACCAGACATTGATACCGGCTATCATACAAAAACTGGTTCGGGTATAAAGATTATCTGGTTTTAACCAGTGTTACATTACGTATTGTGCATAATTTAATATTTTACTAGAATGAACATAATGCGAAGCCCTCAATTCCCGTTCCAGTTTCTTATGAAGCGATAAGTGTATATATTATCAAGCAATGGGTCGTTCCAGGCACCAGCTACGCTATTATTTGGTACGTGACGGAATACAGACGATTCAAAATGTGGAATCGTCGATAGAACATACTTAGAGGGTGGTTGTATTGTACAGACTGTTTACGAGTAAATATTACTATTAAGGCAGCCGTTCATACAACATACTACGTGATTTATTTTCTTACGCGTGCCTCATTATTACGACCATTAATTTATTAATTACATACACTTTAGACATTGAGAATACAAAGAGTTTTAATAAATAAATACTCAATATAGTTAATTTGAATACGAAAAACGAAATTAAGGAACACTACAGCAGCAATCAAATTGCGAACACATTTTGTACTACATAAAAAAATAATACACAACCCTTTGCGCGAAGAGACTGAAAAGTTCAACTTTTAAAGTCATCATGAAACTTGGGCCTTAACATGAAATGCAATTAGAGTTCAAAATACCCTGCGCTCGTAAGAGTTCCACATGTAAGTATCGTATAGGAATAACCCTCTCGAGCACAAGCTTTACTTCATAGTATGACCCTCGCTTCATTTTTAGTTTAATACTAGATCTTTAGAATAAATTTTCCCATCACAGAGATTTGCACAGAAAAAGTTTTATTTTATATATTTTATTTAGCCTATTGATATAATAATGACATATTTTACCTTTGCCTATTACATTAAGTGTTCCAATACAAATATTGAGGAAAATTTATTATTAATTGGTGTAACGCGAGACGAGACAGCCTAAGTCTACACTAAACTTATCGATTAGTTAGTTTAATTTTATAATCCTGATATTGTTATAATGAAATACGTCACTGAATCATGCTTTATATAACTACATTGTACTTTAACTCAAAGGTGGTACCGAAAAATATATATTTTTTTACTTATTTTTATTAACAATCGCCAATCATTATTACTTCAGAGAGGTGTCACTAAACTACGAGTGATCAGACGTTTTAATTATTATTATGATAACTTAAGGTTTTCATTACAAATATCAAACTTAACGCATATCAAGGGAATCACGGATATGAATACAACAAAATATTTCGAATTAGAAATGTAGTCGATATGCAAAGTTCAAAGATAAAAACAATTAAATGACATCGGTGGTATTGAACGATTAATTTCCATAATATCAGTCTCCTGAGCGTTCAGATGGTTTTGATGTCATGTAAACTCGTTACATTAGATAAGTATAATTGCTTCATTGGGATTGGTACCTACATTCTGTATAATGGTGGGTTTTTATTTACTAATTAAGCTTGTTCGTTTATTTTTGTACAACATAAACCGTCAACGGTAGCAGTCCACACGTATGGATCATTTAAATGTTACTTCAATACTTTACTTAAGTAAAAAAATATACGAAGCAGTTACATTATGTCTCGTCACATACGAATGTGTCGCTGGCAGTAGGAAACCTCTAATAAAATAAATATTTTTTTCATCCGACTCACTGGATAATATTAAAAATATTTTCTTAATCACAGATATCAGTCTGTTAAAATTTAAATTAAGTATATTTTCAGAATTGGATTAGTCGTACCTCACTTACATAGGATATTATTCAAGTACAATCAAGGTACAAAAGTGACTAATATAAGACCGTCAGAGTATTGATTTTGATGCCAATACATACATCGACAAAATGAGAGGTTTATTTTCTATTTTTTTTTCAGTAATTTTAGCGGAACATTAAGAATTTGGTCGTTCGAACTACGCAATTACGTATATTTCAAGCACGTCGTCGAGACCAGTACAGTACTCTTACACAAATGAATATTGAATAATAAACAATTTGACACAGGTACAACAGAGATCTAATGAAAGAATAATACGAATATAAACTAGTTTTCATAGGATATGATCTTTAATTATGCTCGATAATAATACGCTCGTTACAGAGCGTTATATGAATGCGAGTTAGACTAGAGAAGCAGTGTCTTGTGTAGTTAGCGAGCAGCAGTCTGCGAGTCTACTGCATCAATTAACTGTTGGTGGGGGGTTGGCCTTGATACACATACATATATAAATAAACGCTTTATAATATACTCGTACAAAACGAATCAAATGCAACATTACTGAATTATTACATGTTCACAAGGTATGATAGTGGAGCGTCACGAGAAACGGCAACAAGGAGTGACCACTATAGGTTTATGCATCAGCAAAGCACCAAATTATTTGGCTTATACCTACCATGATAGGCAACACAATGCGAAAGTAGAGCAGTTCAGCGCGTTACTGATACGTACAGATAAAGTGGTCATCTACCTTTATTTGGACGATCTAATCGTCCATTTTATAAGCCGATCGCTATGGCTGGATTAAAGGCGAATTTCGCGTAACGCTTTATATATATAAAACATATATTATTATATCGGTGTGCATATCGTTTTGTAGATCTGCTCAACGGGCTAGCGGATAAATGGCGACTTACTGATCTATAATAACTATATATATAGCAGTTAAAAATATTCTCAGCAATCACATTTAGTTAAATTACCACATAGAGAAAAATTTAGCTTAGTTCAACTTTTTTTTAATCAATGGCCCTCTGTTTACACGTAAAGTCACTCAGTACATTTTTTTATTTATTTTGTATTTAATCAGTTGTTTTGTGTTTTTATCAAGAACACCCTTTGTCTTACAGCTATATAATATATACCAATAATACAAAAATCCATTCACTATAATTAAGGTAAATTTTAGATATTTAAACACTAAAATGTAAAATATGAAACATCCTAAATAAACTCTGATATTCCAATTTTTAGGCATTAGCTCAATTAATTAAATATATGATTGAGTGACTATGACAAAAATAAAAGAGAAATAAATGCATTACAATAATACTACCCAACCATTCCCTTGTAACATTTGACAGAGTCCAAGCTGCTCGGGCCGAACTATCGCTATCTCTCCACCTACACAGTACACACTAACGTCAAAGCCTTCGTTATTTTTATATTTGGTATTCACTTAATCGCACCACATAACAAGACTAGAGGAATGATTGCCTCTTGTGCTGACGTCACGCCATCCCCAACCCCACCCTTCGTAAAATAAGGAAGACTAGTTTCTTTGTAGATATCACCTAATGTGCTATTGTTAATTAGGACGCCAACGTCGCCGTAACGTACAAAAATATATATAAACAAAGACAACAAGCTAAACTTTAACCTTACATTTTTTTTCATTAAATTAAAAGGCCTTTCTGAATACAGTAATCTATCACTATTTATAAATGTAGTAAGTATAAGTAACTTCGACATGCTAAGCGACTGAAATACGTACATTTAAATTATGGGAATATTAAACACAATGAGAATGTCTTTTAGTACGCATCGAGTGAGATAATCAGCTAAATAAAATGAGTGTCAAATACTTTAAAAATGAAATTGCACAATTTTCATAAATATTTTGGTCCCTATATGAGTTTATCTTAGAAGTGAGTGGTGCTTGACAATGGATTCGTGGATTCGGCGAGAGTCAAGCTAAGGAAAGAGATGGCCAATCCACGCTAACTACAGACACGCTATTTTGGATATTAATTACTACAATATTATAGTTAACAAGGTTAAAAATTTATTAGGTTATTTGATATATATATATATATATTCGAACAAAGTAAATAAGCGTATACGTTATGTCAACCACTTTAACTGGGTAAATAGTTTTTAATTAAATTGATAATTTTTCAAATCAAAATTCTGTCTAAATAAAAAAATATTGAAGATCAGGAAAGTATTTCATTCAAAAGTAACGTGTCTGTAGTATAGTAGAGTAGAAAATGCGAATAAAACAAGAGACGATTCACAGTGAGTGACACGCATATTAGGCGGCATAGAGTCCTTACCCAAATACGATGCGATATTCGCAGTGGATCAGAACATTAAAAGCTACAAAAAATAACATTAAAGAATTTTACTCCACACTAAGGGAAAAAAGAGTTAATTAAGAATAAGATATAGATATATAAAAAATAATAATTAAAATTAACAACAATATTATGAGCAAACTACTATTTGAATAGTTGAGCTAAAATAACACCAGAGCAGCTTGGAGAGAACAACAACCGAAACGGCAGTCGTTTATAAAATAAATGGCTCGCATTTGTACAATCAATAGTTTGTTGTGATGTCAGAGATCCACTCATCATTTACATAAGAACATTTAGTGATCGTTAAATCGCATTTAGACATCAACTTTGGCATACAAGTGTTATGAAATAGATGCATGTATCTTATGTTTTATAGTAGTTTTACGAGTAAAATTGTAACGGACTCGAAACGAAGCGATTAATTTTAGAGTTACACGTCAATTTGGGTACATCATGGAACCCAAAAATAATAAATAAATAGATAAAAATATTTACACATAGGTATACATATAAAATGTTGATTGATGACATAACACTTACAATAAAAGTAAAACATAGCTAAGCTCATTAATGATTACACAAGGCGTGGGCGCGGGCCCCGCTGCTTGCCGACTTATATTGTCTAAAGCTAGTCACGAGCGGTACCTAGCGCACAATTCATTATAATAAATTTTTTGAAGGAAACGATTACACCTGCCATCGGTTTCGGTAACGTACCACAGTTCATTGAGGCACAATCATTGGTTTCTTTTAATTGCTTTTCATTTTTTTTTTAGTTTTTTTTTTTTTTTTATTATATTTCTTACATTTACACCTATGATAATTATTATAGTTACTTTTAGGTACGTAAATTTATTCTAAATAACAGAAACAAGTCACGAAAATGTTAAAAGTGAAAGCGTGAAGCGTATTAAATCTTTTTCTTTTATTAATAAAAATTCGACAATATATACATATTACAGTATAGATGTAAGATATAAATATACAACAACATAATAATAACACAGACTAAATTGCACGTGGCGCAATAATTGTGTGCAGGAAATAATGATGCAGTCATTGAACCGAGAGGAGATTCAGTTAACGCGGCGCGAGCGCCACTCTCACAACCATGCTGTCTGCGGCGGCGCGGGCGCGGGCGGTCGGCTGCCTCAGTGCCGACCACTGACCACACAACAATATAGTATAGGTACCGCGGCGAGACCGTCACTACGACCGCCGCGGCCACACGCCACCGTGACGCCTACACGAATAAATTATGTCCATTTTACAATATTTATTATTAAGTACTGATAACTTTAACCGACTAAAAAATTTCAAGGCATGACTTTCGTCTTTAATCTATGGACAACGTATCTCTACAGGGCACTGGATCATTATACTCTCCGTTATATCGGCTTGACTAACTTTTAAAATGGAAAAAATATATTATATTATAAAAAATTAATAATGACATATTTTATTGCTGTATTAAATTCAAATTTGCACCAGTAAAATGCTCAGATTTAGGCGTATTCGATTATTGGCTTAGACGTGGACAGAACAATATCAGTTAAAAATAATATATTTTTTTAATCTATCAAATCGGTAAAAAGAAACACCTCACTTAAATTGAGCTTTACAACAATACAATAGAATTGACATTGGCCTGTTTTATGCGTGCACTATTGTTGCATAGACGTAACACGAATGTTATAGGAACATCAGATCATTAACCCGTACCGCGAAAATAATTTCAAATTTTGGAAGAATCATACCAAGCAAAAAAATGCAATCCGGACAATCTTTTATCTTTGATACTCACTCTTTGGCACCTAACATTAAACGTAATGACGAACTCATTTATGTCCCTTGGAGGACGAAATTTAAAACGGTTCGGTTACATACACCATGCCTTTATTAGCAGCCCAATGCGGCGGAAACGTAAACTATCTATTATTATTGCTCATACTATAACAGAATTAAATATACAAATATTGATGTTACTTATTTTGTACCGTCGATAAGAAAATATAGCTCCGCGTTAAACTTAATTACTGTAGTTAAAATCGCAAATAAGGCAACAGACAATATGCAATCAATGGGAATATTAAAACACTGTCGTCGGTCCCTATAGTATGGTAAGATATAAATGACAAAATGCTAATATTGTTTCTAAATGAACACATGACACATCGAAACATTTAACACTATAACCACTACAGGTCCGAAGCGAACAGAGTTCATATCATACCGCAGCGCACGTACATGTCCAACATCGCGTTCACCTAACTTAATTTGTGAAGAGTACTCGAGCGTGAGGCCCGACAAGGTACAGCGATTACTTACAACTAGCTTAGTTCTACTATCGTTATGTTAAATCGTAAGATCACTGGAAGATGCTCGAAATACAGATATAATTTACATTAAAATATTATAGTCATTTGCTTTTTTTTTTTGTAAAGCGTGGTGGGTCCGTCGTCGACGGCAGGGCGCGTGGCCCGGAGTCTCTAGTCAGGGCGGAGCGCGAGGCGGACCGCTCCGCGAGCCGTGCGTCCGTGCGTCCGTGCGGACTACCGACACGTCCGTACGCACATCCGCACATCCGCACGCTCGCACGGCTGCGGACTTATCCGCCGCCTCGGCGCTCTACTTAGCTAATCCCGTAACAATTGGTAATGATATATTTTGGCAGAGTATCTCTGTGGCACACCATCAATAAATTAAAAAGTAAATAAAAATGTAAATAAACTTTTATCATAACATGTACACGTGCGATCGTTGCCGTTAAATATCAATAGTATGCTTAACGAAACCTACAATAGGACTTAAGTATTAACTTATATCTACAATGATTTAATACCGACGAGCCTACGACTACAAGTATATTATTAACAGAATATCTAAAGCATATGTCACTTTGAATAACGTTCAAATTGAGCCTATAGAAAATACCACAAATCTTTTATTAAATAGATATTGATATGGCTAAATTTAAGTTAGAACTTTATCCTTACCTATACACAAAAGTGTAATATTTAAATTACTGTCAATTATAGTACTTTTATAACACTTCTCACAAATGTATGTAATATAAAATGATAAAACAATTTTCAATTTAATATATTAGGTTACCCTTACGTTAATCGTATAATCTAGATAATCGTTTCATATATTAAACATAAAGTGGCACTTGAATCACAAATACTGGAAAAAATTTGGGGAAACATCAGCATCGGCGGAGGCCGACCGCCGGCGACTCGCACTACTATGATACTCTCCAACAAAATAGATTATCCTTACATTAGGCAAGATACTTTACATCACAGGATTACTGGATTGCAACGGAGCGCGACCCCTTGTACTTGCGTCCGGCGCCCGGCGTCCGGCGGCGGCGCGTGACCGGCCCGACCCCGACACGACACGACGCGACGCGGCTCCACAACACTCGGCACGCGCCTGCGCCGCCCGCTCCAACCTAACATTTGTATATACTCATTTCCGTCTCAGACTATACGGCTTAAAGGAATTTACCGCTACAAGAATGCACTTCGAATCTCATAATTTCAAATTTTGTTATCATTATAAAAATTACAAACTAATCATAAAACGTTGTCATTCCGTGAAATGCACTTACACGTTTATTGCTGAATAAAAATATCACTACTGGAAAACGAAGGCTCATCGCGATTGAGAATTCGAAACAGAATAAATAATTAAAATACGATCGGTACGGATAAAACGAGAAAAATAAAAAACGAACACGAAAGAAACTCGGAACGCAACAGCTCGACGGGCGAAACAGCAACAGCCCTCGAGCGCAACAAAATAAATACACGCACTAAAATAAGGCCACGGGACGAGTGACTGAGGTAGCCCGCGACGCAACTACTCTACATCCGATACCTACGTTTTTGGTAGATTTACAGGAGCGGACCTCGAGGTCCGCCCGAGCCCGCGGGCGTCGGGCGTTGGGCGTCGGGCATCGGGCGTCGGGCGTGGCGTGACGTGGGCGCAGCGCGGGCGTGGCGGGCGGCGGGCGGCGGGCGGCGGCCGCGGGTCTCACTCGCGCCACGCCGCCACCCCGCCATCTGCTACCTACCCCACCATCCCAATGCCGCCCTACCCTACCAACTACTATATACTTCATATAACCCTCGATGGATTATGTCTGCCGTTGTATATGTATAATTCTTATGTACACTAAATAATCTACATGAACACTTACAACACAGTAGATAATAATATTCATGGACAGTTTGCTACCGCGACCGCGTCGCGTCGCGTTCGCGCACGCGACGAGACGCGTTCGACACGATCTGACTAGGCGAATAAAAATAGTCCAACCCCGGGCGGGGGAAGACAAAGCGTAATTACAACTAGACACCCGAGGGTCCGGTTCGAACTGCGCGCCGACGCTTTGCACAGGAGACGCCAGTGTATCTTCGCTTACGTCGACTGGGAGATACAATTAAATCAGCAAACGACGCCGCGTGCGAGAGTCGTCGAGTTCGAACAGAGGCCCGAAGTCGAATCGACACGGAGCGAAAGGGTTCGACTTCGTGTCGATCTCACGCCGTGATAAGTGGAGACGCTTAGATGGATTCGCCGCCGAGCAGGTCCGGCGGCAGGAAGGAGTTGAGCGAGGAGGGCGTGGCGCGCTGGTCGTGCTGGTCGGGCCACAGGCCGGGGAACCCGCCCCAGCTGTCCTTGCCGCCGCCGCCGCCGCCACCGCCGCCGCCGCGCCAGGCGCCCCCGCCGCCCGAGCCCAGGTGCTGCAGGATCATCTGCACCTCTGACTCCGCGGGAGACTCCGCGAATATCGTCGTGTTGCTCAACACGCAGTTATTTAGCGCCATCTGAGCCTGCGCAACCATTTTTGCGTTAGATGCTACTCAAATTCGCTTAGTGTAGTCATTTCGAATATAGGATGAACAAGTGATGTAGAAACTAAAATCAGTAGCATAAGTAGCTGAACAGCTAATAAATTACAAAACAACTGTCCAATTGAATCCTAAATATTGAGAAAAAGTTATTAAAGACTTACCTTAGCAGCCTCCTCGCGCGTCGAGTAGCGTGCGAGGGCGAGGCCCTGGTTCAAGTACAGATGGAAGTTCTGCAGGGGGCCGTGCTGGACGCAGAGCGTCTTCAGGGTTGACCCGTCGATCTGATTATACAAACGTATTGTATTTATTCATTTATTAAGTCTACCTACAGATATCATTGTTACATAATGCCAAAATAATGTTCTTTTTCAGTTTCCCCTGATCAAGGGTCTCCTGACTAATGCTTTTTTTTATTAAGAAATATCTCAAATTATATAACTTGAATTTTTAAGATAATCTATGCAGTAACGTCAAGTCTCCTGTATTTTAAATATATACAATCGAAAGCTAACCTGAGCGGTGAGGTTCTTGAGCAGAAGCCAAGTAGAGGCCTGCCAGGACAACGAGCGCTGCTGCGAGTTGACATGATGCTGAGGCCAAGCCTTATTAAGGCCGGGCGGGGCCGGGCGAGGCTTGGCGCCCCACGCGTCGGCCCCGGACTTGAGGCCGGAGCCCGCCCCGCCCCCTCCGGCTCCCGCTGGAGGGGCGTAGCTCCAAGTAGACGACGACAGAGACCGTTCACCACCCGGCGGGGAAGTCTTCCCACCGAGCATATCGGTATCTTTTATAGCCGCCAATGATAAAGGCGAACGAACCACAGAGCCGGGTGTCATCGCCGGATCGTCCTCCACATTCTTCATTTGATTGCCCTATGAATATTTAATGCTTGTAAGTGAATCCATTGTTGCCACTTATTCAAATTGCACCCTGCGGTTGATATGCCGTATTGATTGGTTATAATTTTAGTTTCAAGGTAATTTGTGTACTATTGTGTAAAGAAATAGTTTATTTTTTTTATTATTTCGAATATTTTATTATAAGATTAAGAAATAGTAAATATAAATTGTTTATTATTACGTAAATTTAAATTTTCGTAAATTTAAATTCTTAATTTTTATTTAATTTTTAATTTAAATTTAATTTTCAACTTATAGTAGGTAATAATTGATACAGCACGCATAACTTGGGCATGCTCTTTTATAATTTGCCAACATTATTGCAGTTTCGTCTTCACAATAGTAGTCATCAGCACGTGTAAGTTGCGCGTGCTTTAAAATTGCTTTAAAAGCTTACGTGATTGGACCCAACTTAACTGGGCATGGTCATGTATGCTTTGAAGGAACAGCGACTTGCGAATTGACAGCGCGCAGCATACATGTTCACATTCTGTAGTGTTTGGGTTTACTGCGAGCATACGGACTCGTGGGACCTTTGGGCTGCTTAAGTCTCTCTTTTCTGAGGCAGCTCCTTTTGGCAGAGACCTACCCATATTTTAAATAAATATATTAAGTACTTCACTTATTATTACTATTTTATCAAAGTATTATCTTAACCGTTTAAAAAAATTGAGGTTTCATTTAATTTAGCTTAAATCTTATTTTTATGAATCTAAATTGAATTAGCGCTTGAATAAACAAAGCAACATAATAATATATTTTATTATCAAATCTTTTTCTTTTGTGTTTCTTTTATATATTTTTATTTATTGAGAACCCCATGCCAACAACCGAAAGACACAAAACAGAGAGCATCTAAAACAAACATCTCAAGATCAACAGCATTTTTTACAATACAACATTCTACAGATTTTCTCTTACCTTCCAGGGCTTGCCGGGCTCGAACTCCGGCACGAGATCGTAAACAGGTTGGTGTGAGGGATGCGAGGGCCAGGCGTCTTTACCATCGGCCACGTCAGCACCGCTATCGCCCCAGCCTTCGGAAGCACGTCCCACTCCCCATGTCCTGAAAACATTGCTATTTTAACTACTATTCTTTGACACAGTCAAATTTACTGTAAAAGGTTATGACCATAGTTAATATCTAGATTGATTGATAAAGGTAAAAAAAACCGATGATCAACTACCTGTGTACACATTTACATTGAAACTTGGCATAGAGGTAGGTCGTATTTTTATACAAATAAATAGAAAAATCTCGATATTAATATATTTCTAACCTCAGTCCGACTAGAGGCATTTGTACGATCAGCTGAACATTGACTCTGCTTTGTCAAGGTCAGTCAGGATTTACATTATACTTGCGGAAGGCTACCGTGGCAAACGTCGGGGTATTTTTCATAGCAACAAAGAACGCAATTGTGAGGAATACCACCGATGATCGATAGCTTTCTTTTTTTGAGGCTTTTGTTCCAAATTGTTTTTCTATCACATCCAGTGAACTTCTATTTGTCAAAACCTAATCCATAAATTTGATCCATATTCACAAATCTGGAAAATTTAGAAGAGCTTGCAGGTCGAGTACTTACGAGTCAGGCTGTAGTCCGAGCTGATTAAGCTGCGGGCTAGTAGTGGACTTAGCAGTGCCAGGTGCGCGGCTGAACTCTGATCCTTCGCCGTCCTTGTCTAACGACGGCAGCTTCCATTGGTTGAGACGAGACTGCTGATTTCCCCCGCCACCGTATGCCTGATAAAAAGAAAGTTAGTCAGAATTTTCTAACTTTAACACTGTCTTTTTGAGTTTATTGCCAGTTCTAAGTTAAACGCTGACTTCCGGACTGGTGGTAGATACAGTACAATACAATAAATGTCTTTGTGTTTGATAAAAAAAATAACAAATAAGTATACTAAAATAGATTGGAAAAGTATTTTTGGACCCTTAAACTGTATGAGAATTATGTAGCTCCATATTTGAAGAAAGAACCAGAATCCAGCACCTTAATTTTGGTTAATAACTTATGCATAGCAAAAAAGTACAATGAGAATGCTTAGTAACTAAGGTGATAATTGATACGAGTAAAGTGAAATGAAGAAAAGTCAATACATACCGATTGCGAGTCCTTAGTGATGCCCATGTCGCTGAAGTTATTGTGCAACCCCGAGAGGGGATCGTTGCCCGGCTTGTACAGGTCCGTACCGCCAGCTTGTTGTTTCATATACAACGCTTGTTGGGTCGCTATTTGGTTCTGTTAAATTAAAATTATTTGTTATCGGGATACTGAGAGCAATAAATAATATTTAGTAACAGAACAATTACAGAAATTTAAGGTCAAACAGACTGAAGATGGAAGAAAAATGGTAGCCAACTACATTAGAATTTAAGCCAATGCAACACCACGTAGTTGTCCTACAGACGCCTCCAACACGATAGTTTACATTTTATTTATTATATTTTTAAGCTATTGTATAGCTTTTATCGCGGGCTTTGAGCGCGGCGACCGAATCAAGAAATTCCGTAACGAAAAATCCTAACACTCCCTACTCCGCCTACCATGTAGCTCGGCCGAGCGTGACTCGATTGAAACCTTACCTGAATAATAAAACATAAAAAAAATATAATTTCGAGTCGACAACATATATCCGCCAAATTCGGATTGTCGAGTATTTTGTTAAATGGTGCAAATGGCAGTCGCCATATTGGCCGAGCACAGTACCGCCATATTTTAAACGATATTAACTTCTCATTTATTCAATAAAAGAAAAATAATTGTTTTCTTATCGGTCACCACGCTCAAAAAGTGTAACTTGAATTAATATCAAAGAAAAAACTTGAATTAATATCAAAGAAAAAAAATACTGCATAAATAAAAAATAAATAAATAATTATAATTGCTATGCAATAGCTTTATCGCGGCAGTCCCCGAGTGCCACACGTATTTTTTTTAAATTCGTGGCAGAGAACTAAGCAACACCTAATTTCAATGATGTTTGTATATTTTGGGTCTGTGCAGTAAAAAATTAAGTAATAAAACATTGAAGTTTAAGCTAGAAAGAACACAAGTATAGCAGTCAGGATGACATAAGAAAAGAATGAAAGAAAAATCTTGATACTTGATCAAACATAAGCAATATTTACCACTTTGGCAAATTGCTATTTATACGTTGATAAACAAACCGTTGAACAGCACTTACTTGTAAAGCCGTGATCTGTTGCTTCGCCTTTGTAATCTGCACAGAGTACTGCAGCGCGAGAGAGGAATGTCCCTTTGTCATCGCGATCGAGTTCTGTTGAAGCAGCTGTTGCAGTACTTTGATCTATAACAAATCATATACATTGTTAACTTTAAACCAGAATAATGAGGCATTCCTTCTTCTTAATAAACTGAATTTACTGATAAAAAAGAAAAGCCAATTCAAAATTTTACTCCCATCGTCGACTTCGGGAAAAAGTTTTACCTGCTGAAGCAATTGGTTCAAAAGCACAAGCGTCTGTGGCGCCAAAGGCTGGTTTAGAATCTGGTGGTTGAGATAGCCCGCCGATACAGCCATCTGTATCTGATGCACAAGGGTGCGCAGCTGGGCCGCGCTTGGTTGACCACTATTGCCAGTGCCACTGCCAAACAAAAAAAATATATTAACAGATATCTAAATATTTATATGACAATAAATTCACGATAAATATGGTGAAACAAAGTTTGATAACATAATTATGCACTATTGCGGTGTGACGCATGCCCACTAAGTTCTCATACATTTGGTAGATAGCCGGATATTATATTTTTTTAAGTTGTTTAAAATATTATTGCCTTATGAAACTTTACTTAATGAAATAATCAATAATTAATGACTATTTCTTAATCAATGACATAAATCACCATTAAATTGTGTGAAACGTGTCAGAACTATTAACCTAAGATTTCAACTCACCTGTTAGGATAAGACTGGTGATGCTGCACAGCCTGCGGCGGCGGCTGGTTGAGCAGCTTCTGTACGACTGCTGGCGGCACAGCCGGGACGCTTGGCGGAGGCTGGTACGGACTCGCGTGGTGACCACCGAAGTGCTCGTCACGACGCCAGCCTTCCCCACGAGTACTCGCTAGGACCTCCAAAGCTTCCTCCACGTTCATATCGCGACTGCGTAATGCAGCTTCAACTTCCTCTTTCTTGAATCCCATCTCTACTAGGAATCTGATGGACAAAAAAATACATACATCAAAACACAATTCTTATTCTATATTACAATATTATATTAATTATCGAATAGGTAACACCAACCGGAATTGCTTGCTGTTCCAGACCATCTCTTTAGGCAGCTGCTTGCCAAGAGGACCGCCCTGCGGCGGCTTGAGTCCACCCCATTCACCTATATCATCGGGCCAAACTCCACCGGGACCGGTGGGCTTCGGTTTGGGCACGGGCCAGAGTCCCGATCCAGACGCATCAGCCCAGGCCGGGCCGTCACGATCTGGCCAAGCTGGGGCATGTGGTTCTTCCCACGAACCGTTACGCTGAGTATGAGCTCCCCATACGGCATCAGGTTTGGTCGGTGTAGGTGGAATGCGTTGAGGAGCGGGTGGGCCTTGTGGGCCGCGTCCACCCATTCCTCCCATGCCACCACGTTGAGCCCATAGGGAAGTGCCATCATCATATCCGCCTGGAGCGCGACGCGCTGCCGGTGGCGAAGGCTCCTCCCAGCCTGTTGATTTGTTTGTTTCCTTGGGTCCCTGTGTAGCCCATTGGTTAACAACAGCAGCTGGAATCATCTTATTCGGTGCTCCCGTGTGATGGTGCTGGGTCCACATATCGCCATTGAGGCGGCCAGATATACCTCCACGGAGGTCGTGTCGGGGATCGGAAGGCTGTTGGCGCGGGTCGGGTGTGCGGTGCGGGTCCAATCTTGGGTCGGCTGGCCTGTGAGGCTCACCCCAAGCATTCCAATCGTCTTTCTTAGGAACACCCCACTGTTGAGGGTGTTGCGGCTGCCCAGCTGGCCATTGCTGCTGCGGCGGCGGAGGTCCAGTCCAAACATTGGCGGATTCGGGAACGTCATCGTCTTCGCCCCAAGTGCCGCCTATGTTAGTAGTCGGAGTGTGACCCCACGGAGTCTTGGCCGCGGGTTGCGGCGGTGGTTGACCACCATTCCTCAAATTGGCTTCCCACAGATCAGTTCCGAGGAACGCGCCGTTATTAACGTTCGGTTTCCAAGCGGGCGGGCCGCCGCCGCCGCTGCCGCCGCCGCCGCCGCCGCCGCCGGCCGCTGCAGATTCTATCTTTGCACCGGGTTCGGGAGATCCGGGTACATCCCAGTTGGTGTCTTGGTTGACATGTTGCTACAAGAAATTATATAAATGTAGTGAAATAACACCTAACATATTAAATAAAATATAGAAGTTAAATACTTACGCCTCCCCAGCCGTCTTGGCTAAACAATGCCTCTCTCATAGAGTTCAATTGCTCAATCTTAGCTGATGAGGTGGTGATGGCATTGGTGCCATTATTCCCATTCGCAGCGGCGGGACCGTTCGTGTTTGCAGCGGGGTTCGGAGGATTCGCACCTCCATTGTTTCCATTGGCAGTATTGTTTGTACCTATGAGTATAAATTATTCATGAAGTGTTAATGACTCGGTTAATTGAAAATGTTTATTTTGCGCCATTTATTGAACTGACCGTTGCTTGCCGGCGCACCATTGTTGTTGGGCTGCGAATTTGGCATGTTTGGCGGGGAGCTTTGCCAATTCTGTGCAGACGCCGCACTCGTCGGTGGCATCTGATTGCCATTCCCCTTGTTGCTATTCACTGCAAGAAAGACTCGACGCTTAACATCTACCTAGTGTGTAGACAATACATCAATTCCATAACGAGATTTGCACTTTCTAATTATCATAATTATCATTAGCTTACATGGATGCGAGACTTAATTGTATGACATCATTACTTATGCGATATCAAAACAACTTACTGTCCGCTTGCGAAGTGGGCGGGCGCTGAGCCGTGTTATTCCATTGTTGAGTATTGTTTGTTCCATTATTCGTTTGGCCACTGGTATTGCCGCCCCAATTCCCAGCTGTCAAAGCAAAATCACCTATTTAAATATCAATAAGCCTTTACCGTCGTAAATGTCTCGCGAACACTCCTGCCAAATAGCTTAAAAGTTATTTACGATCGTGTCGCAATTTAATTTAACGAATCGATAACCTTAGCTACAGTTTCAGTTCTTTTAGAACTTAAAAAATCTGTAATCTGGCATCTAAACATAGTCAGAAAGATCAACAATTGCATTTCTTTTAGTTTATACCTATACTTGCTTGTACCGCTTGGTTAAAATTTTAGTAAAATAGCTGTCGTCAGATTGTAGTCCAATTACAATCTCCGTTTCTTATAGGACTTATTTTTTTATTGAAATCTATTTAATCTAGAAGTTAAAGACGGTTAAAGGCTGCGTTACGCAAATTTTGAAAAAATAATGGAAGTCAATAAAAGTGGCCAAAATCTTTAAATCTTTTGCTACAACAATGGAACTCCTAACCGGCAAATAAATTTATGTGGCATTTTCCTGCTCAAAATGCTCGTGACAAGATAAGTATTTACACGATTGTGGAAATATTTTTAATGTTTCTCGCTCTAAAGTTGACTGTAAACGTTGTAACATCCCGAAGTTTTGAATGCTTTATTTTATTTAATGCAAATTATTAAGCAATACGCAAAATGAATAATTTTGTAACAGGTAGTCATAGTATGAGAGAAAATTGCTTTATACAAAATTATAACAAAAAATGGGTTACATACCACTGTTGTTGGAGGCAGGCGGGCTTCCCCAGCCGGCAGCGGCGTTCAGGGAACTCTCACCGCCGCCACATAGTCGCAAGCGACGCGGCACCCCCCAGCTGTCCACTTCTTCAGTCTTCGACATATCCTTGATTATCCTTTCCTCATTCCCCACAAGTGCCATCATGGCGTCAAACGTGAGATCTCCGTTCGCAAACGTTCTCAACGCAGAGTCAGTAGCGCCCTTATCATAACCAACCTCCGATACATTATTGTCATGGTATGTTCTTATAGACTTGCCGTCATTAGTAATCATTCGAGTTTTCGTTTTGCATATCATATTACGAGCAGACTTTTCGTTTAGTAGTTCCGTCTCGCAAGGCTCATCTCGTATAATACAAACTGAGGATTTAAAAGCGTAATCAGACTTGTTCATATACTCCGGCGCTCCAAACGCCATCTTATATTTTAAGTTAAAGCTACTGAAATACGGGTCACTGTATGAGATACCCTGGACTGTTATGGCGTTAATCGTTAAAGGAATGCAGTAGTTAGGCGTATCGCCGATCATTTGGTTTTGTTGGATACTATCAACAAACTCTACATTATAAATATTATTATCTACCATTTTTACACTAACTCGCTGACTTTCATTCTTCTCTTCGACTCGCTTATAAGCACCAAATTTATTTGTGTTCACCACCAACATGGAGGTGGAGTAATTACATTGCATTGGTTCGGTAACAGTATCAATATTGGAGTAACAATTATCTTAATTAGATGTGGAACACATAATATTACAGAAACATTAGATATCAGACAATTATTATAAATAGATCAATTTTCTACAATATCCACCTAACATTATACTTATTTTCACAGATTGCATATTGTTTCAATTATAGACTAAGTAACAATGGTTCGTAGTGATGCAGTCAATAAAGCAGGTAGCAGTGTTAAGTGCCTCTATGGCAGAGGACAGGGTGAGATCACCACTGGAAGCTGCTGCGGACTCGCCTCCTAGCCCCGAGTGGCCCAGCCCTACAAACAACAAATTATGTATCAAAGTAACCACCTCATATTATAATGCTATAATATTATATTACACCATAAAAACAACACAACATTACAGAAAATAATGAAGCATCACAAAAATAGTGTTCCAGGTAAGTACTTACCAACCTGAGTAATGAACCCGAAGAATCAAAAATTGTTTTTTTTTCTATACTATTTTTACAATACAAGCAATATTTATTTACTTGTAGGAAACCAACCAGTATACACGTACCTTATAGGACGGACGAGAGGCTGAGCTGTATATCACAGATAATGCGGGCTCGGCAGATCCTTGGAGCAGCTTTGCAGTCAGCTCGTACGTTTCAAATTACTGTACACAAAGAATACAAAATCTCAAATTCAATTTATTTATTAGGTTTGTTGTCAAAGGAAAAAATATGACGTGCGTAATATGGTACTGTCGAGCTGTAATAGAGGCTTGATAGAGGCAGTAGTGTTTTGAGGTTATCTCAAGGACTAAAAATGTGCAGACGGGTCAATTTCGTTTCACATTCACACTGTTGTGGTGATGCAGGGACCTATAGCATAACATCAACATATTTGCGTTGCGCTGACGCGATAAGGACGTATCTTGTACATTTATTTATATCAAATTGTAATGGTATTTCACAATACGCAATTCCAAAAGGTGCACGAGTACTGGAGCACAACACACGGAGTTCGACATATCGAATAAATTCTCACATTTCATAAAATTGTTTGATATTTTACGAAAAACCAATATTCTTTTCTTACTGTAGGTACTTATTGTATGTATTTGTATATTTCGGCCTTGAGACTCGACGACTCGATGTTGAATATCTACCAGGCTCCTATACATGTATCTATCTATCTATACTATATCATATCATCCACGGTACCTATCTATATCTAGAGTGAAAGTTAGCACGACCCATATCAAACTAATCTGGCTAATATTCGTAAAACAAATTGGAATATCAAGTACACAAACACATAATTAATCTATTGAACATAAAACTTCACCAAAAATCACTCTTTCAACAAGCAAAATACAAAAATCTTACGTGACACAAACGAGCGAACGGTGTTATATTACTGGAGTGAATGAGACGGAAAATTAAAACATGTATGTGACATTCCGTATGGCAGAGTGAGACCAAAGATACGCCTGAGAAAGCGATGCCATAAATGCCCAAAGCTATCAACGACGACGTAAAACATTATTTTCCAAAAATAAACTTATTTCAATGCATACCTTCGTTTTGTATAGTTGTTGGCACATTAACTTTAGAGATTTATACAAAATCACAATCCCAAACCCCCGAGAACACGGCTTCGACGGCTGGATGGAATGATTTCGTCGTCGGGGTTCGCACGAAGAGCTATGAAACGCTACTAATTTCCGATGAACATTGCCTTAGGGAGTATTGCAGTGAATTCACGCCTCTTCAATATGGTCGCATGATAGTAATTTGCTATACGTTCGTACATATAAATACTTTGAATATACATATCTATAAAGAACTATAGAAGGTAATCTATAGTTATCTATCTACCAAGTAAGTGTATATAAAGTACCGTACGTGTACGAACGAACGAACGAATACATATTATAGGTAGGTAGGTATTGTACCTACCTTTCCTATTTTTATAATGGGCTACGTTTATACTTGCTGTAAGTAAGTTTTAAGTACAAATCGTAAGTTCTTATTAGATTTCTATAGCTAGATCAAATATGGAGTTAAGAGTAAGTATATTAAAATTAAAACCGATACAATACAACTGCAAGTATTACTATAGGTAGGTATCAGACATTTAAAAAAAAATAGATCTCTGACAAGTATATACATTTTACCAAGACAAGTACCTACCAAGGACCGAAGTAGCCTAGGTATAAAAAAACTGGCCAAGTGCGAGTCGGACTCGCGCACCGAGGTTTCCGTACAAACTTCGTCCATCACGGGAAATGCACAATTTTATTTATTTACTGTATTTGAGGTTGGTGCCAATTAAGCTAGACCTCTAAATTGAATGAGCGCTCATACAACTCAGAGGTCTTTATTAATTGGCGTAACTATGTATGTATGGGGACACCCTTTAATTTTCAACTTTTTTTATTTTTTAGAATTTTCCCTTTATTTGTGCTGTAAGACCTTGCTTTTTACCATTTTTTTTTATATTTGAGTTGATTGAATGAAAGGTAAATTGCGGTTTACGATTTATGACGTATTAAAAAAAAACTACTTACTAGATCTCGTTCAAACCAATTTTTGGTGGAAGTTTGCATGGTAATAATGTACATAGTAATCATATATTTTTTTTAGTTTTATCATTAGGGGACCAACATTTTACCACTTTGGAAGTGTCTCTCGCGCAAACTATTCAGTTTAGAAAAAAATGATATGAGAAAACTCAATATCATTTTTGAAGACCTATCCATAAATACCCCACACTTATGGGTTTGACGAAAAAAAAAATTTTGAGTTTCAGTTCTAAGTATGGGGAACCCCCTAAATTTATTGTTTTTTTTTCTATTTTTGTGTGAAAATCTTAATGCGGTTTACAGACAGACAGACATGACGAATCTTTAAGGGTTCCGATTTTTGCCATTTGGCTACGGAACCCTAAAAACCGTGAACAATAGAATAGTAGGTAGGTACCCACCTAGGCTAAGCTAACAAAATTTTAATTAGTAACAGTAAAGACGATTACACCGACTTGGAGTGGAATCAAATTAAAATATCCCTAGTGGTCTGTAAATGCAAATAAATATTTTACAAGACGTGAGTTAAAAGGATAAAATATGAAACAAATAGGTACCTAGGTAGGTAAGTAGGTCACAAAATTTAATACGAAAACTGACGGTTTATCATGAAAATCGAAAATAATACCGAAGAAAAAAGTAGAATGATGTCGTTTTAAAAATATACATATAAGATTTACAGTTTTTAACTTAAAATTATTAAAATTTTATTCACGTGTCGGTAGTTTGAATCAATTATTTTTTTGGTGGGGGCGTAATTAGTGACGTCACGTCCGTCTTTTATACAATAGGCATTGTCCAAATTTTTAAAAATAAAACTTTAAAACCATTTCGAGGAATACAGTTATTGTATTTATAGTTTTAGTATAGATTTATTATATTATTATTATGTACCTTAGATAATTTTAATAATATTTTCGAGGATTAGACTTACTGATTATATTCATCTAGTTATAATTACAAAATACGCTAAGATGAATTATATTTATGCAAAAGTATTTTTGACCTTCACTTGACTTTCAAATGACGTCATTAAAGGCGTAATAGGACGTTGTCCTTTGCATTGGACATTTAAAAAATAAAGTTACTTACTATTATCACTGTCACTGTCAAAAATAACCTCGTATAAACAAACAAACATTTTGGCCATTGGCTTCAGTCGCCATTCTATCAAGAAGAAGAAGAAGAAACATTTTGGCCATATATTTTTAGTATAATATAGAACGTAGTGATTATATCCTCTTTGGTATAATATAAAGTAAATATTTCTTGCTAAAACAGTGCATCTCATGCGCTTGAGTACATCGCATTTTGGAAAACAGAAAGTGCTTTGTTCCCACTTTCCCACCTGCAAAAATAATTCAGCAAATAGGTACCCCAAATAAGCTCGTGTATATTTTTTTTTTGGTGGGATATAACTGGTGACGCCACATAATATGTATATTTAAGTAAGTCGCATGGAGAGAGCATAGCTGGTGAAGTCATATCCGTAACGCTTTTGAATTAATATACGAGCTAAGCAAAACGATACATATCTTATTGAAAATCGAATCATTTCTACAAAGCCAAATGATATGATTCTCTAATTTTTCATTAGTTGCCTATTTCTTACTCTACTTTTTATCGATTTACCAAACATTGTCTGAAAGTGAGATTCCCATCATTGTTCTAGATACGATACGATACATAACTTATCAGTTATCAGCGGTATTAATGTAGGTACGCATACAAAATACAATACTTGATCGATCAAAAACCATACCAAGGAAACCTTGGCTGTTGACCACTCTACCGTATTGGCGTATTTTATACAAGATTAAAGTGGTTATTACACTTATCCTAATTAGGATGCTGATTTAGGATGACTCGGAAATCGGAAGGTGTAATTGTAGTTACAGCAGTTGCTTCTTATTTTAAATTGTGTACGATTTAGGATAAGGCTGGGAATACACGTCAGATTTTTTCATCCGATAGTCTGATCCGACTATAGATATATATATTTGCCTATGGGACACAGGCAATGAAGAGTATCACGACAGACAAAAAAATATTTGGCCCCCCGAAAATTAACTTTTTGAAAAAAAAAACCCAAAACAAATTGGTTAAAACCGCTTACTATCAGGTGGGCCGTAAGCTTGTATGCCACCTATGTACGGTAGTATAAAAAAATGAATGTTTGATTTATTTAAAAAAATCTTCATCTACCGTTTATTTTATCCCCAAAATCCAGAGTAATTTTTTTAATAACTCAAGTTTATTTTTAATAACTCAGTAGTAAGCTGAATAGGATGTCTATTTTGTCTCTATACAGAAGTATACAGTACGCGGACGTACAAATTTTCCACATTTTTTTTTTATTATTTTATGAAAGAGAACTATAAGATCAGTAATTTTTTTTTTATTACTACGTAATATTGACAATCAGTAAAACAACAAACAATCACATAAGTTTTAAGACAATGATAGCTCAGTGATAGTATCGACACAGTCCCCTCAAAGAATCTTTCCCCCCGAATCCTCGAAGCCCGCTTCCGACTATCGGATCGGACGTCCGAGTCGAAAGCGGGCGCGAGGCGTTTACGATTTTATTGCCGGTCCGATTGTCTGAAGGCGCGTACTGCATACTTCTGGATAGAGGCAAAATCTTAGAGAGTGACATCCGATTCAGCTTCCGACCAGTGTGACCATTTGTGACAGATTTCGCTCCTAAATTTTGTGTGTGGCAGATCATGCTGACGATTTACAAAAGTAGCAGATTTAAAAGATTCCAAGAAAATTTAAATTACCTAATTTTAATTTTCAATGAAGTCACCTTTTTTAAGAGTAATTACATGAGTAATTACATATATAGTTAGATTACAAATGATTTTATCGAACTGGTAACTTCTGTTTCATGGCCATATTGAACGGGGATTTCCCATTCATTCTGTTTATACTTAGTAATAAATACAATTCCGTTATTATCTCAGTGAAATAACTGAAATATAATGAGTAAAAGTGAATTTTCTTGAAATCAAAACTAGTTGATAGGCTTTACGTAGTGTTTACAAAAATGTTTTGATCTAGTTTTCTATTATTAAGTGATTATAGGTACGTCAGAAGATTTTTTTTAGATTAGAAATGTTATAATGTCGGTATTCTGAGCAAAATATTCTCTCAGGTGAATTTAACCAAAACAAAGAAATAGGTTCCTAAACAAACATGTTTCAGCTATAATTACCACTAAAGAGGGGATAAAAGAGCACGGAGACTGTGTCTCCTTTAAACCAACTAAAACATGTTTAAAAAGATGTCTTCAAAATCTGTGTACACTGAAAATAAAGGCGACAATTTGGAGACAAATGTTGATACTTGAGTATGCATAAGAAAATTGGAAAATATTTTTGAAATTTAATTGAATCCATTGTGTATTTTTTTTCCATTTCCATGATGGCATATTTTTGGCATTTTTGGCGTCAAGTGTGGCAGATTTTGGCAGATTTTTTGTCCAGTGTGTGGCAGATTGGCCATTAATGAGATGGTCACACTGCCTCCGACTTGCTAGTTGATTCTAGCGTTGACACTGAACGGATGCATCGTTTTGGTTCGGACAATGGGCAAAAATTACGACATTGAACGGCTTATTGTAATACAATATAATTATATTATATCTAATAATATATAATATTATCTGCCTGTGGGACACAGGCAATGAAGAGTATCTCGACACACAAAAAAATAAATTAGCCCCTCGAAAATTAGGTTAAGGCGATGATAGCTCAGTGGTAGTGACGTCGGACATCGCGGCGAAGGTGGGTTCGAATCCTACAATAAGCTTGAGCTTTCGGTGAAGGAAAATATCATGAGGAAACCATAGCACGGGGGTAGGGTACTTTGTAGTACCCGCCTAGCTGGCTACCACCTTCAAGTTGAAAATCTGTCGCCAAGAACCTGTTGGTGTGTTCCGGCAGTTGCACTTGAGAGCCAGTTCCTTCTAGGTGTGTTTACCACCTTCAGCCACATCATCACTATACAAAGTAAAAAAAAAAAAAAGGTTTTTGAAAAATAAACCCCAAAACAAATTGGTTAAAACCGTTTACTATCAGAAGCTTGTTCGCCACCTATGTACGGTAATTTAAAAAAATAAAAATTCAATGATTGAGTAAATAAAAAAAAACTTCTCCACCGTTTATTTTACCCCCAAAAGTCCCCCCAAATCTCCCCCCAGAGTTGAAAAAAAACCCCGAATTTGAAGGGAATCCCCCCGATTAGACATCACTGACTGGTACAGAAAAAGTCTGACGCAAAAATCGAAGGTAAATACGATCAGATAGTCCGATCAGACAATCGGAAACTAAATCTGACGTGTATTCCCAGCCTTAGGGCCATCCTAAATCGGCGTCCTAACTAGGATAATTAAGGTTAATAACCAGTCAGGTTTTGATAGAAATTTACTCTATATTGAGAGAATATCACACACAATATTTCAGTAACATTACGAGCTCAAAGCTTGAGAAGACCTTTGAAGAGGGTTGGGTTGCCATACCTAAAAATAAGAAGAAGAAGAATAACCAAAGAGTATATAATCACTACGTTTTACAGTAGCCTACGTACCAAGTCGATTTCTGTGCAAAATATAACCGTAAATTAAGATTGAAGACGACCTACCTGTGCAAAGCATACCCATACCTGTAAAGGCGAGAAGTACTAAAATAGCGATAGCGCAAATCTTACTGAAAATTTTCCATTTTATACCCTTTTTGAAAGACCAATCGTAGCGTAACATCTCTTCTGATGTTTGTTTTGACACCTAGTATCTTAAAACTTTTTTGCGTTTGTATCATAAGCCATCAATAGAACAAGAAAATAAATAATTTTTATAGTGTTTTATTGAATTAAGTATTCATGTTTTGGATTACAAACAGTGTAAAATCATGCATATTTTATTGTTTATGTGACCTATCAATAAGAAGTGGAAAAAATCTGCTGCTGAAAATTTTCATACGTAATACAGCACAATGAAAATTAAAATATATTTTACGAATAGCCTTCACAAGTGTGAATAGTCTGAATCTAACGCATAGTTCGGAAGGTTGGGAGATGGGTTGGTTTTGCAGAGATGAGCCGGCAATGAATTCAATCAACAATTGCTCTTTTCAAAACTAACTTAGATTTATTACATAACATAATTTATTTAGTCTAATTGACAATATTTGCGTGTTTAGTTGGCAAAAATACAAAATGATGAGTGCCTTGGTAAATAAATAAATAGCAGACCCATAAGATATTTGATAAGACTTACAAACTTTAAGTACGCGGTTTTTAAGATCGCGAACTTACTCGGCTCGACGTCGCCGGTGACACACATGAAGCTTGCTCACACTATATTGCGTGCGATATCGTCGACGTAGTGATTATATCCTCTTTGGACAGAGGAAGCTTTGTGTTATTTCGGAATTATATTAAAATTTAAAAACTAATAAAAAAAGACAAAATAGAAAAGTGTAGGTAAAGCACTGGCTTACGAAAAGAGAGAGTTTATCACATGTGAATTTAGTAAGAGAGTTACCTGAAGAGAAGGAAGATTTCCCATAATTATTTCAATGCTGCTCGCAGTGTTGCCATGCCACACGCACGTACGAGACGAGACGAGCTACGAGCAAGATTTCAAACCAGTTGGATCGCTGACGAATTTGCGCGGCGGTTTTAAATATGCGTACTTACGGTGACACTCAGGCGAAAACGGTCGTCGAGCCATAAGTACGCATATTTACTCGTACGTCTATCACCCCTTTTACGTATTTTGGCAGTTAAACTAAGGAAAACGGGTCTCTAGAGTCTGGCAGCACTACTTACTGTCTGATGAGATGACAGCTGTCACTTTTTGTTTTGCCATACACTGACACTCGTAAAAGTAAATGATCCGTATTTTACATGTCCTTCCTACTTACTACATCACTTTGAATTGGTTGTTTGATTTTATTTAACCATTGCAAACGTAGTGAGTGATTTTATTCTCTTTGCCATTGCTGCGTCAGGTATACGGTAGCTATGTTATGATTGTAAACTGTTATGCCTCGTCGATTCTGGAATCTAAGAAGGATAGTAAGAATGCCTTTAGTCGAAGCAGGCGATCAATATTCTATATGGGTAAGTTTGTTTGTTTGTTTGTTACTATATCATGACAAAATATCACTGTAATAAAACATCATATTTTTCCATAAAATCTGACTAAGGCTTTAGTGATACATTATATATTATGGATGGAATGTGGTGTGATTAATTATGACACTAAGTATTGTTAGGGTTCCATACCTCAAAAGGTAAAAAAATGAAACCCTTATAAGATCACTTCCTTGTTTGTCTGTCCCGTGTGTCACCACCGATTTTCTCAGGAACGGTTGGACCTAGCAAGTTGAAATTTATACCAGAATACTGAAGTCAGTCATATTTCCTATTAGGTGTATATAAATCAAAGTCCTGAGTCAACACGATAAAAAGATATGGGCAAATTTAGATTTCCGATTTATGCAGTAGGTAATACTAAATTTAAATAAATTGTAAAAAAATATGTATGTGCTATATATGTATAGTTCATTCAAGCAATATATCACCAGCCAGTATAATTAAAATATATATCATTATTATGAATATTTTTTTAAGGACTTTTTTTCTAATATTTCTAAATCAAAATTCTGTGAAAAATACTGTTAGATAACATACTATAAGCAATAAGCAGTTGGCCTATATATGTAAAATCTTTAAAATCAGCATTATTTTAATTGCTGTTAATTTCATTCCACCTTGAACCACATGCAAACTGTGATAGTTTCATTAACTGTTAATACTTCTTTTTTTGTGTTTACTGGAAAATTTCCCACTATAAATAAATATTCAGGGACATTATTCCTCACACACGGCCATCTGACCCCAAACTAAGCAGGGCTTGTGCTATGGAAGCCAGATAACTGATATACTACATATACTACTTTTCTTTTGTAAATACATACATATTATAAATAATTACACCCAGACACAGGACAAACAGACATATTATAGTAAAGTAGTAAAATATTTATACTCTAGCTTCCGCTCCATGGTTTCACCCACATTCCCAAGGGATCTCATGTTTTCCCGGGATAAAAAGTAGCCTATGTGTTAAACCAGGGTGTCAGCTACCTATGGAGGTACCAAACCTCATCAAAATTGGTCCAGCCGTTTGAGCGTGAAGAAGTAACAAACATACAATGTGATATCCAGAAGTCGTTCATCAACCCTACCCTACACTGAGTGATAGGCAAAATAACTTTTGACGAGAACATATGTATGAGAATGAGATATAAGTTCCTTCATAGCCTAACTTCAGAGAGGCTAAAAAGGGTCTAACCAACCATACCCAGAAAATACCTATTCATTAAATAAGTCTTATGATATAGTAATAGTAGAAATTAACTTTAGGTGGGTCTGATCTATGTGTTCAACTTAATTGTGGGCACTGGAGCGCTGACTCTCCCTGCCGCATTTGCAAGAGCAGGATGGGGACTAAGCACTATCTCCCTCTTGTTCCTCGCCTTCATGAGCTACATGAATGCCACATACGTCATCGAAACAATGGCGTGCGCTAATGCTGTTTACAAGTGGAAGCGTCTTCAGAGTATTAAGAGAGATAGCGTAAGTAAGACATACGGGGCTATTTTCAATTTATTAGTATGATAAAAAAAATCGAACCCACAATTTATGGCAGGATAGGTAGGGTATCATACAAACCACGCTTACAAAATGCTGTGAAAAATAAATAAATATTTTATGATTACTAACTACTTATATATTTTTACACATTAACTGTAAGTTAAGTTTTTTGTTTTTCTACTCCTTTTATGTATGGTGTAACAATAAACTGTTATCTATCTATCTATATTTTTTCTTTATGTTCACGTAACGATTCAAATGTGTGTCTTGGGTGGGAAACAAACCAACTAACGTAGCATATCTAACTTCCATGCCAACGGACCGTCAGAAATAAATATAAGAAATATGATGATATTACAAATTCAAAAGATGCTTGACTTGGATATTCTATTTTAAAAACCTTTTGTTCAGTGTTTCTTTTATGTATAATATGGAACAATCTGTACAAATAATAACTGTACTATTGAGTAATTTACAATGGGAATTGTAATCTTGTATACAAACAATTTCACGGTATTTTTTATGCTCTATAATTCTTTGTTTATTAGTTAAACTACTTACTTGAAGCAGTACATAAGCATAACATTTGTTTCTGCTAAATTTTGAAGATGTGCTGTGAAAAAACATGAGCTATCTTTTTTTTTTACTTAGTATATAGGCCTGTGTTTGACGATACCTTAGTAAGTGAAGATGTGGCTAAATGATGTGATGAGCACACAAAACCTAGAAGGAACTGGCTCTGATGTACAGAGCCGGAACACACCGGTAGTGCTTGGTGACATTTAATTTGAGGGTGGTAGCCAGTCAAGCGAGTACTAAAGACAGAGAAGGTAGACCTACCATACCACTGTGAAAATCTCTATCACAGTTGTTAGTTGATATAACATTTTCTGCCATAATCAGAGATTAAAATTATCTTTAGCGCTGTACCTTTTGATAGCTACTCAATCAACAAAATAATCAAAGGTCCCGTGTTCATCACCAAGCTCATCATGGGCTCAATGTCTGTGGAAAAATATAAAACCCATATTATATTAAACCCCTTTGTTTAAACGGTTGATTAATAGTTGATCTATTCAGGCCTTTATTCTCGAGTGCGATAAATGCATTCTAATAATAAACATTGGCATTACAGATACAGGAAAATGACCACGATTCTGGAGAAGAATCGACGTCCCGGAACACATACGGGGATTTAGAAGAACCTCTAGTATGCGGAGATACCATACCGTCACGCTATTATAGTCTCGACAGGCGGGTAGAATTGGGAGAGATGGCTAACGTGTTCCTCAATAAACTTGGACGTACAATGTTTTATTGTACACTATGCGTATATTTGTATGGCGATCTCTCCATCTATTCGGCTGCTGTCGCTAAATCTGTTATGGATGTTGTCTGGTGAGTTTGATATTTTTATTTTAATAAATTACATTTGATTTTCATGCTATCTACGGATCCTGTCTTACCTGTTCTAATAGTATTCCAGGCTACTAAATATTCTACTAATATAAAAAATGCTAAAGATTTAAATGAATCCTGGCACATTGATTATATTTATTTATTTAAACGGGAACGCGGGTGAAACCGCGGGACGGAAGCTAGTATTAGAATATTTCAATTTTACAATGTGTGTGGGGTCAGGTAAAGAAATTTATGCTTGAATAAAACTTAGGATACCTCAAGAATGCAAGTAAAACCGCGGGGCGGTGTATCAATGAGACCCAATCTTTTCTATAAACAGTTAAATTATATTGGTAGGTATTACTAACGATATCAATATTTTTAACATTGGATACGATTAATCGTGTTACATCATCTACGTTTAAAATTACAAAATTTATTGATAAAAACATACTTATCAAATAAAATAATTTTATACAATTCATACAATTAAATCATGTGTGAGATTGTGGCTAAACACAAAAAAGTCTAAATAGTTATATTAACGTTAAAATTATGTAGGACTATACTGAAAGTAAACTTGAAAATATATTACGTATCTAAAGAGAAAATTGTGCTATATAATTTGCAATTTGACATATAAAAGACTCAATTATTTATACAGATGTGTCGACATTGCTGTTGTTCTGACGTGGTTTGAACAAAAACAATGATAACAAATGTGTAGGTAACACAAACGGTTTTATAACTAAAGACACGTTCCGGCCTTGGTTATACTAGCTCCGTCTTGTGATTTTACCCGTAAATGTTCAAATTCTGTTTAGCTGCGTGATTGAGTAACAAATATAATTTATAAACTTTCGCATTTTTTATATTATGAAGATACTACCAAGCCGCAACCACGTTTTCTGGGCATAAAATCACTAATATATCTACCTATAATATTACTGGTACTGTGAAGGAAAACATCTTCCGGAAAACTCAATCTCATCTATATCAAAGAGTATATAATCACTACGTTTTAATAATCTATATTAGTAATTCCGTCAAGGGTTACGGTAGACTCGATTGAAACCTTACCTGAATAATAAAACATAATAAAATAATAATTTCGAGTCGACAACATATATCCGCAAAATTCAGATTGTCAAGTATTTTGTTAAATTCTAATGGTGCAAATGGCAGTCGCCATATTGGCCGAGCACTGTACCGCCATATTTTCAATGAACGCATCCCTGTCAGTCATTGTCAGTTTTTTCTTTTGTTTTCCCTTATTTCGGGAAGGCAAAGGTTTCTAGCCTATACAGCCTAATCATGAGATGACAGTGTTCTCTGTGTGTAAATGAGCCTTTATTGACAGCCTATTATTTTTGTTTCCCGTTGTTTTTTATATAAATTGGAATTGGATTGAGCTGTCAGACAGTGTTGCCAGAAGGTTACATTTGTTACATTTTTCGTAACTTTTGACCCCCTCGCGTAACATGTAAGTAATTTTTATATTTAAGGCAATTTTCGTAACTTTGAACAACGAGATTTGTAATACTAGATTTTATTCCAAACAGTTTATGAACGTATCCAAATTGAACGCACCTAAAACTGGCACCTTTAAGGCCGGGAATACACGTCAGTTTTTTTGATCCGATAGTCTGATACGGCGAACTAACCACTACCGATAACTACAAAAATATCTACCTACATTTTGTAAGAGATTGTGTATTATGAGTCACATTTCACCCGAGCGAAGCCGGGTTTTCATCTAGTAATCAATAAAATGTCCACTTCTGAACATATGCCTCCTCTAGTGGCTCTCAGCGTCAAAGCCAAGGTTTTTGGTCCACATGCTGCAAAGAAGACCTCCCAACTTCAGTATTTTGTAACTTCTTCTTGTATACTTATCTGTCGGACGTTCCTACTGCGGACCATTAGGATGTGGAATGAGCTCCCCGTTACGGTTTTCCCTCAGCGCTACGATATGGGGTTCTTCAAAAGGGGCGTAAAAAGAGCTCTTCAAGGTCAGCAACACATCGCCAATCCCCTTGGTATTGCAAATGTTCATCAGGTGGACCGTCTGCCTCCTTGTCAACCTATTGACATGAAAAAAAAACTTATCGAACCAATGACTTTAGCGCGCGATCCGATGTCAATAAAAAAATATTTTTCTAGGTATTTTAAGTATGATTGATTATTTTCCCCAGCTCACCATTACCCCCAAATATAACCAATTCATCGGATAGTGATGAACTCCCTTGCTTCAACTCGAGATCGCCAGAGCCCGGAGCGTACACCCGCGTGGAACTGTATCGTGTGTCGTTGCTGACATTTGTCGGAGTTATGGGCCCATTCGTTTTCTTCAATGTGCAGAAGACAAAGTATTTGCAGTTGCTTACGTCTGGAATGCGGTGGCTTGGTAAGTTAACTTAAATATCAAGTAGTTTTTATCTGGAAAATAAGTAGGATAGTTTGATACATATTCTATAGACAATACTTGTGTCAAAATCCTTCATATCCATCCATGATGTCCCCCACTCTCAAGTCTGATTACAAAATGAATCATTAAAAAACATTCCGAGTTTAAACGAGTTATAACTAAAACTAAATTCCACGTATCGATCGGCTTATCTCCGATACAAATTTATCTGAGCTTTTTAACTCGCGACAAATCTTTATATCTTTATTGCGGATCGAGAACCCGTAATCTAATAACATGCTTTGTTTCAGCATTCACTATTATGATATCGATTGCGATACATTTACTCATTGGAAAGGGTCCTCAAGGTCATCCACCGGCTTTCGATTACACCGGAATGCCAACGCTGTTCGGAGCTTGCGTTTACTCCTTCATGTGCCACCATTCTTTACCAGGCCTCATCAGCCCAATCAGAGGAAAGAACAAGCTAGGCATGCATCTCGCTCTGGACTACGCTCTCATCAGCATATTCTATCTCCTTCTAGCGTTCTCGGGGGCATTCGCTTTCGCGCATTTAAGCGACCTATACACTTTAAACTTCGTACCAACGGATAAGGATAATATATTTCTTAAAATTGTTGAGTATTTTCTCACGCTGTTCCCAGTCTTCACACTATCTACTAGTTTCCCCATAATAGCCATAACGCTAAGGAATAATTTACAAAGTCTTTTCTTGGACACCACGCGTCTAGAATCCTATAATTTTATATTGAGAAAGTTATTGTTTCCAATCGTAACTATCGTACCTCCGATATTGTTAACGTATTACTTAGAGGATATTAGCATACTCATAGAGTTTACTGGCTCGTACGCGGGTACGGGTATACAGTATTTTATACCTACGTTTCTTGTTGTGTCCGCTAGACGGCACTGTTCGAATTTGCTAGGTTTAGGGGTTGTTAATAAGTATAAGAGTCCATTTTCGCATGTTGCTTGGGCGATATTTGTGCTGCTATGGTCGGTTGTGTGTATCATTCTAGTTTCTGTACACATATTTGAGAAGAATTCATGACAATAATGTACTTTAAATTATCTGCATTGGGTGGGATGCAATATGAAAAATAAACAACATATGCTTCGATGCCTCATACCATTTTAAATAATTGTTTACGAATAAGTAAGTACTTATATTTTCATATTGTATCTCGCGCATTATCCTTGTGAGTTAATCTGTCCTAGGACAGCTCAGGTGGGTTAATTTTGCATTTCCGAACCTTTATATCCGGATAAGATTTTAAAAAAATGCCATATTGGCACATTAATTGATAATACTATCGTTTAATGGCAGCTTTACTATTTTTAAATCAAATGAGTTAACCCCCAGCTCTAAAACAGTCGAAAATGAACAAGAAATTACTTAAATGAGTGAGACAATTCCCCGTGATAAATCAAATTATATTTTTGTATATTTTTATTTATGTCCACTTTATTGTACTATAAGCCTCTCTACCAAGTAATTTATCTGAGTTTCTGTGTTCCACGCGTATGTTTTTTTTATACATTACGAGACATGCTCACTATACTGAATTAGTACTAGATGGTACAATTAATTACTAATATAATTACTGAAAATTAATAATGTTAAAAATCAATAACATTTTTTTTTGCTCGTACTATTTTATTAATTCTATTTGAATAACTAATCTCCAAAGAAAAATGTATATACAGGTGTGATTTAGCTTTCTCGACATATGTGTGTATAGAGGTTGACAATAAAAAAAAAATTACATTGAATTTTCCAACCTTTGCCTTACTAAATTTTAAAACTAAATGTATGTTTTTGACTGATTTGTATTCTATTCACGGCAAATATTAATCTCAGAACGACGAGAATGCTAAACCATATCTTGTACAGTGAAATGTAAACTAAGTTTAAATGTGATAAAAAAATAACGATTTAAAAATGTCCCACAATAATGGTATCTGTAAATACAGATACCATTATTGTGGGACAATTTTTATATTATTAATTTATTAAATTTTAATTTTGCTCTTCTATTTTTGACCGTATTGTCAACTGACAATCTCGGTCAAAGTGCTGACAATAAAGATACAAATGTATCGTAACTTGGAACGTATAATAAATACGTCAATTTTAAGCACATTTTAAGCTCAAATTGTAATTTTAGGGCACTATTCAGCCCTCCAATTTTAGTAGTCTTTTCAACTTATTCTATTAAATCGCTTTATGATGCTTGTATGTATAAAATAATGTATATCTTATATAGTTATATTTTGTAGGAGTTAAAAAGTGCTGTTGTTTTAAAGTTTATAGAATTTATATCCAGTTTGTTTCTTCAGCTCAAAGAGTTGTCCGTTTTCCAGTCAGCTGGGAAATATTATGTACTAAAATTCCAGTTCATGATATTTTTATTGAAATGATTATAAAGCGAGTGTTTAGTGTTTGTCTGAAACAGACTAGTAACTTGCAATCTTGTATTATATTATATTATTATACATGTAGAGTTTGTATTTAGAATTAATGGTTTATTGTATTTACATCAATCAGATAGATGCTATCATCAGTGCCTTGTGCCAAATATAGTCAACCGGTTTTAAGCTATTTCAAGAGATGCGTAATGTTATTTATTTATTGTTTATGCGTCAAAAATGAGTTTTTCGCGTAAGTACTGGACAATATCAGGCCTGTCCCACTTCTGTGTTTAGGTACGAACGCATAGCCGTATTTCTAAAGTGCAACACTAGTCGGTCGGCACGAGCCCGATTCGTTGTATACCTATCTAGAGTACGCGCGTATCTAGAGTATTAATTCCACGAGACTTCTTAAAAGCATAATGAAAATTCTGTAAAATAGTTTTCGAATTTAATAATATTTAGATTACTAAAAATTATCGTTTAGGACACTGAAAGTAATAGGTACTATCACATGAATGCTTAATTAAATTGTCAACTACTTAGATTTAACTAAAGGTTCACTAGATGACAACCCTATCATTACCCGTATGTCGCGTCCAAAAGAGAGTTATGCGATAGAAAGAAACGTTTGTATGTAAGTTTTCGTACCTAAACAGTTTTTATTTGGCAGTGGGCTTTCTGTACGGGAGTACTTTTTATTGTTCAGTGGAAATACCGGTGTAACCGAGTACCGGCCGATATATATACAAACAAATATCTTATGAAATTATTTACAATACCAATCCGCGGGCGGAAGGAAATCGTGCGATTTTTTCTTTTTATATTCTTTCTTGAGAAATAAATTAATGCAATGTAAAATTTTAATTTGTTCTTTTTATATTTATTGAATTGTATATTTTTTACTGTGATAGCAACACCATTTCAAATTTAGATTATTCAAATTGTATTGAACGACTGACTCATTTACTTTTATCAGTGCAAATATTTTTATATGAAAATAAATTAATAGGCGTGTTTTTATGGTTTTTATTTATTGGCATTTGCTTGAACATCTTAGACCCCTAAAAAGTTCTTCGAACAATTTTGCTGAATTTAATGAATTTCCCGAATTCATAGCAGATTCCGTCATATTCATATATGGCATTGATAGCGCTCGCGCTGTAATGATATGCGGTCAGAAAATAAAAAAATGAAAATATAAGGTTGAAAGAATTATTTATTTTTATCATCATTATACATAGTTGTCACTTATCTCGCGTAGTACACAAGCGACGAAAGCGTTCCATAGCTCAATTGACTTTGGCATGAAGTTACATTGTATTTGTGCTGCCGCTCGCGCGGCGTGGCCGGCATACACACTCGCCGATTATTAACACTATAAGCACTAACGAGGGAATCTTCCAAAATAAGAATTAGTTTAACAAACGTGAATTTATCAAAATATCACTAAAGAAGCACGTAAATCACTGGGCACCGAAGTTACTTACGAAATTTGGAGCGTTTGTAGTCGTCGCAAAATATATCAGAAAATGACATTTTTTTTCGATACATAACACGAAATATTTCTTTTTTTTTTTCATAAGATCGATTACAGTGTGCACGACTAACAGTAATTTTTATATAAATAAGGAATATTTTCATTGATCAACAAAAATGTAAACGAGAAATGACTATTTGATTATAAATAGGAGGTTTATACACGCCGATGACAGTAATTTATAACTATTCTAAATAATTATGCACTGAATCTAAAACGGCGCCAATTTAAAATAGGTGCATTTACACCTCGAAAGTTTTCCGATAAAAGAAAAAAAAACTATAATTACATAAAAAAATAGTGAATGCATTTTTACACACAACATTACACAAACATAAAAATAAATATAGATGAGATATTCGTAATACTCGCACATTCCTCCCTAAAATGATAAATAAATTCAAATCGAAATATCAAAATAAAAAAATCGACGTACATCTAAAATTACCTGTCTTTATTGTATTTTAATAATAATAATTAGTGTAGCAATATTGGAATAACAGCAAAAAGCATCTTGTATAAAGATTTCAATTTCAATATAAGTACTCATAAAACCGAAACCTAATCGATACAACGCATGTTGTGAATTAAAGTAGACTATTACTTTTTAACAAATAAATAATAATTATTAATCTATACCATTAATAAATCTAATAATCATATCATTCGCATAAGATCGAACATTTCATTTAGAATTTGATTATCAATTAATATTACTCTGTAAGGTGGTTACTTTCATATTAGCGTGCAATATGAACAACAGACTCGACTCATGCATTCCACACTATACATACTCAAAACGACGAGAGACTGGAATATGAATTTCAATTTTATTCAATAATAATAATAATTCGTGAGAAAAACAAGAAAAAAATAACAATAACTAGACCTATCGCCCGGTTCGAACATCTAAAATATACCTATAGTCGAAAAGTACATCACAATAAATACTATAATCTACTATATATATTTTTTTAATAATTTGTAATGAGACGTTTCACGGGGTGTGAGGGGGGAGAGGGGAGGATCGAAACTAGCTCGACTGTCGGTTGGGGGGTGTGACCTGTGGGTTCGAGCGGCAACCTCGACGAACGTTATCATACACTAGGGCTACCTACCGGCTAGGACGGCTATAACGTGGAAGGGGATACGTTGATGTCGTTGCGACGGAGAGCGGTGCGGAACGAGTCTAGAGACGAGCGTAGAGTGAGACAGAAGCCTCGGGAGGCGGGCACCAGCGGGTACTCTGGCGGCGCCACCTCGGCCTCCGGCTGCGGCTGCGGCTGCCCGTTCGACAGCGCCACTAGACCTTCCAGCCGGTGACAGAGGGCGGCACCGTTGGCCCGCAAGTGTTCAAGTATCTCCTCGCGGAACGGCTCCGGTGGGTTCATTACCATTTTAGTCATAGATTGGACTAGTTTTAGGAGAACCATCTCGTTGTACATGCGCGAGTTTTCTTTGCCTTGTTGGGTGCCTTTGAAGTTATAACAATTAAATGTAAATTCAATTTTTATTAGTGATATTGATCGCATTAAAAATTAGGGCTTTTTGCCACGTTTAAAGTTAAGCTAAGCCATTTATATAGACTTAGCCCTAACTGGCCTGGGTAACTATAGTCGTAATAAATAATAATTCGCTCACCCTTTTGTTTTTCATAGCCGGCCTCGTTAAAGTAGGGCTCCGCGTTGAGGATGAGCCCCTGCAGCGACACGATCACCTGCAGCAGTGAGCTATCCTTGCCCCACACCTCCACGCCTCGTCCCGACCATGTACCCAGCAAGGATACGCACACCTGCCATTTATTATATATTTATTTTACCACCCCACAGTTTTTTTTTTATGTCAGAAGTCTGGCAAGCAGGCAGGTGGTCCACCTGATGGTAAGTGACTACCGTCGCATATGGACATTAGCAATACCATTAGCAGTACCAGATTGCCAATGTGTTGTCGACCTCTATAAAGGAAGGCAACTTGCTCTTAAGTGCAGTTTTCTCTATGCTTGACCAGTCTCACCATAATAAGTGATGATGTGGCCGAAGGTGGTAAGCACACAAAGCCTTAGGCGCTTGGTGACAAACTTACCAACGTAGCCAGCCAGGCGGGTACTACATAGTACCCTACCACTGTGCTATGGTTACTCACGATGTTTTCCTTTACCCAAAGCTCAAGCTCATTGTAGTTTTCGAACCCACGACCTTCTTCACGGCATCCGACATCACTACCACTGAGCTATCATCGCCTTTCACTAGCATGCTTAGCATAAAGTAGCCTACGTTCTAAAGCCTTCGTACCTTGCCATCTTCATACAGATTGGGGTTGAGTCTGTCAGTGCAGTACGAGTGGTAGTGACAGAGTGGCGGTGCTCGCGGGTATTCCCCACCAAGCTGTACGTCGAACACGAAGAGACCGCCCTCGTACGGTGTCTTGGTGGGACCCGCTATCATCAACGATAGAAGGTCGATGCGGTCTTCGAAGCCGCGGACCCACACCTGTTATGTAATTATAATTATTATTTATATAATTACAACTATTATTATTACAATTATAATTATTATTAATATAATTACAACTTGAAGATTTATTTTCCGAGAGATATGGTCTGCAATGAAGATATTCTCAAAGATCATCAACAGGTCATATACGGCTTAATTATTTGGAAACGCCAATTAAGATTACCTCCCCATATAGGTATTAAGACGAAGCAATATATCTCCTAGCTTTCATTATATAAGGAACTAGTGTGCAAAATTTCGTGTTTATAGACCCTGCAATTTGCTGTCCATTGTTATATCAGTCAGTTTCTTTCATATTAATAGAAGAGGACATCAAAAATGCCTTACTCCAGGTGGCAGATCACTCTTGAGCAACTTGATCTCCCTCTTGACGGCGGAGTAGAAGGTCCTGGGCTCGGAGGGCTGCAGCATGGACAGACGGAACCGATGCGCGCCCGGGGCGGCCTCCAGCACGCAGAACCCCTCGCCCACCGAGTCCTCCGTCATGCCCGCTGTCACGACGGCCTCGGTGTCCGCTCCTTCCGCACCTTCCGCCGTCGCCAGCGGCGCTGATACTGTTATTGATGGACCTGTCGCAACAAACCAGTCAACCAATACCAGTGGGATTGTTGCCGACCTCTATAAAGCCGAAATAAACCAGTCACGTCATTATCTATACTAATATAATAAAGCTAAAGAGATTGCTTTTTTTTTTATTTCAACGCGCTCTATCAGAATCTATCAGATCCAGAGATTAGCGCGTCGGTTTATAAAATTTTGAAAACATACATTTTGGCGCCCATTATCCGCCATTTAGTTTTATTTAATATATAATTTATACCCAAATGACACGCGCAATAAAGACGAATCTAACGACATATCATTCATCAAGATCGGTTCACTCGTTTAGTAGTTACGAGGGAACATAGGGACGGACATACGTACAGGTCAAACACATAAGCCTCTATTTTTGCTTCGCCGCCGTCGGGTAAAAGTTAGCGCAATGCATGAGGAAGGTTATAGGTTATCTATATCTATACTAATATTATAAAGAGGAAAGATTTGTATGTAAGTAAGTATGTTTGTAACGAATTGGCTCAAAAAGTACTGGACCGATTTAAAAAATTCTTTCACCATTAGAAAGCTACATCTTTACCGAGTAACATAGGCTATATTTTATCCCGGGAACGCCGGTGAAACCGCGTGGAAAAGCTAGTATCTAAGATATCTTAATCTTTGTTATCATTATTTCAATGCATTGTGTTTGGTGAATAAATGGATTTCTTTGTTTATTTTCTTTAATGAACCCTATACAACTCATTCTGGTGTCAAAATGAGGTGTTAGAATCATGTTAGTTTTTTGCTCAATCACACCATACTGAAAGAATTACACCCGTTTTTGAAAAGTAAACACAAAAAAACCACAAAATTTTCATTCAATCGATAAGTGCCATAAAAATGCATTTAAATTTTATATTTTCAATTTTCGCGCGTAATTTGGTAAAAACGCTGAACGTCATGTTACTCTATGGTCATGACGTAATTTGGTCTTGTAAGTACAAATTGTAGAACTTGTTGTACAAAATTTATAACTTCAATTTAGAATATCAGCATTCTAAATTGAAGTTATAATTTTTTATAAATTATCCTTTTCATTGGTGTGCTGTTCCTGAATGCGCATAGTGTAATAATAATAATACTTCAGTTGACACTTTTTAGTTAACTTCCAGCACCGTATGACGTCATATAATGGCGGCTACTGTTTCGCTTGTTTAGAAACAGATTAAAAAAACTGAAAACTGAAATTAATGTTAAAATTAATTAAGTTATTTTATGAACTAAAACTATCATTTTCCGACTGCTTATTGCCCAAGCTATCAAAAATGTATATTTTTAGATTTTTTCTCATATAGAGTAAAATACCCTATTGTAATGAAACTTGGCAAATAGATAATAATCATAATAAAATAGGATTCTTTATATGTTGGCAAAATATTAGGTCCCTTGGGAACGCAGGACGGAAGCTAGTTAAAGTGATTACGAACAAATAATCGTGAAAATAAATATACAATTGCTATAAAAAGGGTTCACACATATAAAACCAACCGTATAAAAACATTTAGATGTATAGCAAAATATAAAATAGGTCATACCATCAGTTTTAACAGCTGTAGCGGTGGTGGCATCCTTCACATCGCCACAAGATACCACTTTAGTTTCACCACTCTCCTCCTGGTCAGCCATGCTCACCACCAGAGCACCGTATTGACTGTGAATAATTAAAAAAAATACAAATAATAAATAAAATATTTATATCAATACATGTTTTGTAAGTCACGGTGACCTAATCATGTCAATAACTTCTACAGTAGGTAATTAGTAGCGAGTATTTGCTATTGTTTTTGTTTGTGACGGATGCACCTCATTTAAATATGAAGCGATTACAGATAGACTGTTTTTTTAATTTTATTTACTTAATTACACAATACTTTCTACATAATATAAAATTGGTTTTATAATGATGACAATGAAATCATTAAAACTATTTTTTTTCTGAGGTTAAACAGAACGTAACAGTTCATTTAGAGGAGGAGAAGACAATAGAAGATATAAAATCTACTGTTTTTTATTTAGTGTTTTTCTTTTTTAATTAGGTGTCGTGGGACTTAAACGAATTGCACGTAAAATCGAAATACGTGGCGATCATCCACGTAACTCATTGTCAGGCGCCGCAAGTGTGTAACGCCTCGTTCGCAACACATTTTTTATTTATTTCACATCCCAAACGTGCGTTAAATAATAATTTTTACATAATAATACGACACAAAGGAGGGTCGGTCTTGTCGCCGCTTTCAACCATAAACCTAATACGGTCTCACTACTTGCGACGTATTGACTAATCTATAGCTGTGGAGAGCATATCTACTAATCAATTTAATTGGTTTTGATTGATCGATTGTTGAGACCTATTTTTAATGAGATGGATCGGACCAATCAATCGAGTATTATTATTATAAATCACACTGATTTTTCATGCAATAGACATCTACGCGGTCGACATTGTTGATCGTGTGGATTTAATAACTCTATTATACGTAAATCATGTTTCAACTAATCATATTTTACACTAAATATCAAACACATCTTCGAAGAGACAAAGTATACAGGGTGATTTTGTTATCACTGGCAATACTTGCAGGGGTGGAAGTACTCATCAATGTGAACAACTTTTATTATAGGGCTAACTCTGATATCGAGTAAAATAATACGGTTGCTTCATACATTTTGGTCGAGTAGGTATTGAACTTTTGTATGGAACAGCTGATAATTTTTTCATGATTTCACAGTTAGTCCCATTATCAAAGTTGTTCATTTTGATGAGTACTTCCTTGCAAGTATTGCCAGTGATAACAAAATCACCCAGTATATAAAACTTAGTCTTAGGTTAGAAAGTTATATTCCGATGTAATAGTGCTGCATAGATGGGGTAAGGATCCTTACAGAATGAGACAGTATCAACATGGAACATGCACAAATACTTTTAAATAAACAACATTTTACAATATTTTACAGGGAAAATTACGCAAGACTTACATTAAACAAAAATGTCTTTAACTATACGTGAACTACGATTGAATCAAAAAGGTTATCAACAATCAACATTTTTATAGGGGTAGTGTATCGGAAATCAGAGAAATTAAGTTACCACTTTTTACAGAGTAAAATAATTAAATAAATAAATGATAGAATACGGGATAAAATAATATAAATAAATAGCCGTACCTTATCAACTGATACAGAACATTTTTTAACTACAAACAAAACTGTGCTAACTAAAATAATGAAAATATTTTGCGTATAAATTATAAGTTCACGCTAAAATTGTGGATGTCAAACGAGCAGTAGTTTCGTAGTAACTTAACTATCAAAACGATTGTGGAAACTAAACAGAATAACAAAATGAAATAAGAATGTGTGGTACACACAGTACGGCTTTAAATAAGTCTCATAAAAAAAAGTCAAGAAAAAATGATTCTACAGTGTTAGTTTGTTTAATATAAGTATTGCGATGTTATTCGCTTATAAATTAATAAAATAGTAGACTAGGTTATAAAAATATTGTTAAAACCCATTGATCTTTGGTCTTCTTTGTAGAGAGTCGTCAAGCAAAACGCGATAAGTAGAAAAAAAAAGTTTTTGATAGTATTGTTTTCGTATTACATTCAAAAATTCGATTCCACTAATTTCGGATTAAACCACTACTGACATCATAGTCATAGAAGTACAATGAGGCAATTTTTATACGAACAATCACAACATATAGGGATTTCGTATATAGCGATCCCATTGACAAAGCAAAAAATACAAAAATGGATGTGATGCAAAGAATAAATAGAACGAAAATAATACACAAATAATATATATGACAAAAAACAAAAGCTATTTAGAAGACTGTACATGATTGTAATAACTATAATTTTATTACTTTTTAATATCCAACCCACCCAAAAAAAAAATATGTTATTTTAGATGTAAGATAATAATATAAAAATATTATAAGTAGAGCGTAGCTTTTATATACAAATACGATATATTAGTATGATGTACAGCATTCTAATGTAATGTTAGAAAACAAATAATATAGGGTTATAGGAAAGAAAATTAACAAGGAAGCTCACACTGAAAAGTGGTAGAGTAAGTTCTCCTCTTTCGCGTTTTGCTTTTTCATTAAGGTGTTAAGGAATTCGGCCAACTCTTGCGGCCTTCTCCTGTGGAAAATAAAGTATACATATTTAAATGCATAAACTATTCAAATACTATCAAAAGTGCGTGAGTGTGCATTAAATAAGTATATTTTGGAACAAGTAACAAATTTAATTTTGGTTTATTGTTTATAAACACTGCATATTTCAGAATATTTTAAGTATATAATTTTGTATACAATAAATACAAAAATACTTGGAAACAATAATTTTCTTACATACTTTATTTTTATTCATAAATCATTGATATGCATACATTTATCTTAAAAAATGTAATAGAAATGATTTTTGTTTTTTTAACGTTTATACTCGATTAAAAATCGAATTATTAGAAGCCAAACGATTGCAATCGATATTATTCGCATAAATTAGTTTAATGACGGTATTACACAAAGAATAAGCAATAAAACAGTTAGGCAATGTGTATATATACATACCGGCTTACTTCAGCGTGCGCCTTAACGAGTTGCGAGTGAATCAAGGAGCAAAGTTTATAGCAAACATTTCGAGCAGTTCCGTCGACATCAGTCGACTCTGCGGACGCTGAAACATAATTAGCTACAGGAAAGTCACCTTTGTCATATTTTTAACGCACGCAATTGATATAAACTAAATATAATGTATGTCGTGGTTTAGAAGTTTAAATTTGTTGCCAAGCCAACCGGTGTATTCCGGCAACTGCACTTGAGAGCCAGTTTCCTTGTAGGTTTTGTATGTTACCACCTTCGGCCACATCGCCACATACTATGATTGTGGTCAAACAAGGCTTAACCGTCGTAAAAAATATAAATTTATAGGACTCTGCGATACAACTCACAATTTATAGAGAAAGGCAAACATTATTCAAAAATTCCAACAATCCTCATCGGAAGTAAAATATGATATTTGTTAGCACTTATAGTGCGGAAAACTTTGGCACATAGAAATAAAAATAAAATTACTGATTACTTACGATTTTCAACTGTAGTAATAGTGATTTCTTGTACAATATTTGTATCAGATCCAGACGCCTGCACTGGCTCGATATTCAGATGAAGTTGAGATTTTTTTGGAGAACCTTCAACCTGAAAAAATATAAACTGGTTTAATGCAGTAATATATGCATGAATATTTAATTGTAGATTATGGAAAATTGGATACCAGTGAATCCTAGCAGCAGTACTTGAGACTCAGTTCCCTTCTAAGCTTGAGATTGTGGTCAAACTCAAAATCAACTCTAGCTTTTTTTTTTACTCTAACCTCGCCACTATATCATTACAATGTACAGTAAAACACTTACTAAAAAGGATTGTAAGCACCAAGGAAATACAGGCCTTGTTGTTTTACGATTAGATTTGAAATACAACAACAAGAGACTCATGCTATCTCGCTCATGACATTTGTACACCCCATGACAACTAATAGTGTTATGATTGGCAAAACATATTCGCATCCATAAAAAAAAAATGTACTGTAATCGTGGTAATTACTGTCGTTATTGATAGTTTAGACCAGTGTTTTTCAATCTGTGTCAAACCTTAGTCGGGGGGTCGCCGGCAGAAGGAAAAAGGCAAGGTAGACTACAATAAAAACACAATTTTAGTGAGAAGGATGGGCTTGTTTAATTTTCAAAAATGTATCAATTGGTGGTGCTATTTTTGAAATAAAGAAAATCACTATCGTAGTCTTTTAAATTATAAATTCTGTCTGACAAGGGGGTAGCCAGAACTTTTCAACCTGTAAGGGGGTTGCGAAATCAATAAGATTGAAAAACACTGGTTTAGACATTACCTCCATAGGTTCAACAGTGACATTAGCGGTGAGAATATGCCTCGGTCGGTGTCGGTCGTCGTCCACAAGCATGGCGTTGGTGCCGGCGCGTGCGTCAGTGTCGGTGTCGGCGTCGGTGACGGTCGGCGGGTCCTCGCACTCGCACTCGCAGTCGGCCGCGTCGGCGTCGGGCGCGTCGGCCGAGAACAGCCGAGCGAGCTGCTCGTGGACGCGACGCTCGCCCGCGCGGGGCGTGCTCGCGCCACGTTCACGGACGCGCTCTAGGAGACCCTGGGTCATACATAATAAGACATTAATAATTATAATCTATCTATCTGTATATATTCTTCTAGAAGAGTTTTTTTGTTTGTTTAATCTTTGGAACTAGCTGTCGGATTTGAAATATTCTTTCTGCATTTGATAGTCCAATTCTTGAGGTTTATAGGCTATTTTAGGAAACCGCGGGGAACAGCTATTTTAATATACAGCAAAACAAAATAATTAATAAAATATTGTGTGAAAATCTATGTATATTATTCGTCTCGATTAAATTTTTGCTAACACCTTTCAGAGTATAATGATTTGTCATATGGGACTTATATCCAATAACGGGTCACGTTATATAAATATATGATACGTCGCAAGTCTACTTCAACGTAATAAAATATAATTATTCATTGCAAATAAATTGATTACCAAGAAATGATCTTCATGGAAAAACGATGTGCCCATCAAACGATCCAAGAATCTGCAATCCTTGTATAGGTTGAGGAGCTTACGCATGATCTGAAAAATAAAGTAGAAATTGTCTCTATGTCCATATAAAGTTCTGCAAATTTTTATCAATGGGAACATTTGAAATGTAGCGTGATAAAATCGTTTGAAGTTATAGTTTTATTCTGCAGAAGAGGGCTATTCGCGCAATTTATAAATTATGTCCTAGAGATTCTCTTAAAGATAAATTCAATTCCATTAATATTATGACTGTGTCGTCACAGTACATTTATGAAAATTTAATTTATGTTTGGAAAAATATACAAAATTTTCCTAAGAACAGCGATACTCATAGCTTGAACACTAGAAATAAGCACAAACTTGCTGTACCTGTAACTCGGCTCAGCAAAGTGAGGGACTCATTCAAGGGGCAATGTATACGTTTCTATAACAAAGTACCCAAAGAAATTCAAGAACTATCTGTGTATAGATTTAAAAAATTAGTTAAACAAAGTTATTTAAGAAAGGGTACTATAAAGTTTCTGATTTTGTAGAAGACAAGAATGCATTTAAATGAAATTTTCGCTACACTAACTATTTCATTATAATTTTATAAACTTTGTTATTTGTAATTAAATAGTTACATAAATTAAATAAAAAAGAACAAAGATCTATAAAAATGTCCCTTGCTGAGTTTCTTGCCGGAGTCTTCTCAGTCCAAGTTTATTCCGAAACGGTGGTAGAATCAATTGTAACGTTCATAAGTGCCTTATTAGGGCCTTAACTGAATAAATGATTTTTGAATTTGAATTTGTTGAAAATCCGTACATTTCAATCATACCCTATAGACTAACTTCGGAGAAACTTATTTTGTGATAGTTGGTGCAGTTTACCTCTTGACTCTGCAGTGTAGGATGTTTAGCGAACATCTCTTCGAGGCGACGCATGGCGACGCGGCCTCGCTCGATGTGCGCAGCCACACGCGGCTCCAGCAGCCGCGGCACCCCACCTGGCACCCCACACACCCCAACCGCGACCGGCAGCCCCGGGGTGCCCACCACCCCCACTACGCCGTCCTCCACACCCGCGCCCGCCGGCTGGTTCGCGAACACTGTTGCTACATCGTTACATAATTAGCTTTAAATGTAGTATCTAATAGTTGTATTATGGCGTAGGTGTCAGTCACTCGGTACTTTATGGACACTAATATAATATCAGTCGGTGGTAATTTAGATTTGACCTTCAGAAGTGCCCTCCAAGGGTCTAAACTAAAGAAATTATTTTGACGCTAAAGCAAAATGGTGGCTAACTTTTTTTTTGAACTGTCAACGCTTATGTAACTCTTTGGTATGTGAGCAATTCTTAAAGAATCTAGAAAAAAATGTGTAATAATGTAACTAACCGTTGTCAGTCTGCTTGGGCGTGGAGGTGAACAAGTCGGGTGTGCGCGGCTCGGGCTCGTGGGCGGAGCTCTGCGTCTCCCACGAGTCCTCGGAGCCTGACCCGTCCGAGCCCCACAGCTCGCCCTCCTCGGAGTCGTACTCGCCGACCTGCTCGTATTGGAATTATTAATCTACTGCTAATACCATTAACTCATCCTTCGGTTGTTCGTTAAAATAGGATCGACTTCATTCCACATCCTTTATTTTTGTATCGGCTAAATTCGGTTTTGACAAAGATAGATCAGCAAAACTAAATCCAGCGTAACAGTTGAATGTTCATAACTTACTTCGTGAACACCGAATATTGCCGAATGTAAATTAAAGGATGTCACATAAATATTAGAAAATAAAAATAAGTTCTACAAAACGAAAACTATTACCTTGTAAAGGTCCTGAGGCCAGCACATGCTTGTGTGTCCGTCGACCCACCACACCTTCACGCGACCCGAGGGGAAATTGTCAATCACCTGATAACGAAACAATGAGACAATTTTATTGAAGGCTAGCTTTTCCGCGCGGTTTCAACCGCATTCCCGGGATAAAATATAGCCCATGTTACTCAGGGATAATGTAGAATTCTAAAAAGTGAAAGAACTTTTAAAATCGGTCTAGTAGTTTTTGAATTTATTCGTTAAAACAAGAGGAAAGATTTGTATTTTTACAAAAATACAAATCTTTCCTCTTTATGATATTAGTATGATAACAAGACCCTAATTTCACGGAAGGTACTCCGTGAGAAACATCAATCCGAAATTTTACTCCACCTATAAAGGTTCTTCAATTAATAATTATTGAATAGTCAATTATCGAGTGGTCCCTGAAGGTATAAGGAATTCCCTAGGGGTGTAATTGATATATACCTGTCCAGCAGTACAATTGGCATCTTCCCCGGTGAAATTGGCAACCCTAATGACTACAGTCCCGGGCCGGTATTGAAAGTCGGGGTGGTCTTTTAGATCGTAAACGCTCATCTCACTCTCGTGTAGCATTTGAGGCCTGAGGACGATAACATGTAATTGTAAAAAAAAAAAAAATTACGAGCTAGTAAGTACTGGAAGAAAAAATAATTTCGAATATCGAATATTTTTATGAGAATAAAAATGTCGCCTAGCACCTATACTTGTTACGGCAGCTGCACTTGAGATTCAGTTTCCTTCTAGGTTTTGTGTGCTTACCACCTTCGGCTACATCAACCTTTACCACGGTGAGATTGTGGTCAAACAAGCCTATTCTAATGAGACCTGTAAAGAAACCACAACCTTTTGAAAAAGGGGTTTATTTAAAACTATTATAGTAGTGTACTTACACGGGCTCGTCAGCGCTGGTGTAAGTACGGTACCAGTGTACGATGGCGGTGCGGCCGTGGTGGTCGACCCGCTGCACCACGCCGTACTCTCTGTGCTTCAACTGGAAATAACACAATATGTACCTATATAATTTTTTTTTTGTTCAAAGCTTCATTAATCAAAAATGGAGTGTTCTAGGTTTTCGGGTTCTCTGAATTTGATGCAAATTTTAGTTTAATTTGACTTCGGCAAATTGAGTTTTCGATTCGGCTTTCGACCAAGTATGCTGCATTGTTATGGCACACAACAATGAGATATTAGAGGACAGTAAAAATTACATAATAATTCTTTAAAAAATTCAAGTTAACATACCTGTTGATTTTCTTCGACATTTGCTGCACCACTAACGACAAAGTCACCCGGGAAGCATTCCTGGCCGTCCAGGTGATGGATCGGATATAACTGAGTTGACGGTATACCCATTTCAATGGTCCCGTCCTGTGGAAAAATATACATTTTTTTATCTGACGACCTGTAATATCGTATTTTTGGAAAGCATTGTCTACCCAACCTAGGTGGTATATATTTAACCGTCTTCAAAAAAATGAAGGCGGTTCTCAATTTGGGTTATTTTTATGTTTGTTACCACGGAGCTCCGCAGATTTCTAATCGGAAAATTATTGTTTATTAAAGAGGTTATATTTCCAGATCGGTCCCATATTTATCAAAATCCAGTTCTGATGTTGGAATCCATGAAGAATTGAGAGAACTGCTCAAATATCACAGGCATACACATAGTGATTTTGGTATTTTAAGTAACAAATCAATAGTGTCCGATCGACGGAAAATTCCTGGCCGAAACTATTAAATATCTACCGTTTTAAAACTATTAAATATCCATCAGCCACCAAATATCGGCCAGCGCATGTCCACAAAGCAATGTGAGTGTGTCGATCGCGCTTTCGCTCATTCGTAACAGTTCGTTCAATTTCAGCGCTTGTTTGATACCGAAGCTTCGGTTTCGGTTGGACACAACAAATTAGGCATTTTTTACTTGATGATGTGGCACACAAATGTTGGAAGTTGGTATGGTAGTAGGGTAGGTTTTGTACAGTCGCGAGCATAAATATATATACACTTAGTAAAATTCTGAAGCGTTTTTTTTTGTGAAATAGCAACTTTGAGATAACACCTATACAATAATAGTATTGGTTAATTGAGTATATGTTTATGCACGTGACTGTACCGTACCTGCCAGACGACGTTGGCCCGGCTGGTGGTGTGCAGCGTCTCGACGACGACGCGGTCCTGCGCGCGCGGCGCACGGTGCGCTTGAGTAATGGTAGTAGTGTAGGTACCGTACCTGCCAGACGACGTTGGCCCGGCTGGTGGTGTGCAGCGTCTCGACGACGACGCGGTCCTGCGCGCGCGGCGGCGGCGCGGGCGGCGCGCGGCGCACGGTGCGCTTGAGTAATGGTAGTAGTGTAGGTACCGTACCTGCCAGACGACGTTGGCCCGGCTGGTGGTGTGCAGCGTCTCGACGACGACGCGGTCCTGCGCGCGCGGCGGCGGCGCGGGCGGCGCGCGGCGCACGGTGCGCTTGAGTAATGGTAGTAGTGTAGGTACCGTACCTGCCAGACGACGTTGGCCCGGCTGGTGGTGTGCAGCGTCTCGACGACGACGCGGTCCTGCGCGCGCGGCGCACGGTGCGCTTGAGTAATGGTAGTAGTGTAGGTACCGTACCTGCCAGACGACGTTGGCCCGGCTGGTGGTGTGCAGCGTCTCGACGACGACGCGGTCCTGCGCGCGCGGCGGCGGCGCGGGCGGCGCGCGGCGCACGGTGCGCTTGAGTAATGGTAGTAGTGTAGGTACCGTACCTGCCAGACGACGTTGGCCCGGCTGGTGGTGTGCAGCGTCTCGACGACGACGCGGTCCTGCGCGCGCGGCGGCGGCGCGGGCGGCGCGCGGCGCACGGTGCGCTTGAGTAATGGTAGTAGTGTAGGTACCGTACCTGCCAGACGACGTTGGCCCGGCTGGTGGTGTGCAGCGTCTCGACGACGACGCGGTCCTGCGCGCGCGGCGGCGGCGCGGGCGGCGCGCGGCGCACGGTGCGCTTGAGTAATGGTAGTAGTGTAGGTACCGTACCTGCCAGACGACGTTGGCCCGGCTGGTGGTGTGCAGCGTCTCGACGACGACGCGGTCCTGCGCGCGCGGCGGCGGCGCGGGCGGCGCGCGGCGCACGGTGCGCTTGAGTAATGGTAGTAGTGTAGGTACCGTACCTGCCAGACGACGTTGGCCCGGCTGGTGGTGTGCAGCGTCTCGACGACGACGCGGTCCTGCGCGCGCGGCGCACGGTGCGCTTGAGTAATGGTAGTAGTGTAGGTACCGTACCTGCCAGACGACGTTGGCCCGGCTGGTGGTGTGCAGCGTCTCGACGACGACGCGGTCCTGCGCGCGCGGCGCACGGTGCGCTTGAGTAATGGTAGTAGTGTAGGTACCGTACCTGCCAGACGACGTTGGCCCGGCTGGTGGTGTGCAGCGTCTCGACGACGACGCGGTCCTGCGCGCGCGGCGGCGGCGCGGGCGGCGCGCGGCGCACGGTGCGCTTGAGTAATGGTAGTAGTGTAGGTACCGTACCTGCCAGACGACGTTGGCCCGGCTGGTGGTGTGCAGCGTCTCGACGACGACGCGGTCCTGCGCGCGCGGCGGCGGCGCGGGCGGCGCGCGGCGCACGGTGCGCTTGAGTAATGGTAGTAGTGTAGGTACCGTACCTGCCAGACGACGTTGGCCCGGCTGGTGGTGTGCAGCGTCTCGACGACGACGCGGTCCTGCGCGCGCGGCGGCGGCGCGGGCGGCGCGCGGCGCACGGTGCGCTTGAGTAATGGTAGTAGTGTAGGTACCGTACCTGCCAGACGACGTTGGCCCGGCTGGTGGTGTGCAGCGTCTCGACGACGACGCGGTCCTGCGCGCGCGGCGCACGGTGCGCTTGAGTAATGGTAGTAGTGTAGGTACCGTACCTGCCAGACGACGTTGGCCCGGCTGGTGGTGTGCAGCGTCTCGACGACGACGCGGTCCTGCGCGCGCGGCGCACGGTGCGCTTGAGTAATGGTAGTAGTGTAGGTACCGTACCTGCCAGACGACGTTGGCCCGGCTGGTGGTGTGCAGCGTCTCGACGACGACGCGGTCCTGCGCGCGCGGCGGCGGCGCGGGCGGCGCGCGGCGCACGGTGCGCTTGAGTAATGGTAGTAGTGTAGGTACCGTACCTGCCAGACGACGTTGGCCCGGCTGGTGGTGTGCAGCGTCTCGACGACGACGCGGTCCTGCGCGCGCGGCGGCGGCGCGGGCGGCGCGCGGCGCACGGTGCGCTTGAGTAATGGTAGTAGTGTAGGTACCGTACCTGCCAGACGACGTTGGCCCGGCTGGTGGTGTGCAGCGTCTCGACGACGACGCGGTCCTGCGCGCGCGGCGCACGGTGCGCTTGAGTAATGGTAGTAGTGTAGGTACCGTACCTGCCAGACGACGTTGGCCCGGCTGGTGGTGTGCAGCGTCTCGACGACGACGCGGTCCTGCGCGCGCGGCGCACGGTGCGCTTGAGTAATGGTAGTAGTGTAGGTACCGTACCTGCCAGACGACGTTGGCCCGGCTGGTGGTGTGCAGCGTCTCGACGACGACGCGGTCCTGCGCGCGCGGCGCACGGTGCGCTTGAGTAATGGTAGTAGTGTAGGTACCGTACCTGCCAGACGACGTTGGCCCGGCTGGTGGTGTGCAGCGTCTCGACGACGACGCGGTCCTGCGCGCGCGGCGGCGGCGCGGGCGGCGCGCGGCGCACGGTGCGCTTGAGTAATGGTAGTAGTGTAGGTACCGTACCTGCCAGACGACGTTGGCCCGGCTGGTGGTGTGCAGCGTCTCGACGACGACGCGGTCCTGCGCGCGCGGCGGCGGCGCGGGCGGCGCGCGGCGCACGGTGCGCTTGAGTAATGGTAGTAGTGTAGGTACCGTACCTGCCAGACGACGTTGGCCCGGCTGGTGGTGTGCAGCGTCTCGACGACGACGCGGTCCTGCGCGCGCGGCGCACGGTGCGCTTGAGTAATGGTAGTAGTGTAGGTACCGTACCTGCCAGACGACGTTGGCCCGGCTGGTGGTGTGCAGCGTCTCGACGACGACGCGGTCCTGCGCGCGCGGCGGCGGCGCGGGCGGCGCGCGGCGCACGGTGCGCTTGAGTAATGGTAGTAGTGTAGGTACCGTACCTGCCAGACGACGTTGGCCCGGCTGGTGGTGTGCAGCGTCTCGACGACGACGCGGTCCTGCGCGCGCGGCGGCGGCGCGGGCGGCGCGCGGCGCACGGTGCGCTTGAGTAATGGTAGTAGTGTAGGTACCGTACCTGCCAGACGACGTTGGCCCGGCTGGTGGTGTGCAGCGTCTCGACGACGACGCGGTCCTGCGCGCGCGGCGGCGGCGCGGGCGGCGCGCGGCGCACGGTGCGCTTGAGTAATGGTAGTAGTGTAGGTACCGTACCTGCCAGACGACGTTGGCCCGGCTGGTGGTGTGCAGCGTCTCGACGACGACGCGGTCCTGCGCGCGCGGCGGCGGCGCGGGCGGCGCGCGGCGCACGGTGCGCTTGAGTAATGGTAGTAGTGTAGGTACCGTACCTGCCAGACGACGTTGGCCCGGCTGGTGGTGTGCAGCGTCTCGACGACGACGCGGTCCTGCGCGCGCGGCGGCGGCGCGGGCGGCGCGCGGCGCACGGTGCGCTTGAGTAATGGTAGTAGTGTAGGTACCGTACCTGCCAGACGACGTTGGCCCGGCTGGTGGTGTGCAGCGTCTCGACGACGACGCGGTCCTGCGCGCGCGGCGCACGGTGCGCTTGAGTAATGGTAGTAGTGTAGGTACCGTACCTGCCAGACGACGTTGGCCCGGCTGGTGGTGTGCAGCGTCTCGACGACGACGCGGTCCTGCGCGCGCGGCGGCGGCGCGGGCGGCGCGCGGCGCACGGTGCGCTTGAGTAATGGTAGTAGTGTAGGTACCGTACCTGCCAGACGACGTTGGCCCGGCTGGTGGTGTGCAGCGTCTCGACGACGACGCGGTCCTGCGCGCGCGGCGGCGGCGCGGGCGGCGCGCGGCGCACGGTGCGCTTGAGTAATGGTAGTAGTGTAGGTACCGTACCTGCCAGACGACGTTGGCCCGGCTGGTGGTGTGCAGCGTCTCGACGACGACGCGGTCCTGCGCGCGCGGCGGCGGCGCGGGCGGCGCGCGGCGCACGGTGCGCTTGAGTAATGGTAGTAGTGTAGGTACCGTACCTGCCAGACGACGTTGGCCCGGCTGGTGGTGTGCAGCGTCTCGACGACGACGCGGTCCTGCGCGCGCGGCGGCGGCGCGGGCGGCGCGCGGCGCACGGTGCGCTTGAGTAATGGTAGTAGTGTAGGTACCGTACCTGCCAGACGACGTTGGCCCGGCTGGTGGTGTGCAGCGTCTCGACGACGACGCGGTCCTGCGCGCGCGGCGGCGGCGCGGGCGGCGCGCGGCGCACGGTGCGCTTGAGTAATGGTAGTAGTGTAGGTACCGTACCTGCCAGACGACGTTGGCCCGGCTGGTGGTGTGCAGCGTCTCGACGACGACGCGGTCCTGCGCGCGCGGCGGCGGCGCGGGCGGCGCGCGGCGCACGGTGCGCTTGAGCCGCTTGCCGCGCAGCAGCCGCACCGCCAGCTGCGGGGACCGCTTGCCGCGCTGCGACGCCGCCGACGAACACCGGGACGACCACGTCGCCCCACTGCCACATGACAACAACACTATTCAATATGCATGTTGATGAAACTTCAGGTCTTTCTAATTGTTTGTTTTATAATGTTTATTTTTGTGTATTTGTGTTCGAAATAAAAAAAAACTGAAAAAATAAAAATCAATAATATCCTGGAACATTCCTCGCACCCGAATATTGCCAATTATTGTCTAGCATCAAAACCTATCCGGTCGCATTACATAAGTCTTATAAAACCTAGGTCTTGATATAGTCCAGTCTCTATTTGTTATATGACGTTAGTAAATGACAAATATATTTAAAATCTGGGTTATACTCTCTGTTACCCTTATATTCGGCTTGGTGTGTAAGATCACGGCTCGTACACTTGTTTCACATGAAATTAATAGAAATTTTAATTTATTTGGAACTGTTACAATATAACTAATGTTGTGGGCTTATGAAGCAATTTTGTTGCAATAATTATTTTATTTGAAAAAAGTAGAATGGGACGGTTTTTACGTTTACCTATTTACCTTCAACACTCATCATTCTGTTCAAATAAAGAAGTATAGTAATTTTGACTAGCCTCTGTCTCGCTCCAGATATTTTGCATCACTAAAACAAGATTATAAACATACCTATCGGTATCACTGCCATCGCTGCTGGTATTCTCCCAGTTGTCCGAGTCGTCATCATTGAGGCCGATCTCGGATTTGCTATCACCGTTGAGTAGGGAGGACTCTTCGCGCGTCGGCTCCGGACTGCGGACGTGCGTTCTACTATATCTAGCCCATTTTATTATCTATTTAGTTGTAATGTCGTTTTTAAGTTGTGGTAAATAGCTGTTAAGCAAGCTTTTTTTTGCTGTTTAGGTGTATTTAAAGCTGTTGGTAGTTTAGGTATTAGGCTGTATATTTTTGTTTGGATGCTATCAATTCATCTCTCCGCCCATCTCCGCTTAGGTGGCTTTATGGTTACTTAATTAAATATAACGAGTGAAAAGGCTTAGGTAGCTGTTGATCTTTAGTTATTTAAGCATACAGGTAACTAACTGTATGTCTAATATTTTTGCGATAAGAGAGTTTTCAACCGAAAAATTAAAAATCATCTGTTGGCCCCACACTGACATTTTCTCCCGATATTAATAGATAGTGCAACTCTGCCTAAGCAATAACAAGAACTAAAAGTGAAACATCAGATTCAATATGACGCATCGTCACTTGATTTGCACACGCAAAAAAAATACGCTACCACCACATCATGTAATAGGGTAGTGTCCTGGGTCAATACAAATTAATTCTAATTAAGTCGGTCGGTAAGATTGAAAAAAAAACAATTTTTTTGCTTTATCAAAAAAAATAATAATATATATATATACAAAGTTATGTCGTCTTGTGACGTCACTCCATGGAAAAATTTGTACCACGGCGTGACGTCACGCGAAATTTCAACGCACTGTATCCTCGTCATTTTTCGTTTAGGGAACAAAATAAAAAATAAGTGTCCAATATTTTTTGGTAATATAACTGACGGACTAAACAGATTTTTTTAGGACACTACCCTATTAAATATATTAGTCTTTAAATGACATAAGATGCAATGACATCATCGCAATATTACATAGCTTTTAAATAATGAGTAATATTTTTTTATCCTCAAAACAGGTATGACATTTTGTTTTGCTTTTCTGTGGCGTGTGCTGGTAGCGCCATCTATTAATCTTGTATTGTCAATAATACTGACAATATAATTTATAATCAACCGTGACGCTATAAGGTTCGAGATTCAATGCAATGCTGTTCAGACGGCAAATCAGTTTTAACCAGCATTTTTTTTTTCTCTTCACAATCGCGCAAAAAAGTACATTAGCTGCGCAGGTATGGTCAGCAACATAATTAGCTGAACAGACCATGACGGAATCCATGACGTAGAATATAGTATGTAGGTTAATGTAGGCGTACATTAACATAACACCTGTTTACTATATCATTCCAAATTATTACAATGTACCTACAGGTGTTTTGTAAATCTAGATCTGTTCAACTACTTATGTTTATGGTTGTACAACCGTAAGCCATATAAACCTTATATACCTGATCCCAGAATCGTTCTTTTCCTCAGTAGCGGCGTCCTCCTGACTGCTCGCCATCGGCAGTATCATGTCGCCGATGGGCTCTATCTTGATGCTGGGACAGTTCGCGTCCGTCTTGAGAGCCTCATCGAGAGATTCTAACTTGTCTTCTGATGTGTCAACTTCCATATCGTTCTAAAAACAATATTTATATTTAGTTAATTTTTAATGGAGTGCAGAGTTCGGGTATTGACTTAAATACAAACAATACTATCATAAATAGAATAGAAACTCTTTATGCAGAATACACTTGCTACACTTGTGTGAAGAAACGTCACACGGGCACGGAAAATGATTCTCAACGGTTAACGCCTAAAGGTACTTTTGTCGGTTTTATTTTATCTCTATCAACAACTAAACGGTTTTATGCAACAAAGGTTTTTAAGATCGGTTTCGTCGAATAAACCGGTTGAGCGGAAATCTAGTGAGATAGTATTAAGCTACACTTACATCAGCTGTCTTCAGTTTGCGATGTGAAGAGGCGCGCTTCTTTGGTCTCGAAGGCATGTGGTCTGTGGAGTTGGATTCTGTTTTAGAAGACTTCTTGGTTGGCCGAGTTTGCTTGCGAAGGTTCCTATAGAATTTACCTGGGGAATGAAAAACAATGTGTCATGTCAGTCTAGTGATTGCTTGGGTTTGGGAAAAAAATAAAATACAATATGCTTTAATTAATCAAATATACAGTACTATAATCACTAATATAATACACTAGCCTTTTGCTCTGCGGTTTCACCCGCGTACCCCTATTTTACCCCCTTAGGGGTTGAATTTGCAAAATCCTTCCTTATTGGATGCCTACACTGTATGTATAAGGTATGTATGTGCAAAACTTCTAGTCTCGGAGTTGTACTCTTTACTCACTTTGTTGCTTCCTCCACTGTTTCTTACTGACGAATGTATCTTCTGGACTAATAGTGAGGAAGTTCCTATCACCAACCTGCAGCGTACATGGTTCAAAGACATTCAGCAGCTTCAGGTTTTTCAAATCATCACCTGAAAAGGAATCATTATTCAGACATCAAATAGACAGGCTTCATAAGATAAACGTTATAAGGATTAACATTAATATTTGGACCTTATCAACATATATTTATGACATAATTTTACCTTCGACTAAGAACTTTGGTTGCTGCGGCGCGGCCGAGTCAGTGGGATGCGTGCACAACGCGCGGCACTGCCAGTGGACGCTCACGCTTTCTGTCACCACTGCTTCCACCGTGAACTGTGCAAATATTAAAACTATTTTTTAATATAGATCATAAAATTACCATGGCAGATCCCTAAACAACTTCTTTGCTGTTGAACACAGGCCCCCCATTCTTATCTAGCCAGGTCACTAACAAGAGCCAATTTTTATCAAAATTATTTTTTACATTTTCATACAATTACTATTAATAATAAATTATAATACATATTGGCAATTCCACTTGCATGTCCATAAGCAACGGTAGTCACTTACCATCAGGTTAACCGCCTGTCGGCTTGTCAGCTATATATGCCTGAAAAAGTTGCCTACCTTATGATCATGCATTTTATGTTTCCTAGCGGCCTTCATCTCTTTGCTGATGTGAAGCCAGTTAGCGTTATCCAGCGAACCAAGCGGCCCGTACACCACCTGTCCCGGGTAGAACTCTGAAGAGGAGTAGGGGGTGGACCGGCGGCGGCGCATCGAGTAGTCTTCGAGAGGACATGTATCAAGGTCAGGGTACTCCAGGCGAGAGCCATCGGTCGAGACCAATCGGAGTTTGCTGTGAACCGCCTGGGAACAAAGGGATGTTAAACTTATTAGAAGTTTTTACTGAATGCATCTATAAAAAATATATTGGATTCTTCATGAATAATGATAATTATAGTTAATAAATTAAGGCGCTGCGCAAACGTAGACAATTTTGTGTCTAGTGTGGGATACAAGCTACCAGTGAATATGAAATCAGCCCTCCCTGCGCAGATGTAGACACTTTTTGTTTCATAATCACTGGGAGCTAAAACATTGTTGCTTATAATGATCCATTGTTCAACTAAATATTATATGTAACCATCACTAACCTTTGATGTCCCAACCCAGGAATCAAGACAGACAGCCAAATCCGGAGTGAACTCTTCCAATGGCTGGAGCCTCTCGCTAGCCACACTCGGAATAACATGCTTGGTGCCAACAATCTGAAGAGCAGCAGTCATGACGATGTCGCGGCAGTAGCCACGCTGGGTGTCCTTGCCGGCGATTAGGCGACGGACTACATCGCCTGGCATTAGAGATCTATCTGCTAGGCCAACCTGTTTAAAAATATACTAAATCTGATTTTATTTATTTTATAAGGACAGTCAACAAAACATACACTAAGGAAAACGATATAGTAGTAATTTAGATATTTACTATATCTATATCTAATTATAGTAGTAATTGCCAGTTAAAGGTTCAAACAATAATATAGTCTTACAACTTTGGAAACCTACAGGTATGTACAAGCGGTTGAGCTAATTAAGAGCCAGTTTCTTCTAGGCTTTGTGGGCTTAATACTTTTGGCTACATCAAAAACTTTATAAAATACCTCATGTACCTACTGAAACCATATCAGAGTACTTGACCAATAGAATTAGATTTAATTCCCGTATAGCTACTACTACTACTACACAACTATCTATAGAGCCAGTTTGCAACACTTTCACTTCAAACATTTCCGACATAATATTAAAAGTTAGCTATGGAACCTAAGAAGGTTTAGTCCATAAACCATTTTACATACTAAAAAAAAGCATTAACTGAAGGCAATCTCTTATGATTTTAAATAAACACAGAGTGCTTAGATATTTTTTGGGTTTGAACAAAGTATTGTTAGCGTTGAACTGTGGTATAGTGTTCACAACACAGGAAGTTGATATGTAAATTAGAACTAAGTTAAATTTTAATGTTGTGGTTATTGCATAAAAGATAAATAATTTGGATACCCTCATATTTTATACATGTGCATATTGTAAGCAAGCGCAATTCCAGCCTTTAAAAAAGTTTGTATGACCACAAACTTTTTTAAAGGCTGGAATTTGGCCACCCGAAAATTGGCCAAGTGTGAGTCGGACTACAAAATCACTCACAATACATTACATTCCTATATAATGGAGATGTTTACACAATTAATGATCCGCAATGGTGGATCCACGCTTGATCATAAGGTCATCATTTGTCCACCAGGAAAAAGAATTCACCCTATTACTTAGTCAAATTAGTTGTAATGTGGAAGCAAGTTAAGTGGACAACATCTACTTCTTGGCAATACCAGAGATTTTAAGTATGTAAAATATCAAAAAATAAAATATACATTTAAAGTCACTAGAGCAGTGCTAAGAAAATATTAACCAATAGAATAGCATAAAATTTACATCTTGTAAATTTTATGGTAGTTTCAGAATATGGAACTGAATCAATTATTTTACAGCAACCATATCTGAAGCAGTGAAGCCAGTACATAGTTCTTTTGCATAAAACAATAATCTTGATAGGAAAGGCTTTAGGTACACCTCACTTCACAAAGCTAGAACTTTTTCAATGTAAATATAAATATTATGAATGAATGAAAATATTTTTTATTCAAATAGGCCTTCACAAGCAATTATGAATAGTCTGACTCAAACGCACGGTTTGGAAGGTTGCTTTTACTGAGAAGAGCCGGCAAGAAACTCAGCAATTACTCTTTTCAAAACCAACTCAGATTCATTACATCAAATTATTTATCTAGTCTCACTGACAATATGTGTGTGTTATATGACAGTAAGGGAAAAATATATCAAAATTATGCAAATTATGGATTGCAAACTTAAGCAGACCAGCCCCCACAAGCAGCACCTGTTCACAAGTATGACGCATGTGGCATTAAGAAATGTAACCTGCGAAATTGTGATTAAAGTCTGGCAAACGAAAGTAGGGACTGAAAAATGTGGGAAATTTAAAAAATATCAGCCTAGTAACATCCAAAATTTTTATGAAGTACCTGGAATAACCTGACTTGATACTTAACAAGTTATTTGTTTTTTTGTGTAAAACAATATTTGTAGACTACTGCTTGACAGCATGTGGACAAGTCCAAAAATGGGAACTTACTGTACTTGTTGTATGTAAAGTAATATTTTTAATGTGAACAGAATTTAAACCAAACACAGAAATAGTTTTTGTAAAATCATAAATAATAATTACGAATACAAACAAAGTATCAAAATCTAAGCGACAGAGATTGACATAAATAAAACATTGCCATATGAAAAGTTTGCAAATAATTAGAGTGTCTACTTTCATTTGCCAGACTCTATGAGCAACTGAACTTTCCATTAGTTTGACTAAAATCCTACAGAGATATCCTATACGACAAACAGTTGATTGACTTAGGTGCATGAATATATTATGAAGCTGAGACTTTTTAAATTTCAAGCAATTAGTGAGTTAATACTAGAAAATACTTTATTCACTTGAGCCAAAGGAAAAACATCTCATAGCAAGAAAAATAATTGTTTAATTACCTCTAGTTCCATTTCAATGAGATCCATAATAAGAAGGTAAATTGTGAAGATATGAACTACTGAATATAATTATTTTCCAGAACTTGCCCTAGTTCAATCGGAATTCCGCAAGCTGAGCTCTTAGCACCACGAGATGAGGATTTGTGGGTAGGTACTACATATCTACATAGTGTGACTACAAAAGTAAGAAACTAATTTCTTCTTACCCTCAATTAGAACAATAAATATGTAATGTTGAAGAATGGTCTAGCTACCTAGGGGTTGTTGTACTCATAAATAAATTGGATTAATTATTTTCCAATACCATTGGGCACCTGGTCGAAAATTATTACATGAGGCGAGAATAGGCTTTTTTTATTACTCGTTGCTTACCGTCTTTTCGGATATGACTCGTTCGGTGCCGGAAGGATGCCACACAACGCGAATTTCGCCTTTTTGTATAGGTGTTTCAATGTCGCTCTCTTGATCGCTGGAGTTCGCTTCGTAGTTTTCGAGTACGAGACCGAAGACCACTTGACCGCGATTGTTGATTTTATACACTTCATCCTCGTAAAAATACTGAAAGTCAGTCGGCGAACCTGGATTTTGCCCCGCCATATTGACGGGAATTATCTAAAGACACAAATAATTTTGTTTTTTACGTGATTATGTTCTTTCTGACAGCTGATTGCAATGTGTGGCGCATGCGTCAATAAATTATGCAACTAAAGCGCCATCTCGGAGCTGAATGCAAAAAATAACGTTCCTTTGCACGTCATTATTAAAAATAAATACAAAATCGTCGCTCAATTAATTTCAAACGTAATTTACATGCAGATTACAACTTTTTATTTTTTAAATGAAGATGATCGCATTTAATATGATTTTGCTATTGATATTCCAATCACAGTTTTAATTTTAATAATGTGACAATACTAAACTGTTTCTGGATTAAATGGAACGCGCTAACGTTTCGTTTAGTTAATTCTTGGTTAATTATTTTTAAAATATTTACGTAGGTAGGTCCTCAAAGAGGTTGGTTAAATTATTTTTATGTAGTTACTTATCATTTTCATCGTCTTAATATGAAATCATCCCTTTTTATGTATTCCGCCCGTATCTAGCAATAACCTTCCTTGTCCGTCCAAGAAATATAGTTAATCCTAGGAACTCGCTAAACACTTATTAACATTAGCAAAGACCATCAAATTTATAAGATGGTTTTTGACATTAGGTACCTACCAACTGAAAAAAAAAACTTTAGTAATTTTCAACGAAAATAAGCAGCTCGGTCACGAATTTGATCTACCTACTACAATAGCGCATACAATACCTTTGTGCATATAATCTACCCGGCAGCCTAGCCGGCCGGTTGATGTATAAAAGGCAACTTTACATAATTGATATCGATTTTGAATCCCAAAAAACCAACACCATTTAATTTGATAAACTGGCAGGTTGAGTGCTGATTTTAACTACTAACGTTATTTTTCGAGGAGTACGTACCCTTACCTAGATTCTGATTTAGAATCGAGTTAGGTATTGTCTATCCTTGTTGTTATTTAGTGTACAATCCTTTGCCAATACCTATAGGTACCTAAGAGTTATAAGCCTATAGGTACGTCTCAAATCAATAATGCTTGGCATCGTATGCCTAGATAAGCTCACAGTATTCAATTAATATTTATGAGTTTAGAATTAATATCTATCTACCACGGATGTAAAAAAAACTACCACTTTCTACAACAATTGTTTGTCTTCGCCCTTCGCACAGCGTGGTTTCCACATTCCAAAAAAAACTAGTTTAAATTTCATACCTATTCAATATTAATACCTAGGTATCGATTATAATAAAATTGTGTAATTTATAGGTACCTACTTAATAATGGCAACGTAGAATGCTTAGTAGATACATTTTATACCAATGAGTTCTCAATCATGTTTTTGTAAGACGTAGGTACCTACTTACACTATGTTGCAAGAGCCCATCAAGAGCCGCTCATATTGTAATGTCACACAGCTGTGACGTTAGCTCGAGTGCCGGTGCTATTCTCGTTTTGTCGGATCAATACTGCGTTATCAACATAGCTATGTAGGTGTTTACATGCGCGTAGTATACACACGGCTTCGCTTCAATGAGGTTGTGTTGATAACGCAAGACGCAGTTAAACTGTGCTCTATAATTAAGGAAATGTGAACATATCCAGCTACCAGCATGCCGCTACCAGAGCTTTTAAAACGTGCATCCAGCTACTTCCTCGGCTTGGAGTTTGAGGACAGCGACGAGCCCATCGATTACGTCGACAACGAAATATTGTTTTGCAAGAACAATGTGTGCGTGCATCCGCCGACTATCGCCAGGCACGAATTTGACATCGTACACCATCCTGGATACTTGACAGTGACGACTAAAGTTTTCACAGACCAGCATAATAACGCTAAGCGACCCACACTTTTTCTCAATTGGATCCCTAATTCAACACTGCGTAGATGTCCTTCTGCTGTAGAAACTAGTCCGAGTGACGAACTTGGGCCAGCCAATAAGTTATTTAAAGCCAATGAGATAACATATCAAAAATCGCGCAATGACCTAAACAAAACTGGTAAAGTCGACGCCAATAATGAACATGCATTTTCTGATTCATCGGAAACTACCAGTCTCAACTCTAACTCTGATAAACACAGCATTAAATCCTCTGATACGCGATTCACACAAAATGAAACAACACAAGAGGAATTGTCATCTAGTTCAAAACCGACGGTGAAATCAATTGATTCCAACAAAGATAATGTATTCAAAAGCTTTGAAAAAGATGAGGTTTTTGTATACGACAAGCACGTGAGGTCACAGTCCATGACATCTGTTAACATAACGATTGCTAATCCAACAATAGAGAATGTTGATTTAACACCGGATTCAATTTCTGGCGATAGATTTATAAGGTCACTGTCGATGAGTTCGTGTGACGAGGGTAACCCTAATTGGATGAGCACGCCAGAGTTTTTGGCTTTGAAGCACAACTTGGTGTTTCCTGAAAGCGTCCAAAGTTCGCCGGTACCGCAGAGAAGAGCACCATTGAAATGCCGAAGGTATTCTAATCTTTATCATTAGATACTCAATACATAGTAGGTAACACATTATATTATGATAGGTAATCGTTGTTTTACAAACATTTGTTCTTCAGTTATTAACCCTATGAATAAACATTATTTATCATTATCCAGTCTAAACCTTGCAAATGACGATAAACGGAACGCCCTTTATTGCTTATCTATCTAACTGCCTGCAAAATCAATGAAACGGAATAGAAAAAGTTGAAGTCGGAAAGATAAGATATGCAAATTAAATTACAAAGGATAATTAACTATTCAATCTAATTCCGCCGTGAAATAGTGATGCATTTGTATTACTGTGTTTCGGTTAGGAGGGTATGGGAGCCGGTGAAATTACAGGCACAGAAGACTTAACACCTTCATGTCTCAAGGTTGGCAACGCGTGAGTGATACCCCTAGCAGGGAAAATATAAAATTGTATTTTCTTTGCCCGTGGTGTTATGAGCGTCTATAGGCTACGGTAACCGCTTACCATCAGGTGGGCCGTAAGCTTGTTTGCCACCTAACTAGTATAAAAAAAAAACAACAACAACAATGTATCGAATTACTTATGTAGTCTTTTCAAGGTTGGCACAAACAAACACGAAGAACAATGTTCTCGGGAGGAAAACTAGGAGCAAAATACGAAAACCAGATAATTAATACAGATATCTACCTACTACATAAATATATCTTTTTTTTAATACATATTTATACCTATAGTTAATTATACCCAGACTCAGGACAAACATACATACACACGACTGTCCTGGGCGAAAATCCAACCCACAACCTGTTCTGTGAACATACGTTAAGGATTTAATAAACGTTCGGTTCCTTGTTTATCTTCGGATCTCCAAAAAACATAATGTCTACTTATGTATTTTTTTTTACAACCCTTGAATGAAGAACTGTCGGCAGTCGGACGTAATCAAGGTTATTTCATTATTGAAAATATACTCTTGTCGTGAGATGTGATCATTTTGTGATGCTATCAAACCGCAAAACCGCCTGATATCCTTCGATGATATAGGTACGGTCAGCAACATCACTAGCTGAAATTCAAATTTACAAACACTTGACTAATAACTATCTTTAATATAGAAATATAAGTAAGATTTTTGTAAATCTACATCCTACTTTAGTAGGTAGATATACGTGTTTTTTAAATTTGGATCTAATCAGCTACTTTTGTTGCTGACTGTACCTACATATAAATGGGTACCTATACGACATTCCATTATCTCCCAGGTCGTATCTCCATTAACCGCACATTCCTTCAGGTTCTATACGCTAAGGAATTACTTTATTGCTTTCTCGGTCATTGATTAACACAGCAGGATACTTAAAAAATCCTCTCAATCTTAGTTATAGACTCTTATTAAATATTAGATTATAGAGTAGATACCTACTTACTCTTTCAACTGTAGAAGATGGAATTTTAAAGTTGTGTGATAATTGGGAGGTGGCGTAGGTTGTTGTGGTCAACAACGACGCCCAAAGTATATTAATATCCTATCCCAGAGCATATCATTTTCAGACCTTCTGTTTTGTTATCAAATATACATACCTACTTTGACCCAATTTAATTATCTATAACAATAAGAGGCAATATGCGAGGGGATATAATTAAGTTCTCGAACGAACCTATCTATTACATAACACTATATGATATTACAGACTAGATTGAAAATGCCATGTTACCCGATTACGCAATAACGACGTACTTATTATGGGTAACTATGAATAATTTCTTGGACTTTCTCGACCCACTTTAACTGTGTAGGGTATGATTACACTTGGCATCAAAGCCTTTAATACTTACATCGTAATTTTTAAATCCATCATTGTAATTTTTCAGGTTTTCCGTAGATCTCAGTCAAATGCGGTCTCTTCGGCTCTTTTTCAACGACGATAATTGCACTTGTGGACAGTTAGTGGTGGCTTCCAGAGAATCACAGTATAAAATCCTACATTTCCACCATGGGGGGCTGGATCACTTAGCCCAAGTGTTACATCGATGGCATTCCTTGCTGCACAGCATCAAACTTACTCCAGGTAAGATTCTTCATCATTGCAGCAGTTGGTCAATAAACTTAATATCTTTAATGTTGTCTTTAATAATTATCTTTAACAGGTTCCGAAGAACCAAACCTACCATATCGACATTTCATGGTTTGCCGCCCAGAAGTACAAAAATCTGAGCAACATCCAGAAGAAGGAAAGGTACCTAAAATCACGCCGGAACTATTTTACGGTAAACTAATGAACGGTAAAGGAGTTATAGAAGATGATCTCTTCTTGAGAAAATGCGTGTTCTTCGGGGGACTTGACAAAGAACTAAGAAGAGAAGTATGGCCGTTTCTTTTACATTGCTACCCTTACAATTCCACATACGACGAAAGAGAGATAATCTTACAAATGAGGTCTAGAGAATATGAAGAAGTCACAAGGAGACGGCTTGAAAGGATGACTCCCGAACAACATGCTGCGTTCTGGAAAACAGTCCAATGCGTTATAGAGAAAGATGTAGTTCGAACGGATAGAGGAAATCCCTTTTTCGCGGGAGAAAATAATTATAATATAGAGATAATGAAGAATATTCTGTTGAATTATGCTGTTTATAATCCGATTTTGGGGTGAGTATTGTAGTGACGATCCATTCCGACCCAAGTGTATGTAATCTACCACTTTTATTCCTTTGAATCACATCTCATATGGCAAAATACCACTTATTGCTAGACAATAAAACATCGATTGTTATATTGTGGAGGAAGTTCATTGAATAGTGTGGATTTAAAACATTTTAAAATCTTTGACAGATACACCCAAGGAATGAGTGACTTGTTAGCGCCAGTGCTTTGTGAGATTAAATGTGAGGCAGAGGCGTTTTGGTGTTTCGTTGGCCTCATGCAGAGGGCTATTTTCGTTTGCACACCCACCGATAATGATATGGATAATAATCTTGTAAGTTAACATTTCCAATGTTTCTCTTGTGTATCTTTGAACATTACCTATCCTAATACATAAACTAGAAAATTAAAGTATTTATTTTATAATTTCAGAGTTACTTACGAGAATTGATCAGAATAATGTTGCCGCATTTCTATAAGCATTTAGAGAAGCACGTGGATGCAATGGAATTGTTGTTTTGCCATCGTTGGATATTGTTGTAAGTAGATACCAATCTAAAAATCGCTTCAAAAAATATACAATCACTATTTCGGTAACCCTGATCTGCGTTATGCATAAATAGTGTGTATGTAATATATCATAGTTTGAGGGAATTCTAGCCCATATCGGTAGCTGTTATATGTAATAGTTGGACTTAATCTAGGTAAGTATGTAATACATACAAAGGAATATATTAAGTATAATATACCATAGTTGGAAATAAAAGACTTACAGACAGAATTTCAAATCCTATATTTCTAAATTTATTAAATTTTAGGTGTTTCAAGCGAGAGTTTACCGAAGCTGTGGCGCTCCGTATGTGGGAGGCGTGCTGGGCGAACTACCAGACGGACTACTTCCACCTGTTCCTCTGCTTGGCCATCGTCGCCGTGTACGCTGATGACGTCATTGCACAAGATCTCAATACCGATGAAATGCTGTTGCATTTTAGCTCTCTTGGTAAGATACCTACAATTTTATATTGTGCGGCCTATACTTACGTATAGGAATAAACTTGAGTAATCTTGGATTTTTTCAGCTACTTATGTTGCTGTCTGTACAATATTAGTTCTTAGCGAACCGTGATTTGGTGTGTTGTGACAGGCCTAACTAGGGTCAACAAGAAATAATGGTAAGAAGACGGCCAGCTTTTCTGCGGGAGAATAACTCTAAGATAAACAGATAAACTTTTAAATTTTAATGTTTTTGTCAAGTTTTATGTAAGTATATCATGTCTATTTTTGTTTCATAACTACCACACTATTGCTTCTAGCAATGTACATGGATGGTCGGCTGATACTTCGCAAGGCGCGTGGCCTACTCCACCAGTTTCGACAACTGGTCCGGATCCCTTGTACCTTGGTAGGGATGTGTCAACGCTGTGGGCCCGGGATATGGGACTCCACGCACAGGCCCAGTGTTGAATGCACGGGGGCCCATGATTTCTGTGAGTATGCTGTGCAGTAAAACCGGAAGAATAATTGGAATAGAGATCAATTAAGTTTCATGCTGCCTATGAGCTGGTATCAAGTATTGCTATTTATATAATTTCATAGCTAGGTATATTCTAATCTAAGAGATTGTTAACAACTCAAAAGCGAGTCAAACCGTATTATTGCTGTATTAGTTTAGTACCTTTACCTATCTACAAATGTCTTTGTTTTTAAATTCAAATTAGTATTCGATAAATACCTATTTATAGACGGCATGAAAGTGGCTAGTCATTTTAGATTATGTATGTTAGTTATACCCGTATGCGTTTTATGACAGATTTGTTTCTGACTCTTACATATTTTATCTACAAATAGGTACCCAAATGCATCTGTCAGTTATCTACAAATTGCGATGTAACTGGTTTTACAAAATTATTGAGTAGGTAGTGATGTTATTTGACCCTGAAGGATACATTACGACAAAATAATCAATCGCCAGCAATTCGTATTATTCAAATCAAAAGGCAATGTATAAAATGATCAATTTTTATGATTTATGATTATTATTACTTATGATTTATTAACATGCCAAGTTCCATCTCAATCCATTCAGCCATTACAGTGTATTTGAGTACTAAATATACATACAAAATTTCGCATTTAAAACGCTACTCTCAAGTAAAAAAGCCTTCAAAGGTAAAAACTATCTCCCACTTAAATAACGTAATACCAAGGTAATACCTACCCACCTATGTATACCTAGTAGAATTGCCGACTCTGTACTTTATTATAATCAGTACAAATATGGACAGTATTAAAAAAGCTTTGTAAATGTTAAAATATCGTTACGCGGATGTGGGCAGAACATATCAACGCGAATATTGTACCTACTTATGTTATTAAAGATATTTTACAAAATAGTAACAAAATTGTACCTAAAAATTAATTAAATATCATCATTGTATTTGTAATATCGTACCTGTTTGCTATACGTAAAAATGTAGGTATATTAGAACCAAAATAATGTTTGGTACAACGTAGTCATATCAATGTAAATTAATAGTGTTATTAAGAGCCGAATTATGTTTAAAGGGTGATTCTAAAAATATGGGTATCGTGTCGTGTCCCTAACAACACTATGCATGTAAGATTATTCTGGGACTGGGACATTATTCCTAACACACGGCCATCTGACCCCAAACTAAGCAGAGCTTGTACTATGGAAGCCAGATAACTGATATACTACATATAGTACTTTTCTTTTGTAAATACATACATATATAGATAATTACAACCAGACACAGGACAAACAGACATGTTCATGCACACAAATGTTTGTCCTGAGTGGGAATCGAACCCACGACCTGTGACGTGATAGATAGGGTATCTTACCAACCACGCCAACCGGCCCGTCCAGATTACTGACCAGATTCATGATTTCAGCTTCAGCAAGCTACCTTTATCTGATTTATCTACAAACTGAAAAATGGATTCTCTGATAAAAAAAAACATCTTAGATCTTAGAGTTCAGTGGCTTAAAGACGCAGTTCCATTGCTGCGTAGGATGTGCGTGCACGCAGAAGTGTCCACCTTTCCACTGCAATGCAACACATGCAGTGTAATACTGGCCTCGTTCTCATCCTACTCACCACCTGCCTGCATTTATTTAGCATGTACCTACCTAGACAGTGCGCGGCGTTAAGTAGTTATTACACTACCCTCATTAGATACTCCCTAATTAGGACACTATTTAGGGAGTAGTGCGGTTCTAACTACGATTACATTTACACCTTCCGATTTCCTAATTAGGGAGTCTTTAAATAGGGTAGTGTAATAACCACTTTCGGCTACATGGGTGACGTATCCGAGCAGGCCACGCATGTGTTGGTTACGTCAGTGGTTGATCCCGCCTACATTTTCATAGAAAACGATGCTACACGTACAGTGGAGCTGTGGCTTTATTTAAAAAGAGCCGAATTAATGGTTGTTTATTTATATTATAATTTATTGTGTACTTATTGTATTCTGTACTATATTATTTACCACAATGGTCCGAGCTATCATTTAGTCAATTTGCATCAAAAAAATGTAACAAATAGGCAAACACTTTCGCTTTAAAAATATTAGGCTGTAAGGAAGGATCCGGTCGTGTTGTGACACATTCCTCCAAAGAATTCTGACTTACTTATTTAGATAGCTTTCGAGAAAAATGATTGAGAATTGTTAAATACAGTTATATTTATAACAAAATAAAATGTATTATATTATATTTAAAAATATCCTCGAAGCTGTCAATGGGCAAGGTTCCTAGCAGGATGGTGTTATTTAACGTATGTTATTTAAAACAAACATTATTTAGTATGTACAGTACCTATAGTTCTGCCTGATATCTATAGAATATGCATCTCTATTATCTATTTAATCACTTATCCTATACCCTACATTATCAATCATCTATGCAAGTTAACGTAAAATTTTATTTATATACTATTTAAAATTTATTTATTATACATATACCATACGTGAGGCTAAAAAATCCTATGTGAAATAGTTTATTTTCGCATATTGTGAATTGTTACGCGTATTCTGTGATATATAAATGATCTGCTTGTAATATATTGTATAAAAGTTAATAAAAATTACGTTTTATGTATGAAATAAAATAGGAATCATATCTATTTAGAAATAAATGTACAAGCATTCCAAGTTTCCTTTCATTTGACTAAGTACCTACCTATGGAAATCATTTATCAATGACGGACATTCGCGAAGCAGAATTTTGTTGACTACAGAAACAACACTCAACTTTTAATTAGCGCTATCAACAAGGTACCTGAACATATCCAAATGCACAAATCTATCCTTTATGTAGAAGTTTTTTGGTAAGCATCCGGGATCTATTCTATCTGTGTGCCGAATTTCATGCAAATTCGTTTAGACGTTACGTAGCTGAGAGATAACAAAGATACTTACATGCACTCAAATTTATGCATTTTTAATATTATTAGGATAGTAGGATTAAAACTTGGGTCAGAGAGTAGCCTTAGGGTTGCCGAGATAACTATAAATTCAATATCAAATAACGTAAGTAACATTTTTTTTTGTAATCAATTTAAGAACTTGGTACCACCCGTTCAGTTCTGTCTAATATATAGACGGGACGCTAACAACCCCGTACCTCGGTATCGAATTTGACCCCCTAGTTGGATTTTATATTGTTAGCCTAGAGGGCCTTATATTAGTGGTATAAAAAAAAAAAAACAACATGTTCAATGTTTAAAATCGCTTCGCAACTCTACACACGGTCTAGTGGTTTGAAATACTTTGAAACAACTACAAACTAATAAGAGATTCTACGCATGATACGACCAACCAAGGTCACCTTAGAAGTTAGATTAGGTTATTATTCTTATGTAATTTTTTTTATTTGCTGACCACTTTCGGCCATATTATTATACAAACCTTACAAGCAAGCAACCTTTTTTCTATAAAAAAAAAGAAAAATAAGTGGAATGTGGCTCTTTTGACATTTCGTACTTCGGATCTATTCGCGATTGACTGCTTGTATTATATTCTCTTTGCTGCCTGCCGGCAGAACTAATGTTTTGTGCCTATGACATATGTACTGTAATCTCGACTGTAATGTATAATACTACGGTATGATGGAGCCATAAACAATAAATTGGAATTAGAATAATATTTAGATTGTAGATAGAGTAGACTATTGAATTATTATAGCTGTCCTCTGTGACTCTGTGGGAGAGAGGACTTGACGTCTTTCTTTGATATCCTGAGCGGAGATAACGATATCATTTGAATTATTAAAATAGATTGGTTCAATGTTATCTATAACACTCATTTATGTTCTTGGCCTTGTACAGTTAAGTTATCAGCAAATAATATACCCAGAGAATATGGCGAAGAATCTGCCAAAAACTATGAAAGCAGTAGGTCTATATAAGTATTTGCCAATAATTGATGTAAACAGCCTAATTGATTTGGAAGTGAAATTACCAATTTTGCAAAAATCAGATGTTTTGGTGGAAGTGAAAGCAGTCGCAGTAAATCCTATTGATACTAAACAAAGAGCGCCAAAGCCTGCCGTTGAAGTCTCTCCAAGGATTCTTGGGTGGGATGGCGCTGGAATTGTTGTAGCTAAAGGAGCAAACGCAAGCATATTTAACATTGGTGATGAAGTGTTTTTTACTGGGGATTTCAGAAGAAATGGATCAAATGCTCAATATGTTGCCCTTGATGAGATCTTAGTAGGCCCAAAGCCCAAAAGTTTAACATTCGAACAAGCTGCTGCTATGCCTTTGACAAGTGTAACAGCTTATGAATCTCTTTTTGATCGTCTATTACTGTCTGATAAAGATAAAGGAAAGTCAATTTTGGTCATCAATAGTGCTGGAGGTGTTGGTTCAGTAGCAACTCAATTGGCAAAAATCTTGGGCTTAAAGGTTATTGGAACAGCTTCCCGGACTGAAACTGAAGAGTTTACTTTAAAACATGGCGCAGATATTGTTCTTAATCACACTAAAGATTTGCTTCCACAGTTGGAAAGTAATGGATATGAAAAAGGAGTAGACTTCATATTAGTCAACTATGATCCATTCCCTTACTGGGATACATTAATGAAGGCTATCAAACCTCAGGGTAAAATATGCCTGATTGTCGATAGCAGTGGTTTAGTCGACTTGAAGCCATTAAAGGAGAAAAGTGTAACTTTAGTCTCAGAAATGATGTCAACAAGGATTGAATATGACACTAATGACAAGTTTAGGCATCATGAAATTTTGCAGAATGTTTCAAAAATGATTGATAGTGGGAAACTGAAAACTACTTTGACCAGAACTATTACACCTATCAATGCAGCCAATTTAAGAGAGACACATAGACTTTTGGAAGAAAAGCATGTTATTGGAAAACTGGTTCTATCAGGATTTTAAAATTCAAATAAACATTAGTAACTATTATACTCACTCAATGTTTTTCATTAATAAAATTCTTATTTACTCAACAATTTATTGATTTTTAGGAAATTGAGATTGATTTAAAACATTTGGGTCAAACTCCTGTCCTTTGAATGGAGAACCTTCTGCATTCCAAGCTTTCTTTAATATCTCTATGTTGCGAATTTCATCACTTGTGGGCAAGCCTTGTAATTTTCTTTCTTGATTCCATTGCAACTCTCGCACCTTAAAATTAAGCATAATTATGTTACTCTTATGTTATGATTTTTATGAACATTTCTAATTATTTATTTTTATAAAACAATACTTTACCTTTGCAACATGATCTTCAGGGAGATCATCAAGAGGTCTTGAACAGTCAATTTTGGATAAGTCAATAGGCTCCTCATTATTTAGGAACTTGTTCCACCATCGCTCTTGTACTTTTTCTGAAAAAAAAAAAAGAATTGATGAAACTTCAATAAAACAGGAATGAAAAACATTAAGAATAAAGAAATATCATGAATGAGTGCTATTCAAGTTAGCTTATACTGCTACTAATGTCAGAATGTCATCACTCACCTAAATGTATCAACAAGTTCCCTTCACTAATGCTCCAGAAGCTGTCAATAGCTTTGATTTTATATGGGAGTGAGTCTTTCAATATAACTTCTCCACTGTGTTGGCACATCACACAGATATCACCACTATTGATGGTCACCTTCAGGTTTTTAGATGATTTTATGTGTGGTGGTAGTTTAACTGTTACATCTGAAGTAAAATCAATTGAATAAGAGCCAGCACAGGCACCCATTTGAAGAGTGATAAGCATAACACCATGTTTTGGTCACATTATCAGAACCTTCTGAATATATTTCTGAAGAATGAAAAGAAAATCATCATTTCATTGATAAATGTAAATCCAAGACAAAAAAAATTGTCTCAATGAATTTTTTAAAATAAAATGTTTTCATGTTTGAATAGGAATGAACAAATAGGAAGGTACATACCAAGTTCCATGATACTTTGAGACCAGGAATAATTTTCTCTCTGTGCACCATTATAAGAATCACTATTCTTCTGTGTGGGAATGACTGGGGGTATATAATCATCTGGAATTATTTTCACATCATTTTTAGTTTCAACAGCATTTTTATTTTCATTTGGTGATTCAGCGGTAATCTTCTCATTTAGGTTGATGTTAGAAATTGATAGTTGATCTGCAGTATTAGACAATTCATCACCTACTTCATCATTCTCAGCTGCGATTTCTACTTCTTGTGCTACTGTAGAGCACATTATTTCGTTGTTTATATCAGTGGGTGTCTGACCCGTATGTGGCAATTGCCAGTTCTTGGGATCACATTTTCTCAAGACTTTGATTACTAGTTCTTCGGCAACTCCTGGCGGGAAACCCATATTTTCGTACGGACCTTCGGGAACATGGTAGAAGTCCGTACTGAAAAGTTTAAGGAATTATGCTAGGCTAGTCGCAATTTGAACGGTTGTATGAAAGTTATAAGGGCAAATTGAGGGCTTGGTAAAGTTTTGGAACTCTCTCTTCGAGTTTGGTAGAAATATCAGTGATATAATTTGTCTGGTAAACTATAAAGAATTCCAATCTTTTTACCTACTTACCGTCTTCCTAAGAAATTAAATATAGTAGAGAGAAATCCTAATAGCGACTTTTCGTTCACTAATATCATCATCAGGGCTTCGTCATATTTACTGAATACATCAGAGTCCGACATTATTTCAATTTTTCACTAAGTAAATGCAAATACACAAATTCAAACAAAAATAATAAAAAATTACAATCTCGTTCCGCTCCAGTTACATAAATATTGAAAAGATGTATTAAATAGCATGGGTATTAGATACTTATTAGCTACTCTTTCTTTAGGCAAAAATTCATAAAGAGGGAAGAAAAGAGAAATATACAGCTATGCTAAACAGCATAAATAATATATGGAATGGAAATGGAACGAGAAGTCGAGAAGTTGCCATTTTCACTTTAATGTCATTATGACAGGTAAGTCATAGACAATAGTCCGAACTGCTTCAATGCTCAGTACCTACCAAGCTTAAGGTGACGCCGCGTTAAGCTTAAAAATCTGAAATTCAACGTGCTACGTCCCGCTCCCTACTATAGCGACCTCTCATAGAAAACCCGCGTAAACGGAAAGGGCGTATGCGACAAAATGGTTTTTATTGTTTAATTTTAAAAACTACAAATATATTTCATATATCGTATGTACCAATTATAGTATCAGTTTCAATTAGTATAATGTAAAAATTTTGGAACCTCAAATCGATCCTCAATGTCGGTAAAATTGGAATCTGTTATTTTAAAGAGGTTTTTTTTGATTAATTATTTTGTGTTATAAAAGTTAACCAAGCGTGTTATGCTGTTATGCTATGAATCAAAGACATGATGAATTCTTACAATAAATTTCATTTCATTCGCTTTAGTCATTGTTGCGAAAAATCGGTATCCTTGCAACCAAAATCTTCAAGGCGTCGCTTTAAGTTAAAACTAGTTTTAGTAGGTACCTACTTGTTGTTCTGAGGTCCGATTAATTTTATTATTAGTCCGAATCGAACAGAACGAATAACAACGCTGCCAAGTGGTGAAATGTACCTATGAAAGATTTGAAGCTCCTTTTAAACAGACTTAAAAAAAGAGGTGGGTCTCAGTTCGTCACATTTTTTGAAGTGAAACTTCTTTATCGACGTATGGGAGAAATTTTTGTAGCAAATCGTCACGTTTTTCGGTTACGCGCCATGTTGCTTTTATTATGTTTTCCCGTATTTTGGAAGGCAAAGGGTTCTAGCTCAAACAGCCTAGCCATTAATCTTATTTATCTTCTTAGTTTTGAATTAATGTCTGAAATCTTAAAATATAAAGGTATGAAGTTAGCTAGCGAAAAACATTGGTTGCCATCGTCACGTTTTTCGGTTACGCGCCATGTTGCTTTTATTATGTTTTCCCGTATTTTGGAAGGCAAAGGGTTCTAGCTCATACAGCCTAGCCATTTATCTTCTTAGTTTTGAATTAATGTCTGACATCTTAAAATATAAAGGTATGAAGTTAGCTAGCGAAAAACATGGCAACCAATGTGTGTAATGTGTAATGAATCATAATATACAGTTAAATTTAAAATAAATCTACTAGCCTTCCGTCCCGCGGTTTCACCCGCGAAACCCTATCTTACCGCCTTAGGGATGGAATTTCAAAAAATCCTTCCTTAGTGGATCCCTACACTGTATAAGGTATCTTGTGCAAAATTTCATGTCTCTAGGTTGATTGATATATTATATGTATACAAATAAGTAGAATGCAAGAGGAGTTTAGTTCGGACTATTACCATAGACAAAGCTAACAAGAAGCTGATAGCTATTTAAACAACTACATTTCTGTATGTTGGTATCACTAAACCAGTTTTTTAATTTACATTCCCGCCACTTGGAGGAGTGACTTCGCTTTCGAAAGTTTCACATCCGCAAGAGAGCGGCAAGGCAAGGCAAGGCAAAGCGAGCGCGAAGTAGGCAAAGAAGTCTCGCGCGCGAACTCGGTACGCTGCAGGCGATGACCGCATTCATATGAGTTTTTATTTTAATATTGTGAGTGTGCTGTCGTGTTCTCCGTTTCGTTAAGTGTTTGCGAAAATGCTGCATAGGTGAACAATTCAAATCTAAGTGTTGTGATTGTGATAATATCCTTACTTTCCTATCTATTACTGTCTTTCAAAGGTTGTAAAAATGCCTTGCTCAGCGGTAACTTTGTCTATAGCGACCATTACGGCAATCGTGGCTGCTGCACTAATGGCTATAGCATTTTCAACAGATAACTGGCTTTACATAGAAGTAAAGCGCAGTAATATACAGGTAAGAATTATTTATTGTAAACACATTACCTACGATTTTTTATGCTGTTTCCATTTAATTCTCAAAATTAATTTCAAAATGTTCCCAAAATTGCTACTCAAATTATATTTTTCAAATTGTGAGCATATTGTAGATCGCATAGACTCTATGTATGCCATAGAGGGTATCTAGTTAGCTTAAATTTACGTATTGATTAATAGTAGAAATCATGAAGTAAGTAGATAATTTGATGGCTTTCTTCAATCCAAGACATTACATGATTTAAGAAGTACCTGTGCTCTATGTGACAACTTTGCAACAACGTCAAGTCATGTTAATATGCCCGAAGTGAAAACGAAGATCATAAGAAAGAAAGCATGAAAACATATAATCATGAACACCCTGTTTACTAAATAAACATAGATTTATCCACCCATTAGTTCATTTTATTGTTGATTGTTTTGCAGCATCGAAACAATCTTGATCATTAATCTTTATATTATATAGTCTCGCAACATTTTCTTTGATTCACTTACGAAGGTTTAATAAAAGTTGATAATGATCATTGTAACACGTATTCTTTCGAGTCCTTGTCGGGGCACCGTTAGACTAGACACGTTACGCATAAATATGCACGTATTAATGGCACGAACTAATGTGCGGGTAACTGTACTATTCCGTGAGCGACTCCTGCGCATCAGAACGTGGAGATAAACAAATTCCGATAGATAACAAAAATAATCAATGTCACGTCAATTAACGTAACTATTTTTCAGGCAGACTTGAAAATCTTCATAGCGAAGCGTTGTTAGCTTGAGGAAATGCTTCAGAATTTTATTTTAAACATATCTTCAGATACATAAATTTTTACTGAAATTATATAACATTTATCAAACGAAGATATCAAGCTTAAACGTGCTTGAAACGCATCGGAGTTTTTATCCGACAGGTTCTGTTTTCTTTTTCTTTGGAGTCGGGGTCATATTTTTTTGCGGTGCGAACAACGGACTAAAGCGTCTACCTGCGCGTTACCATAAGTGCATATCATCTTTTTGTTGTTTTTTTTGTTTAAAGGGTAGTAGAGACAAAGAGCAAGGGTAGAACGTACCCTACTAGTACCTATACCTATCTAGTTTTTAAATTTTTCCGGGATATACCTACGTAATAAAAGCGTGAAGTGACAATAATAATTGTCAGTGATATTTTGCCTACTTGTCTATTTACACATTTTTTTTATATTTACTAAAAAATATTAGGTATTAGATGGTATCAGAATTATAAAGGTAAGGTATTAATGTTCTTCATTTCCTGGAAGTAGTTTTTTTTTTTTTTTACTTTGTATAGGCTTGTGTTTGACCACAATCTCACTATGGTAGGTGATGATGTGGCCGAAGGTGGTAAGCACACAAAGCCTAGAAGGATCTGGCTCTCAAGTGCAGCTGCCGGAACACACCAATAGGTGTTTGGCGACAGATCTTCAACTTGAGGCTGGTAGCCAGCCAGGCGGGTATACTACAAAGTACCCTACCACCGTGCTATGGTATCCTCACGATGTTTTCCTTCACCGAAAGCTCAAGCTCATTGTAGGATTCGAACCCACGACCTTCGCCGCCGCTTCGGCGTCCGACGTCACTACCACTGAGCTATTATCGCCTACAAATGTATTAGAAAGTCTAGTAATAAACTAGAACCGGATAGGTAATCAATTATTTTAATTTGATAATAATTTAAATTGCTTATTTTTCCTTAATATATGTAGGTAGTTATCTAAGAAGGTACGTAAAGTACTCATCAAAATGACTGTCATTAATTAGTTTCATTTAAGTTATGTAAAGACATAAAATAAGATTGCTTGACATTTTATTCAGTTACATAAAATGTGATCTGAATTTATACCAAATCTAGTATGTATTAACAGTTGGTAGTACTGTTACATGTTATTCTATAGACGACATACGAAGTGAAAAGCTGAGAGAAATCGATCGTGAAAGTGACGAAATCTGTGAGAAGATCTCTGGACATGCATATCGTGGTAACGCTAACCAACGCGTTATTATACAATTAGTGTAAACGCGGTATCTACCACATACCAAAACGAAATTTAAGTTACTACCATAAGTGACAAATAGGAAGAACATAGGCTTTCAATTGGCAAACTCAGAAGTACTACTTCTCTTACTTGATTAATGTCCATCGAACATATTATGCAAATATCAAAGAAAGTGGCTTATGTAAATAAAAGTAGATCATATCGTACACAGGTACAAGACAGTTACATAATGTATCTTGTACATGTCATTTTTTACATGAAATTATGTAAAGTAACTACTTACTAATAAATTATAAAGGTATATTAATACAAAGTCAAGTCAAGTCAAGTACAATTTTAAAGAATTATAGTCTTCTTAATCACACAAACTGCGTTGTAATCCAAAAGTTAAAATAAATAACAACGCCATGTCTTGAGAGACAGGATGGGAAAAGGAATCAGTGAACGAGAACGAAAGGAGACGTGTTTGTTTATTATCTTACCTGCCTGCCTAGGGACCGGATGTTTATTTATCCAGCTAAAATAAACAAAGTAAGAAAAAAACCTTAGGAAAAGGTACATACATATAACTCTATTTACAGAGATGGCTATTTTAGTGTTATTGATGGATGGATGGATGAGCCAAAAATATTGAATAACTATTACTCCAGCGTGTGTGTATTAAGTAAAAGACTCAAGTTCAATTTAGTCTAAATGAATACTCGACCAATAAATTAAGTAAATAAATTGTTGGCCGTGGGAAAGGATTTAGATATCGACCTAAAATAAGCTTAACTTTCAAATAGGTTATCCCTGGGTTCCTCTTGCATGTGCACTTATATTTTAAGAGAAGCCAAGGCATCATGAGAATTATTATCAAAACAATTAAATATTTAAGTGAAGAATTCCTAAAAATCAATCCAAAGGCCTGTATGAAAAAGAAAGACTAACAAGAGGAAATTGGTATGCCCTTATTCCCTGGAGTTGTGTGAGGCCACTGATATGGGACGCAACATGCGCTGATACCCTTGCCCCCTCACACCTCCAAAATATAGCTCGGGTGGCGGGCGTAGCTGCAGACGCTATACTTTTTACGTTTGGGGTCAAAACTATATCCCTGGTGTTCAGAGGCACACAGTTTGGCTAAGGAAATGTCCAGACGCCTTTTTGATATAACAGGTGACAAAAGGGCTGGCGCTTAGGTACCTCAGGCAACGTATAAGTTTCGCATTTCAACGAGGTAACTTCGCCAGTTTTTAGGGAACAATATGCCTGCGGGTGGCGATAAAATTTTTTTTTTACCGTTAATTGCTTGTATATATTTTGTCATAATATTTGGTTTAGTCAGTTATTTTTTCTTAATTTAATTTCCTTTGCATTATGTAGCTTGAAAAACTAAAATAAAAGAAATATATTACAAGGAATTTGATATACAAGTAGGTATAAAGTTAATAATATACAGTTTGTTATCAAACTTTCAGAACCATTGCTTATAGTGTAATATAGCTACTGATTACTCATTAAAGCTAATTCCTCCTCCGTGTAAAACTGTCACCAGACTACGTCACACGACAATAGATGATTGTACAAAGGCAACCTGCTTTCTTGACACGATAGCACCTACTTCTCACGACTTCCGACACTGACTATCCTATTCCGCTTTCTTGGTTTGATATAAAAGGTAACTGAAAGTTATTAGGGGTTTATACGTCAATTTATATGTAATTTTAAATGATTCTTAAAAAATAGTATGTTTGTATGTTGTTAGAGGTGAGTGTTTAGGCTTGACTTGCCGTCAGTCGACTTAAATTTTACAACACAAGTGCTCACTATCCAAAACCATACATTGTTTTACCCATGCAAGGCTCAGGGTCAGATACAAGCCAACATCGTTAACAATTGAGTTGCAGGCAATAAATCTTTACTTTTATCACAGTTGCTGGTTTAATTCTGATCTCTCTCTAATTGTACGAGTGAATTGGTTCTGTTCTTTTTTGAGTTATAGATAGATGTCTTGACCCATATTAATAAAAAAAATCTTTGGGGTTTTTATAAGACATAAATATGTTAATTTCTACGATCTAGGATTAAAAGACAGAATTAATAGGCTTTTTCTGGGCAAGCTTTCCCCATTTTTGGCTTCGTGATCGTCTATAATGGGGCGGGTCAGTGGCCAAACGCAAGTTCAATTATTATTAGAAAAAACAAAAAATTGTGTCAAAAAAACTTCATTATTGTTAATTCAAGCATACCTATTTCAATATATCATCATGTGGCATACACCTATTATGTTATTAAATACAGTTTGCTCAAGAGTATCGACTGCGTGTGGACATTGCACGGTCAAGCGTCATTGCAGCTCATAATAGCGGGTTAAATAGTCTAGGTAATTATTCTTCAATGACTGTTACTCATTTATGACTTGAAAATTCATATTCTTGTCGTAAGAAAACGTATCCGTAAGTTGCAATAATCGTTGCTTTATGTTTCAATAATAGTTTGTCGAATTGTACAAAGATTTGTGTACAGTAGAATTTCTCTCCAAACCTTAAATACCTCATGACATGAATTGTTAAACTTGTGTAGAAATGCAGAAAAGAAGAATATGTTAGCTAACACAATTACGCCTGCGGGAAGAACCTTGGACAGTTTGTGTCAGGTATTATTATATTTTCATTTTAAGCCTATGTACATAATTGTGATTAAATGAGTATTATGCTTTCAGCCAAGCTGTACAAACCAATCTCTACTAAATAAACCATTTCTAACTAAATCTAGCTGTATCTCGTGGTCACCCACGATTGCTTGTGGTGATATCTACCTGCTTGCTTGATTGCTTATAATTTTCTGAAATTATTAGAGATTTTTATTCCGTGAATTACCTGTTGTTAGAGGCACTTTTAGAAAAACTTCAGGGAAAATATTATTTTAGTTAAAAGACTAATATGGTGTCTATGTCGTCAAATATTACATCAATGTTCCGATCAGAAAACAAATACTTAAATGAGTTTAAATCTTGGAAAGTGTGGATAATCCACTTCGCTCGTGGACTATTATTTATCATTGGCTTTCACAATCGTTATACTGCGTAGCTATGGTTTATAGTTTTTCCAGCCTTTCACTGGTCATCTTTGATTACATGATAAAGAGAGAATTTTAAATATCATTATGACAATATGTACTTAGTACATAAGATTTAAAAGTTGGTTTGCAATGCTCATTTAGTAGGATTAAAGGAAGACCAAAGAAAGAAAACCATCGACAAAAACCTAGTTTTGCCAGTCAAAACCATATTTGTTAAAAAATATTGTTTTTAAATATCGCAAATAGTTTACTAACCTACTAAATAAACGTGAAAAGAATAATTAAAAATTATTCGGATTAATTGAAACTCTTATGCTTGATTACGTCGCGTCTCTGACCCAGAATTGAAACTATGTATTTTAAATGAAACTAATGACGGGGCTTCTCTTTATATATTTTTGATCAAGCTTTTTATGCTTACATACTAGAACTTATAGACAAACTGTTACGTTAATTTAATATTATCTAATAGATTTGAAGGAAACGCATCTTGGAACGAATTTATAAATACTTACGTAAATTCTGGGTTATTATAAAAATTCGTGATATTACCAAATGGCGGGTCCTCTTTGTTTCCACACATTGCACTCTCATGATTGTTAATGGTTGTGTCATCTGGTTCTGGTTTCTGTAAAATGATTTTGCAAGAACTACTTACAGTTTAAGCTCAGCGTTTAGGTTTTGTATCTTGGATTGTATTGTTTTGATATTTTATTTTATTCTAGTAACTTGAAATTTAATTGACAATAGTAAACCTACTTCAGGGTTAGGTTAGCGGTAGCGGCATAACACAAATTTTAATTTTTATTAGGAATTTCCAGTTTTCCACAGGCGAAAAATAATAGGTTCAACGAATTCAAGTTAATATTCGTGAAGAACATTATTAGCCAAGAGCTGGTGTCAATGACTTTCTTTTCATAGATACTTGTATAGAGTGTCTTAGTAACCTAGTTCTGCTTTTGTATTACAATATATGTATTGTAGGTAAAATATATCGCAAAAAATACTGCTGACGTAATTAGCCAAAAACAATTGTCATGATTTAGTACAGCGTAAAAACCAATAGATCATTTTTTGAAGAGCTCACGTGTTTAAGTGAAACTTGTAAAACAAAGGCACGCAAAACACTTGATCACAAAATATTTTTAACGGCGACAGACATTTTAGATTGTTTATGGATGTTTGAAATTACTTTGAAAGTAAATTTACTTATAAAAGAGGAGATAAATTATTTGTGCAAGGTGCAATATGAGCAAACTAAGATAATACAATAAATGCAAGGTCAATGAGTGCAAAGGCTAGCTCCTCGTATACACAAATCCAATTTTACGTCGTTTGGGTAAAACGCGCTTCAAAAGATTCTAATCATTTAATAATTGTTTATCATTTGAAACAAACCACGTCTCAACACTGACATATCTATAGTTTTATATAAGTCCCGAGATTCACAGAAGATGGACTTCGCTCGCAACCATCAAGGCTTTGCGGCAATTGTTTTAAACACGTATCTATGTGTTCTCATATTATATTACATTACAAGCACAAACTTTTAAATGGTCAGATGATAGGACGATACATGATATCAAACAGGTGCTACTGTTGTGTGCTATTATTGGACTTGGTGTGTACGGGAAAAAATAGAGGCAAACTCAAAGGCAATAAAATTCTGTCTCTAGATAACATAATTTTATATTAGTTGGGCATACATACATGGGTGTATGTACGAGTCAAGCACGTGAGTAAAAAGTGCGATAAAAAGTGAATGTCCAAAAACATATAAATGTTTATAAACACGTATATTTTCTAGTCTGATGACTACAAAAACACATTATGACAAGACGTTGAGTCCGTATGAGTAGCACGGTCTATTATTATGCTGAAAAATAATTAACTATAATGAGTAGGTTTCTTATAAAGTACAGTTAAGCCAAAACTTAGATACGAAAAGCGTAAGCAATTAATGGCGAATTTGTGTCAATGCGCCATGTATGAGAGTGAAAATTATAGTACCTATGTGTTTTTTTGTGATACTCTTCTGTAGGCTTCGAGCTCACGACCTTCGCCAAGGTATTAGATTTCACTACCACTCAATTATCATACTTATTCAGTGAACCTATAGTTGTTTATTTAAATAAACTATGTAATATTATGAACCAAAAATCATATATTCTCGTTTAACTGTACCTAACCTACACACACGCCAACATCTTTGATGATAAAAAATGCAATAATATCTTCTCGTACAATTATGTGGCCGTTTTTCAAGCCGCATGTTCAAGGTAGGCTGGTTTTGTACAAATAAGAGTTGGCAGACGAAGTTAAAACTGTGGTTAAGAGAACATCTGCCTATTTGAGTATAACTACCTTTATATACAATACATTCTGATGATACTCTTATGTTTTTTATTGTACATTATTAAATATTAATCTCATCGGAATTTCATTCAATTACTTAAATCATTGGGAATCAATATAATAAAAATAATAATAATAATAATAAATAAGTTGTCCCAAGTAGTGAATAATATGTGGGTAGGTTAGGTATAGATATACTTATTAAGTGAACTCGATAAGTCTGTTTTCCTTTTGAGCCCTCAAATTATGTCTGATGCTCATTAAATTTACAATATATTTTTAAACGTAATCGGTTTCTAAACAGGCTACTAAATACCTAACGTTAATCCCTGTATCACTTATAGAATGCTAAGGTTCAAGTAGGTACTACAATTGCAGATCAATTATTATTATTATAAACTAGCTTTCCACCCCGCGATCCCCTATTTTAACCTCTTAAGGGTTGAAGTTCGGAAAATCCTTTCTTGATAGATACTTATGTTATATAAGGAATCTATGTGCAAAATTTCAAGTTTCTGACCCTACTTTTCAAACTATTTTTTTACTTCTAATGAACCAACCAAATGAATGTTTAAATATTAAACGGTATGGCGTTGGTTATCGTATTACGTGTTTATATGTGATACATATGGGATGGCTATCTCCCTCACTCGGCATTGCAAGGTGAGCAGGACGAGTCCCTGCCGACCGGCGCACGCGCACCACAAGTACATGAACACGACCCGCCATCCAACGCCCCATTATAAATACATTGACTTCCACAGCTGAGGCGCGTTCCTCGAATCATGTTTCTATAACAATATAAATTTATATCTATATATCTTACCATGAAATGATATGGAACCCTTGTTCAATTCAGTTTAAACGATGTTTATGATATCATGTGTCCGGCTCAAAGGACCATCTAACATTTATAATTAACTTTATTGTATCATTATTTTCTACTTAATGGAAGTAAAATATTTTTTGAGAAGAGTTTAGCTGTATTTCTTTTTAAAAATTACCAACATCTCCTAAAACCTTGCAGAAACGTAATCGTGGCAGGTAGAGTAGACCGAGTATCTACAAGGAAAACGCGTGTTGGTAGGCAAACTGTGGCTTTTATATAGGAACGAATAGCAATCAGTTTTTGTTAAAAATTTCATTTTTAATACAAGCTTTTTTTGGTGGCTGTACTTTTTGTTGACTGTACTTACATTGTCTTCCAATACACTAATGTATACCAAATATCAAGTCAATCCGACCACTGGAAGTGGGTTAAATTCATCTTGCAAGATTTCACCCAGACAAACATACATACATTGCAGTTAAATAAAAGCTTGTAAAAGAGGGAGGCCTGGGAACAATTGCTACGGGCGAGCCTATAGACATAGTTTGAGATTTTTTTTCATTCTACAGGCTTGTGTTTCACCATTATCTCACCATGATGTGGCCAAAGGTGGTAAGCATGCAAAGCCTAGAAGTAGCTGGCTCTCAAGTGCAGCTGTCGGAAGACACCGGCAGGTTTTTGGATTCTCAACTTGAGGGTCATAACCAGCCAGGCGGGAACAACAGAGTACCCTGTCACCATGCTTTGGTTTCCTTACGTTGTTTCCCTTCACCGAAAGCTCAAACTCATTGTTGGATTCGAACCCATGATCCACGAGCCTTTAGCTATAATTATGATCGATGTAGGTAAAATACATACCTTACAATCATTTCTAAATTTATTTTATGACGCAATAAAGAAACCATTTATTAATGGACCCAACAATTAACGCAAGAATTCTACCTTTGACATATGACGTGATACTCGTAAAATTTTATGTGAAATCACGACCATACATTTGTATAGCATCTTGTATTCGTACGTGCTCCATCATAAATGTACGCAAACGCGTTTAGCTGTATTTGTTTTGCTACAGAAACTATTTTAATTTGCATTAGGAATGTTTTCTAAGCGAGATTTTAGTGCAATGCATTGATGTTTATTTATATAAGGTATTGGTGAATTCCATATTCACGTTTTACTTATCAATTAGCAGTATAAAATTGTAGTCGGGAGTCTCGGGAGATACAATGAATGTTTAATATTTTAGTACAAAAGATATCAACGGGCGTCTATTTCGTACACAAGGGTCCTGGTTTTAGTATTAAAGATATCAACGGGATTAAATTTAAAAGAAGCACATTCTAGAACTTTTGTCTGCCATAAATTCATTTATAAATAATATTAAATCCGTACGTATATGGTATAACATAGCAATGATAAGTTAAATTCCTGCCTAAAGTGTGTAAGATCATCAGTTATTTATATTAATCTAATATCCAGATAATGTCGATGTACAATCATAGCTCTCCGCATAACAAAGATAAACATTTAGTTGTAAATGTAAACGTCAAAGACTCCGGAAGTTCCACATATTCTAAGCGAAAGTCACCAGACAATGGGCAAGCCTCATAATTAGCCACCAGCGCGTCGGATGTGTGGCGAAAGTGTCCGAAATTGACCGTATGTAATGTCAACGAACAGACAAGACACATCTATGTCTGTCGTCATATTGTACATATATATGTACGTATCTATATTACACAAATGTATCGCATTTTTAGCTAATCTGAAAAGGAATAGGCTCCATTTTGCAGCACGAGTTTGTAAAGCTGTATTTTGTTAATTTAAAATTACTACAACAGTGAATGATAGATTTTTACAGACGTCTAGTTTCTAATATGGATAGACAGTAATTAAGATATGGATGACGTAAAATTTACCTGTGTATATCGCATCTTGAAACTAGTCTTTTAAAGCAATTTTACTTTTACTTTTTTTAAAAGCACCGAATTCTTAATTATTCATGTCAACACACACTAAAACCTTTTCTGATTAAAACTACATAACAATTTCCAACAGTTTGCTTTTAAATAATTTACTTTCTCTACATTTCTATCTAATAGTTGTACATTTATACATAAAATCTTACATTTTCTCTGAAAGTATTATCTTCAGCAGTTAATTAGCTAAAGTAATAATAATACTTGTAATGGAAAACTACGTTATTAAACCAGTGTATTAAGTTACATTAAACTCTCTATTAAAATAGCACATACTTATATCATTGTAACGAAGTATAATATACGACTTTCATTGGACTTTCCCATAGACTAACGTCATCGGATAGTTTAGAGGAGGATAAAAACTTGGAACGATGAACTGTGGAGTTGAAGGAACGTCGCGCTTCGATAGCTGATAACTGAGCGCAACAGTGATCATGACTTAACTAAATCTAGTTGTTACTAGAGAAAAATTATCCGTGTTAAAATATCCTGTCACACTTGTTAAGTTTTTTGAAGAAATAAATAAGGAGAAGATATGGAGTGTTTATGGTTGAATTGGTGCCGTGTCCAACGAAGGAAGACTCCGTGATTTACAGCACCACACTTTAATTAAGTCACAATATAATTCACTGTCTATATATGGAAATATACATTTTATACACGTTGGTGGTCGAACAGTTATCAAGTCAGATCAAGCTTTTGGGGAAAAACAATTTCGGCAAATTCAAGCGCCACCACTGATTTTTTTATAACAGTTCGATATAAGTTCGCTTTAAACAAAATTATCTTAGTTATGTACATAGATTAACAAAAACATCATACAAACAAGTACCTACTGCAAAGGGGGACAAAGGTGTTATCTGACAAAATTTAAATACTTATAAGACATTTTTGATAAATCGACTCATGAACTCGAAATCTGGAAATTTTCATTAATCAAGGAGTTACAAAGCAAAGGTGTTGTCTGCTATATAATTGATTTGAATATTTAGTATTTTAAAAAGCTCATTATTACATTTGAACTAAGTACATATTTGATAGTTAACACCTTTGTCCACTTAACGCATCGATTTATAATTAACACATTTATTCTTTATTACGTTTACTAACTTTAATACACGTTAATTAGGTCTATTTGAATATACTTTTCTCAGAACCAGCTGCTGATAAACTCATAAACAAATTCAACACGCTCAATGTCCATTCTACTTGGATTAAGCACTGCAATTTGGCGCTAATTTATAAGATGTGCGTGACAAACACCGCGCTATCACCTCAGATCGTTGACAGTAGGATATTATTTACGTTTTTTGTTCTCTTTTGTCAGTTACTTCATAGATTTAACACGTTACATATACAGTATGGATACTTGTAGGTACTTTTGTGGATTGTGGGAATGTGATTGGATTGTTCTTATTATGTTGGTACAGCTAAGGCCACAATTTACTCATGTTATCATAATTTTATCGACAATTTATGCTATAATTTAACGTACAAGTACTGGCTATGAACGTCAATTTTAATGTGAAAGTTAGGTGTGTTTTTGCTTGTACCTGTCTTATATCAGAGTGACTGTGATAAATTAAGTTCGGCTTTTCTGAACGAAATTAAAAGCCACATTATACGTGTGATATTCTTGCGTTCGCTATGGAAACTGAAGTGTACCTACCTATAAGTAAATATAAATCATAAAAACCACTTTCGTGCTCAACGTTACATGAAGTGAAAAAAATCAACGCGTGTATACTTTGGAGCGTAATGTCGAAATAGCTGTCACCTGTTATTTATACAGTGTTATTTAATTATATTACGTGATGTGAAAAGTGTGATTTAAAGGTTTTTTTTAATAGGTGGTTAACCATACAAAGTGAATCAGACAAAACGTATAGGGTACATAATATACTTCACGATATATTTAATTTTGTATATATCTATACCTACTTGGAAATGATGATTATATTAAAAGTAAATGTCATTCCGTGGAATCGTGTGGTTGACGATTTACGGTACCTTTAGTATAATTTAATCTGAACTGAAGTCCTGACTGACAGGGGATAATCAACGCAGAGCCGAAATTGCTGGTTGACCTTGAAATTTTCTAGGAAATATTGAAAGTAACATGACTAAGATATGATTTTTTTTAAATCACATCGAAGGGGGTAATATAGGAGATCGCGGGAGAAACCGCCTGTCGGAAAGCTAGTTTAATATAAAGAATAATCACCCAAATAATCCATTTCAAATGACTACGTGTTCGGATCCACATATAATTAGACCATGATAATCTACTTTATAGGTAGGTACATAGGTGCGTACTATTGACAGTCCATCAGAATACGTTTACAGCGAATTCCAACAAACAGGTTGTAGTTTCCCGTGAGAAGGGAAGTGGAGAGGGGGGGGGGGGGGGAGACTAGCCGAGATTGTCCTACGCGTCACATCGATGAGAAATAGTTTGAGCTTTGTTGAATATTTATTAAGTACAAGTAAAAGGTCATGGCCTAAATTATCTATAAAGGTAAACGATTAATTTGCTGGTAATTTTCAGTTAATAATTTGATTTCTCTTTTAAACTTTAAAAGGCTTATAAGTATCCAAAGAAACTTTAATTCTCAAAATAACAAAACAATTGAGTTACTACTAAGCTCAGACGTCAGCTAGGGTCAGAAACGTTTATCTAAGTAACTAAGTTACCCAACCCTATTCTACTATCATATAAATTACATTGTACGATTTGTAGGTATAACTTCATAATTCAGCCATCAAAACAACAAACAATTGCATTGTATACTTATAAAACCATGTTTCACACGAAGTATGAATGGGAGCAATTCAAAGAACTTCGATGACAAACCAAACTTCATTAGAAATAACATTTCAACGTAATTAATTCAATAAGGAACAAAATGACGGTTTATTTCTGTTAACCTCAACAATAACTTAATTAAGTAACAAGATGGACGTCCCATGCCGATTTTTTCCTTATAAATTAGTATTAGGTAGTAGTCAGTAAGATAGTGGTTTTATGAATTCTTTATTATTTTAACTTAAACTTAACTTATACTATACTTATACCCCTTGGCTTGGGAATAATCCTGGAATCGATTCAAGTTATAAGTTACACTACTATAATTTATATTTTTTTCTTTTTTCTTCGTACCTACCTAAAGGCATGTGTCTCTCATGGTATGTATGTGATGTGTAAATAGTGTGATGGCCCAACAAATCACTGATTGACACATTTGTAGAAATTTTGTAAAAAATTAACATCATCAATCCTTAATAGTTCTTACAAATAATAGAAAACAAATCTTGAATGTACACGATTTCATTGTAAATGATCCTTCAATACACGCCTGAGAGGTAATCGAATCCGTTACGTCCCTGAGAGTGAGAACCGCTTCAAGAATGCGGGAACCAAGGACGGTTTCCGCCTCTATAATTATGTACCCCTTTGTGACTACCGACAGACTCGTCCATTATGTACTGTCTTGTCTATGATATCAGAGATGCTTTGTCTTTAATTGCTATTTAATTACTACACGTATTTATTTTTTGTACGCGACTCATTAAATTGATATATAATAAATTAATCACAAGACAAGCTAGCTGGGACAATCACCGGCTTCTTTGTATTATATTCCTCTGCTCTGTGTTTCTGCCACTAGCTAGACATTATGTATCTATACACACTGGATTATTGCTCTCAGCAGCCACTAAGCTTCTTGAGTGTTCGATCTAACCGATTTATTATCATCAGTTCCAAAAATTTTTAGTAATGTAGTACTATGTTCTTTTCTCTTTTAGTCTACTTATAGGAGTTAAATCTATTTTAAAAGAAAGAAAAATATTTACTCAAAATACACACAATATTACAGAATTATAGATACATTAGCAAGACAAACAATTAAAAATGACAAAATACACAAAACAAACTTTCATTACTTTATTCACTGTTTTTTTTTTGCTGTTTTAATTCAATAACTTGTCAAGAGGGCACACAACAATGCAAACTTTCTAGCTAATATTATCAAGGTCTTTATATGAACAATGGTGGTCGTTTGGATCAGGTCCTGTTTGTTAAGCCAAGTAACAGCTTAAACATGCTTTGAACTCATGTTGCAGCCCACCCACTAGCGGTGATGGCATGCGTATAATACGCTTAGTATGGTATGCTGTAGCAAATTGTTTGCCTTTATTTCGAAGTATTTCTTACTTTGGGTAGGTCGGTGTTTTAGATTTTGTAGAAAATACTTTATATTTTGCTATCTTAGTAGCATAACAGCTGTAATCACAAAATTAACGCCTAAGTTATAAAAATCATGTACACTATAACTCTAGTAAAATTATATTTAATTCTTAAGATACGCTTTCTCTAAAAAAAATCTTACGATAAGGCCTGATTACTCTATGGCACCAATGTATGAACGTATATCCAATCTGTGACTCATTTGCTTACACCTTTTTATGAAATAATTAAAAGCAAAAAAAATAACCTAGTTATTGGAATGGTTCAATATGAGTAGACGGATCTGCTTTATGCAAAAGATCCACTTGCAATAATTCTGTATCGATTTTGAGGAGAAAATATCTTTATTTCACATCTTTTACATCAAATTTCCTTAGATTCTGTATCTTACTGATCGCTTGAATAAGTTTATTTAGCCTGTTTATCGAAATCCATTCTTTGTTATTCCAGGCATACGCAGCGGATAACTCGGCTGGCAACTCACAGGCGATATTAGACAGTTTAAACAGCAAGTACTTCTTCTACACGAGAACGAGGGGTCTCTTCCGTATCTGCTACCCTAAGGAGCGGCCTCCGACAGGTGAGATTTAATATAAAAACCGTCCGATGACTGATTTCATTCCTGGCAAGATTACTAATATCATTCATGGAAGCTAATAATGAAAATATAATCAAAGCCATACGAAACAGTTATGCTAAAGTAACAACTAGAGCAGACAGTACAAATGAGATGTCTAACGACTGTTAATTCTTACAAGCACAATGTATATTTAATTAGACTAGGTATTCAATAGATGATGAAGTATTTACTGATAACCAGATAACTTAGAAAGATGTAGATGTTAGTTATTATCTTTCAGCTGCGCTAAATACCATAATACATTAATTAAAATGATCCAAAGCCACAAAAACGATGTGGTTATTTACCCTAATTGATCATACTTACATGTTAATCACTACTTCGAAACTATTGGAGCGTTGAATGCTGAAAAGTTCAGCCAGACGCTATTATAGCTCTAATAGTTAATAAAGATAGGGTTCATTTTGATGTGGGTAATGAGTTATGGTCAGTGGATCAGGTGTACGGTATATCGGTCTGCGGCAGATGTGTAACTGTTGCTAAAGAACACAATCAACTTAATATTGTTCGTAACGAACGAGTACATCTCTGTTACTACTTACTGTTGACTTTGTTGTTAATTTTGCCCAATAAAGTGGTAATGGAAACAGAACAGCTATCTACAGAAACAATTTCCTGAATGTATCTACTCTTACATTTCTGAATGAATAATTTATCTTCTATGCTCGATTAGTGTAACTCCAGGCATGAACTTTACTACGAGCATTTGAGTTCAAAATTGGCTGATGTCGTAACACAATCAAACAAAATTCACACCAAACTCACAGAGTGAGCATTGAGTGTTGAACACAAATATAATATTAATAATCATCAAGAATTTCTCAGCAAACCGGTATGAAAGGAAGCCAGTTGTTGGCATCAAGTCCAAGATGCTAAACGATCACTGGAGTGGAGGTGTCTTCAAACTGTACATTAGAAAATTACGCTGTTAAGAACGGTCAACGCTCTGAATTTATTATGATTGATTTCACTCTCAAACGGAGGAGTAAACATTCCAGTTCTCTTTGACTTGATAATTATGATAAAATAGATGATTAAATAAATTGTAGGAACGATTATGGCCGTAGTGTAGTTATCTAATTGATAAGTAGAAGAAATGATGCTGCTATTTTAGTCATTAGAGAAAGTTACGATATATCGTAATGACTATTCTAACACTCTTTATAATAATTCGCGTGATATAGAGTAATTGTTCCTTTTACTAGGTGAAAGTTAACATTATATGTTAGCATTTTGAAACGCTCTTAATAGTTATAAATGTCAAAGTTTGATAAATAATTTACATACTGGCAGTAGACGATTTCAAATATTGTTATTTTTAATTACAGTTTAGCGTTCTGTTCCCATGTACCTAATATCTGATGATTGATTGAATGCGCTTGCTGATGCAATGTTTTCTTTTCTCTCATTATGTTCATTTATAAAAATATTTCTTCTGAATTTGGTACCTTCCCGATCATAAAATTATTGGAATACTACGTATCTATTATGTTGTTCAACAGAGCCATTATGTTTAAAAAAGGAAATAATTAGAATTCCGTTGTCATTTTCGATGTCGCCTACGCTACGTATACGTCCTTTGAACTTTCAGTCACATGTTCCAATGTCATTGCATGCCATTTCCGCCGGTTCGTCCAATCAGGTTCCACTCATTCGAAAGTTAAAAACTTAATAACTTAATATCATATTCAGCTCAAGTAATACGCACCTTAAAAGTAATCTGCGACTATGAATTAGTACCTATAACATTATGGACTGTCTAACTATTTGGGGCGAAGAACATTCAGTTGGGAAGGTCTGGGTCATACGTGTGCCTTGCGAATTAATTACATCGTACTATAATGATTTTAGCATGACCACGAAAGGTTTAGCTGTGGTTTTGCCTACCTTGGGCTACAATGATAGCGAGAATTGTTGCTTGATATTGCATCGTAGGTATAGTTAGGTAATTCAAAGAAAAGTTGGCCCCTGAGAAAAATACGATTTAGCGATAAAGTAAGATGATATAAAAGATATGAAAATTGTAAAACATACAAGTGATGTCATATGTCTTTCCTTGTCGTTTAATTATACGTGCGAATTATCATAGATACGTGCTTGAGTACGTCGGGCACAGTGCTCAAGGCTACATCTGCATCTTATAGACAAATCACGCTGCTGTCACAACAATGATAATTGAAATGCAAATACATCTTTCATGTCGTCACACGACCTCAGCTAATTTAAATTAAAATTGATGACGCATTAAATGTATTGATAATGGAAGTTATTGTTGGTACAGCAGAACGCGTATAATTATATCCATTTAATTGATATTCGAGGATTTACAGATTTGGGTATTATCTTTCTCCATGTATTCTTAACTAAGCATGAAATCCATACGGTTTTATGATTATTATATGATCGTGTATATTTTGGATTGATTTTCATCGGATGATAGGCGTATTGTGAGATAATATTTCCACTTTCATTCTCACTCTTACTGCAATGCTATTGTATTTTAGATCATTCGCATTAATAACCGTATCTAAGTATTCAACTTTTATCTTTCTTTTCATAATAAGAATTCCATGGATCATTCATTTAATTTACAATATAACATGTGAATGAATTTGTTACATCTCAGAATGGAGGGTGCGTTATTTTCTATAAATAGTATAAAAAAACATTGTTGAAATGCCTTCGGTTATCACAACCACGGTCATCAAAGTGTATGAATTAAATTAAATCTTTAAATATTAAAACCTTTGGTAGAATACGGGTTGCCTGGATACCACCCTCAACTTGAAAATATTTCGTCACCTACTTGTGACCCTTCTAGACTGTGTGCTTACCACCTTCGGTCACATCATTACTTACCACGGTGAGATTGTGGTCAAATACAAGCCTATGGATTCGCCTGCATCTAAATACTTATACAAAAATTTGTTTTTGAATGCTGATGACAGAAAACAATGATGAATGTCGAAATGTTTGTTTGTTAATTTTGTTATCTGCAAGTGTGTCTAATAAGACAATAGCTGCGGACCCTGGAGGCCGACGCCTACTACCTATCCATAGATCGGAAGTCGAGGCTAAACCTTGACCCTCGACGCCTATTTATAAATAAATTAACATTTCTTCTGAATACTTAAGGGACATTGAAAAAAAATAATTTATACTTTTATAACGGTAATGATGAATCATTATATGTATATGAATAATAACATTTAAATGGAAGAAATAACAGGAAAATCTGATAAAAACCGGGTAAATGTTCTGTTACAATTTGTGGACAATTGTAATTGTGTTGATATCAATGGTTGTTCTATAGTTAATAACCATCTACTAGCTATGACTCTGCCATTGATAAATCGAATAAACCTTGTTTTGAATACAATAGATACGGTTTTTACATTCTTGTAACGTGCGTAAAGTATTTATAGAGCAATTTAGCAACATTTCGTGGTAGACGTACCACCAGCCTTGGTGGTTAACCTTACTTCGACGTTTTATTAAATGTAAGGCCACATTTAATGTTACTAAATTAATTATTTTATTTTAAAATACAAATTCAATTACTTAAGTATTGTCAGATACCTAATATTAAATTGTTGTATTTTTTTTTCTTTTTTTTTTCTAAGTGCTTTGAGTCTATGCCAGCCCTACAAGCTGCGACTATTCAGCCCTATTGAAAACTTAAAAATATTTCGCAACAACAACAAAAACAAAACAATAATTTATTTATCACATCAGCATCACACAAATAAGATCAAAAATCATCATTTAGTAAGAAAATGGCGTTTGTGTAATGTAATTTAATTGAGTAAGTATGATATTGGATCAAACTATAGGTATGTTCTATACTATGTTCCACAAGTATTTCAGTTTTTCCCGATACAAAGTATCCCATATGTTAACCCAGAAAATATTCTATCTGTGTGCCTAATTTTAATAAATTCCGTTCAGCCGTTAGGGAATTAAGTGGTACAAACATAGGTACACACACATACGCACACACACTTTTGCATTTATAATATTATTAGGATTGTAGGATTAACCAAAGTTACCAAACGCTTTGTTATTTCCAATATCAAGTTCTGCGACAGGGCTTGAATTGTTAAGCAACAACTCGAAATAATGTACCTATTAGCAAATAACATAGATATCTAATAGGCATGAGTCATGCGAACAAATAATTTTGTTTAGTTACTCGTTACTTGTCCGACAAGTTGGGTAAAAATACCACTGGTAGGTATTTTTGTGTGAATTTTACTGCAAACTTTAGGTATATCCGTCGTCAGAGATATTGTTAATAAAGTATTTACCTAATAACGTCTTAAGATAAATGATTAGACTCGTTTGTTGATGACTTTATGAATAATAGTCATTCTTTGAATACCCAGGAAGTGATTATTGAATACCAAACATAATACAATACCAATTCAACATTATAAATGTAAATATTTAAACAAACGCTAATAAGTTGATAAACTTAAATATAAAAATAGACGTAAGAAACGATAGTTGAGATCGATGCACGATGTAATTGCAGAAAGTGGCGCTCGCAAAAACCATAAATCATATCCTAGTGATTCTAGCTATTTCTTATTCTGTATTCTAACTACCAGGGAACTCAATACTCGATTACGACTCAATCTATATCGATTGATCACATTACTTTCTCGATATGTTGAATCAATACACATACCTAGTATTAATTTCCATCAGAATCGATGGCGTCGCAGGTGAGGTGAAATCTACGTGCCACAAACAACCGGTCTTGCCTGACTGCTATCTGCATCTTGCTCACTTGAAGGAGATGCGCTTGCGCACCGATGAGTTCATTCTTGCTTTAGGGTTCCCTGATAGTTTAATAAACTGTTTTATTTTATTATGAAGAATTTAACGATGCATAGTTTAAGGTTGTCCACCAAGACTTGACTTGAGTTTTATTGTATTGTATATTTAAACAAAGTCTGTGTTGTATGTTTATTCGTTTAAAATACTTATTAAATGATTTTATATGTCAATATCTACTACTTGGCAGAGTTCGGTGACGATGGACTGATAAACTTAACTAAATGCAGAACCCAGGAAATTCGAGTCCAACTTAACCGGTTTTTTCTTCACGGTTCAGCGATTAAGATAACCGGGAAGGTCGCGATAGCGCAACTTGTGGTAAAAAACTGAAGTTGAGTCCCAAATGGATGTTTAACGTGTGTTTAACATACAAACTGGGTGAAGATGGAGAGCGCATTTGGGTTTGTGGGACCAGTTTTTTTTGCTGTGTCTCAAATACTTGAATTAGTTAACATGTGTTTGCGATAAGCGGAAGTCAAGCATGAACCGATTACCTTAGTTTTATTAATTTGTATAAGCTTGAGGGAGCAGTAGTTATGCTTAGGAACTTAACTTTTAGTATAACTAAATTCGTAAGCTAGAGTTCCAGGATTTTCATGGAAATTACTACGTCATAAGCTTAGGTCATAAGATTCTGACGTAAGATAGCGTGTGTCATGTAGAGATTTGATTTCTGCTGTATCTAAACTTATTTTCAGTATTTATTGGGTAGGCGAGCACTAGGTATAGCATTACCCTAAATAAAATAAAACACAATTGTTATCTTATAGAAATACCAATTTAATAGACTATGAAACGATAATGCACCTGTTTAGTAAGGTAATTACAAAGGTATTCAAATACCTTGTTGCGACGATAAGATCGCCATTTTGTTTCTATCCTTAGTATTAATTACAAAGTAGGTATTATAAAACGGACAAAGAACAGTCTCACAATGTGAAACTGCGGAATGTTGCCCTAGCCTTGTTTTCCTTTGAGATAATACAGAGTTAGTACACCTGTGATACAAGCATGTGATGTACATGTATACATTATAATACTTACCTACATGATAGATACACCTCCATATCTTTGAAATACAATAAGATCTTTATACATATAATTCTTTTGCAAAGTTTTTTGAATATTTGAAACATACAGAAACAGGTTATTTGAATTGCACTGCACTAATGTCCAGTTGCGTTTCTTGTTTAACGGATTTACATGAATCTTTCTTAACTTTCTTTTCCTTTTTAATCGTATTTATCTTTGTCGGTATGAAAAGTTTGAATAACCTGTCTTTAGGTGTGTATCTCATATGTAAGTATGTACTTTCAAGACTAAAAAGGTATGACATATAAAATTTGTAGCAATTTCATTCATCATATATGAAATGAGTTCATGAATTTAAGTTCCTTTAAAACGAGTATACAGCCTATCTTCTGAATTAACACCATTAAGTTTTAACGACACCATTAAAAATGGTTACAACGACAGAAAAGAGTGCCGAGACGTTGTTGAGAAGTAAACTGAACATTATGTATTATTATATGATTACATCCTTTGTTCACAATGTTCAAATTTAATAATTACTCGTCATTATATTGTATTCAATTCCATCCACGCCATCTGTCGGACGATGACACAGATTGATTCAAGTTTCATGTCGGTCGGGTTTGAGTTTAAAACATGACCTTTAAAAATGCATCGCGTGATCTATCTAACTATTTCGTCAACATTATTTAAATATATCTAAAATTATACCCGGAATAAGACAATCATTATCATTACGTAGTTCCCTAATACCAGATCTGCTTAGTTTGTTAATGAAACTAATGGAAATCCTGGAAATTTGTGAGATCGATTAGAACGTTTTGAATTGGAAACCATATAAACAGCCGACCACATTCAAGAGGCAGCGTGGAGAGTAAAACGCTTCTTAGTATGACTCCATTACGAAAGGCGGAAGATTAGTTTGTGTATCGGTGATGAATAAGTAAATTATGCGCATAAATAGTAGCGAAATTAATATTTTACTTTCTATGTTATTCAATTAAATGTTGATTAAGTATTTACATTATCCTAATCTGTCTATTTCTGTTTCCTGAAATAATCCTGTGACAGGTAGGTACTTATAGATACTCACATATCATTTTAATATATATATATGATCCTGAGTTTACTTTGAAATTAGAAAGAAACAACTTACCATGAACACTCAAATTAATAAATAAATTTTGCTTGAAACTTAGATAGCTTGAACATAATTTTTCAATTTCAAATAATTCTCTAAATCAATACGTTACGTGGTAAAATATTGATTTAGTAGTCTGATCAAAATCAGTACAGTACCATAAACTTTTCAATGTAGGTCAAATTCATGGTAACTCCAAGTAAATAGCCAATCCGGAGTAAATTAAAGATCTACCTAACTTACCGTGTAAAGTGTAATAAAGCCTTAACAATTTCCTGTCATATAAAACACCTACCAATTTAGACGCTCACTTGTTTATGTGCCAAGTACATTATGATGATCTTACGATGATGTCATATCACCTGTTTGTTTGCGTGATGACTTCGGACAAGATGGTAATCAATGTTTTAATGCCTTGTAATACACAGATAAATTAAATAAACAACATGACTAGGTTAGGTAACAATTAGGTTTTTTAATCCGATCAATGGTAACTAAGAAAGTTAAGTTATCTTGATTATACATCAAGATTGTTGGAACGTTTGAATCAAAGCAGTTCTTCGTTCTTTTGTGAGATGTCTTCTGTAAATTCCGTCGACATCATGTAAGTACAGTAATTGGGTACATTCTGATTTGTCATTTAGCTGTCTTATTAATCAATTAATGGGCAACACTTTCAGTTTTATAACAGTCTACTTAGTTGTTATAACGACACACTACTGACACGTTCAAATTGCTGGTGAAGTAGAAAACGGTCGGTAGCCATTCGTAACAAATGTTTAAAATTTCGCAAACGCCGACACTGGCGAATCTAACTCCATATCAGATGTTTTGCAAGCGACCGTCGTACCGTGAAGGAATGCTCATATCACTGTTATTATTTTGATGTTACCTTACTGTAGGTGAATGTGTTACAGGGATTTTTTAAAGGGAATGTTCTGTGGCAAATGCTTAGATCCTATAGGTGTGCAAGAGAGGTAGAAGTATGTGATAATTTCTACATATTCCTTGAATATTCTGAAAGATGATCCTTCAATCTGTTCTCCTTATAATCTGTCGCCAAGCACCTACTGGTGTATTCTGGCATTTGCGCTTGAGAGCCATTTGCCTTCTAGGCTTTATAAAGGTCGGCAACACATTGTCAAACCTACTAGTATTGCTAATATCGCCTGCTTGCTTGTATTTGATAACAAAATAACATCTGAAGTTAGATATCATCAAACCAGTTCATAAGCTATATAGTTCTTAATTTTTGCAAAAAGCCGAAGCTGATGTGTCATAATCTTAAACTGTTAGGTACCACATAAGTACGGAAGACATTCGATGGTACGTAAACCACAAAAGACTACATCGGTAGTAAAATATGAGCACTTCATATTCAGAGTGCGCGGGCGCCCGCGCCGCTGGACGTTACGATACAAGCGGGCAATACCGTTGCTTGACCGCGAGTTTGCGCTGTTGGTGTAAGCTACGGGGAAAAACAGTGTATGCTTATTATATGCTTATTTTTTTTTATAAATTACCGTCACTTTGACATCATTAGAACCTAGGTACAAGGATCCTGGACTAAGGTGTGGCAAAAAGCAGAGGAATTTAATTATGCTGATTTGTATGCATTATATCAATAGTACCTAAGCTACCACTTAATTCTGGTACGAAATACTTAATTACTTACTAAATACGATAAAAAAATGAGGTACGAATATAAATAAAGTGCATATACAGGATGATTTTTTAGTCACTGGCCTTACTTGCAGGGGTGGAAGTACTCATCAATATGAACAACTTTTATCATGGGACTAACTCTGAGATCACAAGAAAATTATCAGCTGTCCATACAAAAGTTCAATACCTACTTGACCAAAATGTATGAAGGAACCATTTTATTTTATGCGATATCAAAGTGGGTCCCATAATAAAAGTTGTTAATATTGACAAGTACTTCAACCCCTGCAAGTATGGTCAGTGACTAAAAAATCACCTGTATATGCCAATATCATTAAAATAAATAAATAAATATTCTGGGACATTATTCCTCACACACAGCTATCTGACCTCAAACTAAGCAGAGCTTGTACTATGGAAGCCAGATAACTGATATACTACATATACTACTTTTCTTTTGTAAATACATACATATATAGATAATTACAACCAGACACAGGACAAACAGACATGTTCATGTACACAAATGTTTGTCCTGAGTGGGAATCGAACCCACGGCCTGTGGCGTGATAAATAGGGTATCTTACCAACCACGCCAACCGGCCCGTCAATATCATATCACGATGATAAATAGCTACTTAATTAAATTATTGAACACGGAGGGCGTTGAAAACGACAAAAGCTTGTAACTTCCACAAGACACGCTACGTACAGTTTGTACGTCCGTTTGTTTTATCACGCTAACCCGATTACGTATCAATGAATGCGTGACGCGTATATACATTCCTGGACATGGAACATCGCAATATAGACATTGTCAGTCAATTACGGAATCACGAATTCACGACTCACCTTGTTGACGGCTTGACTTGACACTGGGACGCTAAGTTGGTAGACCCTTTGTATTTACTCCGTGGGTAGACCTACTGCAAAATTGGAGCAGGGTAATTAAATAAGCCGAAGCGATTCTCTTTTGTTTTAAGTTATTCAATTTTCTATCTTTAGTAGGGTATCGGCATTATCCAATGGTGCTCGATTACACGGATGCACATGCCAATTTCACAAGCTAATATATACCTTAATGCTAACAAAATAAAAATCTCATTTAAATGTGGGCGAATGGTTTGTTTGAAACCCAGGGGACGATTCTCGACATGTCAATTCTGTATAAATTTAGGCGATGGTTGGTCAGTGGTAGTGATGTCGGATGCCGTGGCAAATGTCGTGGGTTCGAATTCTACAAGGAGCTTGAACTTTCGGTGAAGGAAAACATTGTGAGGAAACTATGCATATGGTGATAGGGTAGGTACTTTGGCTGTTGGTCAGCAACACATTGGCAATACGCTGGTATTGATAATGTCCATAGGCGACGGTTACCATCAGGTGGACTGACTGTCTTCTTGTCCACCTTCTGAGATAAAAAAGATATGTAAAATGGACTTTGTCGAATAATTTTATGCTAGATATAACATAACTTCGACCTATGACTTGCTTTAATAGTTTACCCTAGATTATTTGTAAGTAGTAGCTTTATGATCCGGCATCTGTCCAAGGATTTTTTTATTTTTATACTGGTGGCAAACGTAGCTTACGGCCCACCTGATGGTAAGCGGTTACCGTAGCCTATAGACGCTCATAACACCACGGGCAAAGAAAATACAATATTATTACAATACAATATATTCCCTGCCAGGGGTATCACTCACGCGTTGCCAACCTTGAGAAATGAAGTTGTTAAGTCTCCTGTGCCAGTAATTTCACCGGTACCCATACCCTCCTAACCGAAACACAGTAATACAAGTGCATTACTATTTCACCGCGGAATTAGATATGGTGGTAGTACTTCCCCGGGCGAACTCTGCACTAAGAGTTCTACTACCTTAAAACTACTAAGAGTTTTACTACCTTAACATATTATATATCTGCCTACTTCTCGTAGATAATACCACAGAAAACACAACTTAATTTTAATATTCAGACAGCATAAATTGTCTATCGGTATTACAAGTTTATTTCGCAATTTGCGAACTTGTAAATTATAAACAGGTATTTGTATTCCAGTCGATCGATTATTGCATTTTGGTATACATTGCCCAATAGACACAGTGCTGTCTTATTTATGTCAACATTTGGTTTCTTTATCTCTAAACATTTTTTATATTGCTGAAGCCTGTGCTGAAATCAATTTTAAGAATTTTGACAACAATATCTAAGATTATATTTGTTTTTATCAGCAGTACTAAAATATCGTAGTTCAACGAAAACTTCTTTTAAAACCTATCTATGCTTACGCGTTTCAATATACTCACTTCTAATATAACAGCTAACCACTATCTCTAAAACATTTTTCATGTCCAAAACCACGCCTCGAACACAGGTCAGAATTTACATTCCAACGCGAAGTTAAAGTAAATTAACCGCTCTCTACCTTTCTAAGTGCGATAGAAAAGTGAAACTACCAATATGTAATTGGCGGGAAAAGTCAGCTGGGGAAATACCTACTAGGCCGCGCCGGACGGTATTCGCCATTTTGATTTTCCATTCTAACGGTTAAGCGGATCATCAATGTTCCTAAAGGCCACTAAAGACTCGAGAGCCTTTCTTCCCGATAGCCAAAATTATTACATAATAATTGACCATCAAAAACCTATTACTTAGTTATAAATTAAAAGATGTCACAAAAGCTAAATGGGTCAATTGCTATAATATTAAAAATAAATTAATATAAGTACGTTGCATGTTTTTAATCTACATTCTTAGTATAATATTTTATTCGATAATATTTTAAATGTATTGATACGATGACGTATGTTTTGTTAATTTTTAATTTTCAACGTCATAAAATTATAAAATGGCATTTTCTTTATGTTAGTTTGCATTTATTCAAACTTCGAACAGGCTTGTTAGTACGTTAGTACGCTATTGTTTTAGTTAGACGCACTTTTATGAGTTTTGTAATAGTTGCGTAAAAAGTAAGATGAGGAAGTTAGTTTAGCATTTTAGTGTTATTTGAAATGACTGCTTTTAACGATTATGGTGCTGTTTTATATGTAGACAAGTTTAATTTTATTATTTTTTATATATGTATGAACGTTATAGGATAGATATCATAAATCGGAATGGTTTAATGTTTTAATATTTGAGTACTTAATATAGATCTAATCACTGACAAATTCACACAAATAAAATATGAATTTAGTGAACGAACATGATACATTTTACCGATATCTGAAGGTACCTAATTGATTATATGAAAGGGGAAATTTACTACAATTTGATTGTAATTTACCTATTATATATTTATATTGTGATCGACCTTCACATAAAATCATAAAAAAATACGATCGGCTATTTTCTCCCCAGTATTTTGTTCCCTGAAAATAAAGTCCCAATTACGACATAGCACCTGTCTGAATAATGAACGTCCCAACAAGGACATTCAATAGGCAACTTTCTCTAAGCCGCGCCTACGGATCGCCAAACGAAATGTCGCCTCACGGACCGGGTTACCTATTTGTTGCACATACTTATCATATTTGGATGTGGTCCAATTGATCGATGTGAAGCGATTTTTGATTGGTCTGGTTTGAAAGTTGGCAACTTGGAATGTTAGGACGGACACAGACGTATGGAATATCAATTTCGTATTCGTAATAATTAATCATAAATATATGAAATTATAATTATCAAAACTTAGATGTTTGCTATTCCATTATGTACAAAATTAATTTAATAAAGATTATGTCGATTGTGTTCAGCTAGTTTGATTTTGTTGTAATAATATTGGAGATAACTGTATATCTGTAGATGGTTGCGTAAAGCTCAATTACTGATTTATTCATGTGTAAGATGGGGTTAAAAACTGTGTTAGGTAAGTAACAGATGGATTGCAGTAAACGTCAGACTGCCCACAGCTTACAACTTGGCCCACCCTTATTAATGTCTGTCTGTGACTCCACAATTACTGCATACCTTAGTCATGTAGGTAGAACAATGCGTCAGTTTTGTATATTAAATATTGTTGCTCATTGAATATTCATCTATACTTGTCTATACGAAACCGACGATAGCTACTACTGATTGGAAGTGGTCGACCTTGTGGGCTAAGTCACAAGTGTGATATTTCATTACCATACGAAATATAAATCTTATGACGTTCAGTTTTATTTCCTTCAATATTGTTTAGATATTTTTTAACGATTTGAAACTGTAATGTAAAAATATTTATTAACTTTGAATCGTTGTTTCTTCGATTGGCTATGCGGATGGATCAAAATATAAAGTATCATTTTGTAAAGGAATCATTCATCTTTTTAAAATTATTTGTTGGATACAAAAGGCAGAGTTCCAAAGACCAGTTTAATTGAAAATCTAAATCTAAAGTTGAAAATCTAAATCTAAAGTTGAAAATGTTAAAGATTATAAACAAACATCGTAATATTTATTTTCCGTAGGTTTTTCCCCAGAACTAAAGTGCACATTAACTTGTCTGTCAACTTGCAAAACGTACAATTTTTCCTATTGAAATCGACATGCGGCCGATTACGCAGCGGAACTCTACATACTAGTTCTTTCACTTTCTTTATTATATGTTGGTCTTAAGATAGAAAGAGACAAAAATGTTTAAGCAACTAGTTAAGAGAATGGTTCTTGTGAGAACTAGCAACAGGTTTACAATAGCGTGTTTTTATATTATCTCTTAATTATCAGTACCAAAAATAAGTAGGTTTCTGGATTGCCATCTTGCCTTTGTAACCGCTAGTTTCTTTAGATTGAGCGTTTGTTTAATAATAGGGAAGTGTTTGATGGAAAAAGTGTTCACAGTTAGGTATATTCTTCTATTCGTGTATACGAGTGGAATCAAGACCCTTAAGATCACCATCATCTTCAAATCTTTTAAAACAACCACAATTATTACAGAGTTTTTCTAAAAAATATCATTTTTTTTTTTTATTTTAGGTCGCTTTTTAACATCTAAGGTCATTAGCGAACACAACAAACAGTTACACTAGTTTCAAAGTCAAAGTCAAAGCCATTTATTCAGTTTAGGCCCTAGGAGGGCACTTATGAAGGTCAAATTTACTGAAGCTAGTTTACATACATCAATCACTTTCAAAAAGTTTATGGTTCGTATACAAAATAGGTTTTCCCATAATTAGTAACAACGTTCACATACCTAAATACTTGTAAATATTTTATTGCATACCACAAGTTCCAGAGCTGCAAGACCATTGAACCGGATCATTCGACATGCCGTATGATTAACTTTAAAATTTTATTGCGAAATACCTACCGAATGTAGCTACATTTGTATGACAATAAGAAGCTCCTTAATAATGTCATGTATCTATTAATAGGTATTTGCATTAAGTACTAGAGTGTTGCACAGATTCCATTCCACCTTCTTATAAATTGAATTGGTTGAGGTTCCCTGGTTGGAAGAAGGTAGTTGTGCTTATATACGATCCAAAATCTATTCTCCATTCAAAATCAATAAAAAATGTTTTGAATAAGGCTCATGGCCGGGACATTTTTATTTTCCTCGTGGTAGCCCTGTTAGAATGTGCTGCGTATTTCCGAATAGCATACTTGGAGAGACGTGCGTGAAACAATAGGAATATAACGAGTGATCCGGCCTCGCTTGCCAATTGTATTGTGCACACCCAATGCGATGAGTTTCCTGGTTCATCGCATTGAAAACTGGATGTAAACGTCTCTAATGTTATGTTATGTCATGCATATTTGTTATAAGCCTTTCATTTTTATACAGACAATGGAAAATATGAATGAAGATTACAAAACAACCATTTTTTTTTCTATTTTTATTATATGGATGCTCCATCTCGTTTATATGCCCCAACAAAATATTTTGCTAAACTACCTCTGCTAGATTTATCTTAACTATTGCAATTCAAAACCAACCAAAAAACCTAAAAATAGTTCCACTTCTTATTCATGTCGTTTAGTTTAGATCTCATTAATGCATGCAATTTTAACCATTCACTAAACGTTACTAAGTCCATTATAGTATGCATCTCATGTTGTTGTTTTGGCCTAACTTTGGGCCGGGTCTAGCACTTGTACTTTCTAACTTCACATGCAAGGTCATTTTGATTAAGAAATGATACTGTCTGTGTGTAAAAGCTGAAATCATTTGTAGATGGTAATACAGCTGGAACTATTCTTATTCATAATTAGTCGTAGGTACTTTTGGGAAAAATGTACCCAGGAGACTAAAACCGTATCCCGGATCGTAACAAGCATCTTTACTTAAAAGATTATTTTTATACCTACCTGTCCCCCGTGGTTTCACCCGCATTCCCGAGAAAAAAGTTGCCCATGTCCTTGTCCATACCATAGGCTATCTGCGTACCAAATTTCATCACAATCGGTTTAGCGGTTTAGGCGTGAAAAGGTAACAAACAAACAAACTCACATTCGCATTTATAATATTATAAAAGTTTGGATTCCTTATGGAACCCATTTATTATTTATGAATAGTTTAGGATGTGTGAAAGGATGTCTTATATTACTAATTCAGCATTTATTTATTTCATCACGTCTCAACTGTGACCGTAAGATGAGTCAATCGGCATTTCGTTTTATTCAGTTTTTTTTTTGATAATTTACATAATTTTATGTAGATAGCGTTAAAGGAATTAGAATCTAAAACAGACAAGCATTAGATCCATGTTATTCAAAATAAATGTTTTTCTATTACAGTGGAGATCTACCTGTCGCCGGTGGAGACTCACTGCAGCAATGTGGACTACTTCATCCCTGACGAAAACAACGAGACCAAAGGCCTATCTGACGACGCGATGAACAGGTAAATAAAATTGACCTACTGGAAACGATGATTTCATGAAACGAATTCAGAGCTGTAAAGAAAACTAATAATAATAATACCCATAAAAATGCAGTCATTTCTCGACAAATAAAATAATATTATTTACAGCTAGTTTTCTAAAAGAAACTCCGTTACCTACTTTACTTAAGTAGGTAACTAAGTACTCATTTTACGCCCTTATTAGTAATGTATGTTTCACAAGTATAGTAAGCAATAAGTTATTATGTGAAATGGTTTAAAGCAAGTCTAGTAAAACCTAGGTTTTAATTACGTATATTCGTCACTTTCAAACGCCATAAAACAAAAACAGACTGTCTTAAAACACGGGTTTTAATAAGACTTGCTTTAAACTTTAAACCATCTCACGTAATGAGACATAAAATGAGACCTATCTATCGATCTATCACACGAAGCGAATATTTTTTATTTATAAATTAGAACAATGCGAAACGTATACGGTATAAAACACATCGTATCATATTATTGGATGAATTTAATTATAATAAAAAACAAAGGATAATTTCCACCTTAAACCCATACCGAAATGTGTATCACAATAAGAAAGGTAGGTATACTTATCTACCTCATATCGTATGAATCAGGACAAGTGTCTATGTATCAAGATGTTGATCAATACAACTAACATAAGCTGTATACAGAAGTTGACAGTGCTATGAATCTGTCTGTCTATCCAATCAGTGTAAATGAAAGAGCCATTGTCATCAATAAGGCAGTTGAATAGATTGTACGTGATGATTTGGTCTTGCCTAATGTCAATAGCTACTATTGGAGCAACAGTTAAATAAGTAGGTATTTGATGAAAGTATACCTACTTGTAATAGTAGTAGTGTAGTTCCATGCAAAATGTGGCTTTCACTAGCGCTTATGATTAGTCGGTAAATAAATAATATTGTTGAATTCCTAATGAACGGCTAAACAAACCTAGTTGAGCAGTCATAATCTCTTAGTACAAATAATGCAGAAAATCTACACCTAGTACCAGTTTGGCGATTGCTAAAACGCTTGTCGTCGCAATCTCACATCTATTCGTCTGACTTGAAGGTCAAGTGTTCGTTGCAATTGATGATTTTCGTGACCTGCGTATTGTGGTACCTACAATCAAAATTGATTTCAAAATCCCTTATGGTGTCTGCTGACACTAGTTTAGCCGAATAAGTAATTTATAATTTATCGCATAGCGTATGGACCTTGTAACAAATTGAAAGCAAGTGGGTCAACTGCCAATGGGCGGAGATCAAAATCAATACATTGTTTCGGCTGGCTCCTTTGCTTGTTAAACTAATTTACTGTTATCTTTGATTTGAGTGCAATAAATTTGGTACATTTAAAAACAAAAAAACAAAAAAAGAGATACATTTTAAGATTAGAACAGAGTTTAAAACAGTAGACATACTTTATAGGTACCCTGCTTTTCTTCAAACGATTTTATGGACAAGAGTAAATAACAGGCCACCGGCTTATTAGCACAAATTATTCAAACAACTGTAATCGAGTGGCTACTAAAATTCCTATTCAAATTCAAATTACTGCTTGACTTTGGAATTTATAGAATTTGGAACACAAATCGATGGACCCTAACGTCATAATTGTCTCTAATATTTATATACTTTATTATAAAGTCATTTCCTTATAATTAAATAAGCTTCACAGAACCTATTTGGAATACAGCTTTAAATAAAGCTTTTAAAGCTGTATTCCAAATAGGAAAGAGAAAGATCGCAAAAGATATATTCTTCTTATATTAAACATTTTCATAGATAACCGTCCATTAGAGCTAAGTGGAGGTTACTAGGGTTTCTGTGCTTACCACCTCCGGCCACACCATCACTCACCAACGGCGAGATTGTGGTCAAACACAAGCCCATCTATTATAAAAAAAGGTTTATTTCTTGTCATCTGTTAGAGATACTCGGGGATAAAGAAATTTCCTGGATTAACCAAATTAATTGATTGAACTCCACAACCTCTTCAAATTTAGTTCTATATGTTCTTTGATTCTAGGCTTCACATGGCGCGGTCAACAGTGGCTCTGTTCATCGTGGCGTTCCTCTCGCTCTTTATCGCCTTCTGGACCGGCACCGTCGGCTGCTGGAAACGCAGTCCCGGGAACATCACCGCCACCGCTATACTCATGCTTGTTACTTGTGAGTTGATTTATATTTATTTTTACTATTTTGGGGGATCGCTGGTATTATTGATTGATTTCTTCGTGTCTTCTAAACCAAATCTATTCAGCCATTTCAGCGTGATTGAGTAAAAACATTTTAAGACAATGAGCTGAGTTATCGGTGAAGGAAAATATCGTGACGAAACTATAGCACGGTAATTAGGTACTTCGTAGGGTACTGGCTGGCTGGCTACCAATCTCAAGTTGAAAATCTGTCCTACAGGTGTGTTCCAGCAGGTGCACTTGAAAGTCCTTCTAGGTTTTGTGTGCGTAACACCTTCATCAATGAAAGAAGATTTAGCATAGAATATGATTGTGCTTTCTAGGTGCTAACCTAAATGAAATTATTGTAACAATGCAAGAATATTTCGGTATCCGATTTTTTTATCCAATACCAATTCCCTTACAAAATATTCATTAAAATTCATAATTTGAAACATGTTACAATTTCCTGAACATATGTTGCAATTTCATCCATGCGAGGTTTCACTGCACCTTTTCTGTTTTTTAGTAATTGTTGGCTTGTTTTATTATTAATTTATCGTATAATTCTAGGTTTGTTAGCGGCAGGTGCGATGGCATTATGGCACGGAGTCGAGTTCTATGAGAAAGAGAAGGTTGTTGGAGAAGAATACTACCAACAGTGGCCCAACGTGAGTTTTGCTCTATTTCAATATGTTGTTTATAAATCTAATTTAGGGGAAAAATTATAAGTCCTTGATAATACCGGTCCCAATGAATGTTTGAATGAATGTTCAGAATGTTGGGCAGTAAAGAGGAGGGTGGGTGACGATTGCACCTAGCTGAGATGAGAATGTTGAGATGGATGTTTGGAGTGGCAAGAATGGATAAGATTAGGTTTGAGTACAAACGAGGAAGAAAGAAAGTAGCGCCAGTGACTGAAAAGTTGAGAAGCAACCGTTTGTAGTGGTATGTATGTTATGAGGAGTATTGAATATGAATACGGGAAGAGGAAGACCGAAAAAGAGGTACCTAGACGTATTGTGTAAAAGATGATATGAGTAAGAATGTAGTGAATGCAGATATGACGAAGGGCCGAATGGAAGAAGTCTATTGCGTCGACTCCAAATGATTAATTGGGAACAGGGCAGGGAGATGATGCAGTTATAAGAAATAACAGGATTTCAATAATAAATCGATTCCTACTATTGCAATGTTAGTTTACTACAATTTTGTAAACCGAATAATATCAATCTCTACAAAATTATTACATACAATTTGTCACGGAATACCAACTGATGTTTTTTATACCAAGTTTGCTAAAGGTATTGGCTCAGAATAAAATTTTCCAAATATATCTTTAAAATTATAAAAACATCTAAGCATGGCTAGGGTTATATCATATCATTAGTAAAACTGTATAACATACTTGTGACGAACCAACGGCAGGTGCTAAAAGACAACTCTTCGATATGGTACGATTGGTCGTACATCCTGGCGTGGTTAGCCGTGGCCGTCTCCTTCGGCAGCTCAATACTTTTCTTCTCCGCCGCCATTTGTCTGAGCAAGGAGAAACGGCGGGAACAGCAGAATAACGTGCAGTACATAATGCCAGGTTAGACCGCCATTTTGCGTCGGTGGCGTGGTCGGCCATCTTGTTGACGCAGGGGTCATTAACGCTTGGCGGTTTTTGGAGGTGTTTTTTTTCAGGAGTTTAACATTTTTTGTATATTTTTTCATGATCATGTTATTTTTATTTAGAATTATAAGTTTTATTAAATTTCTTTAAGTACCTTTCTAAGAAATTATACTTATATTTATTTAAGTATATTATGTAAACTAATTTCTTACTATGTCCTCTTTTTAGAAAATATTTTGTTTACTTTATTATGTATTTATTATTAAAAATAGTTACCAGTTTGCCCCATTTACCTACCTTAATCCAATTCTTTAAATTTATATAAATAAGTAGTATTATTTCCATACACATATATCATATACATATATTATATTTAGATATCGACTGATCATAAGAATAACTTAAATTTAAGTGAACTTCATGTAAGTATTATCATACTAACAATATGCTTTTCTCTTTCTTTTCATGTTTCTATGAAACTTGGCTACTACGGAAACGCGACCGGTCCAATTAATACATTGTAAAATATAATTGCGCTATTTCTTAATATCTGGTTTACGCCAAAACCGCAATACTAACATGCTTACAAACAAAAATAACTCTTTGGTGCTGTACATAATTCACGTAACAATAAACGTTCTAAAATCTAAAAAAAAAACATCTGCCGATATTATAACAAATGTATAAATACACGTACGTACACTATTCTACAAATCCAAACTCTTATATAAAACACAATAATACAAATGCGTGCAAAAAAACGGTACTAAACCAGATATTACGAGATAATGCTCGCGTTTGGTACGACTGGTCATACATGGTCGCGTGGTGCGGCGTGGGGCTGTCACTGCTGTCCGCCATTTTGTTCTCGTCGGCAGCCATTTGCTTGCGCGGCGAGAGGGAGAGAGAGGAAGCGCTTAATATGCAGTACCTCATGCCCGGTAAACAATGCTTTCATCATTTAATCAGCACATTTAAAATATTGCTTTGGATAATAGCAAAATTCACCAAAATAAAATATTTCCCCGAATTATAGTAAATTTTGTAATAGAAGAACACAGCTAGATTCATTACAAAATATTTCGATATCTTAGATACATGAAAAGGCTGTTGTAAATAAAATTTTCAAACTGGGATGGCAGTTATTGCTTCTGACTTGCATGGTGGGGTTGGATTAATTAGGTTCCTACATCAAAAATATAAGTTTTCATGAGGTTCAAAACCCACTTAAATAAAATATCCTATTTGTTTAAGTTCCTATATTAGTCAAATTGTCTTTAATATGAAATATTTTTTTTTCAATCAAGCCATTTTTATTGAACATAATTTTTTAATAGAATTCGCTTTCACTTCATACAATTATTCAACGCAACAAATAACTAATCCAATTTGACTGTCCCGCAGTGTACCCCCAGAAACAGCAGTACGCATACGCCGGCTACCCGCCGCCCCAGGCCTACCCCGGGCCCGGCCCCTACTACCACGGCTCCCAGTACGGGCCCTACAACTACTGAGCATGCGACCAGATGAGGGACGTCGTGGCGGCGCACTTCGCTAACGCCCCCGCACCCCAAGCACCCGCGCGCAACCCATCCCCTTCTAACAGACAACCATCTCTCTCCTCATCATTAGAGACGTACAATTCCCACCGGAAAATAAAAAGACCCAAATTAGGCGATAGGAAAGTCTACCGACCTGTAAGGAGGAACACGCTATCTCGTATTGATGAAACCCCCCCTCAGACTTTGAGACCCCGTTCGAAAAGTCTTCAACACTCCACGGATTTTTCGTCATCGAGACTGATATTGAGATCACGGTCGAATATTTCGGCTGATACGAGTAGGAGCGTGCCGGTCTGCAACCAGAGTCACGATATAGAAAACCAAATTGACAGCAGCAGTCCACAGTACGCCGAGCCGAAGGATTCAGACTCAGCATCGTCGTACGGCCAACCGGCTTCCATGTCCGATCTACCGATAATGGTTCCATTAGATCCCTACTCTGGGAATTATTTCCCGTACCCCGAGTATACCTACTATCAAGACGATGGTTGCAGAATTAACCGTATAAAAAAATATAATAAGAAAATAAGAAAACTGTCCTCCAAACCGAACAATCTATATCTTGCATTCATGTATTGAATTAAGCGCGGGTGTTGTAATTAACAAAAGCAATACGAATTGAAATATAACACTGGTTATGAGTTTCGATTGAATGCCGTTACAGTGTATGACGCTACAGCCCATCAAGTTTTCATGTTAAACGTTGTAAATTCTTAGCTGACTCTAAAACGATCATACACTGTCCCTGTGAATGGGTGGCCCGAATCTGGTTGAGTATCAAACTGCTATTGGCACGTTTTATTTTGGCTGCGGCAGGAGTTATTCGAAATGTTGAGACGTATTTGAGCTTAGTTTACATTTAGTTTGAACGACATCGAACGAACTCATGCTACGGCCTCTGAGCACGGCTTTACGAAACTCTGACACCACACTGGTCTCTTGGAAACTTCCACGTGATGTTTCAGCTCTAAACAAGAGTCTCTGTTACGAATTTTAGTTGATAATAATAACGAGGTGTACTTATTGGAAGTATACTAGGTAATTAGGAGTAATAAGATGTGTCGACGACTCCGCCATACGTACATCGCAATCATACAAAATATTTTAGTACCTAAGCTATGAGATCTTTGAAGGGTGTGAATTTATTGTTTGTCGATTAATAATGAACAATATTATATTACATGATCATTGAATATGATACCATGAACAAATACGTATATTCGAATATTGTGCCTTCTGTCTTCTTAATATAAATAAATGCTCATTTCATATTAGAATTAAACATATCTCAAAAATGTAACTTATATAAAATAGTTTATTGTAGTTAATGTTGTAGTTCAATATAATACAATTGTATATAGAAGTTGCATCAGATTGCTCTGAAAGAAGGAAATATGATGTATTTTTCTATTATATCTTTGAATTTTTTTCTTTAATCTTTTTTTTTCAGGTTTATATTAAGTTACCTATATATGAATATGACTGACGATGTAATAGCCGTCCTTTTGTACGAGATATATGTATACTTTAATGCATTTCTCAATATAATTCCATTTTGTATAATGTATTTAATGTTTTAGTCAAGATTACGTCGAGGTACTGAACCAATTAGTTAAGTCCGCGGAACTATTGTAAATTAATTAATTTAGGGTTAATTATTCGATACAATTATATTATTAGAAATGTCTAGATTTATTTTCCACTTAAAATGTATTTAAAATTTCCAAAATAAAAATTGTAAAATTACTAATGTGTTTTTCTTTAAAATCTTAAAGGATATGGAAAGAATCAAACGTAAATAATAAAATTATACAAAATATATAAAATTCTGTACAAAAATATTTAATATGGCGATATTGGACGTATTACAATGGATGGAATGAACATTTTGCTTACATTTATCACAATTCATGAGGCACATTATTTATTTGAAATACTTTCTTAAAATCGGCGGTTAACGGCACATCGTACGTAAAACACATAATGGAAAAAGTGAAGAAAAACACACAAATCTTCAATGCACTAATTGAGTTTTTGCGTGGATCTAGAAATAGACGGTTTGATTACCGTTGTATGAACGCAAAGTACACCCGATTACCAGCATTACACGCAAGAAATTAAGTTCAAAATTCCATGAAAACTTCGAAGTAGATTTTTTTTTTTTTTATAAAATTGTATCTGAAGGAAACCGGCACAAAACTGGTTCACGATAATTGACTAAACTCAGTTAATAATGTTTTTTTAAGAAAATTCAATTCCACTCATTGGTTATGTAAACTAATACTGAATAACGATGGGAATAGTCTCACACCGAGAAATAAAAAATATATTATAATTTTATAGACACGTTTGTCAAGTTTTCGTAACCATAGATTAAAGAATTCACAGACATGTTTTTTTTTAACTAATAACAGATTTTTTTTTCACGTATGTTCTTTTGTGCACGCATTGAATTGTACAGCATTTCGCAGAAAGCTTTTATCAATTTACTCGTCAATTTCTAACTCCACACTCAAAACAAAAAAAAACTTTTATATAGCAGTATCAATAATAGGGCCAGGGTGCGACAAGGCCTGTTTCCTCTCCTGTACTGCCGTTACCAACTTCCTGTAAGGCCCTAATGGCAGACCTAAGGACTTCATGTCACTCTCTGTGAGTAACATTAGTGCGTCTAAGTCTATATGTTCGTCTTTGAACTTTTGCGCGTATTGCGATAGGCCCCAGGCGGTCAGGAAGCGTTCTAGAGAAGCGTATGTTGATTCTTCAGCTTCGCCCTCTTCGTCTGAGGTTATTGTTGAGCTTTCTGGAATGTCATTATTAAAATATTAGCCTAGAAATGCCTTGGAAATTTTAATGTTCTTCGAATGCCTAAGCCGTAAAACCTCCATATCGTAAACTGTCCAAATCAAAACAATGTAAAAAATATTGAAAGACCTTGACAATTTTATTACTTAATTTTTTTTTAAATATATACATATATATTTTTAAATTTTAAAATTAAATCAAATTTAATTCAATCACAAGACAAGACAAAATATACAATTAGACAAGATAAGACAATAAAGGAATAACATCAATAGCTATAATTGAGCACTGTAATAAAGTATTAACGCTAGCGTTCTCCAAATTAAACTTTGATCAAGAACTCACGCGCCGAATATGGGACGCTAACTTGGGCTTATGTTTTACGCTATAAAGGGCAATCCACATTAGTGGACTAAAAACTTTAGCATTAGGTGATATAATATAATATTGATATGTAGTTTTTGTATTTCCCTTGGTTTGTTTAAATTCTTTGTGTGAATTTTGTTTCATGTAATTATCCTATAATTGAAGAAGCACTTTAGGTGTAAAACCCAACTGTTTAGTGGTTCTTTGTTGGATATCCAAATTCATTTTTTTTATATTACATAGGAGGCAAATCAGCTTACGGCCCACCTGATAGTAAGCGGTTACCGTAGCCTATAGACGCTCATAACACCACGGGAATAGAAAATACAATATTATATTTTCCCTGCCAGGGGTATCACCCACGCGTTGCCAACCTTGAGACATGAAGTTGTTAAGTCTCCTGTGCCTGTAATTTCACCGGCTCCCATACCCTCCTAACCGAAACACAGTCATAAACACTAATATTTTTAACCGGAATTAGATAAAGTGGTAGTACTTCCTCGATCTCTGCATAAGAGATATAAAAGCAATATAGTAGGTAGTTATAGTTACCGGATTGCGCTGAGGTCCACTCGGCGGGCTGGTAGGCGTGGCGCGCGGCGAGCGAGCCGGCCGAGCCGATCGACAGGTCCTCGCCCGGGGCGCCCGGTAGTGCGCCCAGTGTTGCTGTTATTGATCGCCTGCAATTTGAACAATTGATATTAAACTTAGCTTCCACCCCACGGTTTCACTTGCGTTCTCAAGGTGAAATTAAACTATGGCCTATTCCGGGACCTAAAGTAACTATATACGAAATGTCACGAAAATTGAGGAGCCCCAACTTTTTACACAAATTGCTACAATAATTTAGCACTGACCCTACAAAAACAGCTCAATCTCTACTCTACTAAATAAATTATGTGAGTTTCTTTTTAAAATCTGAAATGGCCCCTCAATTCATACGTACATAATTAGTACCGCATAAGACCTAAAGTCAGTTGCTTATTAAATCGGAACTGAGGTTTGCCTACGAAGTACTATACATATAAGACGCATGGGAGATGATCTAAAAAAATTAAGAATTCTGAGTTCACATCTATTAGAATAGTCTCATTATAGTAATAATTCTGAGTCTTTATGGAATCCCTTGTATATCTACCTGAAAGCAACGCTGCCAAAGCCAGGTCTATCGAATATACTGGCAGGTTCTTGAAGCATCACTTCCTGTCCGATACCACTATCCTCGCCCGCCGCTGCTGCTATGAAGTCCGGCTGGCTCACTGACCTGGAGCGAAAGTATATTTTTAATATTATGAAGTTTTTTTTACCTAGCTAAATTAGCGGGTTTCGATGAAGTTTTGTTTTGCTATTCCTTTCTCACTTTATAGTAGGTACATACTAGCTTCCGACTCACAGTTTTACATGTATTCGACTGAGGGATCTGAGGGAACCCTCGACTGAGGGATCCGAGGGAACCCTTGACTGAGGGAATGTTTTATTGGAATAAAAAAATGTCGTATGTTTTGTCAAGTGGATTATAGTTTCTTTACGACGTAGTTATTTATTACTAATGACCCACCCTGGCTTCGCACGGGTAGCAGAGCATATACACCTAAGAATATATAACTCTATTCATTTACGCGGCGCACGACACTAAAGTTGCCAGTCTGTTTTTTTTCCGAGATCTTTAACAATCATCGTCATATTTTAGCCAATTAACACAAAACTTAAATGAATTATATACCTAAACCTTCCTCATGAATCACTCCGCCCATAGGTGACAATAACTGGATGAAAATCCGTTCAGTAGTTTTTGAGTTTATCGCGTACAGATAGACAGACGTGACAGGGACTATGTTTTATAATATGTAGTGATAGTGATGAAAAAAAATACAATAAACTGTATCCACAATACCTGGTCAACTGCGGTTTCTTAGCATCAGATGTTTCCGTGAACACATCAGCCACAGTCCCTCTTTGTTGAGGCCCTGTTCCAAAGGTCCCCACGTACATGACCTCAGAGTCCCGACGCAGGCCACTTAGTGACGTCACAGAGCGACGCCCTGTGGTTTCCACTTCACCCACCTGGAGTGTGTGAAATTAGTTTAAATTATTGGACTTTCGAAATTATAATGTTCAAGTTTACATCGGTTTTCACGAATAAGTTCAATTCTGAGTTTCCATTACAGCAGTGGGACATCTCACTGCTGCGCACAGGCCTCCTTTCAAGAATGAGGGTGAAAGGGAATGGGCAAATACTCCACCACGCATAGCCACTGCGGATTGGTGGAGGTAGGCTAATGTTCAACCTACTGTTGGAGTTTTCTAGCCATCTAGGAGGCCTCCAACTAGCTTAACGACTATCACAATTAAGTGATGACTGGGACCAACGGCTGTATATGCCTCCCGAAGCACGGAAAGTTGAAATACCACTAGGCGCACCCATCCAGGTACCTACCGACCTCACCGGTTGTTTAGCTTTGCCGATCGGTTAAGAACGGCTAATCAAGCTACACCACGACCGTATCGACTGAAATTGACTTGAAATTTTGTACACGCGTTCAGTAACTTGATCATTCAATATTTTTGAAAACTACTCCTATCTGATGCGGCAGCCAGGACCTCACTATGGACTTAAATACTCGAATCACCTTAAATTCATCAGAGGGCCCGTTCCGTCCAACAGTGTTGTTCTTAAGTTTGCTAGCTAGCGCTTTCTTGTAGACGGCGCCGCGCCCGCGCACCCCTGAGCTCACGGTGCCCACCAGCGCGCTGTACGTGGGCCGGGGTTGCTCTTCTGCCAGTAAGTTTCCTGTAACATGCCATCAATACGTGATAAAACATAGATGGCGGCACTAGCACATGCCAGTAAGGTAATTTTTTTTGGGGTTGTATTTGACCACAATTTCACCATATTAAGTGATGTTGTGGTAAGCACACAAATCCTAGGTGCAACTGCCGTAATACAGCGGTAGGAGCTTAGTGACAGATTTTCAACATGAGATGGTAGCCAGTCAGGTGTGGTGCCCACAAAGTACCCTTCCACGATGCTATTTCCTTACAATGATCATCTCTCTGTTGATGATGTAATCATACCTTGACTGGAAGCCCTGGTCATCTTTTGCTTAAGTGCCAGCAACACATTACTAGGCCTATGTGGCATTGTTGAAACCTCCTCATTGTACCCCTGGTCCCATTCCTTCGTCAGCTTTTTGAGTTCCTTCTCAGCAAGTAACTCTGCCTTGCTCTGCCGTTTTTGGTACTGCTTGTGCGATTTCTCGTAGTCCTTTTTCGCTTTCTCTTTCAGGGATTTTGTTTTTTTCCTGAGAATTGAAAGCTTTCGTTTATCGGACAAGAAAATGTAATGAAAGTGTCAAATATTAAGGAAACAATTTGGATTTGCATTTATTAATAGCTTTAAGTACCTACATACATATATAATAAAAAGTTAATAGAACGAGATTAAAATCAGTTAGATAATTGTTATTATCAAATATGTGCATTTCCAATTATATCACAATAAGTGATAAGGTTTTTGTAGATTAAATTTTGAATAGCGCACTCTATAATGCATAATGCTTAAGCTACAGTTACTACACTGTACTACAGCTACAGATTATACGTTAATTATAGATATATATATAGTAAATTATATATGAATGTTGCATTGCATATAAATATTTAGATCGGATGTAAGACTTTCAGAGCACCGCAGATATGCCTGCCTTTACCACCCATGAAAACAACGGTACCTATTGGAGTCATGTTAGTTTCTTACTTGTCATTATTCTCCAACTTAGCGGTCACCTGGTCCAAATACCGTAGTATATCGTCTCTGCCGTTGATAGCAGCTAACTCTTGAGCAGTGTGGCCGTCAACATCCATCGCAAACATATTGGCACCGAAGTTGACCAGGAATGTTACGCATTCTTTGTGGCCTCTGGCCGAAGAGAGGTGGAGGGCCGTGTTGCCGAAGTAGTCGGCTTTGTCTGGTTCTCCTCTGAGAAATATGAACGTAGATTTTACATTATACTTGTTGATATGGAACTGTATTTTTCTGTGCTAAAATTTATCTATCTGGCGTTAATTCTTACTTATTAGATAGGCCAAAATTGTTAGACAAACATCTGGTTTTATTCTAGTGTTAACAAGCAGACAAGTGGAAACCAGCGCCTATGGATTCTAGAAATACCAGAGGAATAGCCAAAGATGAATTCCTCTCGATGTTTCATTATCAAAAGCTCAAGCTCTTTGTAGGATTCGAACCCACGGACCTTCGTCACGGCATGCGACGTTACTACAACTGAGCTAACATCGCATTAATAATATGTCTGGTAGTCTTCGCCAAGTAGGAACTCGGTAGGAGTGTTGTAAGGTTTAAGTTTAGCATAACGTTTCTTTATTATTCACTAACCGCTTAAAATGACATAGCAAAAAATGCAACACCATAACAATTTGCGCTGTTTTCAATTGACCATTAACATGACGGCTTTCCTGTTACGAGTAAATGTAGCGCGACAGTTACCAAATTAAGCGTAAATGTTACGCTTTTAATGGTTGAAAGTGAAAGTGTCCGTGCGCACTGTGAATTATCTGATTTTAGGTAAAGTGGGCAAGTGACGATTGTGTGTCGGTATCACGATTCATGATGTTTTTCACACGACTGCTATACATGTAGGTATAAAGGCGGTATGTAAGTCTCGTACGTATATTGAGTCAAAGCTGAATAAATAATACGCGACTTTCTTTTCTCTAAGCTTATTTCTTCTTCATTCATTCTTCATTCTTAGCATCTTATTGTTGATCTTATCAAGCAATCAAAATGTGTTTTGCGTTATTACTATCGATCGATTTGTCGATCTAACGTTGATTTTTATCAAATACTAATAAACCCTTACAATAAGTCGTCTAATCTGTCTGTTCATCGGGTAAATTCATTTAAAAGTGTATCTGCGTACCCAATCAAAGTTGATTTATAAGAGTGTGTCAGTTGTGACATATTTACATTCGGCTATATTAAGAAACTAAAGAGAAAATAAACTATTAACCTCCCCGCAGGTCGCTACCGCTTAAGTCTTGCTCCCATCTCTATTAATGATTAACGGGATCTTAAGTCACATATAAAAAGCCTAAGACATGATATTGGACGATCAACGTGCTTCATTAAGCGGTTAACTCGAACAATGTGTGAAAGCGACAGTGGGACAGACACCAACACATTGCAACATTGTATCTACGGGAACTGCTATAGAACCAATAAACTTTGCATAATCATGGTAATGGAGAAATTCTTTTATTATGCATATTTTCTCTGCGCCTTAATGTTAAATTTTGTGTGTAATTAAATTTGTGGGTTGAGCTAGTTTTGGAATTGAAAAGTGTCGACTGGCCATGCCTGTAGCATTTATGGATTGTCAGACTCTAGCGCACGAAAGTTGCATTTGATGAGAAGACACGGAAATGAACTCAGCTATTACTCTTATTAGAACAAACAGAGAATTATAACGTAAGATGTGTCTTGCAAGAGCGAACACTACACTAGACCCAATCGATGTGGTCATTTAAATGATCGTAAATGTTGTAGTTAGCTTTTTTTCTTATTTTTTTTAAGCAATTCTATGCGCAAATTGATGAGCAATTTCTTTTCAGAGTCTCAGGGATATTAGATCAGAATCGAAAATTTAAAAGGAGGTATGAAGTTCATAGTAAACTCATTTCCTTTTATATTCAGAAAAAAGTTTTAATTTATTTACAAATACTTTAATTTAGATTTATATTATTTATTATTAAATAAGCATTACTTATTAATTAATATGGTGTGAACAATGAAATATAAAAGCACTTACTGTTTTCGTCTATTGTAAGTATTAACATTGATGATTAAGAATGCTTACAGAAAAAAAGTCCTTTACAATAGGGTACATCTATATTATCGTATAATTATCCATAGCTTAAACAGATATAGACTTGTTGTGACGCAATAAAGTTAATTTTTCCTTAACATTCTAAAACGTCAAAAGCCATTTCTTAGATTATTGCTATGTCTGTAGGTAGTTTTGCCGCCAAACCCAATAAATAAACATACAATAAAATAGGATTATTCCTCCAATCATTATTATGTAGTTATGATAATTCAAATTACTTGTAGTGCCGATAAAATGTATCTTTTTATTGGTATGAAAATATTACTTCTTGAATATTCGCGACTAAATAATTACACGTACTTCGTGGATTTAAGATCCCAGGAATCCTCCTTAATTGCATTTTTTAATATATTGTCGGAACTCGGATTTGGACATCGGTTGTGGAGTTGGTAGGACCAAATTCTGTCACTATTATTGCTTAGACTTCAGCACTTCCATCAAACATTTCATTTCATTTGAATAAGAGATCATAAATCATAGATCTTATTTCTTTGGTAGTAAAATTAGGATTATCTCCCAGTAATGAAGGTAGGTAATTAAATTAGCACACTTACCCCCTTCCGCATAATAGTCGTAAAGCCTCAATATGACCCTCAAAGGCTGCCCACAGAGTAGGAGTCATCCCAGACTCATCTTTGTTGTTACATTCCTTTCTCGTCGCTTCCCGCAATACTTCTAGGAGGCCATCTTTAGCTGCTCTGCAAATAAATGAAAAAAACTTAATATAAAGAACCGCACTTATGTTTCCGTTAGATATGCAGTAAAAGATTGATAGTAATTTTCCTGGTAATTACGGATTCTATGATAGATTTAAGATCCCGTTTTAATCGTGTGATTTTAAACTATATTAATAATGATACAAGTGTAATAATTATACCTACTAGTTTGTAAATTAAAAACCGGTCAAGTGCGAGTCGGACTCGCGCACCGAGGGTTCCGTACAAACTTCGTCCATAGTTCGTCCATCACGGGAAATGCACAATTTTATTTATTTACCTTATTTGAGGTTGGTGCCAATTAAGCTAGACCTCTAAATTTTATGAGCGCCCATACAACTCAGAGGTCTTTATTAATTCGCGTTAATATGTATGTATGGGGACATAGTTTAACTTTTTTTTTATTTTTTGGAATTTTTCCTTTATTTGCTGTAAGACCTTGCTATTTCCCAAATTTTGTGATTCTAGGTCAACGGGAACTACCATATAGAAAAAAAATGGCGTTTGTTGTATGGGAGCCCCCTTAAATATTTATTTTATTTTGTTTTTAGTATTTGTTGTTAAGCGGTAATTTGTGAAAATTTCAACTGTCTAGCTATCGCTGTTCTTGAGATACAGCCTGGAGACAGACAGACGGACGGACAGACAGCAAAGTCTTAGTAATAGGGTCCCGTTTTTACCCTTTGGATACGGAACCCTAAAAAGCTATGGTGACGTACAGGCAAGAGTAGACTGTAAGCTGTCTGTCTATGTGTGACTGTCTCTTATCTCATGTTATTGGTTCTAACCAAGTCAGCTATTCCCTTACCTACTGGGTTCTATATTGAATGTACAATTTTGTGTAAAGTCCTACAATTTTCGAAATATATTTCCCCAATGTTTCTTCTAAGTGGCACCCTGACTCATATTAATCAATCAGCCAATCGCACAAGAATTTGTACAGTTATCGATAAAACAGTGTAATCTATACCTGTTATAAATTATTGTGATAAGGACGTACAAAAATATATTGACGTAACCTAATACAGTTAATGTTTTTAATGTGTTTTATAAACATTTTATTATACGTATATAAAGTATTATAGCTTTATAATATAGTAAGCAAACGGCTGATTAGATATAGTATGTATATTATTCGTATAAACCCGAGATTTCACAAAACCCCAAAGAAAGAATCCATGAGAAACAAATGCATCTACAACGAGCAACTGTCTGGTGCGGATTTTGGTCAGGTGATGAGATTGGACCTTACTTGTTTGAAAATGAGGCCGCAGTTGCCGAAATTCAGATGTCAACTGGCCACCAAGATCATGCGATTTAACGCCGTCCGATTTCTTTCTTTGGGGTTTTGTGAAATCTCGGATTTATGCGAATACACAAGAAACAATTCCTGAGCTCAAGGCCGAGATTCAACGCGTTAAGTGAGATACAGCCACATCTTTGTCAAAAAGTCATCGGAAATTTTATGAAAAGAGTAATGGCCTGTCATCAGGCCCGTGGGGGCCATTTGCCGGATATTTTATTCCATACATAATCGGAACATGTCTTCTTTATAATGCAATATAAATATCACAACTTACTCAAAAAATACGTGGTTTTATTTTTAAACGAAATAGTGCACTATTATTGAGCCTTTTATATTGCTATTCACTGTCTGCTTAGGCGAAAATACATAAGAAAATGACATATAAAATTATCTTTTTATAATTTCCCAAAATTACAAGTTTGTTTTGTTTCTGGCACGCAATATCTGTTCTAGACTGAGAAAATGTTACATTAGTTAGAAAATTATATCGCACATTATTAATTATATCCCTGAGTAACAGGCTAATTTTATCCCGGAAACACGGGTGAAACCGCGCGGAAAAGCTAGTGTAGTATATTGATGTTGAAAACACAATAGGTTATTACCGGTTGAGGGAAAAAGTCCCATAATGTACACAATGTGTATGTTATTACATATTCTATAACAATTTCCGATGTGACATCATAAAAGCGTAACGTTGTTTGTTTTCAATCCGAGGACTTTTTGGTAGGTCCTCGGATAGACTTTATGATTGCATTGGATTTTTTTAGGGATATTGTTTGCATTAACTAGGAGGTTTGAATCTCTTGTTTCTAATTTTGCTGTCATCGAATTTAGAATTCAAACTCCACAATTCTGATGCTACAGGGATACTACTTTAAGGCGATGATAGCTCAGTGGTAGTGACGTCGGACGCCGCGGCGAACGTCGTGGATTCGAATCCTACAATGAGCTTGAGCTTTCGGTGAAGGAAAACATCGTGAGGAAACCATAGCGCGGTGGTTGGGTACTTTGTACTACCCGTCTGGCTAGCTACCACCCTCAAGTTAAAAATCTGTCACCAAAAACCTATTGGTGTGTTCTGGCAGCTGCACTTGACAGCCAGTTCCTTCTAGGCTTTGTGTGCTTACCACCTTCGGTCACATCATTACTTACCATAGTGAGATTGTGGTCAAACACAAGCCTATACAAAGTAAAAAAAAAAAAATACTAACTGATACTTTCGAAAATCTGCTGGGTCTAATTTATGGGTAGACTTTGTCATAAAATTTCAGGTTCCAACTTTGCAATTCTGACGCTGCAGGTGTACTGCCTGTCAAAATTGTGAGATTTGAAGGAAATTTTATTTTAAACAAATAATTAGGATTTCAAGTGGATACCTACTCGTTTCAACTCCCCAATCCTAATGATCCACAGACTAGGCAACAATTTATTTGCAAATAGTACTGTTGGGTTGACCTATATATTATCTTTTCTACACTTTTCCTAGGTGCTGAGATACTAAAATACTGCTTGGGTTTTAATCTATAAGTAAGTATATATAAATGTATATACGCTAATAACTCATGTCAGTGAACCCTCACTTCAATGGTCGGTCACCATGGAACCTGACACTTGCCACGTCATGTCACTCGTCGAATCAATGCGCTGATAACATCACGCTGAACGATTTTGAAGCCTAATCGTATTGGCACAGGATTGAAGGTGTGGCGTAATTTTTGCCGCAATGTGTTAAATTTTTACCCTCCACAAATATGTTCGAGCAAGCGTGAAGGTGCCGGGTTGAACCATAGAGCACATTCAAAACAATATGGTTATTTAACTTTGTTTTTCATTACATAATAATGAAGAATATTTCGTAACAGTTAAGGAATATTATTTAACATTCTTCAATAAACCTCTAACTAACACTTTCATACAAATCATAATAAGACAACAGTTTAGAACTGTAAAAAAAAAAACAGTTATTAACTTATTAACTTCAGTGTGGGAGTTCGGTTGATATATCTACTTAAAAAAAAAAACGGTTTGGAAGATTTTGATGTCGTCATTACCAACATACATAATTTTATGAACAGTCTAATACTATATCTTCTATAGACACTAAATAATAGCTTAGTCATTAAAACGCTACAACCTTCAACAATTTTCAGCCTTTAGCTAGCAATATCAAATACCGGACCAGTGTAATTTAGCCTACTATAACTAGGACGTGAGATATCCCTACTGTGCGAAAAATGTATGTGACAGACAGATCTATACAATACACCCCGCCCGGGAAATCCATAAGAGTTCTCTAATGTCATTACAGAACAATAAAATCCTATAAAAATGCCGCAATATGTTTACGAAAATGGGTGGTTAAATATTAGAATGATGATTATCTACTGGGTATATACCCGCATGTGGTACGGAAGCATGTAGGAGACACGCTTCGCATACCGCCGAAATAGTTCAACGTCCTCCCTTTACCAAATTCACTTTTTCACACCAGGAAAACATGATGCCTAACATTTTTTGGTGTTTGTTAAATTGACTGATCCATCGACAAAAAAGGAAGCGGTTAAGAAGTAGGTTTCGGCTAAGTAAATGCAAAACATCGATGTTGTTGCATGAAATGAAATGTAATATATTTATTTGCCTGAAATATGGTAGGTACAGGTGCTAAAAATTTAAGATAAAGCGCAAAATATTTCGCCAGACATTCGGCATGCAAAATTAAATTACATAAGTACATACAATTATTGAACAATGAATTGAAATTAGCAGTCATCTACAATCAGTGGAGTGAAAATTAATAATAATAATAATTGAATAATTAAAAAACAAGCCTAACACAGTAAAATAATAAAATATACTGAACATACATAAAAAATAATAAAAACATCAAATATCATGTCAAATAAATCATACCAAAACTAAAATTTATAAGCAAATATTCCTCAATTGTATAATGACAAGGTTAAGGAAAATAATTTGTTGGCAGATGGTAATCTACCTAATGCTCACATACTTAAATAGGCTGATGATGAAGGTGGAGTGAGAGGATCTTAAAAACTTAACTGTTTTGGAATTAGGTATTTACTATATTGGTATTTTTCCATAAAGCATTGGAATTTAAAACCTACGTCGCCTGAAAGGTGGTTTTAATTTGCTCAATTAATCCTTTGCGTAAACTGTACTCTACACGCACATAGTTATTTTTAGCAATCCTTAAATCAACGTTATGTTAAAGAATGTGACTGATAGTCAGTCACAAAAAAATGTTCTCACGTATGTAGGTCAGTACAAGCCTACCTAACTGTATAATGCTGCATAAGGCTCATTGACAATTCCCAATAAGAATCGACAGCGAGAAAGGTGTTCGATCAGAGAGAAGTACCTACCTACCTACGGCGTACGAGCTTAACTCAGGTATGTACCTCGATACATTACCTACCTGAATTAAGTAAGATTGGTGTTTGGATTTCCTTATACTATATTTTAGTAAAGTTTTACTCACGATAGGAACCTACATTCGGGAAATTAATTTTCGTGGATTGCAAGTAGGTAGGTAGGAACGATATGGAATAGCGGGTCGTTCTGTCCTAGCTAGATTTTTCTAACTGTTGATATGCCCCCTTATTCAGACCCATTCGGTTGCCATTCCGATCGGAAAAGACGATTTTATTTCGTTAAATTTAGGTTGATGCTGCGTTAGTCGCAGAATTCATTTCCCGCGATCGTGTACCTATCGAATGCCTCATTCCAAATGGAAGTCTGAAATGAGAAAATAGGAGTCATCCTATTCAGTAGACTACTCACTCGGTTTGTCCACCCGATCGGGACCACAACCGAGTAGGTCTGAACCTATTAAACAAACCATCCCCCTTGGATGGTTTGTTAGATTTTAGTAACTCAACCTGCCACGACTAGAGATTACACACTTAGGACGTAATTTATCTTATTTAAACGATGGTACCTATGTACTAGGCTACATTATAAGTAATATACCTACTTATCTATGACCCAACTTAGTAGTTCAATTTCGCCAAGTTAGAATTTGGGAAGTCCCGTTAATTATAGATGTAGGTAAGTAAAGGTTAAAACACGCTATTACAAAGATAATCTTATAATTCAATTGCCTTATTTTCGGATGTAGTCGGTAACTTCATCAGTTAGTGACTCAATGAGTGACTTAAAATGCCTAGATAGATAGATACTTGAGTCTTTATTTAGCTTTAACATAATCGATCACAAAATGCCAATTTTAACATAAAAACTAATGACTTATGTATCGACTGAGGAATTAAATAAATAAATTAAGTTGGGATAATAAGTTGCTGGCATAATATTATATGAAACTAGGTCTATGTATATTTACGTACTTTTATGTAGGTACATTACCTATAATATCAATACCAAAACCGTTGATAGGTAATCTTATCTGTATTTTTTGCATTAGGAAAAGATATAAACGGACCGTAATATGTAACTTACTTATGAAACCTGTCCGTGGTCATTTTGTATTGTTTTATTCACAGCAACAGCAAAAATATCCAAAAACTGCCTCAGGAGAGTTTGTTCAACTCATTTTACCGGATTTTAATACACCTTTGGTCACCGCGAAATTGATAAGGCTAGAAAGTTTTGTTTTGTCACACTTTACACCTAATTGAAATCAATTCGCCAATTTTTTATTGTCGATTAAATTGTTTATATTCAATGATTATAGCTAAAGATTGATATATATAAAACATAGATTGGAACAATAAATAATAATATTATAATCTCGATTTGCAAAACAACAACAGTGTGTACCTATTTCACTCAGGTGTAACAGTTGACTACAGCACAGATGTGATAAAATTTATGAATTACGTATTGAATGAACTGAACGAGCATTCGCTCGAATTTTAGTCTATGGTTTGAGTAATTCATTGTGTAATAGTGCCATCTATTGAACTTTAATAGCAACTTAATTGAGACACCGACATCTATTGTGGAGTAGATGATTTTTATCTCATCTACTAAACAACAGATGGCAACACAGTTCACACTCAGATAAATCCTACATAAATAAATAACAAATTGAGAACCTCCTCCTTTTTTTTAAAACGTCATGTCCATCCTCGAAGCAATACCCAGTTCCCAATACCCGAAAAAAAATTGGCAATAATTATTAAATATTGTAACTGTTTATTTATGAAAGTTGAGTTATCAATCAAGCTCAAACTTTTCTGAACTTTTACGTAATCAGGCAGAAGCTTTAGAGTAGAGTATTTATATTTACCCTATACTTCTAGTATCATAGTTTTAGTTCCCGTTAGATCGTGGAAAAGCAAGAGGAGGCTATCAGTAAAATAGTCATAATCGACTATCGCAAATCATAGATAAAAATAGTAGGTGACTGATAAATTTATCCATTAACGCTATCGTGTAAAGCACCGCAAAAAGCTTATTTGAGTAAATTGCTGTTGTAATTTACTTTATGTTTATCTATAATCTATAGGCATTAAACGTTTGACTAATTGACTGACATAGACATTAATGTACAGCAATTACTACTCAAATGCTAATCTTAGATGTTAGTTTAGGTAGTCATCGTGTTACTACATGCATGGTAAGTAGTTTTTACTACTTTTGAGAATATCCAGGGGTGAAAAAAAAACAGAATTGGTTCAATAACGTACAGTTATTCAGCTGAACATGACGAAGATGATATCTCAAATATTGTCACACTGTTTAGGAATCACTGATACGTGACAAACTGACAATCAACGCACAGCTTCAACGGTAAGACTTAGAAACGTTATACTTTTATAATACATGTAAAGTCAGTCAAGGTATGAATAACTAGATACAAGCTTGTTCGCTTACCGCTTGGGTTTTCCCGTAAAATGAGCTGTTGATTAGAATTAAGTTGGCTGAAGTGTTTTGTAATCACAACTTCATCTACCTGATTTTTTTTTACTATGTATAGGTCTATAGGACCACTATCGAAATCCAAGAGCGTTATCCACCACTCAAATACTACCAACCATAAGGCAAAAATAACCTTATGTTGAAGATAATCTTGGGCCATCTTTTATGTTGTCTTCTCCAGTGACAACTGCTCAGCCCATTCTCAATTAAATTTGGCTACGACTTTTGCTTATAGGTACCTACTGTTAGCTGAATTACAGTAATTTTTTTAAATTCTACCTGTAATGAAAAGGCACATGGCGGTACTCTATGATGAAATTAGTGTATCTCTACTCTCTCGCTATGCTTGTCCCTTTTTGGCTCAGGCATGTAAGTATATGGGCTGTCAAAACGGCCATCATACTGTGCCGTTAGTTTACTTACAATTGGCCATCAATTTACTTCTGAAGGAGCTATGAGGCCAAGGATATAGCAAGCTTGCCCAGAAATTACATATTTATTCACAATAGTCATGAAAGTGTCCAGATTATAAAATAAATAAATAAATATTCTGGGACATTATTCCTCACACACAGCCATCTGACCCCAAACTAAGCAGAGCTTGTACTATGGAAGCCAGATAACTGATATACTACATATACTACTTTTCTTTTGTAAATACATACATATATAGATAATTACACCCAGACACAGGACAAACAGACATGTTCATGTACACAAATGTTTGTCCTGAGTGGGAATCGAACCCACGACCTGCAGCGTGATAGATAGGGTATCTTACCAACCACGCCAACCGGCCCGTCAATATCCGGTAACACAAATTAAATTTATATAATATGGTAACAATTAAAACACAACCAATAAACCAATCAATATTGAAACGCTTTAGATACGATAGCGTATTAAAAAGCCGTATCAACGCGCAATAGCAACTCATTTGATAGATACGTATATAATTGAAGTTACTGTGCTAATATTTGTCATCCATTAGAGGTTTTATCTCATTAATGTAGTTTGCGTGTAGCTCTCAGCGGCCGTCACAAGGTGCCGCCGTCACTTCGCTCATCAATCTATTGCTGGACAATCACTAACTGATTATACTGATAAGTGTTGATGTACCTAACATTCCAAGCGTTAAATTAAAGAGCTTTTGACTATGTTGACGAATGACTAACTTTAGGTTTAGTTATCTAAGATAAGTCTTATCTTAATATGTAAGTCGGCAAATTTCTAGGAGGCTCTGATTGCAAATTATCGAAAGGTGAAGCTTAGAATAATCACGCTGGATGAAGGGTAATGAAATCAGCGTAAGAAATGTCACAAAATAGCAAATGATCATTTGCAATACCAGGATTGCCGATGTGTTGCCGACCTCTAAGAGCTCTTTTTACGCCCCTTTCGAAGAAAAATACAAAATATACATAGGTAGCATAAATGCAGTTTATATATAGGGTGGATATTATTTACTATGTGCAGTGTCGGATTAAGCCAGCGCGGGGCTTGTAACAAATATAATCACGGGCCCTTGGTTCAGGCTTTCTAATCTTATGGTTCAGCTGCAAAACTAGCTATTAATCGCGCGCAGTTTTCAAGCAATTTAAGTCATTTGAAAGATATAAAAGACATTTATTATGATTATAGAGTTGTTACCTTTATTTATGTATATTGAATTATTTTCCTTATGATTGAGAAGACTTCTTTCAAATTTATTTCGCCACCAAAACATGTCAGTTCCAGCGCACCGAAATTTACGGCGATTTCAGTGTAATAAATCCATTCCTTACGGCTGATGTGTATTTAGTTTTTATTCGCGGATGTGGGACCCCCAGAGGCGCGGGGCCCGTAGCATTTGCTACTCCTGCTATATGGCTAATCCGGCACTGACTATGTGACCAACTCAGCTTTTGCGAATTCTGAGTTGGTCACAAAAGGTAGTAAAAATGGTTCAGCATGACAGGTTTTAAAAATATGCCATCTTGAAATATCCACCTAGTATAGAGCTAGCCTACATGCAGTATGTATGTTTTCTATCGATGTAAGGATTCGACAAATAGCTCGGTTCCCGAGGGATGCAACGAGCCTTACCTTCAGCAAACTTCGAGCCTATTGGATAGGCAAAAATATAAGAATGGCGGATGAAATAACTATGTATTATAAATTACTATAATGTAAGGTAAGTAAATACCTATGGCTGTTATATTTTGGTACATGCTGTATATATCGTCGTTTATGTTAAAAATGTGATTCCGCTTTCAATAGTTTTTCCCTCGGTTCCATCCGCGATTCTGGGAAAAAAAACGTAGCCTATTTTCCCCAAAAAACAGGCTGTCTATCGTAAGAATCTTGCAAATGGGATCCGTAGATTGTTCCGGACAAACTTTACCTCATTATAATATTAATGTAATGAGGCTTAGTAGGTACATAAAATATGAAGAATCAAATGTAAATACGTATTTAAATTAAAATAAGTAGGTATCTATTATTTATTGAGTATTTATTTAAATCTAGTACTTTCAACTGTTTGATAAGAATAATAATGTCTTGTACCAATTACTTATACTTGTACCTAATGGATCCACCAATAAACACGGACTTAGCGATGGTGATGGAATTTAAAAATCAGGAAACAGACGGGTGTTGGGTCCTTTGTAGTACCACTCAGGCTGGCTACCCTCAAATTAAATATCTCCTGGGTTTTATGATACAAATCGATTGGATTAATAATGGGGATCAAATCTCTTTGATAAACATGGCGTATTAAATTAAAGGTAGTCCAACCAATCTATACGAATATTATAAAGCTGAAGAGTTTGTTTGTTTGAACGCGCTAATCTCAGGAACTACTGGTTCGATTTGAAAAATTATTTCAGTGTTGGATAGCCCATTTATCGAGGAAGGCTATATAGGCTACTTTTTACTTTTTATCCTAGGAAAACACAAGAACAAGGGAACGCGGGTGAAACTGCGGGGCGGAAGCTAGTCTAACATAAACTTATTAATTCATTGGGAATCCAAAGTCCAATCTGAAATATCAATGGTTCGTGTAGGTTGATCTATAATCTCATAACCAAACCTACATTACCTACCTTATCGATACCTACTTACCTTATTTATTTGAAGCAACATTTCTCATAATAAATACTTAAGTTATAAATAGAGTCTGGCAACACCCACCTAATACATACACTTGTAAAGCTCGCGCCGTGATTTATCATCGACGTAATTCATGCTCGCCCTACACTCGGTTCAGAAATCTAATTAGCCCGGAACATTCTCGATAAATCCACATGAAACAGTGTAATAACGTCGTAATCCTCGTTTGAGATGATTGCTCCGCCGCGATATATCTTTTTTATGCCCGTTTATCGCCCGATAATATAATAATCATATCACGCTGACAATAATGGCATGCCAAATAAAATCTACCTACCCTACATTATACCATTAACTCGAAAATTACGTAATGGTTTTTCAACAAAATTCGAGGCAACCATTTTAATATTTGACGCGTTCGTAATAAAGACAACTTTTCACGTGTGATGCGTTCGTGTTAAGTCATTTTTGGAACGTTCGAAAAAAGCGACGTTCGAAAACAGAACGTGTACAAATTGGGTGAAGTTCGGAGCGCGCGGGAAAGCAATATGTTTTTATTTCTTTTTAATTTCCGGTTCGCTTTAATGGCGTCGAAATCAATATAATGGTGAAGCGGCCAACGCCATTTTCGCATTTTGTGGTTTTGCTCATTTAGCCTCATTGAGCGAGCTTCAACAGCGGCTGTAGTGCTTACGCTAATTAATGGTGTCGTTACTTGTTTAAATATTGAATTAAAATGTTGGATACATTATTATTATCCAGACGCCAATTTATTTTAAACACTGGTTATTAAATATTACCTACTTACGTCTATGTAGATTTTGGTTTATGATTAGCACTTGATTGAGGTTCTAAACACACAAATAGGCATTTGTCACACATTGTCCACATTAGGTTTAGTTTATAAACTTACGCTCAATCAATAATGAAAAAGAATCAATAAATTCAGAACCCTATACATAAAAAAACAAGTTACTATAGAACTAATCATCATATAAAAAATATAATTTATATAGGCAGTAGGTACCGATCTCATAAAATGCAGATTCGCCAATATTTCGCGGATACTGCAAGCGTCATAAAGCAAGCTTATTTTAAAGTGTTTTATGAATGATTCGCCACAAATCATGGCTCAAACCAGAAGTATGATGTTAATAAAAAGAAAATAACAGGAATCCTTTTAAAATTCTGTTCGACTCCCGACGATCCATCGGGTGATTGCGCCTGGCTTGCGGCAGACATGTTTTTTTTTATTTTCTGTAGGGTTCCTTGATTTAGGTGAAAAGTCTCGTTGGAAATACCTGTGTCCAATACAGTTTTTAGTGTATTTGTCTTTCATGAAAAATGTGTTGAGTAGTTTGTAAGATTTTGTAAACATTCACTTATTCAAATCTCAGATAAAAAAAAAACAAGTACCTATTTCATAACATTTTTCACTCTTTACACAAGGTTATATTATTGAAACCATATATTATTTATCTACGCCCACGAGCTGTGGCATAATCTAGCTCCACACTTACCGGACCGTCAAAAATTATTAAATTAAAAGAATAGGTATTTTTGTATGAATCGCGACCCTATACTGTAACTGTGTAAAAATAAAAACATAGTGGTGATTGATTTTTTTATGTTAGAAGCTGACAAACAGGCACAGTAGCGGAACCAGGGGGGCATCTGGATCCACCCCTGACCAATCTCAAATTAAACTAAAATCCTGGATCCGCCACTGAGCAGGTCCAGCGGTCCAGCTAATGATAAGAGGACTATGGACAGTAGTAATACCTGGGGGAAAGTCAATGTGTTGCCGACCTTTATAAAGCCTAGAAGGCAACTGACTCTCATATACAGCTGCCGGAACACACCGATCGGATCGGTGTACCATGCCACCTTGCTGTTGTTTCTTCACGATGCTTTTCTTCACCGAAACAATGACCTTTCCCACGACATTCGACGTCATTTCTACAGAGCTAACATCGCCTTAAATTTCATTTATTTCGAAAATCCACCTCATGATTGACCAGTCATCATTACTAAACTAGAGGACCGATCGACACGTGGCGCCCCACTCTTTAAGCCCCCTCTATAAAGGGCCGCATCCGCCACTTAGCGCGATGTTTGTAACAGTCTGATAACTCCATTAACACCGCGCCGTCGTTTTAGGTGCTTAATCAACTGCTATTGCTATATAGATTATATTAAAAGTTTTCAACTATTTGGCTTGTGAAACTAATGCTCTAAGTAGCAGTCTGCAGATTGATAGTAGATATACTTACTATGCAATACTTTGTTCTATATATCTATCTTTGGTGATTCTTACAAGGTAGTAAATTAAATGGTTCATGGGCTAGGTACCTAACTACCCTGTTTTAATTTCTTATCATCAGTTCCTTAAAAAAATTATGACGTAGGAAAGGAGTTGTCGAGTAAGAAATGACTTGGTCTAAATTTATTCTTCATAGACAAAATTGTCATTATGCCATCGATAATTAACCTAAGCAGTTAACGCCTTCAGTTATTAGAAAATGCCGCACCGTGGCGCTACAAGCGGCCGGAAGTCGACAGGAAATGGCCACTAATGGCGGCCGCGCCGGAAGCTCAGCCATTACGCCGCTAGTGCTGCTCAAATAATTACATTAAGCTTGGTGGTTTGTTTATTTTGCCAAATAGGTAAATAAATATTATGGAGAAGTATCCAATAGTAATAGATCATATTTCCCAGGAAGAGGGTTCGTAATTGATCCTTGGCAATGAGCTGAGAGTTTCACATTTGGCAGATAAGTTACATTCTAAAGTCTATGTGGAAAGAGCGCTGTCGTATGTTGTTGTTTTAACTTATTATTAAATAAAAATTATAAAGCAATACGAAATGACAGGCGGTTTGGTCATGACAATTTGTCAGGTAGCGGGGTACCCCATGTAAAATCATAATGTTTTTTGTTGGCCACGATGATTCTCTATCTGCACACACTATCTGATTCCATAACTAATTTAGAAACGGATTCTTCTATAGTCAGCTTAGAACAACTGAGCATGCCTCCACACTTACCATAAAGGGTAATAACAAAAACCTACCGAAAATCTAGGCGTAGAGATATTATTTTCAGAGATAGGATCTAAGCAAATTTTGATTTCATAACTTCAATTCGTAAACTTTTTTTGCATCATTTTAAATTGACCTCTAAACAAATTACATTAAGAATCACATACCAACTTTCATGTAGGTACAGTGGGTTATAAATATCTTCCGCTGACAATTTTCATCCGTCCAAAGTCCGTTCCTTGAGCGTAGTTCAGTGAAGTTTTCCAATAAATCGTGCTTGAGTTCAAGTGAAAAAGACCGGCAGCTCCTCCCCCGGTGGTAACGAGTTTCAAATTGGAAAATCTACTTAGAGAAGTAACTTTTGCCGGCAAGTTACTTGCGCGGTGCGGCCCTGTTGTTTTTCCAATTTTCTCCTGTATGTTCTTGCTGTAAATCTTGCCTCGTGTGGGTGTGTTATGTAACCAGACTTTGCTGTGATGTTTTCTTTGTATTTTGTATAATATGAAATTATTGAATACCGACCCAGATTATACTCTTGAGGATGTAGGCGACCAGGCTAAAGAAAATGGGTGGTGGTCGTACTACAGCGATAAACATGAAGTAGGCTTTGTTTAACAAAGAAGGTTTGTATTTATATTGTCAAAGATGTTTGTTGCGCTCTTCAAGTGGACTGTATTATTATTATATTTTCATGAATTCTTCAAATCCCAATTTCGGCTGGCTGGAGGGGTTTTGCGTACGGCGAGACGACGATCAGTACTGCAACAAGAGCAGAAATAAACGGCGGCAGAAGGGGGGGGGGGGGGGGCGAGGAAAGCGGGGCGGGTAATACCCTCGGTTGCCCTGCTTCCTCGATGCACTTTAGAGTTCGGTGGCCCTGCCGCCTTGATGCACACTGCCTATGGACGGGTGTCTTGCCACCTTGATGAACACTGCCTATGGACGGGTGTCTTGCCACCTCGATGAACACTGCCTATGGACGGGTGTCTTGCCACCTTGATGAACACTGCCTATGGACGGGTGTCTTGCCACCTTGATAAACACTGCCTATGGAGCCCAGGATTCCCACCAAATAAGAACACTTTCTTCCAGAATATTCTTCAGTATTTATTCTTTTCTTCTTATTTCTATTTTCAGTCTTCTTATTATTGCTGCCCAGGTAGGAATCCCAATCCGAAGGAAACTGCGTTTCTTTTATATTTTTTGTCGATTGTACTACGACCAATGAGAGACTCGGAATTAATTTCCGTCAACCAATCAGAGGGCCTACTTTAATTCCGGCACATTCTTGACATTTTTCTAGATTTTTACTAACCAATCAGGTTCTTTGTTTACATTAAAAGTATTGCCTTTTCACTCTAATATCGTGTTGTCTTTTTCGAACCGGTTTTGTCATATGTCTATCTCTCTCTAATAATGGTTTTTCCTATTTTCCTTAGGAATTGGCTTTCCTTTACAGATGGGAGCTTTAAAATATTGTTCTATGTGTTATTATTATCTTAAAATATACATAAATCTTTGATTTTCATGAGAAATAACAATTTTATCGGAAAAAATATAAAGTGGCTCTCGTGCCGGTATTGCCTTTTTTCCAGGACCTATTCTTACGTAATACCTTGACCTATTCAATAATAACACCATAAATTAATTATTTATTGCTTAAACCTAATTCCTATACTTATTCTAGACCTTAACTATCTTAAATAAAACAACAATATCATAGTTGGTTATGCGTCGCTGACATTCTCCCCCGCAGTGCGAAGCACTCCATCTTCGGGAAGCGACGTCGCAGGAACCAGCACGATGATGCGGCGCGTCGGTCTTCGTAGTACACCTCCCGCTGTCCGCACGTCGACTATTCTTACTCTTCCATCTGGTCCTGGGTAGGTCTTCTCTATCTGCCCTCGTGGCCAAGTGTTACGAGGTAGTGATGCATCGACGATCATGACGGTGTCACCTTCTTCAGGATCTGTAGTATCTCTTCCGGTGATTCTTCTGGGCATCAGGGTTGGTAGGTATTCCCTGATCCACCTTTGCCAAAAGTGGTCTGCCATCTTCTGTGTGGTCCTCCAGCTTGGCCGTCCGACGAGGTCCCGGTCACTGAACTCTCCCGGCGCCAACACTCCACAGGAACGTCCGATTAAGAAGTGGTTCGGTGTCAGGCTTTCTTCATCATTTGGATCCATACTGATGTGTGTGAGCGGACGAGAGTTGACCGTGTGCTCTACTTCAGTCAGGAGAGTGTGCAGGACTTCTTCCGGTGGGGTCTTCTCATTCAGGACTGCTGCTAGTGCCGTTTTGACTGATCGGACTAGCCTTTCCCAGGCGCCGCCCATGTTTGGACATCCGGGCGGGATGAACTTCCATCTGATACCTTCTTGAGCGGCAGCATCCTCCAGTTCTCGATTGGCTCCGACGAAGTTCGTGCCATTGTCGCTGAAGATCACCTTCGGAGTTCCTCTTCTTGCTGCCATTCTTCGGAGCGCCATGATCATTGAGCTGGTGCTGAGTGAGCTTGCTAGTTCAAGATGAACAGCCCTTGTGGTGAGGCATGTGAATAGGGCTCCCCAGCGCTTCTCCATTCTTCTCCCAATGGTGACTTGCATCGGTCCGAAGTAATCCACGGCTGTGCACGTGAAGGGATGTTGGTGATGACGCAGTCGCTCGACGGGTAGATCTCCGGTGGGTGGTATCTGCGGTTTATTTTTCTTCACCTTGCACCATTGACATTGATGAATAATCTTCTTTATGGTTGCTCGCAGACCCAAAATCCAATACTTCTGCCGGATCTCGTTCATTACTGTCGCTGTGTTCCCATGAAGAAATCTTTGGTGATAGTGTTCAATGATGAGCCGTGCGATTCTATGTTTTCCGTCTAATACCGCAGGGTTCGCGCTTCTATCTTCTATCTTGATTTTCTGGGTGCGACTTCTCAATTTTATGATGTCTTGATAGTTCAGGTAGACATCGATCTTCTTTATTCGGCTTGAGTTCTCCAGTGGTTTCTCATTCTTCAAGCAGGTTATTTCTTTGAGGAAACTTTCATTTTGACTCTTCTTTATTAATGTTTCTTCGGCCCTCTTCAAATGGATGTCTTCTATAGGTATGAAGTTCTTCTTGACCTCTTCTCGACGCGACTGGATTGTCCTCGTCTTCCTCTTCTGAGTTCGCTTCTGTGGTTTCCATTCTTTCTCTTCTTTCTTGCGAGCGGCATTGACTTGTTTCTTGGCTTCGACCTTTTTCTTAAGAAGATCGATGAAATGGAACATGCGTGCCGTGGTTCTGAGTAGGCGCGTCCAGCTTGAGAACTTCTCTGGATTCGGCGTTTCTTCTTCGGCGACCTTCACTGTGGTTATAGTCTGGATGTTCTTTTCTTCGCCAGTGTCCGCATCTTCTTGGTCGAATCTTCTTGTTGGCCAGTCTTTTTCGCCTTTTCGCAGGAAACCAGGCCCGTTGAACCATCTTGCAGTGTGGTCGAACTCTTTGGGAGCTCCGCGCGTGGCGTCATCAGCTGGATTCTCTTTAGTTGGAACCCATCTCCAGTCTTGAGGTCTTGTGAGCTCTTCAATTTCTGCAAGACGATGTGCTACGAACGTCTTGAACTTTCTTGGGTCGGCCTTTATCCATTGAAGTACCGTGCTTGAGTCGGTCCAAAATATTTTCTTAGTTATCTTCAGACCAATTTCTTTCTGGATTGTAGATGCCAATCTGCTCCCCAATAATGCCGCTTGTAACTCCAGCCGAGGTATCGAGACTGGCTTCGTCGGGGCTACTCTTGCCTTTCCAGCGATCAGCGATATGTGAACTCTTCCATCGGGGTCGACGGTTCTCCAGTAGGCCGTCGCAGCGTAGGCTTCTTCACTCGCGTCGCTGAATGTGTGGAGCTGACCTTCCTTCTGTCTTGGTGATAGGCATCTTGATATCTTCAACCTTCTTAGCTTGGTGACGTCTTCTAAATATGTCAGCCAGGCTGCCTTCTGTTCTTCTTGGATTTCTTCATCCCAACCAATCTTCGTACGCCAGATGTTCTGAACCAGCCTTTTCCCTTGAACGAGGATTGGTGTGGCGAATCCCATTGGGTCGAATGTTGACATGACTGCGCTTGTTACTTCTCTTTTCGTAGGAGTCTTCTCGCCTTTGATCAGCTCTTCCGGCGTGTTGCGCAGCCCTACGTTGAACGCTAGTACATCTTCGTTCATCAGCCATCTGAGCCCGAGTGTCTTCTCTTCTTTTGTTAGTTCTAGTGTTTCATTGTTCAACCGCTCTTCAATGCCATCGAGTACTTTCATGCTGTTGCTTCCCCATCCTCTTAAGTGGAAACCGGCCTTCTCATGGATCGCTTGCACTTCTTTGGCTATCTTCCTGGCTTCTTCTTCGGACGTGAAGCTTTGGAGGTAGTCGTCCATGTAGTGGTTCTTCTCTATGGCTTCTACTGCTTCTGGGTAATTTTCCTCGAACTCTTTTGCATTCTTGTTCATCACGTAGATTGCGATGCTTGGAGAACAGGCCGCGCCAAAGATGACCGATGACATTCTGTATTCCTTAGGTGTCCCGGTGCGTCGGTCGCCTCTCCACAAGAATCTTAAGCTATCTCGATCTTCTGGTCGTATCTTGATCCGTAGAAACATCTCTTTGATGTCTGCCACCACGGCGATGGGCTGCTCTCGGAACCGTAGCAGAACTCCGAAGAGGGACTGCAGCATATCTGGTCCCGGTAGGAGTGCGTCGTTCAGGCTCATCCCGTTGTGCTTGGCGGCGGCATCAAACACTAGTCGCTTCTTCTTCTTTGTCGGATGTGTGACCGCGAAGTGAGGAAGGTACCATTTCTTCTTAGATGGTTCAGGTGGCGCTTCTTCTGCATATCCGTTGTCGATGAGATTCTTCATCTGATCTTCATATGTATTTTTCAGGTCTTCGTCTTTATCTAGTTTTCTTTCCAAATTGACGAGACGTCGATAGGCTTGAGCGTAGTTGTCGGATAGAACTTCTCTCGAGGTTTTCCACAGCAGTCCGGACTCGAATTGACCATTTGGCAGTCTGTTCGTTGTCTTCTCTAAGATGTCAATCGCCTTTTGATCCGCATCGTTGCTCGGTCGACGCGGTTGTATGCCGATGGAGTCGATCTCGAAATGACGCCGGACCAATGATTCGATTTCATCTTCATCTTCAATGTGTCTGCTGTGGTTGACGAATTGCACCGGAGTCTTGTTTCTTGCGTCGCACCCATGGAGAACCCAGCCGAGGCTCGTGAGGGAAGCTACCGGATCCGATGTCTTGCCTTTCTTCAATCTTCTTGTGACTATCAAGCTCCAGTTGTCTTGCCCGATCAGGAGTTGTGGTTCCCCTTTCTCATAGGTGAGTCGATCTTGCATCTTCTTCAGGTGCTCGCATCTATTCACGACTTCTTTGCTGACTCCTTGTTTTGACAACTTCAGGTTGCTGATTGTTCTGACTTCAATGGTTTTCTTGTCTCTTCGATGAGCCCCCTTTATCTTCAATTGGACTCGTTGAGAACCATTCTTCTTCATGCATTGACCCCCAACTGTTTCAATTGTGATTGCCTCTTCTTTTCCTTCTGCCCCAATCTTCTTGGCAATGGAAGAATCCAATAAAGTCACGGTGGATCCCTCGTCCAGCAACGCCAGCACTTGAACCGAACCCTTTGGTCCATACAGGTTCACTGGTAACATCTTCAGGTATGCTTGACCTTCAGTGGCGGTGGCGTGTACGGAGGATATCTTGCTCCTGGGCGCAGTGTTTTCGTAGTGATCTTCATCTTCACAATCTTTTCCCTTTTCATAGGCAGTGTTACATCGGGGTTGACTCTTGACTGACGGTGGCGGCTTGTCAGAGTGAAGAGTGATGTGATGCCATCTATTGCACTTCTTGCAGGTGAAGGCCTTGCAGCTTAATCTTGAGTGTCGGTAGCGCAGACACTTGAAGCAAATCTTCGATTTCTTGGCCATTTCCCACTTGGCATCAATATCCGCTTCTTTGAATTTCGGACATTCGTAAATCCAATGTTCTTCATGACATTCAGGACATATCTTGTCTTTCTTTTGAGGTGCTTCGCTTTCTTGAACAGCGTGAACAGCTCTTCTTGGTCCACTCCATTTCTGCTCCCGAGACACTTCAGGTGGAGTGCTGCTGACGGGTCTTCTTCGCCTCTGGTAACACTTCAGGTGAAGCGAAGTCCCCACACATGTCAGCTTCAATTTCCAGGAATTCGTTGATGAGGACCAGTTCGGGTCGTTCTTCATCTCGACGACTTCGGTGGTAAGCGAACCATCTGTACTTCATTTGAGACGACATCTTCTCGGTTATGATCTTCATGGTTTCAGGCGAACTCAAATATTGCGGCTTCCCGAGTGCCTTGATCGTGGCGACCGCATTCTTGACTTGACTTGCGAAGACGCATACTTCATTGGGATTCTCGCTGACTCTTGAGAGGTTCTTCAACTTTTCGAGTTCTGACAGTGCCAGGGCTCCCGGTCTTCCAAAGCGCGCCTCCAATCCCTTGAGGACTTCTGCTGGTTCTTCTGCGGTGAACAGCAGGCTCTTGACCGCCTCTCTTGCTTTCCCTTGAAGTGATCGCCTTAGACGCGCCAGGTTCTACGCGTTGGTGAATGTCTTCGCTGTATCTTCAAATGTTCGCTTGAATGCCAACCATTCTTCACTGGAACCGTTGAAATAGGGCAGCTCTATCATATGCTTCGGTACTGTTGTCATCGGATTCTTCTCGGTGAGCTTCGAGATCGCCAAAGCCAACTCTTGAATGTCGCTCTTCTTTTCTTGAGTCGGCACTCGCTCTTCTATCGCTCTTGATTTGGACCGGTTGAGCCATTCTTCCACGTGGTGCGATTGATCGATGTGTTCTTCGATTTCTTCATCTGAGTCGATCTGCAACATTTCCAGTTCCGCTTGAGCTACTCTTGATCTTGCTTCGGCGACTTCCAATTCTCTCTTGGCTACTATCATCCGAGCTTGCACCTCCGCTTGACGCTTTGATGATTTGACTGAACGGACGTCTGTTTCTCTTGATGACACGTTGACAATGTGGGCTTCCTTTCTTCGATGTACTGAGGCAGGAACTGCGAATATTTCTTCATCAGTGAGTCTTCTCTCACCATTCCCCATCCCGGTGTGTGCGGCCGTAGGTGCGGAGTCAACCCTCGCGGAGTGGGCGGGGGCGGTTCCTCCTTTGGCGGCGACGCTGGTCCCTGCAGGATGCATGACGGCGCCTTCCTCTTCGACAGGACGCGGGGGGGTGTTCTTGAGTGTTGCTTGACTGTTCGACGAACTTGATGACTCGACAGGGGTGTCCATACTCCAATCTGATGTAGCCTGCGTTTCTTCAGTTGTCTGCGAACGTGTCTTTTCTGATCTTGTTCTCGGTGTACGCTGCATCTTCAATTCCAGATCCGGCTCGAAGGACCAATTCTTCTGTTGCGCTCTTCAAGTGGACTGTATTATTATTATATTTTCATGAATTCTTCAAATCCCAATTTCGGCTGGCTGGAGGGGTTTTGCGTACGGCGAGACGACGATCAGTACTGCAACAAGAGCAGAAATAAACGGCGGCAGAAGGGGGGGGGGGCGAGGAAAGCGGGGCGGGTAATACCCTCGGTTGCCCTGCTTCCTCGATGCACTTTAGAGTTCGGTGGCCCTGCCGCCTTGATGCACACTGCCTATGGACGGGTGTCTTGCCACCTTGATGAACACTGCCTATGGACGGGTGTCTTGCCACCTCGATGAACACTGCCTATGGACGGGTGTCTTGCCACCTTGATGAACACTGCCTATGGACGGGTGTCTTGCCACCTTGATAAACACTGCCTATGGAGCCCAGGATTCCCACCAAATAAGAACACTTTCTTCCAGAATATTCTTCAGTATTTATTCTTTTCTTCTTATTTCTATTTTCAGTCTTCTTATTATTGCTGCCCAGGTAGGAATCCCAATCCGAAGGAAACTGCGTTTCTTTTATATTTTTTGTCGATTGTACTACGACCAATGAGAGACTCGGAATTAATTTCCGTCAACCAATCAGAGGGCCTACTTTAATTCCGGCACATTCTTGACATTTTTCTAGATTTTTACTAACCAATCAGGTTCTTTGTTTACATTAAAAGTATTGCCTTTTCACTCTAATATCGTGTTGTCTTTTTCGAACCGGTTTTGTCATATGTCTATCTCTCTCTAATAATGGTTTTTCCTATTTTCCTTAGGAATTGGCTTTCCTTTACAGATGGGAGCTTTAAAATATTGTTCTATGTGTTATTATTATCTTAAAATATACATAAATCTTTGATTTTCATGAGAAATAACAATTTTATCGGAAAAAATATAAAGTGGCTCTCGTGCCGGTATTGCCTTTTTTCCAGGACCTATTCTTACGTAATACCTTGACCTATTCAATAATAACACCATAAATTAATTATTTATTGCTTAAACCTAATTCCTATACTTATTCTAGACCTTAACTATCTTAAATAAAACAACAATATCATAGTTGGTTATGCGTCGCTGACAATGTTACAAATAAACACAATAATATGAATTATAATACATAGTAAAATTAATCATGCACATTAGGCACCAACTTTATGGTCTATCATCATTAAGTAAAGTCATTGTTCTGTGCATTGCAATTTCCTTTCCGCCACAACAATGTGCTAATGCCAACAGTGTTGCAAGTAGGTACCGCACAGATTAAAAAATCATCCTGGATAATAAAGAACTTATCGGCTGTGAGATCTGACGCCGGTGCCTAGCGAATGGAAATAAAAAAGTAAAAAGGCGGGAATTTGATTCATAATGGCATCAAACATGGCGGCACTGATTGCGATCTGAAAGGGAGATAACAGTGGGGTGGCCAGCTTTGTCTTGCGGTTGATTACTGTACAGTCGTCAACACTTTGTTTAGCTAGCTGACTGTACCTACATATTTGTTCGAGCATGACTCTCACATACAAGAGGTATGTGTTCATTTCTGGTACCTAAGTATTGTAAAATAAAAAGTGAGATATTCGATTTAAAAATAATAAAAAACAAAATTGAGATAAAAACCCCATATAGCTCGAAAAAGGATGCGAAAATAAATTGTACTCCGAGCAATAAACTGAAAAAAGAAAATATCACACCCTTACGGAATGCAAATACGGTGTATCGTAAACGAATTGGTCAAAGGGTAAGGTTTCGAATCACTGTCTATTTGCTGGATACGACTGGGTGACAGGTTGGGATAACTTCCAACTGAAATAGTTCTACAGTTAACATAGAATTTGGTTTTCCTTTTAGCAAAGATATTAGGACTATTTTCGCAACGAAAACTAGTTTCTGCACAGTAAATTACTTTTGTATCAGTGTTGGCATTCGAACACAATACAAAGTGTAATAAAATAAACAGGCCTCAATAATTTTTATTGTAAGAAGGGCCCTCGAATTATCATTTAGATGGGGTGTCAGGCAATATGGCGCGAATTTTGTGCTATAGGGCAAAAAATACATTGACCAAACGGACAATTGAGTTACGGTAAGGGATGATCCTTGCAAAGGGATTTTTTTGGGATTTTCGTAATTGCATACATTTTATGTTGGGGCTTTGTGCTTTAGGTAGAAAAATATCAGAAGCTTAGTATACAGGTTAGGCGAACAATTTATTGCTGCTTATTTTATCAAAATATACCAATAAATATTGATTAGGTCTTACACAATCAATATGTTTACATTTATGGTCAAAGGGCACCTTCAAAATATATGATAACATCGTTTCTTACATGTTAGTTAGTGTTGAGCAGTTTTTAATTTAAACTGGGTGGACCTGCGGAGACATCCTCCTTTTAAAAGGTTGGAGACTTCTTTTAAAAGCGTACAGAAGATTCTAGCTTCAATAGTACTGGCAGTAGGGCTGTCACTTAGCCATAAATCCCTCAACAATGTTAAACCATACGCATCAAGTAGTTGCGTATTCATAACAAGCGTAGTGAGTTAAAACAAATATTAAATTTTAATCTAAACGTCTTCGCCAACGAGTATTAATGACGAGGTCCCCGCAAATATGCTATTCCCCTGAAACACATTAGTCTGGGGCGCGTTGGGGGAACATGGTGCGGACATTGTGCTTACGAAAGCGGTTAAGACTTATTGCGATTGCAAGAATAATAAAAGAGCTATATAAACACATATTATTATATATACTATGTACTTTGAGGCAGCCGAAAGATTTTCGCCGCATAAGTAATTCCGATAAACATAGCTGTTTGATTTGCAATGGATTTATAGGTAATTTATGCAAAATTAAAAACAAATAAACTAAAAAACCGACCAAGTGCGAGTCGGACTCGCGCACCGAGGGTTCCGTACAAACTTCGTCCATCATTCGTCCATCACGGGAAATGCACTATTTTTTTTATTTTTATATTTGAGTTGATTGAATGAAAGGTAAATTGCGGTTTACGATTTATGACGAATTAAAAAAAAACTACTACCTAGATCTCGTACAAACTGGTGATGTACATCATACATTTTTTTTTTAGTTTTATCATGCTCTTATTTTAGAAGTTACAGAGGGGGGACACACATTTTACCACTTTGGAAGTGTCTCTCGCGCAAACTATTCAGTTTAGAAAAAAATTATATGAGAAACCTAAATATCATTTTTGAAGACCTATCCATACCTAGATACCCCACAAAAATGGGTTTGACGAAAAAAAATTTGGGGAACCCCCAAAATTTATTGTTTTGTTTTCTATTTTTGTGTAAAAATCTTAATGCGGTTCACAGAATACATCTACTTACCAAGTTTCAACAGTATAGTTCTTATAGTTTCGGAAAAAAGTGGCTGTGACATACGGACGGACAGACAGACAGACAGACATGACGAATCCATAAGGGTTCCGTTTTTTGCCATTTGGCTACGGTACCCTAAAAACTAACGATTCCTTTCAGAATACTAGACTGAATATTAATTTATATTTTTACTCTACATATAGGTACCTATCTTATCAGTGGTTTCAAACTTCTCGCAAAATGTCTTCAATATGCCATAAGCCTTACAATGGTAGGGTGCGGCAACAGTGGTGAAGCAGGGGGATGCCAAATGGAAAGAGAATCAGCGCTGATAAATGATTTCGGTACAAATGTTATTTTGATCTTTCGCGATATCGTTGGATTTGTTTTGGGGTGTTCGCGATTACAATTTGTTTCGTGTTCGCCTCTTTTGATTGCATTCCGTTTATTGCATTTCACATATCGCTGACGAATTAAATACAAAATCATTATATATTTACTGGATTTAGGGGTTTTCTGGATATGTTTATGCAACAACGAATACTTTGGTATATAATAGTTCATTGAGTCTTTACGCCAGTCACTCGGGATGCCGATAAGTTCTAGGTTTCAAATCTGGTAGGTATCTATTCAGGCTGCCTCATTATGTTCATTTCAAAAGAAAGATACTGCATAACAGATTTCTGCCTGAGAAGATATTCGGAATCTATCGGCAACCTATGAGACTGGTCTTTAGTATTTTTTTTGCTATGTACATATTTAAAGTCTTTCTAAAGAAGGAGAAACTGTCTGGTTGTCATATCAACGCCCGCGACTTCACCAATAGGGCCTAGCATCTTGAAAATTTGAAATTTTGCACACACTTTATATAGCGGGAGGGTTTTTCAAAATTTAACCCTAAAGGGGGTAAAATAAGGGATCGCAGGTGGAAAGCCTTTCAATTAATTCACAAACTTAGAGCTTATTTTTATCAGATTTTTATTTGTGACCTATCCCCTTTATTACAATAACACATTTAAAAACGAAATAGTTGTTATTTTGTGAGTTTTATTAAAAATAATATCTACCGGATACATTAGTCATGAACATTTTCCATGTGATACGCGTAGGTATGATTATTTCACCGAATTACCCTGAAACAAAAGTAAATAAATAAAATAAATAATTATTCTGGGACATTATTCCTCATACACGGCCATCTGACTCCAAACTAAGCAGAGCTTGTACTATGGAAGCCAGATAACATAATAATGATAATATCATGATAATCATGATTTGTCTAAAATATTTGTTGCAATAAATAAAGTTATCAATTTGGTGCGTTTAAAGCAATAGATTGAGGCATTTACTTAAAGGATTTTTGTATGATCATGAGTCTTTGACAGATATTATGAACTTATGGTGAAAATTATGGTAGATACAAGTATGGAGTATCCCCCCTCCCCGATGAGCTCTGGCGACCTTACTCACGCGCAGGAACACAACTGTAAGTTATTTGGCTGCGGTAATCTGTAAGGTGGAGGAACTTCCCCAGTCGAGCTGCTAGAACGACATATCGCTATGCTCTACCTCTCTTAGAATTATTAATATATTCAAGCTTTTCAGACAAATTAATTAATTACCCAAGCGTGCGCCATCCAGGCAACTGTTTTTTGATCTAGACGTGGACCCATCAGCGGATGCATTTGCGCAATATAGACAATCATCCAGCTGCAAAATGTTAAATATGTTTATTTAAATAGAAATTTTAGCCTATTTATTAATAGGTATATGTTCTTGATAATAATATAAAGTTTGTTCCACCAAAGAAGTCCCGAAGACACACCTCTATTACCGAAGAAATAAGACCGATTTTCATTAATTCCACGGGACTTCTTTGTTGAAACGAAGTCTAGCCATATCGCTACCAACTTGAAGAAGCCAATAATTTCATATAGATATAGGTTACACGGTGATTTTGAAGTCATTGGCAATATTTATTAGGGTGGAAATACTCATTATTATGTATAACTTTTATTACAGGATCAACTCTGAAATTGAGAAAAACAACAGCTAGGTACTTACCTACTCCAATCAACCAAAAGTATGAAGCAGATTTTTGTTATGTAAGTTCACAATTTGTCTCTCTTGAACTAAGTCAATGACTTCAAATCAAGATAAACTGTGTAATAAATAGAAGTAACTTACAAAATCCACATAGAGAAGGCTGTGAGCATTAGACTGCATTGGATGATTCTGAAAATTGAGTAAGCGGTGTTTATGCTATATGTCTCCCGGTTTTACCAGTATTCTCGGGATAAAAAGTAGCCTATGTCCTTCTCTATACCATATTTTACCTGCGTCACAAATTTCATCGCGATCAGTTCAGTGGTTTAGGCGTGAAAAGGTAACAAATAAACAAACTCACATTCGCATTAAAATAGGTATTAGTTTCACCCGTAATCCCATATTTTACCCCCGAATTTTGGAAAATCCTTTCTCAGTAGATGTCTTACGCTTTATAAGAATTAGTCTTAGTGCATAGATAGATCATACCTTTGATTAAAACATAGGATGCTTTTTATTCCAGGAAAATATTAGATTCCTCTGGAACCCGGGTAAAACCGAGTTCCAGAGGAATAGGAACCAATTTAAAATGAGTCTATTATCACGCACGAGCCTGCAATATTATGTAAATTAATTAATTATAAAAATACCCTTTATATTGTCCTTTCTTCACGCAGAGTGGCCCAAATACGAAAATAATCCCAAAAACAGCCGTAAGAATGTATAATAGTGTATACATATCCACTGCAATCAAAAATATGTATTAAACTTGTCCAGAGCAATTTGTATATTGATTTGACAATTTACGTCAACCAAACTGAAATATATATTTTTGACGTTTAAAAATCTCTTTTAAACCTTTTCCAGAGACATGATAAGACAATGGTAAGCCGCTGGTTCTTCTCTATCTACAATAAAACACCATCCAAAATTATTTAGGTAACTAATTGACATATCAGTCGACTTGTAACGTATTTCTATCATACATAGCTCCATATATTATACAGCCATTTCCACAGGCTCTTCGTCGTGTAAACTGTGTATCTCACAAGTACCCGAGGCTTGATCGGTGAATCGGTTCACAATCGCTTGATCGCAGATAGTGGGAGAGCGGGCATGCGCACGCGCACCAATAATGACTCAATTATCCGTTTAGAGGAGGCGTGGTTCGGTACAGTATGTCTTCATTACAAGAGTAGTGGTCAGTTAGTATGGAATCAGTATTTGGCTATGAGAAAATCAGACAGGAGATATATTTGAATAGATACCAATACAAATATGTTTGTTCTCATAATTTTTAGCTTTTAAATAGGCACCTAACCTAGTAGTTAGGTTGCAATAATTTATTGGTTGCTTAATTTTCTTTAAATGTACCTACATAATGAACCCATTATTGCCTTTAATGATGATAATAGACATTATTGTTTAATTTAGTTATTTTTGATTAATCATTGAACTTGGTATTTTATCTCCATACCTTACGGTTTTTTGTTCTACGAAGAAGCTGACCCATTCATTATGAATTTTATTGCATTACGGTTATTTTTTCGTATCTTTTGAACTATCGGTAACTATTGATATAAAATGTCAACTTAACAAGGCTACTTCCATATTGGCAAAGTGCAAACATGTCCTAGTAAAAAGACGACAATATTTAAAAAAAGAAGCGTGTTTGATGTAATGTTAGCTGTAGGAAGAGCCGCGTGCGCGAGCGCACATCATAGCACGTTATCTATTGGTACTAGGAAATATAGCAAAGAATTTATTGGTAATATCGATGTTGGATGGGCATTTATGGTACGTTCCCAGCTCGGAACCATGGACCTCTAAACGCTATCTGCTTTATCTCACCGGAGTTTGACCTGAGGGGTCATGAATTGATTTTTAAGTTTTCTATTTTATGAAGATTCTTATATAAGTTGATTGAACCGGTTCTTTTGTCTTGTACTAATGTTATGAGCAGCACTGTAGAGATGTCGAATAGATATTTTTAACTAAGTAATTATAATTTGTAATTCTAATTATATTTTCTGAGCCATGATTTCTGTCTTATATATCTAACGACGTATAGAAGGCTGGTCGTAAGTATAGGTTTTACGGTAGTAAAATGTAAAAATCAATAATTTTGTTCCTTTTTTATATGTATAGACGTATGCTATAATCTCATCTTATTATGTAGAAAGAAACGCACCGTGAAGGAATCCGAATCATAATTTCCAGGTCTAAAATATTCATGGTCAAGGGGTAAAAAGGCATGTGACGCCTACAAAATGATGGCAACGCAAGGGTTTTGACAAGCTGACAGCGTGACAGCACGGGTCAAGCGGCCGTTGCGAACTTCAATTTCCGGAGGGTGTAAAGTTGCCTGATTTGAATTAGATTTAAGAACATTTCGTCATCTTTATCCGAGTAGGTAAAATTGTAATGGAAATTTACCCTATATTCTTTACATATACAATGAGGTAAGTTTAGGATATTATAGGCGCGTTATACGTCAAGCAGATGTTTATTACCTATTGGGTTTGTTGCAAAAGCAATTAAATAAGTCTGTCACAATTTTTATATATTTACCTGGGTATTTATTTATGCTGAACTCTTTCGTAGATAAGAAAATAGAAAATAAATAAAAGACGACAATTCTTTGAATACAAAATTGTATGTATTGTCTCGTATGCAAGGGACGCATCATACATAGCGTTGTAAGCTGCAACGGGCCGGAACATAGCATGCGACTTCGCTGCTAGAATAAATCACACTTGATTTATTTTTATTTGGTTGGCAACACTGAGCGGCGCATATATTCCCGCCCTGCATTGCCGTTTCCATTCTTTATTTAAATTATTTTACGTTGGTTTTCGACCAGTATGTAACAACTTAAAGTTTGAATGTTTATTTTTTTTTTCAAATGCTGCCACTAGTCGGGTACAAATATTTGTCTATCAGGGTAATAAATAGCACGCACTCAATATGTTACGCAACTTACGTTCATATTTTGTCGATTTCTACAAAAAGAGAAACAAAGTTGACATTCTCTCATAAACTTACATAGCCATATTATTATTGTGAGACAAGTATTCAGCCACATATTACCACTACAAGCTAGAGCTGTCAGTAGCACAATAGAGTATAACAAGAGCCACAAATCACCACCAGCCACCAGGCAACAGAGGCGATGTCTTATTTAGGATTTCACGGCCCGCAACTACTCGTAAGTCGTACGTCTCTAGGAAGTTGTTATGAAAATATGCTGTAAATGTATTTTGTTGTTGGCTTCTTGGAAATGGAGGTTAAGATAATTAATACGATGAAACTATCGGGAGTTTGGTGGAGGCGGGTAATTGATGTAGCTGTAGTAAGTAGGTATATGTACCTATTTTATGTATGAAGGTGAATACCCTTATCTACACGTAAGTAAGTAAAATACCTATAGTAAAGTAGCGGCACGCTATGATGGCCGTTTTGACAAATTAGGTAGGTACTAATATAAGTACATAGAGTTCATTTACTTTAGCTCAGTGTAGTCATGTCTGACGCCGCGGCAAAGGTCGTAGGTTCGAATCATACAGTGAGTTTGACCTTTCGGTGAAGGAAAACATCGTGATGAAACCATAGCACGGAGGGAGGGCACTCTGTAGTACCCCCTTGCCACCCTCAAGTTGTCACCCTTGAGAGCCAGTTCCTTCTAGGCTTTGCGTGCTTACCATCTTTGACCACATCATCACTTACCATAGTGAGAATGTGGTCAAATACATACATACATGATGATGCCTATACAAAGTAAAAAAAAAAAACTTTACCTACTACTCTACGATGTCCGTGTTACTATTTATTATTAAAAATATTGCAACAACTCTATTAAAAACAATCATGATAAATGTTACTTTGACCCAACTAATAAATAGAATAGTAAGCAGATCCCGTATCATTAAGTTTATGATAAGTATTTATTCCATCATTGCATTGCTCCTCTCTTTTGTGGCCGCTATCTACCGACTTGCTTAAAATAAATGACTTCAAGTCGACCTAAAAATTCAACCTCATTTTTAATTGCGTCCAAAGCGATATTAATATTCAATAAGCACATTATCGGGTGTGGTTACATGAAAAAAAAAGATGTACTTATTTCAGTAATTTATTAGGCACTTGAATTTTGATAACCTTCATATCATAGGAGCCGGCAATTTTGTGTATAAAGCGACAACTTAATCGTGGTCGACACTCATTTTGTTGTGCATGTGGATAAAAAAATTAACCGATTTTAATTTACAAAAACAGTTTAAAGTAAGCCTGCTTTCCCATACAAACGTCTTCAGTATAGTTATAAATAACATGCCCGTAGTTTTTTGTAGTCCTATTCACACAGCTGAAGACCAGGTGGTAAAACATAGTCCGTGAAAAGATAATATACAAAATATAAAATTCACCTCCCTCAGCAATGAGGCATACAAAGCAAAGACGAGGAAATGATTTTTTTTAGGTATGATCATAAAGAGTATCTAGTCTATAGTATCTAGTATGCCCGTAGTTTTTTTTTTCTAAAAACATAATCATATTTCAATCAGTGCCAAGAGAAGTTTCAGTATTTTAACCTCAAAAATAAATCGTTTTTTTTTCTCATGATAAACAGACTCCGGAGGCAAGTTATTCCCCTTAATGTCCGCATAATAAATGACAATTTAAAACGTTGTAAGTATGTGTTAGTTCGGTACATACTGTCAAGAATGTTGCCTGTCTGTAAAAAATGATTCAAATCCGGTTGATCCCCATTAAGTTGTCACATTATACCAACGCTTTGTCACCATAATGGCAGCAAATTAATACAAGCTCACTATCAAGGGACCTTTGAACTGCGCTTGTTTTGGTCGTTCCATTACTAGAACATGATGTGACAATCTGTTGGCTCCATCCATTGCCTAATTATAATAATTACGTTGGCTCAATTCTCTCGTGTTATTGATTTGTCTTTTTTACTTGTTTGACATTGCGAGAAATTACGCTTGAGTTGTCATTGTCCCCGACTTTCGTTTGTTTATGTTCAATATGAAATTAGCGGTGCTTGTTATCTAGTGTATTTACAAGCAAGCAATTAATTGGCAATGTATAATTTTTATTTTATTTTAAAATTAAAGTCAATATTCTATAATTAGTGATTTCTTCGTATAGGACTGATTTACTTTAAGCTTGTTTGCCCATAAATATCACTATAGTAAATCATATGTTAATTGGCCGAATTTCTTTGTTCAACCCATAGAATAAACTACTTTTTATTAAATGTCAAAACGATAGGTTTATATGGAGTTTGTATTAAATATTATTATAATAGTTATGACGTCATGTACTTTTTATGGTCATTAAAAATCATAAAAATGATAAATTTAATAAAAATAATCGTGGTTTCGCCCCTTTTTTTAGATATTTTATACATTGGTTAGTGTTTGATAATTTATTTTGAATACAGACATCTTCCCTATTACAATAACAGAGCTTTGCTAGAAATATTTTGCTTATTAAAATCTTTTCCAAACAATCGTTTATGTCGTTATCATTCAATTACAATTAATATAGAAGGCCTCCTCCTTTTTTGACTAACCCATAGTAGATATCTCTGATTTAGATAGATATTTAGTTTTTATAAAGATCTTAAATAGAACAAACATAACAAATAATCCTTTATTTCTCGCCATACGTGTATACAAAAAATATGAATGTCAAATACCTAGTAGTACTGATTCTAAAGAATAATATAAAAATAACAACAAAATTAAATAAAAAATGTAACAATATTCTTTAAATGAACACAGCATTTACTAACAATAAAACGATCTTGCCGATGATGCCTACAATAAAATTTTATATGTTGGTAGGTATATGAGAATGTACATAAGAAATTCTCAAGTTGTGTCACATATAAAATACAAGCGGTTGCAATAATACGATAAAACTATTGGTATATTTCTTGGCCATGAATCATCTTTATGGGCAATTCCGGCGGTACATTTCGGCAATTTCCTGAATTATTGTACACCGCTGTAACGTACCAACGAGTTCTATTGCTATTTCATGATATATTGTTGTTATTTTCTTATTTTTCAACTAACAATATTTATGTTTAATTACATATCTAATCAATGCTAAGAGATACCTTATTGAATATCGCCCCGCTTATCTTCATCAGACGAGTTAGATGTTTCACGAGCGAGTGCTGCTCGTAATAACAGAATCGCACTGTAAATGTATTTTGTTGGCTTCTTGGAAATGGAGGTCAATATAATTAATTCGATGAAATTATCGAGAGTTTGCTTGAGGCGGATAATTGAAGTAACTGTAGTAAGAAGGTATACCCTTATCTATCATGTAAGTGAGTAAGTATACTAAACTAGTGGCTCGCTATAAACTGAATAGTTTTGATTGTAATAATAATAGTTCCTTACTTCCGATGCTTACCGGTACCTATAAACTCAGGGTCTGATTTTCAACATTACCTTCTATTTAGCCGATCTCTCAAATCCTCTGTTGTAAGACATTCATTATCGCTTTCGATTTAGATGCTTTATTTAGTTCTATGAAACTTACACCTGCCTCTAGAGTGCGTATGAAAACATGCCTGAAACCTAACCAACTGCTACTCCATACCTACATAACCTAAACTCACATTGTAGAACCAAAGGCTGTAAACTCACCAGGGACACATAACTTAATGTACACGCCAGATCATTCGCCTCGGGCTGGCAACGGACAGCGTTCGATTTACACACAGCCCTACGGTGATACCGATACTGGCACATAGTGAAAAATAATGGCGGATAAATTGAGTTTATGGGGGTTATTGTGTTTCCATTTCGGGGATTTATATTGGTGCTTTTTATTGGTGATAGGGGACAGGTAACGCCTTGTGTGTAAGGGGTTCTTAGTCATTTTAAAATGAAATGAACATCCTATTACTTCGCGTATGGGTAAGCTGCACACTGCGGATTTTTAAATAAGTAAATTAGTTTTTTTTTTCAAAATAAACGTTGCGAGACATCAATTAATCTTTACAAAAGATCCTATACCCTTCCTTAGTGTACTAAATTTCAAGTTTCTAAACCTTGTGAGCTTTGCTTTGCTAACTGACATATCAACATGTCAGTTAGACAGTCAGTTTTTCCTTTTGTATGTATAGCATTGTCTGTCATTTTCCAGATTTAGTGAGAAATGTTGTCACCTAATTATATTTGTTACTCCTCAATAGCTACTATAGGATATAGATCAATATTAAGGATATAATGAAATGTGTCATAAACGAAATGTCCAACTGTCCATATCATTATTTATAGGGAACGATCAACGGGTGATTCAAAGTGTTCCACGAATTGATTGATGACTGATTGCAGGCGCACGCGCATGTTGCCCGTTAGGATTGAGCACAGCAAATTGAGAGAGCGATTTTATATTTGATGGTGCGGTCTGGTGTAATATAAGTTATTATTAATTTATATATAGATATTTTGCAAATGTCAAAAGTTTACGTGGTTCTGATTAACATAGATACTAGATATTGGCCAAAAACGTAACATAACAAAAAGAGTAGGCTATTTTTTGAATTTCGACTCATATGAGGTTGGTATCAATTTTCAAATACTACTTATTGCTGTAAAGTTTACTTAAATGTAAAGAATGTAGCTTAATATAATATGGTGGAAGAAGAATGGCCTACAGTGACCACATTATCCACGTGCTACTAGAAGCCTAGGAAATTACTAATCATGAGAACTGTTTACGACAAACATCCTTCGTTTCGGCGAGGTAAACGAATTCTCTATCTATAATAGCTAAGGTGAGAAATGAGCAAATAGCATTGGATAATATTACTCCACGCGTCTTATATTAATGCGTATTAGCAAAATTCACATGTTTTTTTACACCGATAAGCTAAGGAATTCACCGTTATGTAAGTTTTTTACTGAGGTATGGGACAAGGAATTATCAAAACTCTACTTTCATAATTATTCTAGGTAGACGCATAGTGAAAAAAAGTAATGCTAATAAAAAATAGCTTCGCTTTCAGTGCAACAGTAGAATTACAATATGAAGTCTCAATTATCGTTCGCCATTATTAAGCCATAATAATCTTGTCTGTACTTAATAAATAATTGAGAATTATTGTTACACTGACCACAAGTGATTGAGTAGGCTCTATATTATAAGGTACTGTAAGCTGCACATTATATTGTGATTATGTTTGATGAAACAATATGGGTAATATCGTACAAGATTTACTTTTATTTATACAACTGACGTATTAACTGTTGTTGATTTTACATAAAGTAATTGCTTTTTTAATAATTTCTGTTTTTACTTGTGGCTTTTTAAATCTTTTTTTGTGTTTTCGAGATGATGGTTGAAATATTTTTATTATTTACTAGATGTGCCCACGTTCCCGAGAAAAAAAGTAGCCCATGTCTTTTTCCATACCATAGGCTATCTGCGTACCAAATTTCATTGCGATCGGTTCAGCGGTTTAGGCGTGAAAAGGTAACAAACAAACAAAGAAACAAACTCACTTGCTTCCACCCCACGGTTTCACCCGCGTTCCCGTGGGATCTTATGTTTTCTCTAAAATGTAGCCTATGTGCTATCTAAGACTATAATCTATCTCTCTGCCAGATTTCATCCAAATCCGTTCAATAGTTTTTGCGTGAAAGAGTAACAAACATACATCCACATATCGATACATCCATACTCACAAACTTTCACATTTATAATATTACTAGCTTCCGCCCCGCGGTTTCACCCGCGTTCCCTAGGGATCTTGTATTTTCCCGGGATAAAAATACCAAATTTCATCGCGATCGGTTCAGCGGTTTAAGCGTGAAAGCGTAACAGACAGACAGACAGACAGAGTTACTTTCGCATTTATAATATTAGTAGGGACAGTAGGATTAATTTAGGAAGGATTAGGATGTTAGACCATAATGTCACAATTGTAAGTGATGATGGGTGGCACACAAAGCCTAGTAGGGAACTGATTCTAAAATGCAGATGCCGGGTGCTTGGCAACAGATTTCAAACTAGGCAGGCCAGGTATATACAATTTACCCATATCTGAGCTATGGTTTCTTCACGAATCTTGTTATATCTCTATTTAATGTGTTACTTTCTAACATTATACTGGGTGATTTTGTTATCACTGGCAATACTTGCAAGGGTGGAAGTACTCATCAAAATGAACAACTTTTATAATGGGACTAACTGTGAAATCATGAAAAAATTATCAGCTGTTCCATACAAAAGTTCAATACCTACTCGACCAAAATGTATGAAGCAACCATATTATTTTACGCGATATCAGAGTTAGCCCTATAATAAAAGTTGTTCACATTGATTAGTACTTCCACCCCTGCAAGTGTTGCCAGTGATAACATAATCACCCTGTATATTAGGTCAAGTCTTCAAGTAACCGACAATTACCATACAATTCGCCGACCGTTGACTCTTTCTATCGTAAACCTAAATCTTAAATTATCAATATCAATCAATGCATAAACAAGAGATATGAGGGATTGACAGATATAACATCTTGTGTCAATAGAACGGATGTTTGCAGTCAATGAAGGGTGATAGGGCAGCGTTGTAGAATTAGGATGTTCCTGATAATTGCAATGAATGGTCTAGCTAATATTATTTCATTGTTTTGTTGCATGAGAATGTTTATTTATAGATGTGGCTCAAACAAATATAACTGACGATTTGGTTGTTATTATTTTGTTTTTTAGGACAAACAATATGTGGTACCTATTAATTGTTTCTTTGTTTTAAGGTTATTTATGTAATACTTACTACTATGAGATTGTTGTCATACACAAACCTGCTCATGGTTAAAAATCTTTTTATTTCTTTATAATGGGTGACTTTTTAGTCACTGGCAATACTTGCAGGGGTGGAAGTACTCATCAATATGAACAACTTTTATCATGAGACTAACTGTGAAATCACAAAAAAATATCAGCTGTTCCAAACAAAAGTTCAATACCTACTCGACCAAAATGTATGAAGCAACCATTTTATTTTACGCGATATCAGAGTTGGTCCCATAATAAAAGTTGTTCATATTGATGAGTACTTCCACCTCTGCAAGTATTGCTAGTGACTATAATCACTCTGTACCTATATTAAGTGGACTTGCTTGCTTCGACCACGATAAAGAACTGACGAAGCCTAAGTTAGGAGCAAGTTTGCCTATAAAGTCTCACTCTAGCCCTGAAAGTCCTTATGTTGTAGGAGTCAGCAAACATGGATGCTGTCTATATTCTAGTGGCACGCTTTAGCGGATGACATAAGCAAATGTCATCCGCTAGTCGAGTACCTGTCTGTTCGGTATGTTAATACCATACAGATAGAAATTTGTCCCTGACTTATGGTTTGGTGTAAGAATGGGAATGGGTAATATTCTGCAAATTTAACTGTCTGTAACTAGGGTGTCTGTCTCAAAGTAAGTTGCATAATAACCGTCAGATAATTATCGTTAAAAAAAAACGAAAATTTTACGATTATTTATTGTATCATCTCTAGAAGAGAGCATTGTCTGATTCCATCCAACTTTACTTAATTTAAACTAATAAATAAGAAATGCTACAGTGTAATAGTTTGCAGACAATTGACGCTGTGACCATTAATGAGTCTAGAGTTAGTTATAGTTTAATATAGCTATAGACTACAAGACAATTTCTAAACGCTTTATGTATTACTTTTTTGAAAGTAGCAATGAAATCATTCTCGGAAAGATTTACTTTTTAATTTTCTTAGTGGATGTTTTCGATTAACTTTCTTATTTGTTGCCTCCGAGGGGCTTATAGGAGGATCTTTGAGCCTCTGAAAATGAGTTACAAATATCATAACTTATGTTCTATAACAAAAAAGAGTCACCACCATGCAATAATTTCCATCCAGCCATCTTCTTGTCTTCTTCTCTAATAAACACACACATCATTTATTATAATTTTTTTTTAAATTTACTCTGGTACGTGTGTAGGTATTCGATAAAGATTGTTATCGTTAAAATAATGGACAGTAGCGAGTGAACATTAATCAATTGTCAATTAATGCGTGTGCGCAAAACACATTCGCAATCCTCTCAATTAACGCGAAGATCTATAAAGATATAATGCAAATTTTCACGTCCACGGCCATCTTTTACATCCTTTATCCTTCTCTCACCTAAAGCATTATATATAGGTCCATTTCTTTCAACCACCAATATGTAGACTTAACCATCTTCGGCTGGTCGAAATAATTTTAGCGGTTGCTTATGTCCCATTCACACCTGCATCTCGTCCCGTACCAGTTTTCTTTTTTTTTCAATAACAAACGGTCACAAATAAATAATGCGTGAGTTTCTCTTAATATTTATTCGTTCCGAAGGCAGTGTAGTCGTTATTCCGCCGGGCATTAATCGAATTGATTACTTTTTCTTTTTAAAGTGCATCGCGTCTTATAGAATGTAATTATTTCATTATTTAACACTTCGGAAATGGTAATGGAAATGCTCAAGTCTCGTTACGCATTCAGGTTTTTTATACACTAATCAACATTCATCTTGTACGTTTTACAAATGTAGGTTACAAACATGTATGTGGTTACTAATTGGTTCGTATTTATTGTATTTGGTACTTGCAATTTCTTTTTTGGGAATGAAACAAGAATTTATTAGCCTTAGATGGTGTTTACACTTACGTGGATAAGTTCGGTGTGAGCTGAAGGATTTCATCCGGGTAACTCTTAACGGGTACTTTATAGAGATTATTTGGACCTACCTAAATGTTTCCTCAATCAGTAGATTAAACTTATTGCTATCTTAATTTATAACTGACTAGTAAAGTGAAGTCAATTGATTCTTAAATTATGTTCCCGATTACTTTATGTTGTAGTAAAGTTTTAACCTAACATTATATAAAAATGCAAACATTACATGCACGGTGGTAGGGTACTTTGTAGTACCCGTCTAGCTGGCTACCACCCTCAAGTTGAAAATCTGTCGCCAAACACCTATTGGTGTCTTCCGGCAGCTGCACTTGAAAGCTAGTTCCTTCTAAGCTCTGTGTGCTTACCACCTTCGGCCACATCATCACTTATCATAGTGAGATTGTGGTCAAACACAAGCCTATACAAAGTATAAAATAATAATAATAATAATAAACAAATGAGATAAGATTCAAAGAAAATAACACCTCACTCCCAATCAAAACGAGAATTTCGCCCATCGCCCATATATTCCATTGTTTACTCTATTTGTGAATAGATCATAGCTTAATTTAGGTCGTGTCAAATGAATGGCAACGCTAGTGTGGGTATCAATGGACCACCGCTGATAACGGTGATATCGGGTGTTATTCAATGAGCGAGAATAATAATTAACATTAAATTATCGATTGCACTGCACAAATCATTACCAGCCAGTTGTTTTATTGTCCAATTAAATTTGTCGGGATGGTGTTATGCAATTAAGTGACAATTAGTATTACGTAGTTATTACAGAACATTATTAATAAGTCGTTTGGGAATAATTAAAATTGTCTCACTTTGTATCAGGAATATTTTATTAGATGTGTGTTCTTATATTATGTATATGTATTTTTGGTTTTGGTTAGATACTGTATTTCTCTATAATAATAGCTAACAAATGAAGTTGAGCGAAGTCAACTTATTGAAATTTGATTATTTGCTTTTTAGTACTAAAACCCTGATTTCCCTCGTATAAGGAATCCCAACAGTGGGGACATGGACATAAGTAGATATATAACTACTTATGTCCATGTCCCCAGTACAGTTAACAAAAAAAAGTACTTTCTTAATGTGTCATACGTACACAAAGCTTGTAATAAAATGGATTGAATTTATACAGCATGAACTGTTTCCGCGCCGGCGCACCGATGTCAAAGGAGCTGTTGGTTACAGCCGCGATATCATAATTTCGTATTCGACATCTCGCAATAGGTTATCGCACAAAATATCCATTCTAGCCGCTGCATCCGTTCCTACTGATAAATATTATCTTGTACAATTAAACAACTACTTACTAATATTAAAACATCGTGTATACTACGGGTAATAACTAACTGGTGATAAATTAGATAAAGTAAATACAAATATGAATTCCTCCGTCTAGATTTCTTAACTTCGATGTTTGTAATAGTATTATGATCAGGTACTATAGTAGGAGGAAGAACCTATGTGGCTTATGTAGTATGGGTTCTTTTTTCAAAAGGCTGGCTGACAGTAGGTACACCTGATGGTAAGTGGTCGCCGTAGCCTACGGGTATTAGCAATGCCGTGGATGATTTCCAATGTGTTACTGACCTTAATAAAGCCAAGAAGCCATTAGCTCTCGAGCATAACTTTTTTTTACTTTGTATAGGCTTGTGTTTGACCACAATTTCACTATGGTAGGTGATGATGTGGCCGAAGGTGGTAAGCACACAAAGCCTAGAAGGATCTGGCTCTTAAGTGCAGCTGCCGGAACACACCAATAGGTGTTTGGCGGCAGATTTTCAACTTGAGGCCAGCCAGGCGTGCTATGGTTTCCTCACGATGTTTTCCTTCACCGAAAGCTCAAGCTAATTGTAGGATTCGAACCCACGACCTTCGCCGCAGGGTCCGACGTCACTATCACTGAGCTATCATCGCCTTGAAACTACCGGGAAGAGAGAGAACATAAAACGATTATAGACATTTATTTTCATCATCCTCAGGATCTCCATTAGGATTTTCATTTTATTTTGTATATATTCTGAATTTCAAATATCGAACTTTATTTATGTAAGATTTTTAATTGTTTCTATGTATTAATATCGAACCCTCATGAGGTTATTATAGATAGAGCATACTGTTTAAAGCCATCCATTTGTATGTAATGTTGTGTGTTGTCATGAATAAATATTTTTCTTTCTTCTTTCTTTCTTTTTTTACTATTTTTAATCACCTAACACAATACCGCAGCCAAATAACTTATATTTGTGATCTTGCGCATGAGTAAGGTTGCCAGAGCTCATCGGGGTGGGGGGAAGGGTCGGCAAGCGTTCATAGGCTACGGTAACCGCTTACCATCAGGCGGGCCGTATGCTTGTTTGCCGACAATGCTGTATAAAAAAAAAACCACTATTCTCAATTTGAGCAGCCCACAGAACACTGTAAACAAAATATTTAAAGTTAATGTTAGTGGAATTTACAATAATTACAAATCTTTGATTTAAATTCTGTCAGTAAAATCAGTTAAGGATCGGATTGATTTAGGTATGCTGAACATTTGGCCCAACATCACCACGATTGGTCACGGTTAAAAACATTTTAAATCAATTTGTGGAATTGGGGAAAGACATCGTTTTATTTTGTGCAAGAGACACCAACAATTTACGGATTAAAGAGATAAGCCTAGGGAACATTTTACAATTGTTAGTAGGATAATAATCCATAGCTATAGAATAGAAGCTAAGCTAGTGGTGTGTTTATGAGAATGTATGGATGAAAGTTAAACAGATAAGCCCCTTTTTCAGACCTGCTCGGTTGCGGTACCGATCGGGTAGACAACCCGATTGAGGAGTCTACTGAATAGGATGGCTCCTATTTTCTCATTTCAGAATTCCATTTGGAATGAGGCAGTCGATCGGTATACGATCGCGGCAAATGAATGCCTAAATTTAACGAAATAAAATCGTCCTTTCCGATTAGAATGGCAACCGAATGGGTTTGAATAAGGGGGATTGATATAATTATGTACTTACTTAGAATATTAACTGTTACGCAAAGTAAAATCAGTGAAGATGGAATAATATTAGCGAATTTAAAATCCAAATGTACCAATTTTTAATAGAAAGTTGTCCCACTATATCCCAATTGATTGGTGAACCTACAATCAAGGACATTTTGTAGAGTTCCGCGGCAGACCCCATACTGTGAGCAGGATCAAACGCCGCAGGACATCGACTCTCGCGCACCATTAATTAATAGTTTTCAACACAAAGCCGCCCAATGACGTAGTGCTAAATACACGGAATTGATATACCCCTCGGGGTGTCGGTTAAGTGGGGTAATTGTAATAATGATCACTTTTTTTTTAATCAATTTTTTTAATGATTGACATTTCTAATTTATGGTTGCTTTGATCATATTATGTTGCGCTACCTGTTTGATATAAGATGTCCTTTGTGCATTAATTAATTTTCGATATGGGAACACTGTATTTGTGTATGTCAGTATAGACATGATATGGGATTTAGAATTCAATACTGACACTAGGGTTAGTATGTAGGTACATAAGAAGTAGGTAATACAGGGCTATTTTTTATTGTTACATAAATATAAACTTGAACTATGTGACTAACCCTAAAAGCGTGAAATAAAAAATAGTTCTTTGAACCTTGAAAGTTCAGCTAAACAATAAAAATTAATTGTGTATAATTAAATATGTTAGTAAGAAAAATACAATGCTAATTTATCTTCTTTCAGAATGCAAATACAATAATAACCATTCGAACATCTACATAAACGTATAATAAAATCATACCTATATGTATACATATTCGTTTGTTAGCACTCCATTCCGTAACAGCTGAACGGATTTGAATGTAATTTTCCATACAGATCGAATACATTCTGGATTAACTTACAGGATACTTTTTATCTCAGTAAAAATAACAGATTCCTAGGGATTCCTAAACGCGGGTGAAACCACGGGGCGGAAGCGAGTAGTAAATAAAATATTTCAATAGTCACAGTAACCTTTAACAATGAGCATGTCGTGATGCACCTGATCCACTATGTTTGTAAGAAAATTCTATAAGCAACGCCTCTTGAAAACGCTAGGAATGCGCGTGACGAATCGGTCGATGCTTCTATCGACATCGATAATGTAAAAAAAACAAACTTCGAACGGAAACGATCAGACCACGACTGATGAGAATAGCCCTCGAAATTGAATAAGTCGATGCGATATCACCAAAGTTGGAATTGAAAGACGATTGACTGAAAAAAATATACGATCGATTTACTGCTCCGGTTAGCTGTGAAAAATCGAAGGGCTTGCTCGATGTTCAACTCAGTGGCATCTTTTATCGATAATTTTATATTGTGATTAAAATACATTAAGTTGTCAATGCTGTTTTTGTACTGTGTTTTTATTATTGAGATTTTTTTGAATAAATGAGTTGAGTTGATGAGATTATAGATATTTTAGTTGATAACATAAAGTTTAAAAGATTTTTTTTTCAAACATACAAAATTAAAATTAAATATAAAAGTATTGTACAGATGGTATGGGTAGAATGATTAAAATATAAATAGATAATATCTTATCTATGTGTCTCGAAAAAAAAGGTTTACGTCTCAACTTAAATGTTGAGGTGGTCAGGTACCTCAACGCTTATATTCTGTCGTCTAAGTTATTCCTCTAATTTAAACTAAACAAATTAAAATATTTTTAGAAAGGAAACATCAATGTTTTTAAAAGAAACACCTCTGTCTACCTTTTCAAGGAATTTTATTAAAAATGAAATCTGGTGTTTTATTTATCGAACATACAGATTTTATCGATAGATACAGACTTGCCATCGATATTGATCCATCAATCGATAGCGCATGCATCACCAACATATTTAGAATCGGAGAATGACATTTGGAAACGGTAGCCGGCTACGCAGCAGGGGGCGGTGCCTCATCCGCCATCTTTATTTTTATTATTTTTTTAGCCCTTGTTTATCCAGTCCCGGGCGTCGCGGCTCACTGGACGGAGCAATCAATAAAATGCTGTGACCGTAAAACCACGCTGGAATTAAATACAACGCTCTACGTTTATTGTACACAGGTACCTACCGTTACGCTCCAACACATTTTGTGGAGTAAGGAGGAAAAAATATAATTAAAAAGGTTCGTCAATTATCTATAGGTTTCGAAATAAATGCGTTTACCTCAAAGTTAATGGAGGTTGATTGAAATAGTTATGGTAGGTATATGGACTTTAGGTAGGCTGTTTGAAATTCTAGTCTAAACCAAGGTGCATGTAGGTAGAGCTTATATATATTAGTATTTTGATAATTTGCTGCCAATGTAAGATCACTCAAAGTGAATGTACTCTCAATCAGGTAGATTCAAAGTTGTAAAACTAAAAATATATCTAACTTTAGCAAAGTTAATCGTTCCAAGCTTTCATAGCTCAGTAAACCAACGATAATTTGCAAAAGAACAATCTAATTTAGCTAACGTTGAGTAATTTCGAACCCAGGGGAAACAGCTCAAAAAGCCTAATACAGTATTATAACAAACACGGCCCGCCCGGTGGCAATTTCACACTTTATTAATGCAAGTATTAGAGCTAATTCCATCGGTTGACACGTGCCGAATTTGTTGTTCTCATAAAACCCCAGTCTCCCCTCGGGTAGCACGTCAAATGAACAACAAACCATTCAATTTTCGATTCTATATCCACGTATCTAGATATCACGTTAGTGTATTAACATATAAATACAAATACTGTACTAAAATTGTTTAAATTTGCATTTTGAGTCGCAAGCAATAAGGTTGGGATTGTAATGTCAAATGGAAATAAGTACACTTTTGCACAAAAGTCTTTCGTTTCCCTCAAATTTTTGACATATATACGCGGCGGGCGACCGATTCATAGATAAGGTTGCGTGGTGCGCACAGATTCCACAGACCATAGATCACAGAATAATGCGGTCACGCTCTATGGTATTAAGTGTCAGTTATCGTCTCCACGGGGCTTACGGCCCGCGTATAATACATTTTTATATTTGTGCGCTCCCCTTGTTGTAATAACAACATGAAGTGAGGTTTACTCGGATTGAATACGGCATTATAATGAAATGATTCATATTTAAGTGAGTCCTCCCCTTCGTCTGTTGTAATTTGATGGTGTCAGGGATCGGAAGCAATGTTTCTTATTAGAGTGGTGTTATGACTGTCGTTTTTATTGTTCTATGAGTTTATTTTAAGTCTTATGTATTTTTATGTAATATAGTAAAATAATTGCATATTTACATATTTTACACATAGTATTTTCAATGTTGCTGAACCATTAATATTTTGAAACCTAGTTCAACATACCTACACATTATATAAGTTATAAAAATATTTTTCTGTATTAATAATAAATTATTCTGTTGTACTTACCTATATCTATATCAACAGAGGTGAGATTTACCCTGCAGTGGAAATGTTCATAATTTATGATTATACGAATTTTTATTTATATAAAAGCTTTATACAAATTGTATGCACCCATTGTAAAATCTAATTTACATTAAAACTGACATGAAACTATCAGTTGCATAGTAACTTTCCCAGACTTCACGTAATCTAGGATGATCCGATGCCAAAGATAACGCGATTATCGTCCGGTAATAGTCAAAATATCTCCTTAATGTGTATGTAATGGGGCGGCACGCGTCAGTCGTGTGGCCGCACGCCTCTCTTTGTTTGTACTCGAGGATTTACCGGGATTAGCACTTTAGTCGGCGACTGTACCGCGGGGGACTTTGCCGTTTTAATTACTGATTGATCCGTAAGATACGTTTCTGCTATCAGACGCTCGTAAATTAGACAAAAGGGATTACAATATGATACAATTGGAGAGCTGATGTTACAAAATAACAATTATTGGTGTAAGACAATGGTTTTGCTGTGTAAAATATTATATATTGTTGGCGATTTGGGTTTCGTCTTTCATGAGATTGTTATTAGACAATGATTATAGAGAAATTTTAAAAGTTTGTTTTTAATAAAACATCTGCTCTACTTTTGAAATGTGACTCTGTTACATTTCTAATACTTTTATAGGTTTTATAGGTAGGTGTATTAATTTTATTTTTCTAATTATGTAGGTATATGGGACAGTTAGTTTACATTTGCTATATCCATATTACACAAAATGTATTCACAAAAGATGGATCTAATAAAACTTATCTAAATTAAATTGTGCGAAATAAATTAAAAGAAGTCAAGTTACTTACAATAATCCTAACTTAATATTATAAATGCGAAAGTGAGTTTGTTTGTTTGTTACCTTTTCACGCTTAAACCGCTGAACCGATCGCGATGAAATTTGGGACGCAGATAGCCTATGGTACGGAAAAGAACATAGGCTACTTTTTATCCCGGGAAAACATAAGATCCCTGAGGAACGCGGGTGAAACCGCGGGGCGTTGTTTTATAAAAACAGTAACAAGATGCAATTAAATAAAAACATTTATTAATTAAATTAAAAATAAAATCGATGACATGTAATGTGCACTTGAGACCCATTTCCTTTGGAGGCTTTGTGTGTTATCTTCAGCCTATTTACTATGGTGAGGTGAAATTGTAGTCGAATATAAACCTTAATAAATAATAATTTATCCCCTCTAACATAATAACACATACATAATAATATATTATTATAGTAAGCTAGTGAATATAGTAGGTATGTATCGAATATATTATAGACAAACGAAAAGAGGTCACATCGGTATCAAGTAGAGCCGAATTGGACACAGTTTTGATGGTCGATGACTAAACGGAATTTTTGAAGGAACTATGCATTATTGAACAATCTGTTTTTATTTTACAAAATTATAGCATATTATTGCATTTTACCTCAAACTATAGCTCATATATCCTGCACTCAGCATCCCTCGCTAAGCATATGCCTTCATAAAGTAATAGGGTGGGCCATTTCTCTTTATAATTACAAATGTATCCAATATATAACCTTTCTGATATTATAGTTTTTATAAACTTACGCAACTAAAATAAGCCACAGTCTATAAATTAGTTTTAACTGCGACGTGTTCGTTTCATACATATATATACGATTTAAACTTTAATTTTAAAGGATACCTAACACTTTCCAGATTTTTACTCACTTACTATATATTGTATGAACCATCCAAACTAAAACTAAACAAGATTTGTGAGTGAACAGTAAACAACCGCGACGTAAGCGTGGCTCAGCGAAACGTGGACGTTTCAATTCTGTTTTATGTGTCAAGTACGAGCCGGCTGAATTCGCAACACTGAGACATTCTGTTGATACCTCACCCTTTGCATCTTGACGGACTTTATTTACCTACGTGCGTAACATTGTCCACGTTATACAATCTAAACCCCCAGAGTAGCTTAAAAATTAAAGTCATAACTCATTAATGTTGTTCTATGATATACATAATATGTAAATATTTATTCACCTAAAATGATATCATCTTAAAACAAATGACGTGCGCATAAGTACAGCATTCATTACACCGTATATACATACATTCTATGTATAAAAAATAATAGGTGCATTTGAGCGTACATTGTAATAAAAATAAACAAAATGGCCGATATAATATCGGGCCAAGCCTCCAGGCGATGAAAAATAAATAAAAATGAGAGGCCGGGAAGAGCGCGCCGGGAAAAATGAAAAGCCACTTAGTGGTGTCCCTCTTTCCCCGACCTCCCTCAGAGTGAGGGATTTAGTTACAAACTATCACTACGGACTGTGGTATTTTCTGAATTTAACGTAAGTACCCCTACTTAGGTAATAGTAAAATTGTATAGGTACTTAACTTTTAAAAGTTTTAATTATTATTTCAGCAATTAGTAGTAGAGTAGCTTCCGCCCTGCGGTCTCATCTGCGTTCCCGATGGATCTTATGTTTTCCCGTAATAAAAAGTATTCTTTATGTTAATCCACTATATGTTTGTTTGTCCTGTGTCTGGGTGTAATTATTTATATATGTAATTATATATCTAGGTATGTATTTACAAAAGAAAAGTAGTATATGTAGTATATCAGTTATCTGGCTTCCATAGCACAAGCTCTGCTTAGTTTGGGTTCAGGTGGCCGTGTGTGAGGAATAATGTCCCAGAATATTTATTTTATTTATTTATGTTCTATATGTGTGCCAAATTTTATCCAAATCCGTTCAGTAGTATTTGCGTAGAAGAAAGAGTAACAAACATTCATCCATCCATCCTCACGAACTTTCGCATGTATACTTAATATTAAATAGGATTCCAAGATATTTCATTTCAGTGGTAATTATGTCAAATGTCGTGTCGTGAGTTGAAGTGAAGTGAAAACATCGTGAGGAAACCATAACACGGTGGGGTACTTTGTAGTACCCACCTGCCTGGCTACCACCCTCAAGGTGAAAATCTGTCACTAAGCATCTACCTTTGTGTTTCGTGAGCTGAACTTGAGAGCCAGATCCTTCTAGGCTTTGTGTACTTACCACCTTCGACCACATAATCACATACCATAGTGAGATTGTGGTCAAATATGGCTTATATTATTAGAAAAAAATATGCAATTATGTTAAAATAGGATATCTTCACAAATGATAACTTTTTTAAACATATAATTATATCATTTGAAATGAACAAAATATGCATAAATAACAATTTGCTCTTGAGATTCGCACGACATTGTCACGAGATAAATTGGTTGCAAACATAGAAGTGTCATCCAATTTTTGTCTGGAATTCAAGAGAGAATCCAAGGGAATAAATTTAGTGTTTTTTTTTGTATCGTTTGATATTAGAAATAATCATAATTAGAACATTTGAAGTAAAATTTAGAATGCTTTGGAAAATACAAAAAAAAATATAATAATCTTCCATAGAAAAATAATAAATTTACTCATTAACTTTTTATGATTCATCTTTAAATCCATGAATATCTCTAATATTAAGGAAAACTTGATTTATTTTCACCGTATGCTGTTTCTGAGATAAAAATTTACGAGCACTAATGACATCGGTAAGACGAGCCGCGAATCGTTTGGGGCAGCCATATTTCATCATTTTCCCGCGCTTTTCTCCGCAATATATTTTTTTTTGTAGCTCGGCACCGTCGTCGTTGCGCTGCGCTTAGGAGGCCAACATTCATGTTCTGAATACGAATTTTTGAAGCTACGAAAGTTTTACTTTGTAGGTTAAATGGAAATTTTCAGAAATAACAAAACATATTTGTTTTTAAAAAAATAAGATTTTTCAAATATTCCATACACGACAATGTAATGTATGTTGATAATGTTTATGCATTCAGAAAGTCCATGTTAAAGAGGTAATCGATGATAAACAGTTTGCATTAGGTACTTTCTTTATTCTTATTTATTTATTTTTAAATTTCAACTAGGCGATGATATCATAATTTTATTTACTTAAATAATTATTTCAATAATTATACAAGACAATAAACAATGAGGGAATGATTAACTTCATTTAAACGTTATCTTATGTTCATTTAATGTAAGTAATTTATATTAAATGAGATATAGACTTTCATTTTTATATAGTAAAAACTAAGTACTAGTACTGCTATTTTTGAAAAGATGATAAGTAGCTGAGGTCGTAGGTTCAAATCCTACAATGAGCAAGAGCTTTCGGTGATGCAAAGTATCGCAAGGAAACCATAGCACTACGATAGGGTTCTTTGTACTATCTTCTTGGCTTGGTACCACCTTCAAGATGAAAATCTATCACAAGGCACACACCACTGTTTTTCAGCAGTTACAAATAAGAATCAGTTAGCTCCTAGCCTACGTAAAAGGTTGGCAACAAATTAGACGTAGGGCACTTACCGTCAGGTGGGCTCTCTACCTACTTATCAGCCTTAAACATTGAATAAAATCACCGAATTAAAAAGGTGCCGAAACAGACCCCAAATATTACCTCAATAGTATTAGGACAACAAATACTTGACGTTAACCCTTAACTCGGGTCTAAACGACCCCGCTGACGCATGGGGAGCGATTCTCGGCAGATGTGACAATTACAACAAAAGTTGGTTTCGATTGCGGGTGAATGCGAACAGATAATCTTTTAAATGATTCTCTATTGAAATTCCGTTCAACGACCCTCGTAATGTTTTTATTACATCGCTACATAGATTAGAATGGGTGTAAAATGTAGAGACTGAAAAGGAGCATTGGATTTCATGTTTTTAGAGATCTGCAATTAAGAATTGTATGATATTATGTGTTGCTACGTTTTTTTAGGTCAATTAAGATTTTTTTTATTTATAGTACTTGCTGATTAACAAGGCTTAATTTATGTATTTACTTGGATAATCCTGCGTTCACAACAACTTTACCATCTTAATGATACTAAGCCAACTAGAACTCGAACACCAATATTTTTTATGTCGTCAATTAATTATTATGATACTAACCTACGGAATTCTATGCGTGAATTCAATTCCCGCTTGACTGATTTTTGATATAAGAGATGTCACAATAATGGTCGCCAAAATAAAAAGATAACCGATAAGAATAATTGAAACATGTGTTGTGTCGTTTTGACAGAGAACACTATTGTTTATGACTCTTTTAGCGGTTACCGAAATACGGTTATCTTTATCTTTATTTCGTGCAATAAAAGCTATTTAATACGACACCTGTCATTCGTGATTATCGGATATTTTGTTATCGAAATATATGTTTAGTTAAAACCGTTAGCTTAGGAAAATTATATCTGGTTATTTAAAAACATGGCGGCAAATTGTTCAAATGAAAAGCCTAGTTTAGTCATGGTGCAACATATCATATATAATTATTTATGTGTAAAAAAAACAATGTTTGTTTGTTTGTACTCTATGCGTCGCTAAACAGCTGAACCGAAAGCGATTAAATTTGGTACACGTAAAAGTAGATAAATTAAAGGTTATCATGTTATGGATATATCATGAAACGAGATGAAAATTATACTTATTACAAAAAGGTTACCTATGAAGGTGAAAAAGAAGATTGTACCACCTTGAGTGAGATAAGGATAGAAATAATAATCACCGAATGATAATACAAATCTATGAAGTCAAAGCTAATTATTCAGTTAAAGTTGACAGAGCTTTAAATTTCTCATTTAAATGTCAAAACGTTTTTTTTTTTTTTTTTGACTGGAACAGGAAGGTGGTGGGTCCAGGGGACCTTGTTCCACCGTTACGCGGACTTTTGCGGTGAGCGCTGAGGGCTCTCAACCGCTACTTAAAACTAAACTAAAACTAAATAAATTTAGGGCAACGGTAGCCTGAGGGTGCCCCCTGTGGGGCTCGACCTCGGCTCAGGACGTTGCCTGGGGAATGAGGGAGGACTTAGCATGCAAATATATTATTTGGGGATCGGTCGGATTGCTAATATGCAGCTCGGGCCGCTTAATCGGGACGAGACTGGGAAGGACGTCGCGACGGTCCTCGCCGGCGAGGACGAAATCTAGGTTGACGATTTCGCATCTGTAATTGTTTGCGGGCTTCTTCGGCCTCGATCTGCGCTAGGGTAATGGCATCGTCTGGCTCGCTGAGGGCGTGCCTAGGCCTACGGATGCGGGAAATAAGGGACGGGGTGTATGTGACAGTGTTGACTATCAAGGGATTCGCGTGGTGCGCTGCGGTATCAAAATATCGGCGCGAGGCGCGTTTTATAAATTGTTTGATTGTAGGGAGACCTAAGTCAAGGTGGAATGTCAAAACGATTGAAGTTATTAATATATAAAAAATCGAGTCCCTGATATTTTATTTCATATTATCCCTTTATCTACTATTATTAAATAAATACGACAGTGTGTTTGTAACCGATTGGAGAGTGGCCATAGAACGCGGGTGAAACCGCAGAGCGAAAGCTAGTACGATATTTAAATATCAAATAGTTACGAAAAGGGTCAGTTCACAATTTAAATCGCCTGCTTATATTTCTACTTACTAACAGGAAATAGGAAAATAACATACTTCCATAAAATTTTAAGTAAAAATTAAAAGTATTTGCGTTATTTTCTTTATCGTAAACATCTTCACCGTTTTAGGGTTACGAGCGATGAAGCGAGGCACAATGATGAAACGATAAACTCTGATGGATGGCTCGTAAAATTATATTGGGCGGTTGTGAGTTCATTTCATAAATTAAGTTCCACTCTTATGTCTATTTATTTTATATCATGTGACTATAAATATAGCTTTTGTACTTATTGCCTATTTCAATCATTGATGTTCTACCTATAATCACAGCGTAAAAAACATACAGTGGTCCATCTCGTTTGAAGACACGCGAAATGCCGCTTTTGTATAGGCATTCGTCATTGCTGCATTGTGTCCCAAGCGAGTGTATGGCAGCTTGGGCTTGCTACCACCCCTCTCTCACCACGCAAACCCCGCACGATTGCTCTGTCTAGATGTGTCCGTTGGCTGACTGTAAGAGTTACATAGACTGTGCTATAATTATCAATTTTGACTTCTATGAACAATGTACCTATCTAATATTATATCTGAGAGATTCCTATTGATATCTAAAATGTGAATGCTTGTAAATTTGTTAATCATGCTCCGTTATGGCTGAACAGATTTTAAAGTAACTGGAAAAAATAGAGCCATCCAAAAAACGAACGACGAGACAGAAACAAACACTATAGAAATTCAAATTCAAATTATTTATTTCAGACCAGGCGATCCATATTATGTTAGGGAACTTATGCTATGTTAGTACAAATAACAATTTACAAGCTAAGTCAAAACGAAAAACATAAACTTATTTCAAAACAATATAGAGCGTAATTTTTGTATATATTTTTTAAAAGAAATGCATATTCATATTCACCTTCGTATATTTAATAATAACGTTTTATATATATACCACCATTAATTAGTTTTCCTAAACAGAGAGCATCTATCAGTAATACTATAATGACAGCAGTAACCAGAGCGGGTGATAACGACCCAACCATCGGCCTCAGACTCGCAGGCCGGGGGCCTCCCGAGACTGGGCCTCCCAAATGTGCTATAAGCTTTAACTAGCGCATCTGTGCGTGCTGCGTGACATTCGATTTATAAATTAACAAATATTTAAAATAACTGTTTTATTGAAAGAATGTGTAAAAACTTTATAATTATGACATATTGTACTATATTTTTATAATGTGTAGGTAATTTTTATTATAACAATGTAGATATAATATAAGGAATATATAATAAATAATTAGTAGATGACATATTGATCTCTAGATATATATTTTTATTAAATTAAAACCATTTTCAATAAATTTATCAAAAGAGTAATGCTATTATTGCAAGAATTAGATACTATAGAATATTTATATTGATATTGAACAAAGTATATGAAAATAAATCCGTTTATGTCAAAGTAATATTGTTTTAGGACAAGAAAATATGTTTTTTTATAAATAAATAAAGATAAAAATAAACATAAAATCTTTATTACATTACACACAACTAAATTGAAGAGTCTTACAAATTTGACATTAAAAAAGTGTTAAAAATACTAAAGATATCTAAAATGAAAATTATGAAAGGAATTTAATTGAATTACTCTTCAATTTAAAAGTCGTACAATCAACATTATTAATTATGAACTGCCTTGACAAAAATTACCTAGTAAAATTATTACTAAACTAACCACGGAACACGGGATATTTAACTTTGTATTCCCTTTTCCTCGAGTAATAATAGCAATGCATACTCTTCTTAACCATTATTTAAGTAAGACACCGTTTAAGAGTAAAATTATAAAGCTATAAAAAATTACAGCAAATAACCCATTATTTTTGGAACTGAAATTCTTCACAGTAGTTAAAGAAAGTAATAAGTTTAGGAGCAAAACAGGATGTCATTAGGACACGAGTGCTAATATAATCGGCGTCGTTTTAAAGTGAACGCAAATAATTAGATAGGTTGCCGCTGGGCGCGCGGGCGCTGGCGCGGGCGCGGGTGGGTCGCGCCGTCATTCTGTCTATTTACAGACTCAAGCCGTTCGTGGCACGGACTTATTCTGGATTTCTTCACATAAAAGTACTATATGTTAAAAGCTGACAAAAAGTCAATAATTTTGTTGAATCTTGCGAAAAGATAGATCTCGTAGAGGGTCTACGACTACGAATTTTCGCACCAAAGTTTTAATTATACTTCGAATTTTACAGACTATTTTTTTTATTGTGATTTTAAAATATTTACAAAAGAAGGCATAATTTTATAATGTATTGAATAAAGAAAAAACGTCATAATGTAGGTATAGTTTGTACGTAAATATATACTTCTGCCTTTTTGACGTTGTAGACCAAAATGATAGGTAGCGTTCTAGTTAGAAAATTCGTTCAATTTTACATTGAACAAAATTGCATGACGTAGTATTTACTGCCTGGAATTTTTGTAGATACAATATAAACCTACGATATAAACCTCCCTTATGTTCTATATAAAAAAATACTTTATGTTTATAAAAATAAAAATATATATTTTGGTTTATCATAGTGACGTCATGACAAGGAAGTAAACTACAACATTTAAGCTAGAAAGGTGGGACGTTAATCAGCAGTTAGAAGGGTCTGCCACTGTTTTGATTAGTTCCAGAAATGAAATAAGAAATCTGCCTGATTGACTGCGGTTGACCAGTTTGGGATATTGAAATGAAACAATCAGACGGTTTCTTTGTTAAGAGTATAGCATATATATTTGTTATATAAGTAGGTACTAAGTACAGTCAGCGTCAAAAGTAGATTGGAACTTTAGTACCCTTTCATAATAATGTATGGACATTTTCTTGACAGTTTGTATGAAAATTATGAATTGTGTAAGGTGACACGGTACTAATCTACTTTTAACGTTGACTATCTAGTAATATTTCTAATATTATAAATTTCTAATATTTAAATTTGTGAGTCTGTATTTGTTACCACCTAGCTCCGTAACAGCTGAAATGATTTTCATGAAATTTGGCACATGTAGATAATGATCTGGTATTTTGGATTAATACATAAGATACTTTTTATCAACACCATCAGATTCTTCGGGAATGCAGGTGAATGCCCCCTGCATTCAACGAAGTGGTGGAAGTTAGTATTAAAAAAATACCCAGGACATTAACATGACAGACAGACGGACATGATGAAACTACAATGATTCCTTGTTTGACTACGGAGCCCCGAAAACCTCTGAGATTTCCACCGACACTATCATCTATAGCAACATACTTACAAAGCAACAGCCTCCAGAATCCACATCCTGGAGTGCCGCCAGTCACCCCCACCCCTAACCATCGCCACCACACCAAGGTAGGGGGAAGCTATTAAGCCAAGCCAAAACTAATTTAAATTAAATCCTAGTGAATTACCAGAGGAGGAAATTGTCGAGCGGACCCTCGATGCTCTGAGAGGAGTACAGTTGAAGACATAAGTGACTATTTGGCTATATTTATAATTTAAAAAATATATTTTGTTTTCCCGAAGGATTTAATCGTTTCATGATTAAATTATCGTGTGTTTTATTCTAGTGTATATGGTTTTTTTTTTTGGTGTAGCAATTTTTATCCAAATACGGTCAGCCATTTGAGCGTGATTGAGTAACAAACATAAACAAGTAGGTAAACAGGGCTATTGATATTGTTGTTGTTGTTGTATAGTTTATTGTAGAGAAAACTCCATTCATACAAACTTTCACATTAATAATACTAGGTTCCACCCCACGGTTTCACCCGCGGTCCCGAGGGATCTTATGTTTTCTCGGGTTAAAAAGTAACATATGTGCTATTCCAGACTATAATCTATCTTTGTGCCTAATTCCATCTAGATCCATTTAGCCATTCTGGTGTGATTGAGTAATAAACATACAAACTTTCACATTTATAATATTAGTTGGGATTAGTAGGATAAACATTGTTAAACACATTTTCTACCCAACTGTACAATCTATATTGCTTGCGGGCGGCGTGGCTCGGCTTTGGGGCGCGTCGTTACATGTACCATTTGAATATTATCTAACTCACCCCCTCCACCCACACCCTCCCCGAGAGTTTAGACAGAACTGTGAGCCTCAACGCCTTAATTAATGTAAATTTGAGTGCTAACAAGATTATGAATCCGGCCGCTTTTTGAGTTCGTGCCTACACTTAAGAAACGTGTAAGTTAAGTGGCTGTATCTGCATATTAGGGGTGTAAGGTAACTTAGTTATGTTATAACACTTTTGTGTGTGTCTTTACTTTATGTAAAAGTTAATTCTCGGAATGTTATTTAAATTTTGGAATTTATAACTAAGTTCGCGTTTTCAAGAGTTTCTACATATAGGTTGATGACCTTTAGGTAAAGACTAATAATTCATGTAAAGGATAAGAAATAATCTAACTCACCCCAAGTAGAAAATCTATACTAATAAAGAAGCTTTTATAGAATAAAATTAGACTCTGAACATATATCCACGCAATACAATTATTAATTATCAACACAGTAGATACCTATTTTATATTTGAATAACTAAATATTCATCATAAAGTGTTAAATCACTTTTCCATTAGCTTTTATATCCATATTTCTGATTTTTCTCAACAAAACTAAATTGGGTGCCAACTTTACTAATGACATATCATTCCCTCGCTAATAGCATTTAAAATCAACGGCAAAAAAACTCGATTAGCCGAAATCTATCCCTAACCCGTTCCCAGGAAGCTGGGGCGTGACGGGTCACATCGACCCATCAATCATCGCGAACATTTTCTATTTGATTCTAAATCAATTGGTGTCGCGCGTGCTCACCATCCATCTTGCGTTATCAATATTTATAAAACATTAGCGACGGACGGGTTAAGATTTTTCTGATGGGAGGAAATGAAAAGTGGATTTAATCGTAGATCGAGAGTGAATGATAATTGAAGTGTACTTTTTTATTTTAGAATTTACAGAATTGTCTTCGTTTGTAGACTTCGGAAGTAGAAATTGCCTATACTTGGTAGGGCATGAATTACTATAATTAAGCAGAAATACTTACTTAGATCAGGATGAATCAAGCACCCGTATACTTATAACATAACCATTCGGGCATTTTTGAATATAAAAAGAATTTTACAGTTTCACATTATATATAAAATTGTGGTGCAGTGTGTTACAAGAACAATAACGTGGTGACTGCAGAGGCGATGGTCACATCATCAATCAATCCGCCCCCTCCCCGCCCCTGCCCCTGCTCCTTGTCAACTGATTGCTTTCACCTGAATCACCAATAACTTCAGTGTGTTGGCGTTTGAAAAAAAAAACAGATAAAAGGCAGACTATTGATTGGTGTTGCATGTATTGTGGAGCCTAACTGCTATAATCGTAAGGGTTTGTATTGTTTATGTGTTAATAGTTTAGTAGTTTAGCAGTAGTTAGTAAAATTATATAAGCATACATATTATAAATATGAAAGTATGTATGTTTATGTAATAGCTGAGTATTAGATGAAATTTGGCACATGATAGATCATAATTTATAAAAACATTGAATAACTTCGAGAACGGGGGAAAATCCTAACTAACTGTGTAACCGACTTCAAATGAAAGAGATGAAATTGGATCACGGAACATTAATTTGTAGTTAAAAATTATACAGTTAATTAATCGATCATAATATTTAAAAAAAAACTTTTGGATAAACTTATGAGGTTTATCTTTTAATATGTAGTTAAGGTCAAGCCTCCGTTTTCTTTCTTCTGTATTGTATAGTAAAAATATATAAAAAAAAACCATCAACAATAAAGCTCGAACCAGACAATACTACTCGTACATCAATAAAACAACTAAAGCGTTCCATTCCTGGCAGACAATATGTAACGCGCTTGTATGTAAGCCCAGAACGTAATGAGGAGTAACGATGAGAACGTGTATGGCCCGCTTAATGTCACCGCGTGGGATAGAGCTATGTGCTACTCACCCGTGAGAAAGAGACAGATGGTGTGCTGGCGTTTTTGATATCTTAACTGAAATTGGTGATGAATGTTGTGAGGAATGAGATCATTTTTTGTGACTAGTATTTACGTTATGTAACATCCTAAAATCATTGTAGGTAGAGCTTACTTGCTTCTTTATATGAAACTAGCTTCCGCCCTGCGGTTTCACCCGCGGTCTCGAGTGCTCCGATCGTCACCAAACCTTACAGGGTTGATAATGCTGTTGCTAATATGAAGATTGTCTGAAAATTGCATCGCGATCGGTTCTGTTTCGGAGTCTATAAGGAACAGACATACATACTTTCTCTTTTATATAATAGATTTCTATCAGTACCCTGAGTGTAAAGAATTGACATTAGTAAACGCTTACTATCACGTTTGCGTTTACGATATTTCTCTATAGGAATTGGCACAGCGCTTCTCGCGGAATACACATGGAACTAATTTCCTCCATACTAAATTTTGGTAAACGCAAACTCGATAGTAAGCGTTTATATATGTCAATTCTTTACACTCAGGGTACAGATGCCTACTGACCACTTTAACATCTATCGAGACAAAAGTAAGATCAATTTTCTATTCTGCTATATAGGCTTGTGTTTGATCACAATCTCACAATGGTAAATGAAGATGTGGTGGAAGGAGCAGACAAAACCTAAAAATAAAAGTATCTGGCTCTCAATTGAAATTGTCGGAATACACAGGTAGGTGTTTGGCGTCAAATTTTAATCTTGAGGGTGGTAGCCAGCCGTATTATACACTGTAGATCAAGTTATTAATAAGATAAATAAGAATCTGTCTGATAATCCGTCTCCTAGCAACCGTAGGTACTGTGTTTCTGTGCTGCAGTAGAGCCTACTCTAGGCTTTGTGTGTTTGCTACTGTAGGCCATATCAGCACTTCATGGTTGTAGTCAAACGTTGTTTTCCATAGATAAAAAAAATACTACCTAGATAAGATAATAGAGATCTTAAAAAATGATGATTATTAATAGTTACTAAGTGTAACACTAAATTGTATATTAGTTATTAAGAAATAAAAAAGATATGGTCCATCTCTCCTGGTTTTACCCTATCGCTATGCTCTACCTCTCTTAAAACATATACAGTACCTAAGGGACACGTTTAAATTTTTATCAATAACAACGTTCATGTTTAGGTTAGTGTACCTATTAGGCAGGCATATTAAAGTAAGATATTTGACCACAATCTCACTATGCTAAGTGATAATGTGGCCGGAGGTGGTAAGCACACAACACCTAGCTATCTGGCTCTCAAGCTGTCAGAACAACCACTGTGCTATGGACGAAAACTCAAGCTTATGTGCACGAAAACTCAAGCTTATTGTAGGATTTGAACCCACGACTGAACCCACGACATTCGTCACGGCATTCGGCCGTATTGTTAATATTTTTGCTCAGCATCAAACAAATGTGTAAAAAAAAACAACATAAACAAAAAATAATAATAATCGAATTACCCTAAACAGCAAAAATTACAATGCTGAAAAGAGAAAGCGCCCGAAGCGAATCCTGCAAAACTCTCATTAAGCGAGCTCTAATTAAAAACTAATTAAATTCGCGAGAGAAAAAGAGAGCACGACATTTAACTGATACTAATAAGATCGTCAAACAATTACGAGCGGCTCATCCACAGTCCGCGAGCGAGATGGAGATATGTCGCTCCACTCCTCTCGCTCCCTCTCACCGCACTCTCTATTTAACTTTTAATTTATACTCATTCCTTTATATCTTTTATTGCTTCGCCCATCGCGACTCCTAATGCGCCCGAGGTGCTCCTCACACTAATTAAATTCATGCAACACTAAGCTTTCCGAACACCCCCTGTAAATAGCTCCGCCCGCTTCCCCCCCTTCGCGGCGTTCGCCAATGGGTGCGCCCGGCGGCTTTTCCACAGTCAAAGGGCGGGGTGCCAAGTACAGTCAGTGTGAGATTTCTGATAGAGCTGTCATGTCGCGTCCGAGCGGTCGTTACGCTGTCTTGACATATTTTATTATTATTTATGTCAATTACGTTATTACTTTTTTGTTTAATGGAATAAGGAATCGGTTGTGAAATTGATTGCCTTTCAGTCGCTTATGATTCATCACTGTCAAAAATATAATCTGAAACGTGTTAATTTTGTATGATTGATAGTTTGTCCGTCATTAGAGTGATTGGACAGAGACCGGGCGTAATCTAGTTTTACGCAACTCTATTGTATAAGTCTAATAACTACTCACAATTCCTTGTCTAGTTGATTAGTGGTTGATTACCGACCCATCACACAATCACCTGTCAAATTGGGTGAAATTTAAAATTACCCATACATTACTACAATCTAATAACATTGAAGATCTCTACCTCTCTACCTATTAAACCTAAATGAAATGAGTAACTTCACAGAAGTTGAATAAAAAGTATGAAAATAATCGTTACAGTTTTTAAGTTATGAAACTATATAAAAATAATATTAATATGGCCACTATTTACCGACCACGAGTAAACTATATCAACTATAGGTATTATAAATATCTCCCCGCATCACAATCACAAAACATACACACGTCATAAGGAATTTTTCGAAGCGCAACCCTTGCGGTTTCCTTCCATAACATAACATTTTACTGATTCCCTCTACATGTCTCTGTAGTCGCCATGCGGCTAAAAAGATTATGACAACCCCACAGCCCCGTGTAATCGGACGACAACCTTATAAATCCAATGTCCCAATGATTGCTGCGCGATAACGAACTCTGTCATAAACAGTACAAAGTTTGTTTCACCTCCAATACAGCCGTCATCTACGTTGTCGGTAATTCAATGTATACCGGCCCTTAATTTATTGGTCGTTATTCAATATAGGTCTGTAACTTCAAGGCATAAGGTTTGAAAGCGTTTAGCAAGTATGCGGGACGTACTGTCGGAGGAATAAATCTATAATATGAAGGAGGCGGAGAATTAATTTGTGCGTGGGTGGGGGGTAGGGGGGCCGTCGCTCCGCCCAGCGCCGGGCGCGCCATCTCAGTGCCGGGCTTGGCGTGCCATGCGAGCACACTATCCTATAGTTCCGATACGAACGTGTTCGAAAATAATGTGTACGGAATAAACACACCGAACCGACGGTCAGAGTGTACGCGAACAACTAATTTGATTATTTTTCAATAGTGATTGTGATTTAATATTTTTTGACAGCATATAAAATTTAATTGAACGGTTTTTGAGTGACTAAAAAGAAAATAGTTTTCGCTGTGAAATTAATAAAAATGACAATTGAGAATGCGATGCGCGCCACGCACCGTCGGTAAACGGTGTAGTGTTGTGCGCGTTATCGATAGTCAAGATATCGAGCGGTGGTAGAAGCAGCGGCGGCGGCGGCGGCATGGTGCTTGAGGGCGGGCTGCCGGCGCCGCTGCAGCTGTATGCGGCGGCGGCGGCGCAGCTTGCGCCCCGACCGGCTTGGCCACCTTTTCTACCCTTTTTTGGAGTTCCACCACCGTTTCTGACAAGGCCAAGGCTTCCGCATCCTTTGCCTACGAGAGCTCCCCATGGACCGCCCAGTGAAGATTCTAATGAGGACGGTGGAAGTAGTAAAGGTAGGAATTCAAAGTTATTCGAGGAATTTAATGGAGACCTCATTTTATTAAATACATAAATATAATAAAAATATAGTTTTCAAAAAGATTTTTAGTAGGTATTGTTACTGCAATATAAAATAATAATAATTTAACAATATTAATATTTTACATCGGTAATTGCTTGTATGATAATAACCCAAAATTAACCTATTGAAGATTACTATAAATATAATTTAATTTCATCATGAGTGTAAATTATCTCATAGGTATATGTATGATTTATAAAATTGATTCATTACCTAACGACTCCAACCATTATTCAATAAATAATATATACTTAAAAACTTTAATATTCTGTTCTGATTATGAAGGCGATGTACGTGCATCATAAATTATTTATAATATTTTATAAAATATTGGGTAGATCAGTAAAAAAAATAACGATATTAAATGTAAACAGTAGTTTGGTACTAAGATATTTTGGTTCTAGGTGTTATTGATTGCACTTTTTTCGAGTGTTTCTTCAAGCACCAATTTTTATTTTTATATTTTTGACAAGTGTGTTATTTTCTTAAAACATGCAATTATTTAATATAAGGAAAATATAAGATAAAGTTGAAATGAACGGCATTTGCGGTATGGTAATGTGGTAGAAGGGGAAAGTAAATAAAAAATATTTCAGTGTTTTCATGTTACGTGAAAGTTGTTTATATCCATAGTTAAGTTTCAATGATTTGAATTCGATACCGTCGATCTTACTTAACGCAACGGTTCGCAAAAACGCCATGAATAATCGTTTCCGTTACAGTTTCTTGGTTTTCGCTACTAAGTCATAATATCAACAAACAATACTTTTTTTTAAACAAAACATTGGTTTATTTTTAACTAAATTCAATACATTATTGGTCCGGTTCTTTAATTGTTCAAAGATGTCTCATATCGTCTCCATCAAGAGGGCTGGTACTTGGTAGGCATACTTTGTAGAATTTACCTAATAGCCATTTAGCGTGGTAATACTGCTAGACTTCTTGGTACGCTTCCGGGGGGCAGTGATATTGTGTGATTTTTTTTTTATTCATATTTACTTAGTCTAAATTTTGTTTGAAAATCTGTCGCCAAACACCTATTGGTGTGTTCCGGCAGCTGCACTTGAGAGCCAGATCCTTCTAGGCTTTGTGTGCTTACCACCTTCGGCCACATCATCACCTACCATAGTGAGGTTATGGTCAAACACAAGCCTATCCAAAGTATAAAAAAAAAACCAGTTCATTTTAAATAATTAAAAATAAATAATTTTAATAAATTCCTATTGGAATTAATTTTCACAAAAATGTATTTTTTTTTCAATATTCATATTGGACTTGTATGTTCGGAAATAGTTAACTCGTTGAAAAAACGGGTATTCAATTAAGATGTTAATCAATATATTATTAATGTGGAATAATTGAACTATAGCCACTGGCGTACTAATATTTCACTATAAGTAATTCTTTGTTGGGCACACATTACTAATAAAAGAAGATTATGAATATAGGTATATAAGTTATTGCGATATCACATTATTGAATTAAAAATATCCAAATTTACAACATCTACATATGTTTATTGACAACGGCAAGTTACCGCATACTTATCTATTTTCATTTGAACTTTAGTAATTATTGAACTGTCAAAATGAATTGTCTTCGAGATACCAATGACAGTTGCATTGCAATCGCATAATACTGAGTAAGTCACGATTCTTTACAAAAAAAAGTACGTTGATTTGTAACGTTTGCACCACTCTATTTATTTGTACGTGACCACGCCAAAATCGATTATGAATTAATGAAATTATTCTTTACTAATCTTCATTACAATTTTACAAAGCACTAATCAAACAACGAGGTCAATTATTCATTTTCAAAATGCAATTGTAATTCAATAAACACCCAAATTAGACAATCACGTGTTGATCTCAAAGTTCGAAAGTATCGATGACCTTAACAGGAGATTAAAAATAACGTACCAATAATAGAATAAATAACTATCCAACATACATTCGTGGTATCAACGATACACTTATCCTTCTAGGCATAATTTATTGCTTTAAATTAAGACATTATTCCCGAAATATTCTCGGGTCTCGTTTGAATAAATTTTGTATTAATAAAAAATAAACGTCGGGCAAGGTGCTAAGAGGCTAACGAGCGTAATCCAAATGTAAGTTATTAGTTGCGCGGCATGGCCGCCTGCTGCGCGCGCGTCGCTTGCTATGTCGATGTCGATACCCAGATTTTTATCGATTCTTTTGTCGGCACTAGCGCTGAGGTGTTACCCACAAAATTAGGATGTTAAATGTTTCGTGGATGACGCATGGTTTGAGCGCTTTGTGTTGTATCGTTTTTTTACTTCGTTAGATAATAGAAATATCAATAGTTAATCATGTTATAAATTAAAGTTATTATTAAGTGTGAAGTTTCGTGAATATCTGAATCGTGAATAATGAAATTAAAGAGGGCCATTTTGATAAATGGTTTTATACATAGCTAGGTACCTATAATAATATGTTTATGTACCTAGGTATCTATCTCCTATTTATGTCTAGTCTTTACACTATGTATTTAGTACTCAAATTTTCAAGGGTCAATGTACTCATTAATACTTACCAACTTTAATTTTACTATGAACTGAAAAAGCAAAACAAATAAACTGTTAAATGCAACTCATTCAAACTGTGCAGAAATTAAATTAGTATCTCTCTACTTAGGTACCGACTCAAATCAATATTATTTCACTATACTTATATAGTTTCTTTTTTTTTCACCGAATGACATCATTGAAAAAACAGTAACCGTAGGTACCTAGTACATATACATACCTACGCTTATTTATCAACTTTTTCTTGATATGTACATTGATTTATCTTCGTACAAATAGCTAATTGGAAATATTATTAAATCATTAATTGTTGATTAATTCATGTGTTTACTTGTAATTGTTAGTAATTTGTTGTTTTATTGTCAATTATGGAGATTGCATTAAATGTGGTTAGAATATTTCCTCAACAATTTAATACTAAGGTAGTTACAATAGCTATATTCCAATAAATTCACGTTCTTAAGGTTCATAATGAATCCCTTTATTAGGAAGGTAAAAAGGTTCAAATAAATAAATTGTGAGACATATATTTGGTATTCTGTTGTTTTTTTATTAAGTGGCTTCTCATTACTTGTTACTTCTACTTATTATCTCATAATTATAAATTCACATACTTAAAGAATTTATTTAATTCACATAAATTTATTTTAAGAATATTGTTAATCGAAACATTCTTTGTTATAATAATAAATATAATTGTTTCTTATAATATTTTCTAAAAGTTATAAAAGTAGCTTATTATATTTAGAACATTTGTAAAAGATAAGTAATATTTTTATTAATTTGACTGATGTAGACGTATCATTCAATTTTAAGTTTATTTTTAAGGGTAAAACTTAAAACTATAACTCATAATAATTTATATGTATAAATAGGTTCATATAAAGACTTAAGTTAGGTTAGACCTTGCGAAGCGAGCGTACACGATACCAATAATTATAGGATAAAATTTTGAGTATATATTGACTGTAATAAAATAATGTAGAGGAATATTATATGAAATTAAATTATAACAATAAATTACTTTAAAAAATGATTTTTGTTGTAAATATATAAATGAATTACTTACCATTTCAATTCTAATTATTTATGAGAATAAATTTCTAAGCCAAGATTCTATTCCTATTTTGAAAACTTTGCCAAATGTGTATTGCGGAATTTAGTTGGGTAAATACCTTCCTACCTACCTTAATTGGCGATGCTTTATTTATTTCTGACCTCTTTCTATCCATTATTACAAACATAACATTTGTTTTATGGTCATTTAATATTTCGTCTGTGTACCAAATCACATGCTTTAAAGTATTGCATCTGCCTGCATGATGGCAAAAGTATTTTGTAACTTAAAATTATTGACGCATATCTATGCGTACTCAATAAATTTTTATAGAGGCATTTCTTGTTATGTCAAAATAATTTACAATAAAAAAAACCTGTGCGACACTAAATCACCATAAAGAAAGCAAGACGTAAAGAAAACCACAAACTGACATTTCACTTTTATTGTGCCCATTAAGTTCCAATTTCATAAACGTTTTCCAAGCATCATTGAACCAAAACAAAACAGCTATTTTCATTTGCTGTGAAACTTTGGTGACGCAAACCAAGAAAAAAATATTTGATTATTTTTCCTTTTATTGTCGACTGAATAAAAACAATTGCCTTTCAGATATTTTTCTATAAGTGAATGAACTGTCGAAGTAGCGATCGCAGAGCTATAGCTAATCAATTTTATTTTAAAACGGAGCGTCGAACTGATTGTGATTTTGAAACGGTTGTCCACTGTTTTTTGTACTTTTTGCTATCGACGTTGGATATTTTTTGTAGTTCGGTAATATTTTTCATAAATAGTTGTTGCCATCACAAACGGTTTTCGGTAAAACTCTTTTTTCTGCATGTGAACGATGAATTAAAAAATATATAAGTAGTGTGAGATTATATGATTAGAGTTGAGTCTTACGGTATCACGTGATATCATGGCAATTATTTATAACGTGGCTGAATAATTTGGTAAAAGGAAACAGGACAAAAGTAGCTTCGCTTATAATATAGACCTTGCTAATTAACATTTAAATATTTAAATCAGGCTACATAGGGTATATAAAATAAGCATTCCACGAAACTATAATACCTAATAATAATATTATCTTACTGAAATATCGTATAATATCGATCTCTATTGAACTCATGCTCTCGCTTTCCCCTGTCACAACGATAGCGCGGGCGCAGCGCAGCTCTTGCGATTAGTATTAAAATAGAGGGTTACCTTTAATTGTTAAGTTAAACTTTCAGGGTAAAATTACTCATTTTGTTTGAGTAAATATTGATCTTTTGTATTTAGAACAACTGTTCTTTTTTCGCGATTCGAAAGTCCGTCACAAGTTTTTTTAACGTGCTTATTCTTACGAGTACCTACTTACGAGTATTTCTAAGTAATCATGTGAATTAATTTCAAGTTTTCTGTAAAAACCTGCGTGAAAAAGACTGCATGTTTGCCTAGTTTTGATTAAAACAATTAAAATGTTCGGAGGATTTAATAAAAAAATATTCTATTGCTTTTTTATTGTTAACAAAACTCGATCGAGCAATAAAATTGTATTCAAATCAAAACAAACATTGTTTTACGACAGAAAAAAAACAAACGCGCCCGATAATAACAAAGCTAAATGGCCTAATAAACAGAAATCACAACTAGTCAAAAGTACATCAATAAAGGGCTCACTCCATTGTTGCAGTCGAGGGGAGACGGCTGGAATGGTACATCGAATAAATTAGAACTCACCCTCCAGCTAAGAAAATTATTGGAGGCATTTTACTATTTTCTTAACAATTATTGAATTTAAAGTTTTAAGCTTCCAAGCTTTAGAGCGTTTTATTAATTAACTAAATAATACACATCTTAATATATATATTTCTTGTGTGCGTGTGTATGTGACTGAACTCCTCCTAAACGACTGGACCAATTTGGATGAAATTTTGTGTGTATATTTGAGCGGGTCCCTGGATGGTTTGAAAATACAATTGGACCCGGTAGATGGCGTCGTAATCGAGTTTGGACAGGACAACGTCTGTTGGGACAGCTAGTAATATTATAAATTTATTAAAAAATAATCACTTGCATTCTTTAAAAAAAACACTCAAAAAACTATTTAAAATTTTAATAATTTGTCTATTAGGTAAATTTTCAACAATTTAAAATTAACATTCTTTCTGCAATTAATTTTAAGTTTCAATTCAGTATTATTTCAATATTTCTTACCCAAACAAAAATATTTTTACTCGACTATTTCTAATCATAAATACTTTTTACTTATAAGCTCAGCTTGACTAACCTACTCGATATACCTAAACTGTGTTTACGTAGAAGGGCGGCCCTTCGACCGCAAACTTGCGAAAGTCTGTGTAGCTTTATAATAGGATCACATTTACAGCCATTGTGGCTTGTAAGGGCTCCTGTTAGGCCTCCTAGTTTATTATCTCAATGCATTATCAACATTCTTAAATTAAAACATTTCTGATTAATTCAACTGGTTTGTCAATATACCCTTTAATTTTTATGAGTAAATATTATAATTACTTTTTTAAACTTTAAAGGTCATGAATATAATTTTGATTCATATATCTTAATGAGGTTATATTATTTTTTAGGAACTCGCAGTAATTCTGCACTCCAATGGAAATGATTTATTATAGGCTGTTTACAAAAAAAGTCCACTTAATTTAACTATAATGTTCAAAAATTATTTCATTAAGTAAAAACAAATTAAACCACTATCGATGATTCATGTAAACTTTTTATATCTCTATAAGTGTTAAACAAGCAAAAAATTGACGCATTTATTACAGTCTTATTTTGAGAAAAACTTGTCCGTAATAAAACGGTCCCCTCTCAGTGAAAGGACTGTCACCGAGACTTACTTAAGCTTGTAAAAAACAATCTCATTACAGCAAACAAGTGACAAAAGGGCAAAAATGTTTGTAATAAGCCCTATTAGTCAAGTCGTCGGGTAGTTGCAAGGTGTGCAAATGTAACCGAGCCGGGTGGGAGCCAATTTCAAGGGTCATTTCCTCACACACCCAGAATTGGGGAGTGACTACTTCACGTTTAAAATAAAACCAAAGATACTTTTTTGCTATGTTGGTATTACAGCACAGCTGTTGTGTTCGGAGTAATGTTAGTCATAGGTTTTTATTATGATTTATTTAGTTTTTTGTCCTTTTTATAAATATGCAATTATGTTTCCATTACCAGTCTTGGGAAAGTGATCTCATGCTTTTGTATGGTTGCGAGATTTTTTAAGGTTGCAACTCTTCTAGAACGTTTACTAGAGTTAGATATTAATTAACTCCCCTTTATTAATTCGCAAGCCTTTTTTAGACTAGCATTACATTATAATTATGTAGCTTCGAGGTTTTTTTTTTTATGTGATAGATTGTATTTTGTAATTTTATTGTAAATAAATTTTATTGCAATATTATTTTCCTCTCGAACATTTCTATTACCACATACATACTGAGTTGCACCATAGAAGAAGTCTACTTTCTGTGTAAAAATATTAAACCTAATTTACCAAAAACTTTCATGTTGCTGACGAAAGTAAAATCAATTGTCGAAGAATTGAAAAATCAATTCCAACTTTATGGAATACTTTCATATTTTTACGCATTAATCAATTGTACATGGTCGATTAGACTACAAAATTATATAAGTTTATGTCTAGGAAATAAAGTGCAAGATAAATTCAAACGTTTAAACAGCGCATTGTGTAGGTACAAAGCCGTTTAGATTGGTGCTAAAAATAAATTGTAGTCAACGACATCTTGCGGTACGCGCAACGCGTGTCAAATCATGCGTCGCGTGCCCCAAAACACGCATTTGTCAAATTCGACTCGCTTTTTTTGGTATTTACTTTTTCATAGCGTATCATTTTAGCCGACTCACCCTTTCCTAGAAATTGGTCACGGGAGACGCGAGTGATTTCGTGCCAATATGTCCAATAGTTTAGCGGTTTATTGGTTGGTACCAGAATTGGACCCACATGGGCACTGAAATAGCTTAGGTGAAGTGAACGGTGTTGAATACCCGAGATGCCTTGATGTATGGTGTGCTAAAATCTACTTAACTATCACTTGGGCTATTTGGAATGTTTAAGGACCCATAGTCCTAAGTGAGTAGGTATACGAGTCACTTCTAATTGAGACACCAGGGCAATTCTTAAAGCATAATATAAATACCTACTATTGTTTTTGTAACTAAAATTATTAGTAGTAATTAGTTTTACAAGAACAATAAAGTTTCAATAATGGGGCATTGGTTTGAATTTTATTTGTAATTCATATTTTAAACTTAATCATCTTCAGTCATATCATCTCTCTTACTTCACTCAATTCAAAACCATATAAAATATAATTTGATAAATATTTCACGGAGTCTGTATTGTTTTTTGTTAAATTAGGAACGAATTGATTCAACCTTTGTTACATACATTACAGCAGTTTTTTTCGTGGGACAACAGAAAAAAATGTCACCCACGTTTTTAGATGCTGCCATTATGAAAAAAAAAACAAACAACTAATTTTACGCTCCAATATGTTCCATGAATAAATTATGGTTATTGCTAATTGTCAATTGTTTTTTCGATAAATTAAAAAAAATTGGGGGCGTACGAAGAAAAAGAGATGAATGCATTTCATAATATTTTTTTGTTATTTCACTTACGATAATTATTATAAACTAGTTTTCCCACGCGGTTTCACCAGCGTTCCCGAGAAAAAATTGCCCATGTCCTTCTCCATCCGTAGGCTATCTGCGTACCAAATTTCATCGCGTTCGGTTCAACGGCTTAGGCGTGAAAAGATAACATACAATCTCACATTCGCATTTACAATATTAAGTTAGGTTTCAAACTCAAACTCATTTATTCAGTTTATGCCCTGATAAGACACTTATGAACGTTACAATTGACTCTACCATACTCAATATGATTACCCTTCCAGGTGTTGATTTAATAGTAGACATAAGTACTATTAACTATAACATATTTTGGGCTTTTAAATTTATTACCTATTATCACAACAAAACTTATTTAGAGTACCCGCAACATTATTGTTAACCCTCAAAGACACCAGTTAACACAAATATTAGCTTGGCTTTATCATACAAGCAAATAATCCTGTTGAATCCAACCCGTAACATATTGCTAATCCTGAGAAAGCACACAGGGGTCTGAGAGGCCCCGCACCATAACTAACCCTATTAAAAAGTGCTCCAACCCTCGCTCGTATTAATGTAGCATAAAATTAACCCGCGCGTCACGCCTGATGCGCGCAATGTTTTAAGTACGACATTTCTAGTTGAGGGGTCCCAAGGACCGTTAGGATTTTTGGTCAGTTTCTGTTTTAATTTGAAGATGTTTCAATAGGGTATGTTACGACTTTTTGTATTCAGAAATAAACAGGTCAAACAGTACACCTTTCACTTAGGCTTTACTCCGTCCGCGGACCGAAAAGTTAAAAATAAATTTTATGAGGACGATTCAGCTCGTATGAAACAAATGCTCTAAAGGTTTCTTTCATTACCGCAGTCGGGTAAAAAGTTATCTTTTTAATCGTTTTATAAATAAAATGTTCACTGTTTTTTATTTTACACAAATTAAACACCATTATGGAATGGTCTAATAAAGTAACATAGTAATAATAATCAGTATACAAATAATAGTTCCTATTTCGAACTGCCAGAGGTCTCTTTTTTCATTATTTTAGACATATTTTTTAAATGTTGGTCTATAAACAGGTGTACCACGAGACCATGCATGATTTTTTTTATAACATATTTATTAAATTTAGAACGTGTTTTTCTTACATCAGTAGGTAATGTTTTAAGGCCATTATAACTCAGTGGTAGTGACGTCGAATGCCATGATCAAGTTCGTGGGTTCAAATCCAACAATGAGCTTGAGTTTTCGGTGAAGGAAAACATCGTAAGGCAACCATATCACGGTGGTAGGGTTCTTTATAATAGAACCCACCTGGCGGGTTACCATCCTCAAGTTGAATATCTGTCGCCCTACACCTACCAGTATGTACCGGCAGCTACACATGAGAGCCAGTTCTACCACCTCTGGTCACATCATCACTTACCATGGTGAGATTGTGGTCAAACACAACCATATACAAAGTAAAAAAAAAATATTAAAATATCTAAAACGTATAAAAACTATTGTGAAGGGCCGAGATATACCTAATTGTAATAAATCTAAAGCATGTTACGTCACAAGATAATGTGGCCCTTGTGGACTGGCACAATAAATGTGCTATAGACCCCGCGCTTAGCGGAGGGTTAAAGTTATTTGATAATTAATTAACTTGTTTGGTTAACATAACATTTAATTCTGGAATTTTACATTGAAAGGAGTATGTGAAATTCAATGTTTAAAATCATTTACCTACAAAAGGTTCGATTATGTTTAGTGTTGAATAGTGAGGTTGAGGAATATTATTTATAAATTTGATGTAGAATTTGGTTAACTTTTACAAACTACGTCCATGGTTCGGTTAAACAATAGAACTTATACTTAGTAGTATTACACGTAGTAATTCAATATTTTTTTATCACAGCCTTATTTTTTGTCTACGTCATAAAGACATCTCCTGTAAACAACTTTAGCTTTCTAAAACCAAGAGTTTCAAGTCAAGCCTTTGCTCTTAATTGATTTTGAATTACGTAAACCATCCCAAAAAATTCTTGTTTTCTTTGAATTCAAAGCCCTAGATCAAACTCTACCTGTCACACCAAAAATAGTCAATTCAAATGACCGACAGATTTATAGCCTGTTCATAATTTACCCAGATACTGTAGCAAGTAGGTACGTACAGCCAGTTAGAAGTGGGGGCGACCGCAAGCTGATCTATCGGACCCTTGGGAGCTATTCCACATTGTTTTATAATAAGAACGACAATAGATTATACAATCCGCAGTAGGTATTTACTGTAGCAACTGGTGTTTTGATTTTTCAAATATTGTTATTTTATTCACTTCTTTATGATTTTTTTTAATATCTTACAAATTAAATTCGTAATTAAGTTTACCACGAAACTACATTATTTACTGCTACTTTAGGTAATCAAATACACTTTTTATGTTAATCGGGCTTAGGATTTGTGAGGTGTATTGTTGCTGACCGGACAAAGTTTTGTTTATTATTTGTATTATTACTTATTGAAATTTGTCTTGAAGTTCTTACAATGGTAATCCACAATCATATTGTTATTAAATAAGCCCCCAGTAAAGCACAAGTAAGCGCAGTTATTCGGAACACACCGACTGGCATGTGAGTTATAGTTCCCCTAGGACCTCACACCAGATAGCGTACGAGTAAGGAATATGGCGAAAAAATATCGTTGTTATCGTATAAATATTATATTATATTGTTGTTTTGGATTTGTTTAGCATTTGGTCTTTGTTGGGGAATCTGTGCTACAATAGCCGGTGGTCTCCCGCGTGTACAAAACTTTTCTCATTTATTCTGCTTGTACGTAAATGCGTCGTATGAAAATGTCTTATCAAAATATCTATCTTACAAATAAATAAAATTGAAGTGTTTGTATGTAATGTCAAAATAACCTTTTACTAAATTAAATGCACATGAAAGTATATTATTAATTAAAAAAAAAACATTTTTAAATTTTTTATATGTTTGTTTCGGCTAATTTCCGAAACAGCTGGATCGATTTTGACGGGAGTTTCCTAGGCATGTTATAAGGATTAACTTAAGGTTAATTTTTATACCGGGAATACGGGACCACCACGGGGAACAGCTAGTATAGGAAATAAGTATATTCAATCTCCTTATCACTCATTGAACTTCTATCACTTCTATGATAAACTGCGATTTTAACCTTCGCTTTGGTTAATGAAAGATTTACTGTCTGTCTGCATTTACTCCTGCTAAAATTTCTTCTCATCCTTGATTTGTAACATTTTAATGAGATAGATTCATCTTACCTAAGCCTAAACCAATAAATGTATGCTATGTGGAAAACTTACCGATCAGACTAGCAGACAGAAAAACATAAAATTATGATATAGGAGCTCTAACCTACCTGTAGTATTAGGCACTGTTTTTAAGTCGATACACACACCTCCTTTTTTCACATGTCGGTTAATAAGAGCTTATTTCCACAACACAAACTAGTTAGGTAATAAATTTTAATGTGTCACCACCGGTCTTTCTGGTAACTAGACGATCTTAGCCGTTTTCAACTTAAATACCTATAGATAAATGACCATAATGAACCGCAAGGTGTTGTTTAATTGAGCAATTTAGGATCAATTTCATCACTTCGTAAGCTATGTTTAGGTGTTATGTACTAATTATAAACTGTCTATAAAGTTAATACTTTAACTAACATACTTCTTAGTATGCACCCGGCACAGCCACAGAAAAATGAAGAAGACTTTTCTATAAACTATAAACAGACTTTTGTAAGTAGATAGCTCCTAAAATTGACAATAAATAAAATCTTTTTAATTTAGCGAAAACGATTGTGCTTCTCGAATCTATATTTTTATCAATTCCAAGCAAAACAAGATTCAAATCACGAAGCAATTAATAACAATAAAAATATTGATAGCAATGGTATTTCAACCTTATAATGTCGTACCCTGTTAATTTGAGTTGCACGACGAAGATTCCATCGTCTGACCGACCAAGGGCGAAGTAATCAATATTGTTTTGGTAAAATATTAAATTTTATTACACCTTATTTTCAAAGGCTTAAAATTGACGATAAAAAGGCTGTATAATGTTGGTATATAATAGTATCGATTTATCATGTTTCAATCTCCGAATGGCTGGCAGAAGCCGCGGGCTGTTACACGCGAGTCCCGTCCTACGAAATACTTGATGGGTATCAACGCAACGTGGAAAATAGTAATTTTCTATTCGTACCTTTTTTTATACAGTGAAGTTATAATATATATAGATAGGCATATTATTATCGTGGCACCTTCGTAGGGTCTGTACCAACCTATATGTTTTCTTAATAATCTTCCTCTATAGGGTTTTTTAATTTTTATGAATGAATGAAGATTTTTTGTAGACTTATAATCCTAGGCATTTGCCGATGTACCTTATAACGTACGATCACTTCAACATTCAATACCTTAACTAATTTTATTTGTAAAACTAATTAGAAAATAAACCACTCTCAAAACGAAACATAAAAAATTACCATTTGAACAAAATTACACACAACTCGGAACTCCTTTAGCAAAAAAGCGACTTAATTTGCAATAATACCACAAAATGACATGTATATTGGTTATAATTTTAAAATTAACTTCAATAATCCGCCATTAGGGTTGTATGTTGCAATTACGTGGTTGCAAAATGCCAAGTAAGTAGGTAAAGTTAGTTGCAGAGCGGGGCTTCCTTAGCATTGTTTTGTTGCAGCTGCATTATAGCATTTTAGGCATATTTAGCTAGTTTGATAAACGGCTTTTTGGCTATAAAGGAGTGCTAATCGTAACATGTCAATTTTTATTTATTTTTTCATATACCAATATAATAAAGCTGACGAGTTTTTTTGTTGGTTTGGTAGCCCAACATGAGGAAGGTTAATAAGGGCTTAGTTTATACTATTTATCCCGAGAAACCGCGGAAAAACTAGTCGTTTGATAAAAGAGCTTTTGATAGGACGTAACTTATTTTTAAATAACCCCAGAAACCAAAGTTAAACATTTCATCATCTTTTTCATAATAATAATATGAACATAGTCTAGAGATATTCAATAACGAAAAAAATTATAAGAATATAATTTAGTTTCTTAGATTCCGAGTATTTTCTTGGTCATTTTATAAACCCCACTATCAATTTATGAGATCAATAATATTGCTCTGTTTACTGAGAAATTAATATAGTACCTAAGTCATTATTATAATTTTTTTTATTTATAAGTAAGTAGTTTTTAGTTTTTAATTTTAATTTTATTTCAGTAGGTATATATTAAGGTTAATTATCCTATTAATATTATTATTTTACTATTAATTTATTCGAAAAGTCTTAGACAAAAGTGTTCAAACCAGTTTAACATTTACCAAAATTAAACAAATTACCCAACGTAGTTCTCGTCGCGCTAGTTTCTTAGTTTTACCAAAGATTAGAACTAATTATGGAAAAAAAATGCTGACGTTTGAAGGGGCACTACTTTATAATAAAATACCCTCGCACATTAAAAATGTACACTCATTTAATGTATTCAAAAGTCAATTAGCTCAATTTGTAATTGCGAATAATAAGTCTCCTCAAACATGAATGCATTGGATGAGTATTAAAGAAACGACGAATTATAATTATTGTTTAAGTTAACCTGTTGTTCTCATGTAAGTGAAATTGTATTTCTTTATTGAGAATAAATTCTTTAAACCGAATATTATGAAATGTCAAAGTTTATATAGAAACACTTGGCATATATACAAATAACCCTATATAGATCATACGTTGGATTAAAATACACAAGTACTTGGGAAAACTTGTTTAAATAATTTTCATTAAAGAGACAATATTATTATGAATATGACAATGGACAATGACATACATTAGATAGATAGACACACAGACAATATGTTCCCTTTTAATGTTCTGATTGGTAATAGTAAGAGTCTGTAATTCAACAAACAAAAAAATCACCCAAACCTCGTCGGTAATTTCAATCAAATAACTAACGAATCAACTTGATTCAAATCGATTAAAAACCACGCATCACTGTAACACAAATTCAATTAGTCTGGTTGACCGGCTACGTGCGCGCGCGCTTCGCAGAAACGCTCGCCGCACGGTTCTTAATGATGCCACTTTTCGTAACCGATGTCTTCATCGACCCGGCATGGCACAGGGCCGTATTGGAAATTAATTGTTATAAGAGTGTCTACTTTAAATACCGGTACTTTTTATAATCAGGATGTAGGTACTTTATAATGTCAATGAACAGTTGCTTGGCAATTTTAAAGTAAATTACAGTGAATGAGGAAGATCTACAAGTTTTGCTAAATAACCCGATACTTGTTTTGGCGATACAGGACTTATCTAATAATTTAGATGAAAGTATCGTTGTTGTTATAAACATGTTATTTATAAAATAAGTACCTATATTAATTACCTATTTACTTAAACTTTGAGAGTTAAAAATACTATATATATGTAAGGTATATTATGAACTAAGTATTAAACATAATGAAATATATAAACCATTTTTTACGAAAAGTCTGCTTCATATAAATGATCGACATAATTACAAATTACGTATGTAAGTACCTATGTTTACAAAATCCAATATTTTGACGAATAATAATAACATCACACCATAATAAAAAATCTTTTACGTATTTTTAACGCCCAATTGCGCCTCTGGGAACCGCGCCTGTCCACACAAGCCAGGTACCTATTTTGGTTTAAAATTATAACTTTATTATTGCCGGTGATTTTGGAAATTAATTTCCCGGGATTGAAGCCAAATTATAGGCGGTGAGCGGCACGGGGTGCCCCACTCCGGGCTATTGGGGTACTTCAATGTGTACTGAGTACTTTTTGTCATAACAATTACCATTTTTTTTTCTTTTGTAAACCGTGTGATCAATCTTATGACTTGTAGGGCTAAGAATGGTAGATATATACAAATAACGACTCTATAAACATTGGAAATGGGTGGATGATTTAGGTCCAGTATATAATAATGTAAATTATGTTTTATAAAATCTTCACTTCAATCGTTTCCCTTATTTACATAGAGTAAATTACCCTTTTTTTCGCTACTTTTTAAAGTTTAATTACGACGTTGTTATATAAAATGTAAACCCTACGCTATTAAACAAGGTTTAATTAATATAATTCTTAAATTAAATTTAAATTAAAAATTCCTTTTTTTTCTCTGCATGTGTTTTTTTCTAATCTTTGGAGGAAATAGATTTTTATTAATGTACCAACATAACAATATTGTTTTTGCCTGAAACAATTTTGTCGTATAAAAACAGTAATTTTTTTCTTTGCTTCACAAATCATATTTGGCTACGTTTTAATTGGAATGGAAGGAGTTCCTCATTTATCAACCTGAGGTGCCATAACCGGATTCGTCAAGTAATTTAACCAAAATTAAGCAATTATTTATTTACTCTGCGCACCGCATAACACTTTCGCAAAAACCTAACCAATAAAAGGCCTTCTACGACTAATTTTTAATCGTTTCTCAAAAATGACAGTTGACGATCGGCCCCGCTAGTGTGAACATTATAGGCATCGAAAATTATCGTTTTTTTTCGTACTTAAAACAGTGTACACAACGTACTATTAGGTAGTTACAACGGTACATTATTATCGTTGGAATTTACCGAAATTTACACCCGAGTCCGCCCCCTGATCGGCGATCAATTGATTCTGGGAATAATGAAATTATAAAGCAATGCATCCAGTATTTTGATTACACGTTGAGGATTTTATTACCTCGAGTGCTAACTCAGACTGCTTGGGCTTCGATAACTTCTTATTATCAGAGCTTCTACAAACCTCTTTTAGTATTATTTTATTGACGTAACATTCAATACTTATTTCGTAAACTCTAACCATTAATAGTTATGATTTTTTCCATGGGTAATAAACATTTACGGATGGTATATGACTCAATATAGCACTATCCGATAGTAATGCATGAAATTTTTATAGGATAGAAAACCTAGTAGGAGCTTTTTAAAATGCATTCGAGTCGTAGCCTCGTAGCACGTATCGTAGCAAACTGTAGCACTCGTAGAACTTATTTACCCTTCTCACGAGTCCTTTGTTGTCTATTTATTTAGATTTTGTGTTTGAGATGTTTTTTGTTTAAGTTATAACATTGCATGTATATAGTAAATTAAGAATTTTTCTTTCTTTGTTTTCTATATTTTCTATAAAAATAAAACTACTTGTCCTGAATGACTGACTGATCTATTAACACACAGCGTAAACAACTCGAGCACTATGTAAGTTTCAAAAATTGGGTGAAACCGCAGGGCGGAAAGATCGTTTATAAATAAGACTAAACATTGATTGGAATCTTTATAAAAATAGCACAGTTTGCGATGGTACAAATCTTAGCTCTTTTTTTTTACTTTGTTTAGGCTTGTGTTTGACCACAATATCACTATGGTAAGTGATGATGTGGCCGAAGGTGGTAAGCACACAAAGCCTAGAAAAAACTAGCTCTCAAGTGCAACTGCCGGAACACATCAGTAATATCACTGTCAATCACATTTTCAACTTAAGGGTGGTAGCCAGCCAGGCGGGTGCTACAAAGTACCCTATCACCGTGCTATGGTTTCCTCACGATGTTTTCCTTCACCGAAAGCTCATAGTAGGATTCGAAACCACGACCTTCGCCGCGATGTCCGACGTCACTACCACTGAGCTATCATCGCCTTGAAATTGGTAAAAGACAACATCGTTGATTAACCAAATCGAGGTAGTGGGGTGCTTAGACGTACCCACCTGGCAGGCTACTACCCCCAAGTCCAAAATCTGTCTCCAAGTACCTACCAGTTCTATCAAAAAAGAATTTTATATTAAAAAATAAAGACATTACTAACTTCTAAATAAACTAACATAATAATATCTTACGTGTATTCAAATTAGAATTATTCATGATCATTACCAACGTAAGTAGTTAGTCATAGAATGGATAAGTAATTCTGTTTCACTTTATAAAGTTGATAAAAACACTAGGGTTGTCAACATTGAAATATATTGATTAAAATGGATACGCTAGCATTATACTGAATTAACATAATTCAGTCATTTAAACTTACCGTAATTTAATAAACGCATAAATTTTAATATGAATTATATCCCGCCAGTCCCGCATATGGTGTCATGAAGGTGACTCGGTTGATTGTTCAAGATACCGATTAAATTAAAGACTTTCCACTACGTGGTGTCACATCAAAAAGGACGTTAAAAGAACTCAGCTCAAAGTCGGCATTACATTGGCAATCCCCCTGTTATTGAAAATGTCCATATACGACGGAGACCACTTGTCATCAGAAGGACCGACTGAGTCATTAAAAAAGTATTTTATAAAACGGGGAAATTGGGGAAAAGTTTAGGCCCTAATAAGGCACTTATGAACGTTACAATTGATTCTACCACCGGTTCGGAATACACTTGGACTGAGAAGACTCCGGCAAGAAACTCAGCAAGGCATATCTTTAGATCTTTGTTCTTTTTTATTTAATTTATGTAACTATTTAAATACAAATAACAAAGTTTATAAAATTATAATGAAATAGTTTGTGTAGCGAACATTTCATTCAAATGCATTCTTGTCTTCCACAAAATCAGAAACTTTATAGTACTGTAGTAGTATAGTACTTACATAACTTTTGTTTGACTATTTTTTTAAATCTATACACAGATTGTTCTTGAATTTCTTTGGGTACTTTGTTATAGAACCATATACATTGCCCCTTGAATGAGTCCCTCACTTTGCTGAGCCGAGTTACAGGTGCAGCAAGTTTGTACTTATTTCTAGTGTTAGTTAGCTATGAGTATCGCTGTTCTTAGAAAAATTTTGTATATTTTTCCGAACACAAATTAAATTTTCATAAATGTACTGTGACGACACAGTACATTAATGAAATTAATTAATAGTACGTCAAGATTTTTTTAAGGAACTATACTGGGTGATTTTGTTATCACTGGCAATACTTGCAAGGGTGGAAGTACTCATCAAAATGAACAACATTTACTATGGGACTAACTGTGAAATCATGAAAAAATTATCAGCTGTTCCATACAAAAGTTCAATACCTACTCGATCAAAATGTATGAAGCAACCATATAAAATTACGCGATATCAGAGTTAGCCCTATAATAAAAGTTGTTCACATTGATGAGTACTTCCACCCCTGCAAGTATTGCCAGTGATAACAAAATCACCCTGTATATAGCCAATGCACGTAATTAATTTGAATCATAAGTGATAGACGGTAAGGTTCTTTTACTGGTTTAATTACTAGAACTAAGGAAATATAGTATAAATGTAAACATAAAAGATAAACAAACAACTGATATAAATAAATAATATATCCACAAAACTACGGCTATAAGCAATGAAAAAGCAATCAAAAAATACACAAATAAAGATATTATCTCGCCAAATATAAGCAATAAATTATATTTAATTTGCTAGGAAGAGAATACGACGTACAATATCAATTCCCCTTTTCTATGTGTAATAGAAATATAAAAGGCATCGCAAATAAAATCGCATTTATTGAATAGAAGCATTTAGTTCTGCGATGTCGCAGACCGATAGTCACTCTATGAATAAAATAAAAATATTGTCTTTGCGTGCAGACTTCTTGGTGATACAACGTTGGCTTATGCTTTTGTTATTTTTTTTTGTAAAGTGTCTACAATTAGGGACTTTATAAAAAAGGAAAAGCAATTGCACAATTTTATTTTAGATAAAATAAAAAATAATTTGCGTGGCACCAAAGTTTAATGTGATAATCAAAAATCAAAGCAATAATTATATATTTTGTATCAAACAGTACAGTAGAACAAAGCAGAATTATTAACTACACCAATTTATTAACCGCATAGTACAACCCTCAAATAGATACTTAGTCAGTCCCCCCTGTCTCCCCTCCCCTGTGACATTAAAACATTGAGCAGACTAAATTAAAGCGCGCCAAAACTGTTGTCTGCGGGCCCAAGGCGGCCGTTTGTTTTAATACAATAGCCGTATTACATCTCTTTCACTCCCCTCATTAGCCATGTATTGTTATCTCACTCACTCTTTAGGAATTTGGTCTTTTCTCTTAAGGCGACAAGACGTATTGGTCACAATAATAACCGGAACAAAACTTACTTTATAAGGAAACAATTAAATTTTGATTGAATATTCCGTAGCACCAACCGATTTTAAAATAATTGAATTCTTGATTAATTGCTTAAAAAATGTATGGTAGAGTTGATAAATTTTATATCATTAGTCAGAAAATTACAACGAAGGACAAACCGTAGGTAAGTATACCTAATAACAAAATACAATTATGTACTAAACCAACTAACTATCAACAACATGATCAAAAGTTAACATAAAAATATAAAGAGCATGATAAAATGATGATTATAATCTAAAGATATTACCAACGTGCTAAAAATTAATTGTTATTTTTATGTTGTAATCATAATAATAATCTCCTTTCCCAAATTATCTGAGTCACAAAACAACGATACATTCAACGTACAGAAGCGCGTTCCTCTTAATCACTTCTAATTTATTTAGCCCCACTGAGGACCGAGCGGGTAATTTATAGCCGTCCCTTTCCAACCCCCGCCGTGGAGCGCTGCAGCCGTCTCATTCTCCCGGGACCATTTTTAATTAAAATCACCGGGAGAAAATTAGAAATTATATTCTATTTTCAAAAACTTGTTCTGACGTTTTGTCGGAGATTATCTCTTTTTTATGAGCCCCCGGTCGCGGCTTTGTTTTAACTGTTCAGGAATTGTCTAAATGGACTTTGTCGGAACTGCCGGTGTCTTTTATGGTTATGTCTTATTCATTTCAATCGTGCGGTTTGGTGATTGGAAATGTTACAACTTTTGTGAATTAATTTTGACGAAATTTTGGGAGCGTAAACGTTTTTGATTAATACTTAAATAAATTTTTGATTGCCTACATACCTAAGTGATGATGTAGCCGAAGGTGGTAACCACACAAAGCTTAGAAGGAACTGGCTCTCAATAGCAGCTGCCGGACCACACCGGTAAGTAGGTGTTTGGTGATAGGTTTTCTACTTGAGGGTGGTAGCCAACCAAGTTGGTATTACAAAGTATCCTGCCACCGTGCTATGATTTCCTCACGATATTTTTCTTCACCAAAAGCTCAAGCTCATTGTAGGACTCGAACCCACAACCTTCACCACGGCATCCGACGTTTTTTTTAAATTAGATTAGTAAAATCAATATCATCACCAGGTGGAATTGGTGATGACGATGGTGACAGTGGCAAGCGGCGGCGCTCACGGACCAACTTCAACTCCTGGCAGCTCGAGGAGCTGGAGCGAGCCTTCCTTGCCTCCCACTACCCTGATGTGTTCATGAGAGAAGCCCTCGCCATGAGACTGGACCTAAAGGAGAGCAGAGTTGCTGTAAGTATGAATTTTATCAGGCACATATCCTACTTTTCCTCACAATGTTCCCGATCCCTGGTTATCAAGCCAACTAGACTACCCAAAACACAAGTTACATGTTAACATTTACCCAATGGTTTGCTTCATAGGTCTTTTTGAAGGGCCAGATGGCGTGGTCAGGAAAAAAAAACACCTCAAATAATTGGATTTAGCTTTCAAAATCTGTGCTGAATATTTTTTGTATTTTCTGACCATGTTATATCCTCTGCCTCGTCATAATTCCTTCTGAAATTGGTCAACAGCCAAACGTAAGCCCATTAAAAACGATTATAACTTATTCATCCTTCCTGCCTTTATTTGTTTTCCTCTCCAACTTATGATATATTTAATCTATACTAATATAATAAAGAGTTTTTGTTTGTTTGTTTGAAAGCGCTAATCACTGGAACTACCAGCTAGATTTAAGAAAGAAGAAGAGAAAGAAAGAAGAAAGAAAGAAAGTTAGATTTGAAAATTTGTTTTTGCATTTGATAGCCCAATTCTTAAGAATTTTGAAAAGTTGGGAAGTTTATAGAACATTTTTTATTCCGGGTGAAACCGCGATGAACAGCTAGGTATTCTATATAAAGATAAAATATGTTTTTATTCTTTTTCTTCTATTTTTCTGGATTGCATTAAGCTCACATAAAAAAATGACAGCCTAAATAAAAGTTATTACCTTTTTAAAGACACTTAACTGGACTTAATGCTCTTTAACCCGTCTGTCAACCATCGACAAAATTAAGTTATACAGGAAACGTATATCAAAACTGTACAACGAAATAAACTGCACCGTTCCCGAATCGATTTAGTTATGGTCCTTAAACATAGTATTAAAGTTCTTTGTGAAGCAAGCCATATGGGGGTTATTAAATATATTTAGCATGTGACGAAAGAGCAGGGTTTCACGCGTAACAACTTAATTCCCTTTAGAAGCAAACGCCAGTTGTATTTTATGAGATACCTAATAGTAATTACTGCACCGTGAGGATATTTTATGTTCGCAACTTCAGCGATTGGTTGCAGTTTTTATTTGGATTCCGTTGCTAAAGTATAAACGGTGCCTTTATGATATTTTATTTTTGCTCTACGTAATAAACACGTTTGAATTTCGAATTTTATTTTTTCTTTGCGATCAAGGGTCAGTCACAAAGTATTATGAAAGGTAGACAGAAATATTCCACATTGATACATCCAGTATATAGGGGTGGAAAGCTGAAGGTTTTCGTTCAATATAAATGAGGGACGATTTCCCTTATTTTTCCCGGACCTTCCGGGGCTAAGCGGCCTTCGGGGACCCTTGCGGTGGCCACGCAACTTTTTATATAAGCTTTAGGAAATAATGCTTCTCCTAGAGATAATACAGTTTTGAATGGACACCGTTTTGTGGGGTTCTCCGTGAGCGACCATGAGGAATTGATAGGCTTTTGTTTTGGATCACAAATTTTATTAGGGCTGCCTATTATTGGGTTTGTCATTTTTTTTTATTAGTAATACACAGACTGCTTGAAGCAGTCAGGATGAACTGCTTCAAGCTGCGACTGCATAGTGAACTACAATCTTCTATGTACACACATACACGAAACCGCTTGAGCAGTTGCAACTGCTTCGGGCGGTCGTGTGGTCAAGCATGAATATGACTGCAAGAGCGGTCCGTGTATGTTGATCAATGGCTAACTGCTCGAGCAGTCCGTGTATAAGAAGAACGGCCTTCTTCCGGCCTTAAGAATTTTGACTTTTTTAGTCATAAAAGTATTTTTCACTGTATGAGGTTTTACTTACAGTGTCAACATCAATAGCGTCTCTTACATAAATAAGTCTTAACATAGATTGATGTCATTTATAAAATTGAAAAAAAAAAAAAAAATCAGCAACTATAATACTTCCTCTGCTGCAAATTAAATATTATATAAACAACTACAACGTAAATGTTTAAAAATTTGACGAACAATCTTAGATATTATAAATTATCAACTTATACAATTAATAGAGAGCTGCAATAATGCAATTTAATAACAGTTTGGCTACATAACCAATTTTATTTCAATAAAGAATTACGGCAACATAAAATATTCTCGGGATAACTTATAAGTAAATCCATTTCTATAATCAGTACTAACGTAGATTGTATCCGACATTTATCGCAGCGGATCTCGTTCAAGAGACAGACTATCCCGTACCACTCCTAATAGTTGGTATAAATCAAAAGATTGCAATCTCGGCGGCACCCCTGGGACGCGAGCGAGACGGCACGATTGAATAGCATAGATTTAAATGGGCGGGTCAGATAAGGATGGCTACAGATCCCGCCGCTCCGACCTCGAGTGCGCTGCGGCTCGTAGGGACGTCACAATTCGATTACGGCTCAATAAAGTTAAAGTGACTTGTTTGCGTCTGTAAAGTGGATTTTTTCCTGTTCTTTGATTTCTCTATTTTATCTCGCTACCATGGTATTCGTTTTCGATTCCGGCCTCGCAATATTACTTTTCTTTTATAAGCTTTAAAGTATTTCCACTATGAAACATATTACCTACAGACACATTGCATAAAATAAATGCTTCGCGCATATATTTTATACATTGATATGAGTAAGTATACTACCTCCGTAGCTTGTTAGATAATTAAGCCTATATTAAGCCTTAATTAACGTAGTGGCAGTAATGCCTGTAACTTATGATGCAAGTTTCTTTAATCTATATTACCTAAAAAGAAAGTGCCTGACATATCTAACTTGATACCTACTTTAATTCGACCCCTAAGACGGTAAAATGCGGGATCGCGAGTGAAACCGTGGAGCAGAAAGCTAGTATATTATAATAAAACCTTGCAAATATTTCATAAATGCAGAAAAGTAATCATAGTCTTAAGTTTCGTGAGGGTTCCACGATCCGTTAAAAGACCATTCTTTACCGAAAGTGGCGTATTCTAATCTAATTTCATCCCTGTCTGACGTAAACTTGTGAAAACGGCTCACTCACTCCGCCGTAAGCGCGGAAGTATCGACTTCATTTTAAAATTCATAGCATAAAATTTACATTTATATGCCAATTTCATTCCCTAACAGGGCGTCGGCGGTCGCACGCACACATCAGTATTCCGTACACATCCGGCGCTGGCTGGATACACCCCAAAAGTAAAAAAAAATAGAATATCGCCTTACATTCTCCGCTCGGCTGAGAAGAAAAAAGAATGGCGCGAGGTTTAAATATGGAACACTAAATGGAACGCTTAGGCGACAAAATGCGGATAGAATATAAAATTTAAGGAATCACCTCCATCCCTATCGCCCTTGCACGTTTTCCATTTGTTGTTGTCTCGCTTGATGCGGCGCTATCAAACATGAGCCGACTTTACCGCCCTAGGCTTAGCGGTAAAAGATAGACATGAAGCCTGTTCATAGGGCTGCTCCTGAGGCGATGAATTATCGTGCATGAATAATTTTCTCACTGGCAAACAAGATTTGCTACGTATAAAGTGCTTTAATGTAATTACTGCGACTAATGAGATGCGGCGCTTCGCATTAAGATGAGCTGTGCATCTAATTAAAGCATTAAACGCGCTACACTATTAAAGAAGACGTTATTAAATAGCAACTTCAGAAATAAAATCGCTTAAAATTAATTCCTTTATAAGTGAAAAACCATTAGTATTCTAATATTCAAATGACAGCCCTACTGAAATAACGCTTATCTGGCAATTTAGTGGGGGCGTGAGAAATTTATATCTGTCTCTATCACACCAACATTCCGATATCAATTTGTTTGGCTTTGAAACAAAAGAGACGACATTATCGCACCTGAAATAAAGCGCTTGAAGCGGTTCGTTTTAATTTAGAGTTAGCAAGTGATTTTCTTCTTTTTAAATTTATTTCTTTCGGTAACGTGTTACTCTGCCAATAAATGTGAACGGCCGCTATTCTTTAATAAATTAAGATGTTGTTTTTAGAAAATATTCTTGCTTGTCAGCCTGTGTCATTCCTTGCAATCGTCCGTCATTAAATCTGACTTTTCACTGTCAATTTAGTTATGTGAGCTTTAATGATGAGGACAGGTCATCAAATAAATAAATATAGATATATTTATTTAACTCAGTTTGATTCAGTTAAGAGTTAAATTATATTAAAAATCCGTTCAGCGATTACAACGTTCACATCAACATTTTATTAGGATTAATTACTAATATAGGAAGAAAGATTATTCTTCAGAACATATTTTTTACAACACTGAAATTAATTAACTGTTTTTTTTACACACATAAAATATTGCCCAAAAACATTGCTTAAAGCGCTACCATGATCAAAATATAAAGAAGAGGGAAACCGCTTTTCCCTAACGCAGAGAAAATGAGAGTACCTACCTAACTACAAGTCAATGTATTGCATCACATCGATGGGGACCTAGCCTTATTTACACCAAGTTGAGTTTAACTTAGGGGAAACGTGCCAATTCCGGACACAATACGATTTCCACAAATGGTTTTCGTATGAATTTTCTTTGGCTTGTTGGGTTTTTTAAGTAAACAATGCTCGGGGGAGTAAGCTTGGAATATTTAACGGATAGTAGGTATGGGTATGAGCAAAATTTGTTTTTTTTTTGTTATCATAAAGTACAAGTTAGGTAAACCTGTTATTTTGCCTAAAACATATTTTATTAGCTTTATTTAAATCATAGGCATCTTGAAGATACTGAGAATACCTATATCAATAGAATCTATGTTTGTTAAGTACTTCTGAGACTTTACTTTTTTATTCTTCATTTTGATTTTTTAATAACGTTAATAAATGTTATTATAAACTATCTCAAGGATGTAAAAAGCACAGATTTAAATTATATTAATGTCAAATTATATTTGACCATGACAGTACATATAATCTGTAGAGACGGGTGGGCGAAAAATTTGTGACGATTTATTAGCTGCAATAATTGTGCTGACAAGCAATTAGGACAACCCACGCAAGTGTAGAGAGTTGTGTGGCAGCCTAAAAAGTGCATGAAATTTGTTGTTGATTATTTCATTTTAAACCAGTTTAAAATGAAATAATCAAGTGTCCTGATTTTTTTTGTTTTTAGAAAATGCAGTTTATTTCTAAATTAAAAATAGATTCATTTGGTAATCGTAAACAACCTATAGTATCTTATTTCATTATATTTTTTTTGGGAATAAAGTAAATTTAGCGAAAATTAAATCCGCAGTGCGAAACTGGAATAAAATAATAATAACACTGTCCAAAAATAGCTAAATCCTAAACCAAATTAATGACCTAAACTTAACAAGACGTTCGAAAACTCGCCGCAATACCGAAAATAAAAACAAATGAACGCATCAATTCCATCAGCTCTCCCTCGGGATTTTGGTATTAATGGCACTCCTGAAGGGGTGGGGTTGTGGTGGCAAGAGAGGCAGGAGAGGGGGGAGAGGGGGGAAACGTGCCTCATTAAGAGAGGGATTCCACCAATGGTCATTACTGACGCGGTCGTTCGGAATCTATTCCGTAATCAATGTATTTCGATTAGCTTGGAGAAAGTCGAGGGATTTAATTAAAAGGTTGCTCTATGTAGATGTTTCAACTTTAAATAATCGCATATTGGATTGGGGTTGGAAATGTTATATGTGAAGACATAAAAAGACAGGCACAGGAGACTTAACAATTTCATGTCTCAAAGTTGGCAACGCGTGAGTGATACCGGGAAAATATAATATTGTATTTTCTTTGCCGGTGGTGTTATGAGCGTCTATAGGCTACGGTAACCGCTTACCATCAGGTGGGCCGTAAGCTTGTTTGCCACCTAGTAGTACTGAATCTCGTGATGAAGCCTTGCTTGATTGGTACCTACGCTTTGATAGGTATATTGTTCTATTAGAAATAGCCTTTTAGTGATAATTTTAAAATAAAACATGCTGAGTTCTTGCCGGTTCTTTTAAGTTGAGGACTGATTTCCGAACCGCTGGGAACTTAATTTACTTTTTTTAATATTCGTTGAAGTCCAAAGAAGGTTTTATGAAGAGAAAAATTGGAATTTTATATAAACAAAAATGAATGGCAAAATGAGTTGCTAAGCGCAAAACTCGAGATCGGGTGGACCAATTCCAATACTTCAGTTTTTTTTTTTAATATTCGTTGAAGTCTGAAGAAGGTTTTTATGAAGAGAAAAATTGGAAATATGCCTGGAAAATTGGAAAATTCGGGAAAAACTGAATTTCTGGGACTTTTGTATGAACTCAAGATACCGATATTTTTGCGTTAGATAGCCAATTTATTGAGGCAGGTTATAGCTTTTTTTTTACTTGGGAACGCAGGTGAAACCGCGGGGGACAGCTAGTGTTTAATATAATTATTTTGTTAGTGAAAAAAACAGGACATGAAATAAAATAATTGTATTGCAATAGGTATAACCTCGGCTTTTGTTATATTTAGCATAACAATACATAAAACACAATTAAGTAATTGGTGATTTATCCATGAAGGAAATATTAAATTTGTTTGCTACCGTATATTTATTACTCTAAACAATAGAATCAACAATAGCCGTAAATAATTATTATATTTGCCAATGGAGTTAAAAATAAAGCGGCTCGAATTAATAAAAATCGATTGATTGAGAATTGAATGAAGGAGTTATAATGACCGATCCCAATTAAATGTATATTTCAGACGGTTACATTTTTATTATTCTTTTCGGGTTTCAAAGGTTTTTCCATTTTCTCCTCATTTTAAATGGAAGAAATACTCTTTCATTTATTACTAGCTTCTGCCCCACGGAATCACCCGCGTTCCCCAGGGATCTTATGTTTTCTCAGGATGAAAAGTAGCCGGTCCTTCTCCATGCCATAGGCTATCTGCATACCAAATTTCATCGCGACCGGTTCAGCGGTTTAAGTGTGAAAAGGTAACAAACAAAAAAACAAACTCAAATTCGCATTTATAATATTAGTTAGGATTTACGGAATAGTTGCTCTACATAATAATATAACAGACCGGTGGAACTCTAGAACATTAAAAACAAGTAACTTATTAAATTTCAAAAATAAAAAATATTAATTAACAGATAATAAATGAATGGATTGCTATATTGCTCAGTCTAGACGCAGCAATTGTGCGGTTCAAGTAAATTACCTACTTGAGCCTCGAGTCGGACGCAAAAGACGTCATGTATAATTTTATTAAATTAATCCAAATTAATCCGGTAGCGGGAGCATCGTTAAATTCATCTTTTGCCATAAAATACGATGGGGTGCTCGTTAAATGACCTTTATATTTCGCCCAGTGAATGCCTACCTGACTATGTGCCTCGACGACTGTACCTAATATTTTTAATTCAATTGCTCGCTGGAGGTTTCTCAGCGAATTGTTACTTAATTTTCATGGGATACAATTAAAATGATAATGATATTTAAAGATTAATTTAATGTTTGTTCATTAGACGGAGACCTTTATTTGTTTGTTGCGCTTAACGTAATGGAAATTTTGCTCGACATCTGCATTGTACCGTTTTGAATGATTTTTCAGTTATGTAGCTTTTGCCCACGGTTCTTTTAAAACTTGTTCGGCTTAACAGCTCATCTATAAGAATACCATTAATGATTATTTATAATAAATTTTTTTCAAGATTCACTTGGGCAAAAAACTACATTTTAACTTTATGATTGGAAAAACTACATAAAGAAAAATAAACTCAAATATAAGCGTAACCAGTGGCGTAGCGTGGGGTTTCGCCGCCGGATATTTGCCCCCCCCCCCCTTTTGTTTAAATTATTAGTTTATTCAACGGACTTAATCTACATCGTACAAGTACAAGATAAACTACCACTGCTTCGGAAGGAACATACATCTTCACAGCCCACTCGCCTGGTGCCTAGCCTATCGGTATATAGACGCTCATGACACCACGCGCAAAGAAAATACAATATTATATTTTCCCTGCCAGGGGTGTCACTCACGCATTGCCAACTTTGAGACATCAAGTTGTTAAGTCTCCTGTGCCTGTATTTTCACCGGCTCCCATACCCTCATAACTGAAACACAGTAATACAAGTGCACTACTATTTCACGGCGTAATTAGATATGGTGGCAGTACTTCCCCAGGAGAACTCTGCACTAAGAGTTTTACTACCCCAATCCCAATTCTTAACATAATGGTTAACACTGTCCTTCTCTCTAAAAATGAAGTTTTGAGACTTAACATAAATCATGAATGTCAATATAAATAAGGTCCTATTAAAAAAAGTTAATTTGAATTACTTTCTATATCTTAGTTACGATATCATTCATTCATAATAATATGTAAAATCCAGGAATGTTGCAGTTCATAGGCTGGATTCTGATGCTGGAGTTAATTCTGGCGTAATTAAATTTACTATTCCAGTAAATGCTTAGGTATTGCAATATTATGTTAATACATTATGTATGATATTATATAATTGTTATGAATATGAATATTCAATACACAACAAATATTTATGATAGAATTATAAATAAATGCAAATGTTTGTGTGTGTGTGTGTGTTTAGTTTATATTTGTTACCACACGGCTCCGTAATGGCTGCACGGATTTGGAAGCTTAGCACATATCTAAAACATTCTGGAATAACATATCGAATTATCCCGGGTATACATAAGATCCCTTGGGAACCAAGGAAAATGGTTTTTCTTCGTAATACCACAAAGGCTCAAACAACACCTTAGCCATAACCGTTATGAAAACCTACTGGTTTCAGCTCAATAAGTCAGTACCGTTCAATATTAAGATGTGAAGATGGGAGATAGCTCGTGCTATATAAGGGCGCGTCAAATGCAAGCGCACGATCGCATCGCATTAGCATGTAAATGCGCTGGCGCATTGAAATTTAATGTCTCAATTCATGAGCCCTGCGCAGGCACTTTACATACCTTTGTGCGGACAGAGAGGCTACGTGCGATTTTATTGCCACAGTTTAAGTGTTTAATCACAGTGAGAGCTGCGTCTGATGAAATCTTTACATCATTGATTCGCCATGAAGATTCTTCTTCAGAGCCGACACGTAATGGAAACTTGTCTTTAGATATTATGATTAATGCAGCTATTGTTTTGTTTAATGTCTTCTTTTAGTGTGTAGGTGTGTGTGGAATCAATAATGAAGACGAAGACTTTAAAGGAGAGAGTCTAGTTTGTCTACTGTCTTAATACCTACACAAAAGTCACGAACATTGAGTAGATTTTGATGCAAAAAGAAATTATTACCTGGCAAAAAAGATTCGCTTACTGATGATCGGTGATATTCTTGTAATTACAGACCTGGGGATATAAAAGGCCACACGAGCAGTATTACTCAATAGCATCAGATCCTATGTACCTCCGATATTTTTTGGTAAAATAGTCATTGGTTTTATACAATTAAGTACTTTAACTGGTTTGGAATTGATGAAGTGCATAGATATCCTATGCAATGCTGTGTATGTCGTCTGTCATATCATTTAAAGACCGGGGTCTCTTGTCAAGAAGCTTTATATACGCACTTCACAGAGTACAGCCTAATATATATACTATAGTAAATATTATCTGCAGTAACAAGCTTAACTTTACCTAATAATCTCTACTATTATTTTTGATGCTCATAAAGAATGTTTGTCTAACAGGTATGGTTCCAGAACCGACGAGCGAAATGGCGCAAAAAGGAGCATACAAAGAAGGGACCAGGTCGACCGGCTCACAATGCGCACCCGCAGTCTTGCTCGGGGGAGCCTATTCCACCACATGAGCTAAGAGCCCGCGAGAGGTGAGGAATTTACATAATAAACCCTAGTTAGAAAATTGTAGGGACGCAAAATAAGAATAAAATTGATGATACTTACCTATTTTGAACTATTGCTCTATAGACAAGACAATTATTTATTAAAAATATATTTTATTTTTAATAAGGACTTATAAAATATGCTATCAGAATCAGAACGCTTTTACGCCACATTTTTTTTAATACTTAAGGAGTTCAACAACTTTGTATAACTTAATTGAAAGTCATTTTCTGCGATAACATTGATAACCTAAATGTTCAATAAACAAAGTATCTAAAAGACTTTAATGGCAATTATGACACTCTGCCTCTAGCAGTGTATCTAACCACTTTAATATAAGGTTCTATACTAATTAGGCCCTATTGATATTTTCAACAGGGCGAGAAGAAGAAAGAAGCTGGCCAAAGCATTGGATAGACAAGCTAGGAAACTTCGGGCGAAGGGCATCGCGGTTGATCTTGAAGCTTTGAAGGCGGAGTACTTAGCTCAGCACAGGAATACTGGACTTTACTCTGATTCTGATGACGGAGAAGGCGAGGATAGCATGATAGACGTTGTTGGAGGTGATTCGTGCCACGATTCTGGCCCAGAAGACTTCTCTCTTTCTGGTAGACTTCGAGCACCATCAAGAGCTGACGGTATGAATAATTCGGACAGTTCCACTTCAGACGGTCACTCCGCTAGGAATTTCAGTCCTCTACCGGATCCTCAGCCATCGTTCTTCAAACAATTCAGTGCAGTCGGCGGAAACTTTGAGAAATTCGACTTCGATTCAGGAAGAGCTGTGTCCTTAGACCTGAGCGGAGGAGGTACGGCCACAGAACAGGATTTATCCAAAAACGGGGGAACAAGGAAACATAATCCATTCAGTATAGAATCATTGCTTAACACGTGAAAGTGACTTTACACTTAGACAATAGAGGCTCTCGGATTATTTGTGTACACCAGTGACTTTGAACAGGCATTTTGTGAAATGTTCCTTTGCTTTAATCTTATAAAAATGTTATAATATTTAGTTCTATACAGCTTCAGTAAAGACTTGATAGGTACCATTTAGTGACATATCCTATGTGAATATTAGATGTAGGCCTGTATTATATAGTTAGTAGTGTACATAGACTATCTTTATATTTATTTTCGTGTAAAGTTTAATATATTATTTCTACATTACAATATCGGGGCAATAATTTATGTTTGTTGATGATTTGGTATTTTATTTTTCTTTGCAACTTTTAGATTTTATTGTTGAATTGATTTACCAAAACTTTAAGTAGTTGCTATACCTATAGTAGGTTTAGTAACTACTCAGTTCTTTGACTACTTTCGTAAATTATACCATTGGTAAAAACTACAGTGATGATATTTCATGATATGTAGGTACCCTAAAAAATATTTTTTTCTTTTACGCCCAGTTCAAACCAAGAATTCTTTATCAGTATGAAACGAAAGGTAACATAAATAATAACATATTACATAATTAAAATGAATAAATTCTATTTTTGAAATTCATGTAAATAAATAGAATCCTAAACATCTGGTAATTTACTTCATAACAGTATACGTACTTTCTTACAAACAAAACAACTTATAGGTATATTACAATAATTCTGTTATTTTGCCTTTGTTACAATAATTAAAAAAAAAAACTAGTGTTGCCAGTAACGATATAAATATTTATAATTTTCACTTCATTGGGTAATGTTTTAATTTCATGGTATTATCCATATTGTTGAGAGGTTAAATCGCACAGTAAACCACTTGTTAAAAGTAAAAAAAAAATCGCTTTATTTGAAATCAATTAATATGTATTTTCACTTCATATGAATGACACTATTGACTGACAAAGGGTCACATCATACATGTGAAGACTTTTTAATTGTATGATAATTATAATGAGTTTTAATAAATAAAAAAATATTTATTACTTGCGAGTTAAATATTGGACGTTGTTGATCTTTTTAATCCGCTTTCCATCTGATTTTAAATCCGTAATTATAAATTCCTTTAACTATTTATGTATATCTGCTATAGTATGACCAGTTGAAAATATCAAGCACCGGCTAGCTACCGGTATATTCCGGTAGTTACAATTGAGAGTCAGTTGCCTTCTGGGCTTTATAAAGGCAATACATTAGCAACATAAGGGATGTTATTGCTAAAGTACATAAAAAATATACTTACTGCAAAGGTTAAAAGTCTACCCAAACGAAAACTAAGTAACTTCATAATCAATTTACAAATGCTTCTCCGTATTCAATATCATTTAATAGATAATAATTACCTAAAAAACAAAGGTTATCCGAAAAGTTCCCTACTTATTATATCATGGCAATTCTATTAGTAGGTAGTTACATAAAATAATTATAATAAATCCATTTTGCAATGGCGGCGCAAATACAATTACAATTGGCGAAAGAAATACAATATCGTGTCGTAAAATAACAACAATTAATGAACGTATAATATGAAACGACCGATAAGAGAGCCAATTAGCAAAACAATATGGCCGCCTCGGTTTATTGCCATTTTTACTTATACACACAGAGTTGAATAGGTACATAACAATGTGGATGGCGATTGGTCACGGAGTTATTGTCTCGAACCGTTGGCACGTGAAATTATCCTTTTATACTGTTGCTCATAATTATTTGACCAGCAGTAGCAAAATCGCGACTATGCACGAAAATACCATACATTAGATAGAATCAACAAAGTAAAGAAATAAAATAACCTTAAAAAAACTGAATGGGAGAAAATTTTGATTAGGTTATGCAAGATTGATTAGATTAGGTCAGGATGAGGAATTGAGAATTGACACATTTACAGGATAACATGCAAACTTTGTTCAGAAGTTCAAAATAGTAGGTCTCATTTCAGTTATCAAATCGAAGTACGTGTAGTAAAAGGAAATACATCTAGTAAGTATATCAATGAAGCATCTGAATGAAGCTCTATTTTATTTCATTTATTTAAAGTTCACTATTGTTTATGCCATAACCATAAACGAGTAAGACTTACTTACATCCGAAGAAACCAATAATTTGGGTAGAATACCTACAATGAGAATTCGCATCGCCCGCACATTTTATGGTTTAGATTTAAAATGATTTACATCTCTTATGCAATATTATTGATGTGTTATATTATAATTAGATAATTTTCAGCTGTGTACACTTAATATTATAATAAATTAGTCCTGACTAAAATTATTTAAACCAATTGAACAGGATAAATTTAATATAAATGAAGAATAACGCCAGTTTTAATTACAAAGTGACATTTCATGCCATGATATTATGTTGTCATATGAACGTAAGTAAAGTTTAATTTATTGCTGACATATATTTCCGGATGTGACCCTTTATTTTATTAAATAGTTACTTCTTTGGGTAACCTTTATGTTAAAATAATTAATTTAACATGCCTTTTGTTATTCTGTCCAACGTTATACTTTAACGTTGGCTGGTCATAGTTAATACGTTTTTGTAATGCTACCGTATCAAGCCTATAATTCTAACGTATCTCTATCGTGTATCGGAATTACATTCATAAATAGTATTAACAAGGCACATGTCAAAATTTCTGATGAAGATTGAATGGCATGAGCCGCATGATCTCTTGAGCTTCTCTTAGCTGATACGCAATGTTGATACGTGATAATTATAATAAAAATGATACGTAGTTCCATTTTTTTTTTCAATTACTTCTGTTAAAATAATATCAAGTAGTAAGGTAAATCGTTAATAACTGTACATTTTTGTAGTCCGAAAAATATCTTAGGTACAAAATATTTAAATTAAGTTAATTTATATGATAGATGAATGAGGTGATAAATTTGGATATTTGTAAATTGTTTATCACAATGTGTAAGATGTAAAAAGGTATGGTTAGGTGAGTAATTTATTGAATCAAAATATAACACGATTAAAACACAAAACAATTGTTTTTTTTTTTACCTTTGATTACCTATGAAAATGCCGCTATTGCATGAGTAACATCGGGTGCAAATATAGCTGCCCGGTTTACTCTAGCTCATAATTCTTAAAAAGCTTTTAAATATAAACCACCACCTGATTTCTTTTTTTAACTCATATTTGATCACAAACTCACCATGATAAACGCTAAAGTGGCCAATAGTGGTAAGTCAAAGTCAAGTCAAAGTCAAAGCCATTTATTCAGTTGAGGCCCTAGGAGGGCACTTATGAAGGTCGAATTTACTAAGCACACCAAAGCTAGAAGGCCTGGACCTAGTTCCGAAGTGAAGCTACCAGAACATACTAGTAGGTACTTGGTAACAGATTTTCAACCTATGTAACTACCAACGTGCTGTAACTCCTCACGATGTTTCCCTTCCCCGAGAGCTGAACTTCATTGTACGATTCAAGCCTTCGACCTTCGTCACGGTTTTTGACATCATGCCCCTTGCGGTTTACCCGGGACCTAGGGATCTCCAAGCTGTTCCTCTGCAAATTTTCATCGGAATTTGTATGTATTTTTAGCCATAAAATAGTAACAAACCTATAGACAATTTTGCTTATTTTTATTTATTTATATAATATTAGACTATTAGTAAGGATTAGTAATGATAAGGATGATTAAGGATACCGAACTGGTGGTAGAGTCAATTGTACCGTTCTTATGTGTCTTTCCAGGGCCTCAACTGAATAAATGTTTTAAGAACCCCATATCGTAGCGTTGAGTTTTGAGTTTGTGTTCAAACTCAAGGACAACAAGAACAAAGCAGGATATAACCTGATTAGAAGAGGAGTAGAGTCTCACATTCTCAAAGAGTGATCATACCTTGGGCAACTCAATACTCCTCGCCATAGAGACAAGAGCTCACTCGTAAACTCCATAAACCTCATTCTTCGTTATTCAAAAAGGTACGAACCATTTTCGAGATTTTTATCAGGGATACAAAAACCTACGTTAAAAAAATAAACAAAACCTTAACCAGTAGGATGCAGTTCATTTTTTGTCGGTAAGTACCTTCGGATGTGTACATACCAATGTTGATAACATCATGACTTACCATGGTGAGATTGTGGTCAAACAGTAGGTTCGATATATAAAGAAACACTAAAAAACCACATTTGTTTCTGAGGTCAGTGATATTGTCAACTCCGACCCGCTTTACTGCAAAGTCGACCGTAGCTAATTCACTTATGAGCGTAAATCGATAATAAATTTTAAATGCGCTCAAATTATTCGCCAAATGTTTACCACCGCTGCACCGTGGAGAAATGCCGACTTTGATATTCGATAGCCGTGTAACGACGTGTTTCGGACTCAGTCACACAATGCCTTACGCATGTAATAATTTAAGAAACATTCAAAATGTACGAACACGTTTAAGATTTGTGAACATTATACGCAATTACAAATTGTTCCACATGTTATTCTTGCAATATTATTCAACACCACGTATGAAATGTGAAATGCGACAAAATTACCTATCTAAGATTACCTATAATGGGTGACATCATTTGGCAACAAACACTAATCAAGTTCGAGATTAAAAGATCTTTGACGCCGGGCTCTATTATTTGTGAAAGACTTAATTCTAAGCTCTTGCTAGACTTGGCATCTATTGATTATCATTTAAGGAAACGATAACGAGGACCTGAACCCCGAGTGTAAACAATTGGCGTTAGAAAACGCTTACTATCACGTTAGCGTTTACGACATTTTTCTATAGGAATCGGCACAGCGCCTCTCGCGAACTACTCATGGAACTAAATTCTTCCATATAAATTTTTAGTAAACGCAAACGTGATAGTAAGCGTTTATTTACGTAAATTCTAGCTTAGATAAGATAGCTTTAGGTAACGGGCCGGTTGGCATGACTGGTAATATTCACTATCTGTCATGCCGCAGGTCGTGAGTTCGATTCCCATCCAGGTCAAGCATTTTGGTTCATGAACATGTATGTTTGTCCTGATCCTGGGTATAATTAATTTAAATTCATACTATAAATGCGAACGCGAATGAAATTTCTTACCTTTTAACGCCTAAACCGCTGAACCGATCGCGATGAAATTTGTTTTTTTTCTCGAAAACGCAGGTCAAACCGCATGGGACAGCTAGTAATTATATATCCAAAAAGGTAGTATATATAGTATATTAGTTATCTGGTTTCCATAGCACAAGTTCTGCTTAGATTGGCCGTGTGTGAAGAATACTTCAGGATATTATTTGTGTTGCAGTAGGTATTAAAAATGATTATGAATTCAAAAGGTGTTCGTCATAATTAGACATTTCAATCATATCTACACTTAGAAAGGTTATTTTCTATAGAAACATAAATAAGCGTAGAGTACGGTGGTCGTGTCTAATCTGTAATAGCACCTAACTCTTAGTTCTTACATATTGTGGTGCCTATTAAATCCGTTCATAATTCTATGGTTGCGTTTACCTATAATATTTATTTAACTCTGGCTTCTTACATACAATTTAGATCTATTAAATAGATAGTGGACGTAGTAGTAAACGTAGATATAGTTCACCTTAATTATTTAAAAAGACCTTTATTGCGGCCTAGAAGACGAAAATTAAACATCTCAAACTGTTGGTTTCTAATTATGTCTGCCTTCAATTCTCCTAAATGAAAAAAACACCGGAGAAGTGCGAGTAGGATTCGCGCCCTCCGGTAGGGTTCCGTACAAACATAATTTCCCATACATCAAAGTTGATGCTCCAACTGCCAATGTAAGTTTGTAAAAGCAATATATTTTTTAATATAATTAATCGTTTTCGGGTTATTTTCTTTATTTATGTTGTGAAACAGCAGGCACTATATAATTAATAAACATACATAAAGATAGAAAAAAAATATTGCTCATTTTAACCCTAAATATTTGTAACTTTTTAGTTCTAGAATTTATTATTAAAAGCTCATAAATAGGTTTTATGAATTTATTTTATGTTATACTAGCTTCCGCCCCGCAGTTTTACCCACGTTCCCGAAGGATCTTATGTTTTCCCGGGATCAAAAGTAGCCTATAGCCTTCCTCGATAAATGGGCTAACTAAAACTAAAAGATTTTTTCAATTCGAATCAGTAGTTCCTGAGATTAGCGCGTTCAAACAAACAAACTCTTCAGCTTCATAATGTTAGTATAGATTATTATTATTATAATATTAGTATAGATTACTAAGCATTCGAAATTGTTTATTAATCTGTCTTGTCAAGACAAATCAACGAACCCATACAGACCGTTCACCGTAAAATGTCCCCTCGTTCAAAAATTGGTAGCCCTGTTATTCCCTTCGTCACCGACAGAAATTACATTTTCAGTCAATAGTGCCAACATAATTGAAAGGGGACAAGTTTTAATGAAGTTATAATGACCGGGCCATCTTATTTAGTTGAAGAGTTCCAATGGACAGCTTCCGGCTACTTCATCAGACCCTAGACACTACCTAGGGCTGTCCTTTTCAAGACAAATACAACGAGCCCAGACACAGCAAGACTTATTTAGTTATGGCCACCTTCCGACTACATCAGCAGACTAGAGCTCCATAGTATCATATTATTGTATTGTCACTAAAGTCACATAAGTATGCCAAATTTCATCTCAATCTACAAATTTTGCACTGGAAAGACAGACAGACAAATAGACAGACTGACAGATAGACAGACATACGAACGAACCAATTTAATTATAACTGTTAAAAATAAAGATTTCTTTCCATCAAATGATAATCTATAAAATCAGTTTATACTCTTATTTGCTGCAGTTAAGCCCGAAAATTCATAAAAAATACATTTATAATAATAGATGAACTGATAATCTCCTCCTTTTAATTTTTTTAATTTAATTTTTAGAGACAGTCAGAAACATTTTAGCTGCGGACCCAATAAAACATACAGGACTATTATAAAAAAACTACCATTTTCAAAGATAAAATTCAACGCTGGCAACACAACATAAGTCGTCTCGCAAACCGGTATTAGTTTTTATTATTTTCCTTCTTCGTTAAAGTATTGTAGAATGTGAATTTAAGCGACGTACAGATAAATATTCACTTAAGAGTGCAAAAGTAGTGAAAAAAATAATCTTCTTACAGTGCGAGTGTAATTAGAGTCTCATCAAGATGAAAAACTTAGTGGTCATACTTATCTGTATCCTACCTTTTTGTTGTGGTCAAGAAAATGTTCCTGTCAATGCGTCATCTACAAACTTACATGTAGGCCTCACTGAGAAAATCGGCAATTTTTCTATAGAACTATTGTATCATACATCTCGTATACAACATCTCAATAGTAGCAACATGATTATGTCACCTATAACTGTTTGGATTGCGCTAGCTGCTGTAGCAGAAGGTGCACATGGAAAGGCTCTACATGAACTACATCATGCATTAAGATTAGTAAAAAGAGATAGAGATAAAACTCGGAGAGAATTACATGAGATAGCTGAATGGTTGAAAGTCCACACTGGCTCAATAGAATTATACAAAATGAACTCCATTATACTCAATAGTAACAGACTCCCTCTAAAAGATTTCATTGAAGATACAAAGATTAATTATAAAACCGATGTATATTCTGTTAATTTTACAAATTCAGAAATAATATCTGATTTAATAAATAGAATATCATATGCAACAACAAACGGAAATGTACCTAGCATAGTAGAAAGCAGTTACTTTGCAAATGCTCGCATGATTCTCGCTAGTTCTCTTTACTTTAAAGGTCAATGGAAGATACCGTTTAATACATCATCGACATTAAGGGCACCATTTTTCAGTAGCAGTGGTGAACAAGTCGGTGAAGTGAACATGATGTATAGCAAAAACACATACCCGCTCTCAAATATAAAAAAATTGCAAGCGAGAGTCATAGAGCTGCCGTATGGTAACGACAATCGCTTATCAATGTTCATAATGCTGCCGCATCCTGGAGTGTCCCTTGATGAAATGTTCTCCAATTTCAACAAAATAACATTAGATGAAATGTATGAGGAATTACGCGTCTGTGGAGAAGTGTTTGGAGATGATAAAGTTGATTGCTTCATTCCTCGTTTTCAAATTGATTCAAATTTTGAGCTATCAAACGTGATGAAAGGAATTGGATTGTATTCTTTATTAGATCCAAATAAAATCCCGTTACCATATCTAGCCAGGACTCCAGTATATGTATCAAAAGTAGTGCACAGAGTTAAGATTGAGGTCACTGAAGATGGTATAACAAATTCAAACTCTGACGCAGAACATAACAACAACAGCCATAGTGCTGGAACTGTGAAGTTTGTGGCTAATCGACCCTTTGTTTTCTTGATAGTTGAGAAAGTTACTAATTCCATTCTATTTGGAGGATTTTACCAAAATCCAACAATATTTTAAAATCAGCTATAGGTACTGGGTGGATATTTTAAGATGGCATATTTTCTTACCTAGGTTCGTCGTGCTGACAAATTTTACTATAGGACTAACTCTGAAATCGCGAAAAGAAAATCAAACTTTCCACAGGTCAAGCTTGCTCGATTTAATCGAAAATATCCAACCGATATATATAAAATCAATGTTTGTCTATTTGTTTGTAACGTATTCGCTTCAATAACATTAATCGCATATATATTATGATTGTAATCAAACTTGGGCGCGGAGAATAGGTAGTTATTATTATTACGCTGCCTTCTGATAGCGACGTTTTTTTATTTTTAACCGTCGAAAAAACGGAGGAGGTTCTCAAGTCGACGTGTATATTTTTTTAGATTATATTTTTGTATAACCTTCTTACTTTTAAGTTTTTTTTATCAATAGTATTAACTGAAAGTACTAGAATAAAAATAGTACAAGTTATTAATAGTAAAAAATAAACACGTTGGTATATTTTCTGTATAAAATAATAAATGTAACCTAAATTATGATGTTTTCTGTAATTTCGATTTCCTCTTCAACTATGTAATGCTAGAGTTTATAGGCGAGGATGTTCTCTCACCCAGCACAGGTGAACCCTTTGCCTGCTTCACTACCTTGTGACATAAAAAAAACGTAGTCCTTTGATCAACACATGAAGTCATCATTTCATTTCATCTATGTGTTATTTAAATATTACTAAACAAGAAAATTGATTATTCAGAATCATTAGTAGAATCGATTGCAGTAGATGTTAGGTATATCTGAACCAACATAAGTAAAACCATGATTATGTAATGAAAATGTATATATGGGGTTAAGGCAGCAAAATTTGCCATAATTTTGCAAGTTTTAACATTAGTTAATGTTTATGTTTGCATTACAATTAAATCTTTTTAGAACAGAAAGAAGAAATTTCAATTTGGCTTTAGTAAAATTATGAATAACCTTTTTTAACTTAGCTTAAACATAGAAATTATCATTTAAAACAAGTTTGCCAAACCGGTCTGTATACCTTGTAGTAAACTAGATTCTCACTCATTCACTCATATGTCATAGATGCTCCAAACGTTTCGACAACAATAATACCAACCATCACGTAATAATGTTGCCATATAGATTCCGCTATTTTACCCATGTTTTTAGGGAATATAATATTTTTAAGATTATAAAAGCTTTTTCCAAAGTGAGCAACAAACATCTACGCAAACATGTACACAAACTTTAGAATTAATAGGATTAATAGGAAATAGGATAAGATTATGGGCTTGGTTTTAAGTTTACAAAATAGTACTTAAAAACTATTTATGATTTATATATTATAGATTAATTGTACACGTAGCTTAAGATTTTTAATTCCATCTCACCCTTCACTCACATCAAATTCTGCAAGAAGCAATGTTTCAATTAATTAAAAATAATAAATTGATAGATCAAAATCAAATCAAATCAAAATTATTTAACTGCACAGAATACAGGTTATGTAGGTTGTATACATCATTAGTCTCACTATATGCTGCCATTGCGTGAAATACTATAAATATAGGTAAGTACATGTATGTTTTATAAAAAAATACATAGTAGCTCTGGATCCGATAAACCTAAATGACGATAAAAATTACTATATTTAAGTTAAAAGGCGATGATAGCTCAGTGTTAGTGAAGTCGGATGCCGTGGCGAAGGTTGTGGGTTCCAATCCTACATGAAGATTGAGCTTTCGGTGAAGAATACCACTTTGTATTAGTAGAGCACTTTGTAATATTCACCTGCCTGTCTATAGACAATTCTCCAACAATGTGTTTTGAGGGGCCGGTTGGCGTGGTTGGTAAGATACCTTACCTATCACGCCGCAGGTCGTGGGTTCGATTCCCACTCAGGACAAATATTTGTGTGCATAAACATGTCTGTTTGTCCTGAGTCTGGGTGTAATTATCTATACATGTATGTATTTACAAAAGTAGTATATGTAGTATATCAGTTATCTGGCTTCCATAGTACAAACTCTGCTTAGTTTGGGGTCAGATGGCCGTGTGTGAGGAATAATATCCCAGAATATTGTTAAAACATCTACCAAGAGTCAATTCATTCTAAGCTTTATAAAGAACAGATCGACAACACAGTGGAAATCCCGCTGGTATTACTATCGTGTATAGGCGACTGTAGCGACGTGGACAACCTGACTGCTTGTCTACCATCTAACATAAAAAAAATAGAAATAGAAAAGAAATATCTCTATCTTAGGAACCTCCCATTATTAAAAATTCCCATTTGCCAAAGTAAATTCTACATACAAAATTTAATTCCCACACATATGTTATATGAATACTATTATCATTACAGTTACACCAGATAAAATATAAAGACTGATTAAATGAGTGTTACTTTCAAACTTTCACGAAAATCCATCTATCTTGTCTGAATAATGAACATGGCGGTCGTAGACGGTGCATCATCGTTAGCATTTTATGTTATTATATACCATTTATTTAATATATTACCGCGGTGAGGATGAAATGCCTAATAGCTTGGTGTTAAGTCAAATTACCCTGGATCTACAATTTATAAGGCGCTTTAAGAAATTCCTTTCATTCAATGCAAAGAGCATTTACTGAAGCTTTTGTAGATTAACTCCAGCAGGGTTCAGAGCGCTCCAACCTGTATTATTAGATGGTTAGACCTTCGAAAATGTTTTTTATTAGTACCTACTTTAGTTTTTTAATTACTTAATTTTTAATGGATACGCTTTTCTACCTACTTCAAATTTCTTTTATTGCATTCATGCGATAGAAAAGGGTACACAACTGTTAAAAGCATAACCCTGTTAGGGTACAGCAAATAATTATAAAATAAATTTATAATGACGTCCATAAATATGTATGTAAATGACGATAATGATGATAAAATGTGAAATTAACATGATTCCTTTATTTACTTACATTTACAATTTTAATTATTGATTATTATTTGCATAATATTACTTATTACATATAGCAACTAGCTTCCGCCCCGCGGTTTCACCCGCGGTCCCGAGTGCTCCGATCGCCACCAAACCTTACAGGATTACCCGCGGGGCTAATATGAAGATTGTCTGAAATTAATCGCGATCGGTTCAGCGGTTTCGGAGTCTATAAGGAACATACATACATACTTTCTCTTTTATATAGGTATATATAGATATAATTAATGTAAACCATTACTTATAAACCGCTATAATAAAACTGTTTAAGTTGTCACATATTTGTCAATCACCCGTTATTTATTTTTTAACTATAGGTATATAGGTTTGTGTTTGACCACAATCTCACTATGGCAAGTGATGGTGTGGCCGAAGGTGGTAATACAAAACCGGTGGTGTATAGGTATTTCGAGATGGAATATTTTAGAAACCTTTGTTAGGTTCGTCATGTTTTTAAACTACTTAAACTCTACATACATTTGAATGAACGCAGCATGGTTTTTAATATGAAAAGTTCAAAGTTATTTTCATGATTTCTATGTTGGTCCCATAGTAGGTTACTAGCATAGGTTTCGAATGCCATCTTGATATATTCACCCGGTATGCGAGCCCCCTTATATGTTAATTACCTCACAAAAATCTATTCCACCACACAACTACTTTACTATCTAATCTATTCAAAATTCAAAGCGCAAAATATTAAATTTTACTCATCAAAAACCATAATTGGTGTTATTAAACTCCCATAATACAAGAGTGATATGAAATAAGATGGCTTCTTATTATAGTGTTCTACCTATTTACATGTACACGGTACACCCAAATTATGAGTTATTAAGTTATTATATCTGTCTTTTATTTATACTAGGACTTGCACGCAGTTTTGCTTTCTTCGTGTTTCTTTCTATAGATTATTTTGTTGTAAAAATAGCTGTAAAAAGTAAAGTATTCAATAAAACTATTGTAAATACAAAACAGCTGAATGTATATAGAACAATCATAAACATAAAAATTGCATCCCCCAATTGGTTCAGTTCCTCACGTAGACCAACCTAGACCCAGTGCTAGGATATTCCCGTAACACCGGTCGGTAAATATCATCAGGTTTATGTTAACGTTAAGCCGTTATATTTATTATGTTATTACTTTTAAAAAGAGAACTGTTAAATTTTATAGAAACACACAAACACGACAAACTTTTACACTCAATATTAAATCGAAAAACAGAATGTACAATGGTTTAATAAATATATCTTCTAGTTTAAAAAATCCTCGGAGCGTAAAATAAACAAGAATTCCACCTCATTTGTAAATACTATATACAAAAAGCTCAGTAGCCATGACAGAGTAGGTACAAGGCATGAATTACAAACTAATTATAGTGTATGTAAATGAAGGCATTCATTTCCAAATGATTCAATTCGGCGCCGAACAAGTTTTCATTTAGTCAGGATATCGTTTAGCATTAATGTTTTACAATGTTGGGGTGAGCAATTAATATATGACCATTATTATTGTGGTAGGAAAAGTTGGTTTTTACTTCATTACTAGCTTCTACCCCGCGGTTTCACCCGCGTTACCGAGGGATATTATTTTTTCCCCGTATAAATAGCCCCGTATGTGTGCTATTCCAGACTATAATCTATCTGTGTGCCAAATTTCATCCATTTGTACTATAATGTAGTAGCTTATGAACGCTTGCAACACCAGGGGTATCACTCGCGCGTTGCCGACCCTTCCCCCCTTCCCGATGAGCTCTGGGGACCTTACACAAGTTTGTCTGTGGTATACTGCAAGGTGGAGGTACTTCCCCAGTCGAGCTGCTCTCTGACCGACATATCGCTATGCTCTACCTCTCCTAAAACATGGTAATAATAATAATAGTGATATGATAATGCGCGGTTTCTCCCGCGTTCCCGATTAAAAAAAATAGCCCATGTCCTTCTCCATACCATAGGCTATCTGCGTTCCAAATTTCAACGCGATCGGTTCAGCGGTTTAGGCGTGAAAAAGTAACAAACAAATAAACTCACTTTCGCATTTATAATATGAGTTAGGAGTGAGTATAGAATAGGATCATTAATTATAGTAGGATTAGTAGGATAGTAGGATATAAGTAGGATTTCCAACGGTAAATTCAGATTACAAGTTATCAAATGTTTTACGCATATTGGTGGCATAGTTCCAATATAATGGAGATTTTTAATAAAATCCCGGGATCCTATCCTATCCTATCCTATCCTATCCTAATATCCTACTTCAATCTTCCAAAACATTGGAAGTGTATATGAAAGAGAATATCTATTAACCGATGGCGATACATGAAACTTAGACCTAGAATAACTGGGTTGCAACTAACGAATTAGCCACTATGCTGTGGTTTCCTCCTGATATTTTCCATCACTGAAAGCTAATTAACTATGTATGACTCAAATTGATATAAAAATAAATTATTGAAATCGACATACGAGTATATTTAATTTTAATAAGTCGACCATATTTTTAATAAACGAGATATATTTGATAATGGATATAGAAATTTGTTCATTGACTCACAGAGGTCACAGCGGCGCCAACAAATAGATAAAACTGTGTCTACATTTAAACAACTTGCTCTTTGAACTTATCAGAGTATCTAAAGTAAGTCTGTGGTAAATAAATTATAGTGTATTTAAATTGTAAGGTATGATTTCCTCCGTTTGAGAGTTTCCGCAGCGTCTGGAGCTGCGCCTGCCACGATTTTGGTGGGGCGCAAGGGTGGTTAGCACAGGCTTCGTCTCCTTACCAGCAAAAACCCTTGATTCCAGAGAAACAAAGCCATAGCGTCAAGCTTCTTGCCATCATCACGCATGATACCATTCGGTTCTAGGATAATTGGTTCATTCTTTTTTTATCTATGTAATCAAAATCTTTATAAGTTTTATATCATTTTTTATGTTAAAGATGTTAAGAAATTAATATTTTTAGACTTTAATATTTTTGCCCAACCCTACACATGCGTAATAATAAGGGCAGTTGTACACTTGGCTAATGATCGCCCGAAACAGTGATACAAATCGCGGCGCAGTCGCCGCGCGCCCGTCGACACGCGTTCCTAGCGTAATCACTTAATTATTGGGCGACACCTTAAGCCTGCGGGTAGGGCTGACACAGTTATGATTTTAATACTAGTGTAGTTTATAGTACGGCAAATACATATAGTGTTTAAAAATACTTTTACTGTTATTACTGCAAGATTTGCATTCATGTTTTTATTAAGAGTTCTGTTTAGTTATTTATGTATTTTTCTGTATTAAGGTGCCAATAAACATATTATTATTATATTATATTATAGTTAGGGGATTAACACACGGTGTCGCGTTTCTAGGAGGTGGAGTGTGTTTTTCGCCATATACATAGCAACTACAGTAGGTATTAATATAAAGGTGGAGAATAAGAACAAAACCTATGTAACTGCTCAACCCTACAATCACCACGTCAACGTAAACCGAACTACGTTTTATTATATCAATTTGTACCCATTGAAGGCGCTATTTTGGGCTAATTCCTTTATAATTGCAGGATTGGCCCTTTCAACTTTCCACTGCCATGTGAACTTGCCCTTATCTGATTTAGAAGTCCCACTAAGTGTCGGAGGCATTAGGAAAAACGAAAAAGTTATTTTTAATGGTTATTTTAGGTGTGTCCCTCTATCTCTAACATTACGTATTAATTTATATTTTGTGCTTTTGTTCTATAAGTTAATGTTTTTTAGTAATATCGTTAGTAGCTTAAAGTTGGGCGGGGTATTGAAAAATTATTATAATAAATTCATAAAAGTGTACACTGTAAATAGTTAAATAGAAACCTTTGCACTAATAATACGAATCAAAAATATATAGGAAATATTTTATTCGGAACACGCAAGTTTCCTAAAGGTTCCAAGATAATTATGGGAATAAAATTTTATCATCCAAGCTCATCGAGGCTTCGGGAGACCGACGGGCTGGGAGCTTTTTCCGCCAACGCATAAGCTTGGCCATCCAAAAAGGGAACGCTGCCAGCCTGTTGGGAACCTTGCCTATCGACAGCAGCGAGGGCTTTGAGGATGTTTTCTATATATCATAGTTTGTATTTTATACATTGATTGTAAATATTTGTTGTATATATATGTATATTGGAATAAAAAACATCTAGAAACATAGTAGTGAGAAAACTATAGCACGATGATATAGTATACTTTGTAGTACCCGCCTGATTACCTCATTCATCTTTAAAAAATATGTTCAGTGTAGGTATTATCTGTACTTGAGACCTCACATACTCGTTCCCTTCTAGGCTTTGTGTGGTTACCTTCGAGAATATCATCAAACAGCCAGCGTTTGTTATTATTTAACAAACGTTTCTTTGAATAAGTATGAGCAATTGAACACAATACAATTTGAAGCGATGCAGTTGTAAAGAAGGAGTCAGCTCTCAGGATTTCATGACTGCACGCGATCCAGTGAAATTGTTTTCTTGTTTATTACATTATCCTTACTTTATCTTCATGTAAATAGTGCTTGTTTTAATCTTCAATCTACAATAGCTATTGTACTGTAACTTAGCTAAATTGACAAATAATAGTTATGTAATTTGAAAGCCTTTCTGTTGAAAACATTCTGACTATTGTACCTACCGAAGGGATAATTTAGCTGAAGATAAAAAAACACACTAGTCTTAAAGAGTTTTTTTTTCATTTCGTTATCATCAATATAAAGCCAATGTGGAGCACCAGAAGAATTATAAGTTTGATCCAAGAGTGGTCCATATAACTCTTGAAAATAAAATTAATTATGATTTCCTGCCTTGATAGAGCCACGAATACTATTATTTAAAAATCCAAAACAAATTAGAGTACTGGAGGAGTCATCAGGTTTGAAAACGTACAGATTTAGAGAACATAAATATTTAAAACAACAAAAATATTTTTCAGGATAATAGAAAATAAAATAGAATTCGTGACTCAACGAAAAATGTTCTGCATGGAAAAAATGTGGCGTAACGTAATTAAACTACGAACAGGAAATTAAATGTGTTAGAGAAACTAATGTTACGAGCGTTAACTTTTCCAGACATGAAACCATATAATTCAGAAGTTTATTTACAATCAATGTATAAAATACAAACAATGATATATAGAAAACATCCTCAAAGCCCTCGCTGCTGTCGATAGAAGTTATTTCAGTACCTTTATATTTGCAAAGCTTTCTTCTTTTAACTCTTTCCCACTTTATGATATAGATAACACCACTTTTAATTCTATCAAATCTTAACAACTTTTTGATAAAACGCCCTAAAAGCAACTCCATTACAATTCACAGGAACTAAATAGTAAAATAAAAGCAACGAGCCGCATAGAATTAAGCAGTTAAATATAATAAGGTCGCCATATATCACGTGGAAATGTTCCAAAATGATTAGTGTTGTGAATTTCCCTCTATATCGGACTCACGATCACGTTTGGGACTTAACAAGAAGCAATTTTTCACAATTTCCATTCTTTTCTACTGCGCTATCGTGTAGGGGGACAAATGCTTGAAGAAAATTTTTGACTTTTAGTTTTAAACTACATTTTGACATAATTATTCGGAGCTTTAATATGAATGGAGTAGTAGTTAATCGTTATGTTAAGCTTTTGAAAACTAAAAGTTATATTATAAAAAAACCGTCTCCAAGAAGGTGCTTCCTTCCTTTTAATCTGATAATACAGAATTCCGAAAAAGTCGCAGGGGACTGGGGGGAGGTTTCCGGAATATTTCAGTAACCAAACCTATAACTGCTTTACAAACCATTATGACGCACAGATTCAAGTCAATCCTTAGAAAGATGGAGTTTGACTCCATATATTTTTTCGAAGGCTAAATGCTCGCAATATCCAATCAATAGACAGAAAAAATATCTGAGTCAACCTCTACTTATCATTTACAACTTTTTAAAAACATGGCTACCCTACATCCATGTACTAGCACGACAGGTCTAGGTGGCGGTGTATAATGAAGTGATTACGCATTACGTCACCGGCGGTGCCACGAAATGGTACAATTTTCACTTGCCCATAAAAATAACACGCCGATACCATGATAATGGAATTTACTGTGAGCATGATTGATATTCACCCATTCATTGTTATTATTAACTACCCTCGTGAAAATTGTACGCAATAAACTAGTTTTTTTTATTTAAATTTTTGATTCAATTTAATTCTAGTGGACGCTTTTTGGTTATCTCCAAGTGGAGACTATAAGGACGGGTTTTTTAAATATATCGAAACATCACAGTGGGTATTTAATAAATTTAAAAAATAAAAATTTTGCTCATACAAATCACAAACGCATACAAAATTATGCTCTCAATAAGTGTAATGTAAGCACTAATTTTATTTTTCTCGTTTAGTAGCAAAATTTTTAATATTATTAAAATAAAGCGTGTTATAAATATAAAGTATAGAAAGATTTATGGCACAGTTTTGATTGGCGATACTTCTGACATAAACAAAATGTGGGCGTCCGATTATCCCGCATTACCGACCCGTAACTACATAGATCTGGTTCCGTACATTGAACCACGGCTGTTAATATTTATTATTATTTATTACGAGCTATTTTACTGCGGCGAACGATTCAGAATCGAGTCGGGAATGGCGTCGTTTTGTTCAGATAAATGCAGTTAACTTAAAGGCGGTGTGAATTGTTATTGGGCACAGTAACAAATCATAACTCCAAGCAGTATTGTTTGTTTCATAAATAAACATTGATTGGTCTATGAAGACTTCATCTTTTTTATTGATATTTTATACTTGAACTTAATCTTACTTTTAAATTATTCTACCAATGATCTTTAAGGAAATAAGCCATCTTTTGATGCTCCTAATTTTCTTTATTATATTTCAATCATAGTTGTAATTGTTTTTTTAAGGCTGATTACTTTTGTGACCTTTAAGATATAAAATAATTAACATGATCACCATTAATGTGTAAATAAGAACAGAACATGGAAGATTAGATAATAAATTGCTTCATTAACTTAAATCCAACCGATATTACTGTCATAAAGGATGGCAATAATCGTCCGATTGTTTGAAACAATTTCAGACCGACCTGTATCCAAATAATTGTATCTAACGACTACCAACCATATAATCAAAAGCGTATCAGCCGAAATCAATTTTTCATCGCCGAGGTCGATTTAAAAATTATCATACAAACCGGAGTTGGCAGCACCGCCCATTCTAACAAGACACCTGGTACCACCTAATACTTAAACAGCGCATGTATTTTTATTGAGAGATATAGAAAATTGCCGTGTCTATAGATTTTGGTCGGTGTAATTATTTAACAAGTGTGCGGCGCTCTGCAATGGACCTATAAAATTGATTTAGATTCACTGAGAGCAATTGTCGTAATCACTACGTAGTACACCTACGTGTACCGTGTAAGGTTTTGGAAGTACTTGTGCTTAATATAGTTATTAAAAGTCACCGAAATCAAGATACCCGCTTTTTATAAATTTTCCGTGATCATGTTTTGTTTTATATCAGTATCCTAGTCACGTAAGACTCAAGATAAACTATTGCCTTAGCTTAGCTCAGCTAGAGAGAAAACTGCACATTCTCATAATTACTGAACGTCTGTTTTCGATATTGAAAGTTCCTTTGTCTTTGCTTTCTAAACATCGAAGAAAATGTCATTCTCTACCACCACGCCTCGCCACCGCAAACTTTATCCTGAGTAATTGCGTGTTCCGTGCTAGCAGTGTTGGTGCGGCAATTTGCACGTCGCGCGTCGGCCGATCGAACAATTTACTTGTCAAGCCAACTCCTCGCTATTACTGCACGTGTATCCTACAAGTTAGCACTTGAAGCCGCTGCATTGATTTATCTACAGCTAGAATTGCACGTCAGTGTTAAGCAGCCTTAAAAAAATTAAGTACAAAAATCTGACATATAAAATTTTGTGTAATATGTATTTTCTAGTTTCAAAAATAAGTAATAACAATAACACTATCAAGCTAAATGAAATTGCAGCGTTATAAAGCTTTGTGAAGCGCGTTAAGCTAAGTTAGTCGACACAAACGTTATTAAGATATTCGCAGCCCTAACGTGCCGGCCGACCACGCCAGCTACCTCATTAGAAATTAATTTGCACTTACATATATATACTCAATACAAAACCGACGAACGTATGACAGAACGTCAGCACGCGACATGTCACTGAAGATTAAAAAAGAAAATAACAAATTCGGTAACAAATTACAAAGCAATATAAATGTACAAACATTGAATCAACAATCGAAATCAGACTCGATACGTGACGCAGTGCATACTTATATAGATTTTCTCATAACCCAATAATTTGGCCACCATCATATTCAATCACCTCTACCTAACGATCAGCCGCAAAAAACACACGACAGACACTCAGGAAGTCGGACAACAATGAAAAAACAAATAAGTAACCCGAGCAAATTAAGTTATAACCTAAAACACGTATGAAGCCATCATCCCAACGGTGTAATCATATTAACGACTACAAAAGGAGCGGCAAAAAACACAAAAATTAGAGGATCGGGAAATGTGGGCCAAACAAAAACGTAACGTATCGCCTAATTATAGCTGTTGGAAGAAAAAACAATTTTATGTTCGCGGGCCGGTGCACACGGGGCGCCTTTATGATATTTGATTATAGCATACGAGCCACTAACTTGCTCTATTATGCTATGATAAGAATTACGTGAGCGTGACCCAGCCCACTTTCTGCTCTACGCCTACACTACAATGCTTGTTTACTGTTTGTGCGAATGACTATTTCAATTGGAATTGCTCCTTCGACCTTTCTAGTATTTCTTTTTACATGTTTTAATTATTTTCGTAATCGGATAAATAAAATCATATACTTAAATAATTGTAACTTGTATTTATATTGGTTGTATTTTATTATACTTTTCAGCAGTATAATAATCCAAATTAGAACTTTATATACATAACTCAATTCAAATATATTCTAACACAATCAAAAATCAACCCGTGTCGACCACACTCCCGGGCGAATCCTTTATTATTTCGACGTGTATAATATTTTTATTTTATTTCCTCCACGATTATTATTTATGAATTATTATTATTTGAGAAGTTATTATTATCTCGGAGAGCATGCGCGTCCTTTTTCAATTTGCCACAAGGTGCTGGTTCAACTTCGCAGGTATTCGAGATTCATTTGTTTTTTATAATATTTTAAATTTAAGCATTTCTCTTGCGTATCGCTAATTAAATTTCTGCTTAGTTCTCACACGTTACAAATTGATTTCGTTTATTATTTAATTAAGCTTTTAATGTGTTTGGACGAAGATTAACAACTTCATTCGCTGAGAGGAAATTAGAACGTCTCGGACATTTGTTTGCCTCAATAGCTTATATGTAGTAATTAACTAAGTTATGTACTTACTATAAGTAGCATAGTTTAGAAATTTGTATAAAGTACTTTCCTCATTTTAACAACACATGCTTAATGTTCTTTACCTCATCTCTATTAAATTAACCTTATTAAACTTTCTCGCAGTTCCTAGAAACCTGATCAATTAATGTCTTGTTATAGCATACCTGTCACTGTCAATGATGTATAAAATGACAAAGACGACAATAGTTTTGATAATTATTATTATTGTTACATTATTAGTTAGGTAACTACTTAAAATGGTGAGATGGATACACAATTTAAATAAATGTGGTTTTAACTAATGTTTAAAGATGAAAACATTACAACAGGTTGTATATAAATGGGTAAAAGCAATAAAAAATTGTTACATAGCTTGCCTATTTCTTAGAAACCTTCCATATTTTTTAATAGGCGTAGCTTATCATTTAATAAGAATACTGGTGCTTACCTCAATTGCTTCCTCCTCAATGTAAAGTATTATATCCATTAACAGTAATACCGCCTCTTTTTCATGTCGATAATCACATATGATTGCGATTTGCTTTTAATTAAATATGACAAGATTTTTGCAATAAATAAAAGTTTTAAGAGTAGTTAAAATATGTTTTGAAATTAGAATAAAAATATGAATTTGGCCTTTTTTGTTTTTTTTATACCACATTGTCGGCAAACAAGCATACGGCCCGCCTGATGGTAAGCGGTTACCGTAGGTAGCCTAGGAACGCCTGCAACACCAGGAGTATCACTCGCGCGTTGCCGACCCTTCCCACCTCCACGATGAGCTCTGGCGTCCTTACTCACGCGCATTTTTAACCGACTTCAAAAAAGGAGGTTCTCAATTCGTCGGAATCTTTTTTTTATGTATGATCCCCGATTACTTGAAGACGCCTGAACCGATTCGGAGTTTTTTTTTGTCTGAAAGAGTATTTATACTAAAATAGTTATTTTATGCGTGGTTTGTAAAATATTTCAATGTACAGGTATGTATGTACATTTTGCTGATCATTATAATCACAATATTCGAAGACATTAAAAACCCTCTTTACATTTCAATGTATGGATCTCACTATGATTCTTTCAATAGGCTTTGATGCGGCTTGAATACATTAATTATCGTATCCGTTCCTATTTACTCAAAGCCTAGAAATGCATATTCAACAGTAGAGAAAACATTCAAAATCTGACATACCAAAGCATTGTCTTGCTCGTTTCTTATCTTAAAAGAGTGATGACGTAATCTTCCCTAGTAATCAGAAAGACTAGTACATACTAGTTTGACGTTAGCAAATGCTACTATCAATATGTATTTACGATATATCTTCCAGCTCCTCTCTTCAGATATATTAATAGATTATAACGTTCAGAGGCACAGTTTTCAAGTAATGTCTGATCGTCTCATGGTAAATATGGAAGCAGAACTACAACTAGTATTGATTATCCATCAAAGTCAGCGAAAGTTGGTCACCGATCAGAAACGCTGCGTTGTGCTCTGTCCGCAGTTTAGCTAACCAATGGATCACCCCCTTTAGTATATCCAGGCGAACGGACGGACGAGCACAGCTATTTAATTTGTACGATAGCCGCTACAGGCGAGGTGTGTATTTGAGAAATTACCCCTCAGATCCAGCACACATTGTTATTGCTCGTTATAAATTACGCAAGTTTATGAACCTGATAAATACCCCCGCGGCCATTGGAGTAGTGACGTGATTTGTAAGTTTAACGTTAATTTGTATCAACACGGAATTATATTTTTAATTATGTTCTTGACATGTTTATTTTCGTATTGAAATCTTTATTGTGTTGTGCAAGAGCTCTACCATCTGTACTAGTAGGTACCTAAACATCCACACAGTAAAATTTTCTTCAATTTCCTAAATGACAATGATGTTGATCACCAAATCAACCAGACAGAGTGATTGTGTAATGCTTTTAAATCGAAGTTAAAAACAATGTTTGAATACTATTGAAAACTATTATGAAATCGGTTTATGCAATTCGGGTGCTGGATTTGTCTGAATTTTCCTTCACTTTCCTGTTATTTATCCTAAAATGCTAATTAATATAGTATTATGAGCGATAGTGTTGCCACGTCTCTGGACCCTGCGCAGGCGCAACACTATCGCGGATCACGCTCGCACGCCGTGCTCGGTGTCGGCTCTCGCGCACTGCACAGCACAGTAACGCCCTCTCATTTATATGCGTCATGTGTGCATGTGCTGTGCCATACCAATCGCAGGAATTCGCTAAATGCTTTAATTTATTAACCATTGCCCATCGTGCCTTCGGGGATTCAGTTAGTGTTTAACGGGAATCAGTAAGTAGGTGGGTATGTAGGCTTTTAGTTCTTTATTCTGATCTAATAAACTGTAATAAGATACCGGGTGTTTTTCTCTTGATGTATAAGTTTGTCTTTGATTTCAATGTCACCGTTACTGGATCATTTAATTGCATAAGAGAGACGCCATTTTTTCATAAAAATTCTTCCCAGAAACATTGCTATGATGGCACATTTATAAACTTCTTCCGCCCCATAGCATTTCCTGAGGGATCTAATGTTTTCCCAGGATGAAAGTATCTATGTACTAAGTTTCATCCAAATCGGTTCTGTGTGTTACGGAGCTGTGTGGCAATAAACATACACAAACAAGATTTTAGTAGGATAGGAGGATTATTAGGAAGTAGTATTATTTTCATAAACAAAAATCACATGCCTTCATTTCATCAAACACTATCTAATTTGCAACCCAGACCTATCTAACAATTTACAAAACATAACATTTCACAAATCGAGCTGCAAATTAAAAAGGTAGCAAGTCTCTTCTAGACAGAAAGTGCGCGTATCAGACTGTGGTTATTATTTTTCATTGTTATGGTTATTGCCTCAGAACGCTTATTATGCCCACGTTACGACGCTTAACAAACTATTAAAGGTATTCTCTTAACGCGTTATTACACAGATAAATACAGCCGATTGTCCAAGAACAAGTTCACAGCTTTTTTCCTTTTTAAGCTCATGAGAGTACAATGGGTACTCCCGTTTTCGCTCCGAAAGATAAAGTATTATATTTACTCGGTTATTGCGTTAAGTTAATGCTGTGCTTGTTTCTTTGCATATTTTCAACGAGATCTATTCTCTGATATATTTAATTTATTATTATAAAGTTACACGTTTATCTTTAATGATAATAAACACTTAGTTATCTTTGGGACGCCAACTGTTGAACAGAGGAGTCAACAACAAACAATAAAAGTATTCAGCGATTCAGAGACTCTACCCTACTCTATACGAGTTTGATCCTATTTTTTCTTGGCTCACGATAAACAATTTTAAACCATATGCGCAGACAGGTCCTTAAAGCCCCAGTGAGATTGACAGACTGATGAGTCTGTTAAGAGGCATTCTACATTCTGGCAAAGTTGACATCTTACAGCGATTTTAATAATTTAGATTATTTTATCTAAGGTAAACGCAGGTTTTACCGAGGTATTTTCAAGACCTTAAGGTTTGAACCTTCAAAATAAGAATTCCCAATCATAAAAACAGTTAAGAATATTTATTTTCAGATACATTGAGGCTTGTTCTTTAGGAATCTGTAGAGATCTAGATAGGTTTTGAATAAATATTTGACGAAAAAAAGTATAAAAAGTCAGATGAAGCTTTTACCGAGGTATGCTAGTCTGATTGCAGCTAATACCGCGGATCCTGATTTTATTACCGAGGGTAGAAAAATAATACACAATTTGGTTCCGTACAAAATCTTTATTAAAAATTAAATTATTGACTATGTTACTTATGTTTTTTGGCAACTTTTTTTAAACTACTCGTATTTTAGACGAAAAGAGGTAACTTGATGTATCTCGTACCTACTGTAGCCTAGTAAAATTTAAATGTTGTTGTTTTATTGTTGTTAGAAAGATGTAAGTAAAAGTAGGATTCCGAATTTTGGGTATCGTTTCTAGAGAACCCTAAAATGAAAAATAAATTGGTATTAGATTTCTATGGTGAAGTTAATAGCGCGTAAGAACACTCGATAATAGCTTCTTAAACAATGTATTACCGAGTGATACCTTGTTCTCACCATCGGTATTAGCTTCATCCGCGATAGTGTATTATAATCTCATTCCGAGGGATACAATTTGATGATTTTTAAACGAAACTACAGTTTAATCGATAGCCAATAAAGTTAACCTAAAACAATATGATATTTCAATTAAATACTTAGGTTTAGTATGAGACTTTAAGGTTAGATTTCATGTAGTATTCAATTTAGTTCTCTCATACAAAGTTATTTTTTTTGGCTAAATTTAGGTCTAAAAAATAAGAGTTTCAGTGCGATTTTCATACCGCGGAAATAGTTTTGTGTACTCATCACTCATTAACTAAACGAATTACCAAATAATTTGGTTTACAGTCATATGCATTTTTATAAATAAATAAAAAGTATATAAAACCTTTGATAATGATTTATGCTATCACCGAGTATACCGCGGTCAATACATTCAATAAAAAAAATTGAAGCTATAACCGCGGTATTTTATTTTTATTTACTGTCGATAAATAGTACAAAATAAACGAAAATTAGATAGTTACAATCATAGCTGAAACTATAATCTACCTTGTGACTTACTTAGAGTTTTAGTAAATGGTGTCTTTACGATACAATAACCTTAAGAAAATGTTAAGTGTATTTACATTTGATGACTCACGTTTGTATGGACGTCGTGCTCCGGCACCAGATTGATGCAAACTAATCGTTTTATTGTTTTTCTGCTTTCTTGTGCACAGTAAGCCACGAATCCTTTCATTCGGCCAAAAAATGAGCTTTCATGAAAGTTAACATTTTTGAGTTAGATATGCCTGCAATAGCTTAAAAATGCAATTATGTTATATACCTCGGTGATACCTGCAGATTTTTGACTACCGCGGTAATACCTGCGTTTACATTATATAGGTTTTTTGCTTTCTTAGATTTAATGTTGAAGGTTGTTGTTTTATTTATTTTCATGGAAACAATATCACCGATCTGGCTATTCTTTTTAAATGTTCGGTACAAATCAACTAAGGTTTTTAGGGAAAAAGAATTGGAACGTTGACAGAAAAATTGGAAAATTCTGGAAAAACTAAAATTACCCCTTTTAGTTTTTCCAAAATTTTATAACCTAACCGATTTGTATTTGTAGGGGAGTAGTTTGTAGGGGATTGGATCAGGGACAGAAATACAGGACATTAATTCACGGGAATGCAGGTAGAACCATGGGGAACAGCATACTCAAATAAATACTTATATTTTTTTTGTAATTTTGCGCAATTTCATCTGACATAGTTTTTAATAAACTTAGAAAGGATGGATTACACAATGGCGTTATAATAAGATTATCTCAATGTAATCGAATCTAACTGTCTATTATAGTTGATTACTTAGCTTTTTTGTTACGACCGTTTGTTAACTAGGTGATTGACTTTTGTTTTTATTGCAGCCTGATCTAACTTCTGTTTTGTTTTATTAGTAATAATTTTAAACATCAAACTTTATTGCATTCATGGTTTTACAAATATGGCACTCAATATTTAAGTACAATATGACACTCTGTCGGGACACAGCATATTAAAATTAAAGATTTTCAAAATAAATAAATTATTAGCTAAGTTTAAATTATTTCTAAATACATTTATGAGTACAATTAGTTTACTAATTATAATATTATTTATTTCAAAATAAGTTGTAGGTAATTGTATGTTTAATTTTTAGATCAATCGGCTTTGAATGATTTAAGAATTCGAATATTAATCTGGGCTGATTTATACCTTACCTTACTACCGTGCAAAAAAAACAACCTAATATAAATGTATTTTAAAAAATAAAAATGATCCTTATAGACCTGTACTGACCTCTCGAGATAAAGAGAAGAATAATGGTGTTCATTAATTAATACGGCATGCGGTGCTTACGAATCTCTTACTCGGTGTTCAGATATCAAGTGTGATTTTCCACTTGGGGTCTTATTATTTGGCCTTTCTTTAGAAATTAGTTACTCATTAGTTTTGTGGTAACTGTAGCCCAGGTACACTGACTCATTATTTCAATAATAGCTTACATTTTTGAGAATATTAGTGAATTTAAGGAAGTAATTAATGAAAATGAACTTTCTACAGTTTTGACTACCACCTGGAAATCTCCGTCACAAATTTCAGCAAACAAAATCATCTTCTTTGACACATTACTCCACAGAAACAAACTGTCGCTTCAAGCTTATATGTTTTGGTTCAAGATGACCCCAATACAATTGGACAAATCTTTGCGAAAAGTAATGGAAGGAAATGAAGACCTAAATACTGTATACAATTTTATAATTCGTGGAAGTTACATAAATTATTTGTAGTTGTAAGTGGCACAGCTCAGAATCGAACCCAGTGCGATGGTATCGCGCGGGGTCACACAATAACACTTTGCTGCGGCAAATGAAACGCATTTATGTAATTGGCCAATGTTGCCGGCGCACTGTGGGCTAAGCTTTCGGATTCTACGGACAAAATTAATTAAAATTAAATTATTATTTAATTTAATTTAAAAATTATAACATGCATGATAATATAGAACATACTTGATGTTTCCTTGTATGCTTGCAGGTCTAAGAACTAACATAAATTTTCACCTACTGGCGGCAGGAGTCAATCTATACAAAATCTGTTCTAATTTCAAATTAAACCAAATACCGTTTATCTGGTAATTTATAGGGCTTTGCATATTTCAGTATTTGTTCCAGAACATATAGGTATAGGACCATTGTGGTGTCCAGCGCGTCGGGCGGGGCGCGCTGTTTTTTACGACTGGCATCGGCATCGGAATCGAACGTGCTTCAAGCTCAACGTGGGTTCCCGCGCCCCCAGATTACAATGCCTCGTTTTTTATCATAATTAGTATTGATTTTTATTAATTAAACGTTCACTGAATCCGGCAGTGTCTGCTATAGCAGAGCAGGGTGTAAAATTTTAATGGCACAGCATTAGTCTCGTAGGTGAAGATTAGAACCACTGTGTCAATATACGTGGTTGAATGGTATGGTTTTAGGTTTTACCTTTATTGATATCGGAAATTAAAAAAACTTAAACACAACTAACGATGTACTTATTTTTGCCTAGTCGAACTTACATAATACTAATTTACTAAAATAACTGTAAATATCACCATGCCCATTATTCCCAGAGATGTGAGCATTGATGTGTATTTTTTCCACACATTGCATGGGCGTATACGCAATACATAAATGATGGTTTCTCTTGAATACTGTCAATGTGACAACACCATGCTTTTCCCATAAATGCATGTGAATACGAGCTGTCATTACGAAAATGTTCGTACAAAACAACATTGTCAATTTATGGTGATATAAAAACCTGCCAAGTGCGACCTGACAATTCTTATTTACCGATGATTCCGTATCACAGTAAATGATCACGTGACAGAAGTGAAACTATAGCAGTCTTACAAAACCTTACATTTCCGTTTCAAATTCGAACATGAGATTTAAATTAATCTCACCTCACCCTAACACAACCTCACCTCACCTCACCTTAAAAAAAATCGTATAGAATGTCATAAAAATACATAAACATTTATGCATTTTTTAAGCTATGAAAATTTTAATAAATATATCAAATAATAAAGACATAATACATATCTCTCAGTCCTGAATTTATAGTTATAAATAAAAAGGTTTTACTATCATCACGCTGAACCCTACAAAACACGCATGTATTGCAACACAACACAAGCAATAATCAAGACAGACGGACAGACAGACATTGTAATTAAATTAGCTTTAGCGTCGCGTCGCACTGCCAACGACTTAATTAACTCAGGGCAGTAATTGAATATTTAATTTATTACTGATTACATGCGTTTTCTGCATCGAGAGACTTCGTGTTTATATTCGTATTTGTGGAAAATATAACTATTCTTCCTGCAGATTTACACACTATGCACTAATGGGGCATTAAATATTTGTTCATTGACATTTTCTCAAAACTAACTTCTTTCTACTTATTTCAGATAAAGATCGTATAGATGGCAACGTATTTTGCTAAGCATAGTTTACTAAAATAAACCTATGTAATAGAACTTTAGTCCCTCATTTAAGCTATTCCTATAAAACCCGCCAGTGTACAAAATAAACCTCTTAATTTTAAGTACTGAAATAAACCTCTTAATATACAGAGTATTGCGACAGACATCTACGGTATTTTACTTTACTACGTGAAAATAGAAGTCCATTACTATAAAGATTTTATTCGGTAAAAACTTGATGGCGTTATAATAAAAATCGAGTGGTGATGACAACCGATCATATTTTACGGGAATGAATAAGATATAACAAATCGATTGACATCATTAATGATATCGAATCGTAGTGAGGCTGACATAAATTGGGATGTATTTTCTACGGAATTATCTCCAAACAAATTGCCTCAAACTTATCACTGGAGAGACAGGTGATTAAAATTAAAATTGATGTTATACGGTGCCGTGGAAACGTGTGAAAACTATGAACTGTTTTAGATCTAATAACTTAGAATTGTGGGCAGGCGCATATACAGGATTTCATTTTCGCATTACATTTTTTTATATACCTATAGAATAGAAGACAGGATACCTATTAATCAATCCTATCAAATAAGAAAAAAATTGTCTGATGCTCAAGTTATATTTGCATTAAGTATATTTGTCAAATATATTTGCATTTCAATAAAATTTTGTTTACCTGTCTCAAAATAAACCTTTATTAACTAATCCCTGGTGTGTGTTACAAATCTTTTTTTTTCTATGAGAAATCTTCGCGGACAAGCGCATAAAAACTCACAAAAGATTAATCGGAATACATTGAATGGTACCTATATAAACGCATACGTTACAAATAAACAGACAAACACACTAACATTTATTTTTATATCTATACTAATATTATAAAGCTGAAGTAATACCATAAATATAATTCAAATACTTACATAATCATAATAAAACTTCCTTGAATCATATAACCTAACTTTTCACAAGCCCGAAAATAATTACAAATAAAAAAATTACAATAAAAAATGTTGTTATAATTTATCGCAATTCCTTAAATGAACAAAAGAATGATGGAGAAGATAAAATCAAAAGCCGTGAGCTAATAAAATAATATTGACAAAGACCTTTCGATACAGACATCACAATATATTGTAATGAATAGAGATAGTTGCGCGTGAGTCGATATCCGTGCCTTATTGATTCGGACAATCGGACCGATTAGCCGCTCCTCACGACTGATCGAATCTTGGGAATTGTGTTTGAATCGATTGGGATATGGCTTGATATCTGAATATCTGATGAGTTAATATATAAAACGGTACATTTGTTTTTTTTTTTATCTAGACCTCTGCTGTAAAATAATAGGGCGTGATGACGTTAACTTATTTATTTTTATATACAATTAAATTAATTTAATTGGTGTTATTTTATTCATAAGATTTATTTTATATACTTAATGATATAAAAAATACGGTTTTTAAATATTTTAGAAGAATTTTTAATTGATTAATAGACCCCAAAATTTTACTCGCGTTAACTGGTTTAGTTCAGGGTATGATTTATCTATTTACCAAATTTCGTCCAAAGATTAAATTAAATCCATTTATTTAATAGGCATTACAGCGTGATAGAGTAGGTAACGACTATCCATAGAAACACAAAAACATACGCATTCATAATAGGTATTAGTAGGATTTGTCTATTCAAATCATAATGTGCCAATTTTTTTTTTTTCGTCCATTAGATTTGAAGAAAATAATTTGTGACTGACGGATATATAGACAGACAGTCATGAGAGTGATCCTATAAGGGTTCCAACGGATATACAGAACTAGAGAGAAATATAGGCATTTACAAATATAAGCGGTATTCTCTGCGGTTGTAGGGTGAAGAAAATATAAAGCAGGCATACAAATTGTTTTTCGCTATCCACAACAACAATATCTGTATAGGCCTTAGAAAGCCTCTCAAATATCAACATTATCTCAGGGTTGTCGACTATGCTTTTCAAATCGCTAAACTCAGTTCATAATCTTAATTATTTTCACGTTCAATTCATTAAAACGTTATAACAGTTAAGATTATCTTTCTACATCAGCGTCTGTTTAACACCTCACGATAAACCGCGCCGGGCGGCCGAGTTCACAAAGCCGATCGTAAAAAACTTAAAAAAAAACATTAAATAAAAAAACAAAGAGCACAAGCCCGAGAGCATAATAAAGAGAGTCAATTCGCCGTCCCATCTCAAGGTGTGAAGCTGTCATGGGCGAAATGATGACTCCATTATTAACCGACTAAATAATAATTTCCCCCGGTCCCGTTGCGCGCAGTTGATGTGTTAATAAGTTGTACTCGGTCGTGTTATTTTAGTTTGCGTTTGTTTGATTAGGGTTGTCACAAATTGTTTTAAGGTGGCTTTAAAAATAAGTTGGCGTAGTTTAGTAAGCTGGAAGTTATCGTCTGCATTGACCTGGGGATTAAATTTACCAGATTTGCAGCTTCAAATATGCTTCATGTCTGTATTCATGAAAACACGAATTTTAAGACTTTTAAAGAATACGAACGTAATAAAGACTCTGCTTTATAACAGCATTAAAGTGTATTTTTTTTTCTATGAAATTAACACCCGCTTCCTCAGAAGGAAACCTAATCACTATAACCTTGAAGGTTGTAGGAATCACACCAAAAACACAACCTTAGAATAACACTTAGAATAGGTATAAGTAATAGGTATAAGTATAAGTTTTAGACCTTCCGCTCAAAACGTAGGCTACAAAACAACCAATATGTGCGTGATCTCTATCGTTTATCAACACCCTAACACTGAAATTGTGTAAAATAGACACACAGAGAAATAGCTAATAAAGATTTTGTTCATAAAAACAGCCTATGTATAAATAAGTTTTGCACATGTGCCGATCATATATTATTCATTATTTTTGTTTAGCTTAAATTGGTTGATTTTTCCCACGCTCAGTAAATTAAGTAACTGTTTGGGATTGAAGTAATAGTCGTCCAAACTCACTGTGTTAAAATTTATTGTAAAAAAGGTACAGACATTTGGATTTGATTGCGAGAGCGGGGACGCCTCGCGTAGCGTCGTATCGTTGAGAAGAGTAGTATTTTTATGGCGCGCAAGGCTTTCTTGTGTTGTGTTTGGTAGCTCTGGTGAAGCGACGCGCGGCGGTTGTCAGCGCTGTGTCGGTGTTGCCAGGCGCGGACATACTCGGGGCCCGGTTTAGTCGAGTAGGGGGCACAGCCGGGTCAGTGCTCGACGAATAGTTCCTCTGGTTGTGGTGATGTCAGCGACACGTGGAACGCCGTCGTGGCCTGGGTATAGCTTGGAGATACGTCCAAGGCGCCAGTTTAGTGGTGGCGAGTTGTCCTCTTGGATGAGGACCAGATCTCCGATGGACAGTTTTGTATGATTGTCGCGCCACTTGGTGCGCTGTTGCATTTCTGAGATGTATTCGTGCTGCCAGCGCTTCCAAAACACTTGGCGCATTTTTTCAATTGCCTCATAGCGTGATCGGCAGGTGCGTGAGTCGTCTATTGTGGGTGATGGCAGCGAAGTCAACGGCCGGCCGACCAGAAAATGTCCCGGTGATAGAGGAAGATAGTCTGTAGGAGAGGAGGATAGTGGGGACAGGGGTCGACTATTCATTATAGCCTCAACCTGTGCAAACAGCGTGGATAGCTCCTCGAATGTTAGATTAGAATTGCCTAGTACTCGTTTGATAGAATGCTTAGCTGATTTTATGCCGGCCTCCGACAACCCAGAAAAATGAGGAGCGTATGGTGGTTGAAAGTAAAAATTGATTTGCATATTTGCTGCAAGTTCAGTTATCTGTTTTGAGTTACTATTGATAAATTGGCCAACTTCCTTAGAAGCGGCTACGAAGTTCCGTCCATTGTCGGAGAAAATTTCAAGCGGTTTCCCCCTTCGAGAAATGAAACGGCGTAGACATAGTATAAAAGCGTCCTTTGAAAGATCGCTTACAGCTTCGAGGTGTACACATTTGTACCTGAAGCAGATAAAAAGGCATAAATAACATTTAGATACGCGGGCTCCGCGGCCCTTTTTATTGATAATATTGAAGGGACCTGCGAAATCCATCCCTATGGACTGAAATGGAAGGGCAGGCGTTATGCGTTCAGGGGGTAAATTGCCCATTATAGGCGTCAGTGTTTGGCCCTTATGCCGCCGGCAAACTGTGCAAGCGCGGACAGTACTACGAGCAAGCCGTCTACCACAAATTGGCCAGATAGCTTGACGAATTGAATATAAAAGATGCTGGGGACCTGCATGCAACTGACGTAGGTGCTCATGATGAAAAATCAATTTGGTAATGTGATGAGCTGAATCTAAGATGACAGGATGCTTTTTGTTGTAGCTATAAGTAGAGCGGTCTAGTCTGCCACCTACTCTCATGACTCCATCTTCATCGAGGAAAGGATTGAGTGATGAGATATTGCCCTTTTGTCCAATTGATTTACCTTTGCTTAGTAAATTATATTCCTTCGCGAATGATTGTATTTGAGCTTGTTTTGCTAGGAAAGAAAATGATTTGTTAATTTCATCAACAGATAGAGGCCCTAATAACTTAGCATTTTTGTTTTTTAGGTTGTACCTGAACCTTATTACATAGGCAAATATTCGCCTTAATTTGTTAAATTGAGAATAGTTTTCAAATTGTACTATAGAATCGTCGTCTACGTTCGTCGTGAATAGGACTTTCATTTCAGGTAAGTCGTTCTTGATTTTTGATTTAGTTGCAGGTGCTGGCCACTTGGATTCATCCATCTCGAGGAAGGAAGGACCGGACCACCACACCGTGAGGTTGCGCAGCTTTTCTGCTGGGAGGCCGCGTGAGATCAAGTCTGCAGGGTTGGAAGCGGTAGGTACATGGCGCCAAGAAGAAACATTTGTGTTTTCGCAGATTTCTACTACTTTATTGGCTACAAAACTCTTCAGCTTACTGGGACTGCTGTTTAGCCATGCGAGTACCACGCTGGAATCACACCAGTGGACACAGGAATTTATAGGGCAGCGCAGGGACTCCAAGACAGTCTTTGTGAGATTGGCAGCGAGTAGAGTTCGTTATTAAGGTTTTTATGTCAGACATTTTTAATAATAAATGAAACAATAGGGTCAATACCTAATTGTAGCAATACTGAGTCAAATAGATATGTAAAATGGAAAATTCTTACGTTCCTCCTCGTATTTCTGTCTATCGGTATTTACCAGCACTCCTTCAGCGTCAGCGAAGCCAGGAGATAGCGCGCACGGGTGCAGGGTGTGGGCAGAGGCCCGGAGAACGCGAGCGCGTTGAGATGGACGAGCACGACGCGTGATGATGGGCTTACTGGCCACAAAGATGGGCACGGGCACCTCTTGCGCTGAAATAGTCGGCCCGTAGCGGGGTTTTTATCATGCAAAGACAATAATGCACAAGCCTAACATTCGGGGAGGGCGCAAACGAGGAGAAAGCTGCAGTTGTTATTGAACTCTGATAATTAAATGGTTAATATGCAGGTGATAAAACCTTATTTTATAGTGCAAAAAATGAAAAGTAAAAATAGCACAAACATTTGCGAGGGAAATTGTATGGCATCACAAAATGGCGTGCATATAGTATAGTTTTTAGGTGCAATAATTTACATCACACGGTTGCACGGAATTGAAAAGCTTTTATGGAGTCGTCGTAGCTGTGAATTGCACAAGTTATAGTAGGCTACAGTGAATAGATAGAGGAAATATAGAGAACTTAGCTTGGGTATAGGATCCGCCGAATAGAAGAATATAGGATATAGATAGGCCGGCCAGACCGTAGTTCTTTTTCCTCACAGGTTGCTTTCCAACTCACGCACGTTATTGTTTATTGAGATTCTTCATAGGCAGTAGCTACTTGGAAGCGTTCTGCATTGTTTGATGTAGATTGACCGAAGATTGTAGGTAGTTTCTTCATGCAAAAATGCGGCCCACTGTTTTCGCAGATTTCTACTACTTTATTGGCTACAAAACTCTTCAGCTTACTGGGACTGCTGTTTAGCCATGCGAGTACCACGCTGGAATCACACCAGTGGACACAGGAATTTATAGGGCAGCGCAGGGACTCCAAGACAGTCTTTGTGAGATTGGCAGCGAGTAGAGCGCCGAGTAACTCCAACTTCGGTATGGTGAGAGGTGGTTTTGTAGGTGCCACTCTTGATTTAGCACAGAGTAGATTGACTGCTATATTGCCTTCGTTATCAGTAGATCGTAGATAAATACATGCGCCATAGGCAAGCATGGATGCGTCACAGAATGAATGTAATTGTATACCTTCTGGATTTTCACATAAAACTCTTCTTTGTATTTTCAGTTCGGATAGAGATGGAAGGCTAGAACTGATTTTCTGCCATTCTTTATGTAGGTCTTGAGGAACCGGCTCGTCCCAGTCTAAGCCTCGCCGCCACAGCTGTTGCATGAGTATCTTCGGCTGGACGGTGCATGGCGATAGCAAGCCGAGGGGATCGAAAATACTGAAGGTTGATGATAATATTGTTCTTTTCGTTATTTTGTTTGTGGGTTCAGAGCTTGGAGGTTCTATAGTATATTGTAGATCATCAGATTGTGGATTCCAACCCAAGCCGAGAGCGCTAGATGCGTCGCTCAAGCATAATTTATCTTGCAGGTTAACCATTGATATAGGAAAGATGTCAGGAGTATTTGACCTGAACTTTCGCAGATTGAAGCAATTATTAAGTAATTTTAGCGTAGTAGTGTCAGAGGTCGCTTAACTAAATTCAAAAACTATCTAGAACTAATTGAAGCAATACCTACCTTGAGTGAGTCACATGTAAATGAACTTCAATTAAGGTCACAAAAACTCAAAGAATTATCTAATGATTATGATTTGCTGCAAGATCAGATTGATGAACTTTGTGATACTATTACTATTGAGATTGATGAGAGGGACATTACTGAGTCACAATTTATGTCACTATTAGCCAAAGCTGAAACAATATTAAAACAATACTCCAATACTACCAGTGATAACCAATTTCTATCTCTCCGGGATGACCATCATCAATCTCATGAGGCTAATTTCAAGCTACCTACGATTCAAATAGCTAAGTTTGATGGTACTTATGCCCATTGGCTTGAATTCCGTGATACATTTAAGTCACTTATTCATAATCATCCCCGCTTACAATCTATACATAAATTTCATTATTTGAGCTCATACCTTACCGGTGATGCTGCTAAGATTCTGACCAATTTTGAGGTTTCATCCAACACCTATCAGGAAGCTTGGGACCTGCTATGCACAAGATACGATAACAAAAAATACCTAATAAATAACCATTTAAATTCTCTTTTCAATATTGAGTCTATTCACCGTGAATCTGAAAAATCATTGAGGGCTTTAGTTGATCTTGTCAACAAAGATCTCAGAGCGCTGTCTAGTCTGGGTGAACCTACTGACCAATGGGATACACTGATTATTCATATGATTTGTATGAAGCTTGACAATGTTACTAAACGTGCTTGGGAGGAGCATCGAACCACTTTAAGTGATTCAATTAAACTTAGTCAGTTAACCAAATTTTTACATAACCGAGCTAGTATTTTGGAGGCATGCAATAAAAAGCAAACCATTACAACTCATACAAATAAAGTTGAGCGATACTCATTAGCATGTACAAATAATTCTCCAACTCAAAATAACAATTTAAATGCTAATAATCGGGCAAGATGGGTATGCAATCATTGTTCTAAAGATCATAGTATCTATACTTGTCCAACATTTTTAGCCATGACACCAGAGCAACGAAGGTCTGAAGTGAGCAGATTGAAACTATGTCCTAATTGTCTAAGAAAGGGGCACAACTCCAAGGACTGTCGCTGCGGCCCATGTCGTGAATGTCGTAAGCGACACAACTCCCTACTTCACATACCTTCACAGTCTGCAACAAATGTCTCCGAGCAGCCTGCCCTTCTGGTTACTGCCAATTCTTCTACGGTAGATGTCACTGTCAATATTTCTTCGCAGCCTGCCAATCAAGTTCTGCTGTCTACGGCTATAATTAAGGTATCAAATCCTATCAATAATACACAAGCAAAGGTTCGTTGTCTATTAGACTCTGGAAGTCAAGCCACCTTTATAACCAAATCTTTAATGGACAAACTAGGTCTAGAATCTATTCCCACCAAGGCAGTTAATGTCATGGGCTTGGCCAATATTCCATGTGGCTACATTTCTGAACGGAGTACAGTCCGTCTAGATTCCCTACACACAGACTTTAATGTAACACTTGCTTGCTCTGTGTTACCTAAGCTAACAGGTAATCTACCTAAATCTTCTATCAATATGAATTATTTCAATCTCCCGCCAAAAATTGAATTGGCCGATCCTTATTTCAACATTTCAAGTCCTATTGATTTGTTAATTGGTGCAGATTTATTCTGGCAAATTATTGGTAGAGAACAAAAATCTCTAGGCGATAATCTACCATTTTTGAGAAGCTCTCAGTTAGGCTGGATAATCTCTGGTCCTATATTTTTTAACTGTGAACCTAAAACTATACAATGCAATTTCTCAAAAAATGACTATATCGATAAACAACTATCTAGATTTTGGGAGCTAGAAGAGTTACCCAAAAGGCTGCTACTAAGCGACAGCGAGAAGATGTGTGAACTACACTTTCAAACATACACTACCCGCCAAGAAAACGGACGGTTTTGTGTTAAGCTACCGCTTAAAGAGTCACCCACTACTCTCGGTGATTCCTATCTACTTGCAAAACGAAGATTTCTATCGCTAGAAAGGAAATTTAGGAAAAACCCATTACTCAAACAAGCCTATTGTGATTTCATAACAGAATACCAAACGCTGAATCACTGCACTAAGCTACAGCAACATCCGGCCGCAGCGACGAGCGGCGGCGGGCGCGCGTACTACCTGTGCCACCACGCCGTGCTGCGCGACCACAGCGAGTCTACCAAGTTGCGCGTGGTGTTCGACGGCTCCGCTGCTACTACAACAGGAGTGTCAGTGAACGATTTACAATTGATAGGCCCAAAGGTACAAGATTCACTATTATCAATACTGCTACGATTTCGCCTTCACAAGTATGTATTGGCCGGCGATATTGACAAGTTCTTCCGCCAAGTCCTTATCCATGAAGATGATAGAGACCTACAGCTAATTCTTTGGCGTGAAGACGAGAATCAACCTATCGAAACACTGAGACTCAATACTATAACCTATGGATTTGCTAGTGCCAGTTATTTGAGTACTAAATGTCTATGGACACTAGGCGAAAATTGTACTGATCCCAAAGTGAAAGAGATTATACAAAGAGACTTTTATTGCGATGATCTATTGACAGGAGCCGACACTAAGGCAGATCTACTCCATATCCTGAATTCAGTCACTACAACACTAAAATCGGGCTGCTTCAATCTGCGAAAGTTCAGGTCAAATACTCCTGACATCTTTCCTATATCAATGGTTAACCTGCAAGATAAATTATGCTTGAGCGACGCATCTAGCGCTCTCGGCTTGGGTTGGAATCCACAATCTGATGATCTACAATATACTATAGAACCTCCAAGCTCTGAACCCACAAACAAAATAACGAAAAGTAAAAATAGCACAAACATTTGCGAGGGAAATTGTATGGCATCACAAAATGGCGTGCATATAGTATAGTTTTTAGGTGCAATAATTTACATCACACGGTTGCACGGAATTGAAAAGCTTTTATGGAGTCGTCGTAGCTGTGAATTGCACAAGTTATAGTAGGCTACAGTGAATAGATAGAGGAAATATAGAGAACTTAGCTTGGGTATAGGATCCGCCGAATAGAAGAATATAGGATATAGATAGGCCGGCCAGACCGTAGTTCTTTTTCCTCACAGGTTGCTTTCCAACTCACGCACGTTATTGTTTATTGAGATTCTTCATAGGCAGTAGCTACTTGGAAGCGTTCTGCATTGTTTGATGTAGATTGACCGAAGATTGTAGGTAGTTTCTTCATGCAAAAATGCGGCCCACTGTTTTGGCCATTTGTATTGCTTTTTCACGGTCGCCACTTGTTTGGGATTGAAGTAATAGTCGTCCAAACTCACTGTGTTAAAATTTATTGTAAAAAAGGTACAGACATTTGGATTTGATTGCGAGAGCGGGGACGCCTCGCGTAGCGTCGTATCGTTGAGAAGAGTAGTATTTTTATGGCGCGCAAGGCTTTCTTGTGTTGTGTTTGGTAGCTCTGGTGAAGCGACGCGCGGCGGTTGTCAGCGCTGTGTCGGTGTTGCCAGGCGCGGACAGTAACTATAAGTTCCTTTATCGGATTTGCCACTAAGGCCTGATTTTTCAATGGGCAGATAAACAGTATCTGGCTGTTAATTTGAAAATAGATCAGTTTTTGTATGGAATTTATCCAGCAATTGAGAAAACGGCCTATTTTTGTTACGTCACAACATCTTGAGTAATAATGGGAATCGCAATCAACCCTTCGAGACAATTCATCCATTCAAAAATACTATATGAGGTAGAGCATAGCGATATGTCGCTCAAAGAGCAGCTCGACTGGAGAAGTACCTTCATCTTACAGAATACCGCAGCCAAATAACTTATAGTTGTGTTCCTACGCGTCGGTTTAAATTGTATTTAATTGTAGAATCTTGGGTTTAAATCTGACAACGAGATGGAGCGATTTCAGTGTAGGAAAACATTGGGAGGAAACTGTAACCGAGTGGTAGGGTACTTTGTAGAACCCACCTAGCTGACTATCACCAGTGTGTTAGACAGTTACGCTTGAGAGACAGTCGGCTTTATATGCTTACCATATTTGGCTACATCAAATATTTCCACAATGAGATTTTGGTCAAATATAAAACATAATTATTTTTTCTCAGATATGGTTAACTTTTGCTTCGGGACATTATGGTCTAATTCATCGGAAATAATCTCCCCTACAATCTCCTAGCTAGAATAGGTCGATTAACTATATAGCACAGGTATATTTCCCCTTTAATATAGCAATGATAAGGTAGCCCCAGCTTAGATTATCAAAAGCTTACAATTAATAATATCTTAAATTCATTATTAAGCCTCATAACCCATATAATAATAAGTAGGTATACCTATAGAAAATTTCCTCGAAGCTACCGCCGCTGCCCATGGGCAGGGTTCCCAACAGGCTGGTAGCGTATGTGGTATGTCCAAGCTAATGCGTTGGCGGAAAAATCTCATCGGTCTCTCGTAGCCTCCATGAGTTTAGAGATGTAAAAATCATTAAGTAATTGAATAATTTCATACAAATGACATTAACGAGCAACTAAACGTTACGAAAACTACGAAGAAAAAAAGGGACAGACTTTTATAGACAGAGTAAGATTAGTATTAGTTTTACTAATTAAGTAAAAGTGGGAGAATTTTAAGATTGTCAGTTCATTGTTTTAGGGTAATGTACGGGCCGCCCCGCATGTTTTGGGCGGGCAGTGGTAGCCAATAAGAGGCGAGAGCAAACGCATCGTGGAAACGTCGAGGTAGAATGCGCACGCGACGCATTGAAACATCACTAGGTACCTAATTATGATGAATAAGCAATGACTTTATTTGACCCTGTAATTAATACGTATTTAGGTATGTTATAAAAAGTACCTACTTAACACAAAGAATTAATAAAAAAGAAACATTGCAATTCATGACATTAGTTGGTGATCCTAGATTAATTGAGATGAAAGGAACTTGAAAAATCGTAAAAGAAATTACTAAAAATGTGATACAATACAATATCTAGAAATATTCTCACGAACTGTAAATATTGGGGCTTCTACTGTAATAAAAGTGAGTTAGAACGTCTCTATAAGATGTTCACAAAAGTATCTAATAGGACAAAGAAAATATTCATGAAAAATCTTATTACCTTGAGACTTTAAAATGGTTCGATCTATAGATGCCTGCTAGCTTAATAAAACATGGTTTATTCGTAGTTCATGAAAACTTAAACAGTAATATGAAATTAAAATGATTTCACTTATCTAATACAAGTTGACAGACAGATTGCGTGGCGAGCTGGTGGGACGAGCTAGGTAGAGTGGGGGTGGCGGCGCGCTTTGAGCCGCGAGGTGCTAATAACGAGGCGCCCCGCTGCGCGTGCGTCCCGCTGCGTGAGGAATGTTAGGGTGAGAGGGCTTGTTGTTGGCCGCGGTCAACGATTGAGGTTTGTTCTAATACTCATGGTGCTGTTTCAGTAAACGCATCTGCCTACAACCATTTAGGTGTGTACTTCCCGGCTATTTACTTTACTAACGTGGTGGAAAAGTATGAAAAAACTACATGGCTGAGAATTTGGACGGTTGACGGGAAGGCTAAATACCCTGACAAACACGCCATAGATTCCCAAACACAAAGATTAGTGTGAAAATTAACATCCATTTTAATTCATCTATATCTATCTATATAAAAAATAATGTGTGTTTGTAATGTAGGTATGCGTTTCTTTACCCTCATTCGCTAATGCTATGAAACTTTTGTGAGTATTTGCGCACGCTCGCTATGGTTTCTGGCAAAAAAAAAAAAAGAGGCATTGCAACGCAGGACGAGGATTAGCAAGTGTTTAATATTTTCAGGTCATAACAGCCCAACCACTGCGCTGCTTACCTCACAAGAGTAAGATATCTGGTCCGCCGGTCTCTATTAACTATAATCACGTGATAGGCCGGCGGCGCGGCGCGGCGGGTATGCGCACACCATACAGTCATGTTCTTTAACACTTACCGAGATGAGCACGACTCGGTTGATTAACGACCACGAACATGTTGTGACTTTCTGTTGCTTCATAGTTTTTACTTTACTATACTAAAGTAAGGTTTTGTTATTGTAGAAGGTTCATTAGCATGGTTTTCTGGCGTTTAACTACCCTAGAAGATGAGAGGGTTAGGATAGTCAGTTTAGTGTGGATTTAAGCCCTACACGTGGTTAAAAATATATAACTTATATCTCCTTACATTAGCTATAAAGTCCAGCGTATACCTATAGGGTTCTTTTTAATTGTTTAGCTAAACTTTTAGGGCTTAAAGTACTTATTCACTAGGCAATACAAACAACTTGGGACCAACTCTGCGCGAAAAAATAATCAGCCCTAAACGTGTAACTTAAAAATGTTAGTAGTGAAACCAGAATTTTCTCTGTTTACTTCCTACCTAGTAAATAGTAGTATCCTGATTTTTCTATTTCACAATAATATTTACTAGATAGTTATAAAAAGTATTTACAATAGCCTTACTAATAAAGATTGTATAAAATACAAACTATAAAATAGAAAATATCCTCAAAGCTCTCGCTGCTGTCGATGAGCAAGGTTCCCACAGGCTGGCCTAGCTAATTCGTTGGCGGAAAAGTGTCCGAGCCAGTCGGTCTCTAGAAGAAATATAAAAAGCTATTATATAACCTATCACAATAATATGTCCAATATTAAACTTAAAATTATGCTATTAACATATTATAATATAATCAGAAACTTAGAATTAGCGATTCATTTCAATTTACACACACAGACGATGTCACGCAACATTTTTAGATATAAATAAAACATGCATAAATGTCATAATAAATCTATAAATTCATAGTAAAACATTGCATAATATCAATTAGATATATCCAATCAGACGTTGAATATTGAAAAAAACATGTTTCAAATGTCTAAAGAACTCATAGAAAGAACTAGAATATTAAATCAGACATAGGTATGTGGGTACAATTAATATACAAAAGGATTGTCAAAAGATGCTAAACTCTTTGAATATTTTTTATTTCTTTATTTATTTATTTTTTTTAACACAAAACAGTTTATAATCAAGATAGCTTAACATATTTAAAAAAATGCTGGAATATAATTAAAACATGTGTTCTAAAAGCTAACGATTGTTTACGAACATAAATCAGCTTATAGTTAAAATATGTTAAAAACGAAATATTTAATAATATCTATACTATATACCTAATAATATTATAAGGCTGAAAAGTTTATTTGGTTAAACGCGCTAATCTTAGGAGCTACTGGAAAAATTATTTTAGTTTTGGATAGCCCATTTATTGAGGCTTATATATTTATATTGGCTAGTTTTTAACCCGGGGAAACATAAGATCCCTTGGGAACGCGGTTGAAACCGGGGGGTGGAAGCTAGTTAGTTAAAAAAGAAACTTAATTCAAACAAAATTATTCAAACATAACTTACCAGAGAAATCAAACAGAATGATTATGATGTAACAAAACAAAATATTCGAATCTTTGAAGATACTGTAGATTTATCTCATATATATGAAGTTAACGATTTATTTGTAATCTGTGGTACAATACTTAAGACTTGAACCTACGGTTATTGTAACTTTCAGCTATGTTCAGATACCTAACTGAAGATGAATTTATCGTCACTACTAGGAACTTAGCGTCATTATATGAACTTTACACATAGTAATTCTGATCATGGTTTTCATGGAAAAGACAGCTCCTTCCTTTTCAGTTCCATCTAGGCTTTGTATTTACCACCTTCAGTCACGCCATCTTATGGTGAGTGAGAATTTGATCAAACACAAAACAATAAATAAAAAAACGAAGGCAGACATAACGAAACTATTAGAGTTCTAAAATAACCTAAATAGAAGACTAATTAAAAGTGCTAAACTTGAAACTTTACTCTAAGAATCATAAAAAAAAATTAAATCACTTCTACATACAGCCTCTGTAGGTGTAGCTTTTGTATTAGCAGTTACAAGCAATTCTTCAGTATCTTGACCTAAGTTGTACCCCAACAATACAACCACGTAATAAAACAGCAAAAAGACTGCAATGTGGAATGCAGCTCACTCGTCCGTACATTGTAAAGCAAATTGTTTTCCTGACGACACGTCAAAAACACCCAGTCGTTCACCATTGATGAAGCCATCACCGACGCTATTTCACCTGCTTTGCGCACTTAACCATCTCAGTAACATCACCCAAGGAACTTCACACATGTTTTTATTGCCCAGTATTTAAGATTCAAAATCAAATAGCTGATGGTTTACTAAATGAAGATGAAGTTGGTTTTCCAAGAAGTATGTCGTCGTAACTCATACGTACAGTCGGAAACTATTATTTGTTGCGGCTTGTCTTACATTGTACTGGGAGTTAAAAGCTTTCAGTTTTTGTTGGGCAAATTGAGAATGTTTTGATTTCTATGCTTCTATTTCTTAGACTATATGACGCTTTATTCTTATGTTACGCTTTTGAAACGAAAGTCAACTTAGCTCTTACTTATACATGGTGCATACTTTGAGTCATCTTCATGTTTGCAAAACCTAAATTGAGTAGCTATGCGAACCCAACATAGGTTCCGAAAAAATGACAATTTAAAGTATCCAACCTGTATCTCCTCTTTATCACGTTAGTTGGTAATCATCTCTCAAATAATGTTAATAAAATAAATGCACCCTATAATATACCTTAATCAGAAACACTGATTAAATAGTGAAGATTATGTATCCCTATCGCTAACATACAAAAATAAGTAGCAATATGAGAACCTCGATGAAACCGGCACCGTTCCTCCGAAAAAAAACGTGTAAATCGACTCGCCTCATTTGCAACTATAATTCGCTCTGCGATCGCAAACACTCGGATGAAGAGATCAAATTGAAAACCATCAGCGGTTACCGCACCATAATAACTTGGCTTTTATTACCTTGATATATTGCCTGTACAAATCGTGATTACTCTAGTGAAAATGTCGTTTCAACAAAACACTGTATTAAAAAAATGAATAATGACTTCTTTGCCGACAACGTCATTATAACGCGCGGTCACCGGCTTACAGAGAGATTTCTATCTTCGTAGCCAGAATAAACAACTTAACCTCAATCTTATATGTATCGAGATATAGTTGGCTTTAGCTTATTTTTGAACAGGTGAAGATCCGTTGAGATTTGAGTTTTAAAAATCTGCATTTTAAAGTGCGTTTTCATTTGGAGGCCAAGAGTTGGAAGTCGTTTCAGTATTTCCACGTGATTGTAGCGTGGCGGATCGGATTGACAAGTAAGAAGGTTATTATTATCACATTTTACTTACGTAGAGTACATGCATTTACATAAAGTAGCTCGGTGTAATTTGTAGATGTTTAGACTTGTTGTATAACACACTCAGTCGTGTGCTTTGCACTCAAGGTTCTTTACATAAGAACTTATAACTTATATGCATTCAGTATTAAGTGTGTGCCGACTGTGCACAGCATTAGGTATGCTGGACCCCAATTTGTAAATAAATAAATACATGGCATTCTCATTCTTTTTTAAAGTAAAACTTAAGAGTATGTGTGACAAACAATGATATGAGGAAAATAAGTGTTTTTGTTTATTCATTTCATTCTGCCTTATTTTTTAAAGAAATCCTGGTGAAACTAAAAATGTATGACAGAAATGTCCCACATATAAACAAATCGGTTGATGAATGGATAATAACTGACATCAAACAAACTATTTCATACTAGCAAATTTTACCCCCTGAGAATTAAGCCATGCGTTGTTGTGTCAGTCATATATAGGTAGGCCTATGTTTGATCAATATCACAACATGGTAAATGATGATAAGCAAAAGGTGGTAAGCACATACAGCCTAGAAGAAACTGGATCTCAAATGCAGCTGCCGGAGCACACCGGTAGGTGTTAGGCTACAGATTTTCAACGGGAGGGAGGTAAGATTAAGAGAGGTAGAGCATAACGATATGTCGCTCAAAGAGCAGTTCGAGTGGGGAAGTACCTCCACCTTACAGAATAACGCAGCCAAATAACTTATAGTTGTGTTCCTGCGCGTGAGTAAGGTTGCCAGAGCTCATCGGAGAGGGGGAAGGGTCGGCAACGCGTGAGTGATATCCCTGGTTTGCAGGCGTTCATAGGCTACGGTAACCGCTTACCATCAGGCGGGCCGTATGCTTATTTGCCGAAAATGCTGTGTAAAAAAAAAGGTAGCCAGCCAGGCGGATACCTACTGCAAAGTTCTCTACCACCATGCTATGGTTTCCACAAAGCTCAAGCTGATTGTTGGGTTCGAACTCACGACCATCATCGAATCGGCATTCGACGACACTACCACTGAGCTACCATCGCTTTAAACCATTTAATCATATAAACTGTTTATTGAAGTAAGCTAAGAAACCGTTTACAAACAGTTCAGTAAACCACGACACAAGATAAGTGTTACACAGAAGTAATCAATCAACCATCAGCTTGTCTCTAATGATCATATTGTGCTGATGTTTCTATCTCGGGTAACATTGACAGGGTACAAATTGAAAACGGTGCCCCTAGCGTATCTTACAGTATTTGTATGCAGTACGTAAGTCATAATCGAAGCGAAAAACGTTTGGAATTCAATCTAAGTGTAGCTCATTCAATAAGTTTTCTTTAGTCATTATGCAGTCTGCATATTTTTAGTAGTTTTCCACTAAAAATATGCAGAAAGATAAATTTTATCATGTCAAAAATTTGCACTTTATTATCTAGTAGGTGTGCCGCGGTTTTACCTGCGTTCTCGGGATAAAAAGTACCTTTTAACCATCCTAATAAATTCATAATAAACTGGCTATTTAACGCAAAAGTATCAGTGTCTTGAGTTCATACAAAAGTCACATAGAAGAAGCTCTTTCAGTTAATCCCGAAGTTTTCCGAGCAATCTTTTCTGTCCATAAAAACCTTATTCGGATTAATGAATATTTTAAAAGGAAAAAATAAAAATTAGTCAAATCGTTCTAGCCTAAAGTGATAGGCTTACCAATAAACATCATTTCATTTTTATTTACATAGATAGATAATTAGATAGACTAGCTAATCTCCGGTGTGAATTGAAAAACCGCATAGGTACAGTTACTCAAAAACAAACGTGATTTTTATAAATATAGAAAGTAGAAGACAGAAGAAGTAGATATATATACTTGTAAGCTAATTGATTCAATTTTTTTAACTCGAGCCAAATTAAACTCGTCCCATGGGATAAATACCCAGTCTCTTTTTGCAATGGACAACTCTACCCGACAGTCAAATCGAACACAAACAATAGAGCTGGGAAAACACTAGCTAAACAAACAAACGATTGTTCGTTAATTCTATAATATTGATAGCCCTTATTCTAACGGAGTCAGGTAGAAAATTATTTTAAAATAGAGTAGTCAGCAACAAAAACCGTATAACACCAAATCCAAGAATACCCTAACCAGCCATCAGGCTTTGTTCGTTAAACCTTCACATATAATTAAGGAGGCGAACTCCGTCGGCTTCACTAAAACACATAAATCATAATAATTTAATGCGAGCGGAGGCCTTTCTCGCGCCGCCGCCTCAACTACGTTTTTTCCCGAGTTACGACCGTCCGCGCATCTGCGCCTCTTTCCACTTTAACCCGAAATGGCTTGGAAATTGACAGCTTTATAAATATAAGAAAGGGCTCACGTTGTTTGCTGCTATAGAGACAACTGTAATCACAGCTGGGTGAGCCTCAGAGATCAGCAACGTTCTCTCAATTTTATGATCGCTTGGTAGGTACTTGGAGCTTCAGCAAACAGAAAGAAGATTTATCTATGGATATAATTAAGTTTCTTCTTCTTCTTGAACTTAGCTCAATAAAGGATTTAAGCAAGTTATTTAAATATTCAAGCAGTTGCTGTTTGATGTAGATAAATATTTTTTCTTTTGATAGTTGTAGTACCCACCTGGCTGGCAGACTACTACACTCAAGTTACCAATCTGTCGCCAAGTACTTAGTGCTGTGTTCCGGCAGTTGCACTTGAGAGCCAGTTCCTTCTAGGCTTCTAGGTTTGTAGTCAAACATTTTCATTTTCTGGTGTCTGTCATCAATATTTATCATAAACTAGCTGTTTCCCGCGGTTCCAGAAACATAGGACACTTTTTATCCCGGGAAGGCGGGTTCCCGGGATAAAAAGTGTCCTATGTTTCTCTCCCTGATCCAAACTAACTACCCCTCTGGCAAAATTCAACAAAATCGATTCGGTTATGGAAACATAATCTTACCCCTTATAGAAAAAACTACATTCTATTTTTCCGAATTTTCCAAATTGCCGGGCAACTTTTTATCATTTTTCTTTCCCTAAAATCTTATTCTGACTATTTCGAATATTTAAAAAAATTGCCAAATCGTTCCAGCAGTTCTCAAGTGATGCGCTTACCAAGGATTACCAAATATTAATAAATTAAGCACAGCATGATAAGAATATAAATTTAAAGGCGACGATAGCTCAGTGGCCGTGACGTCGAATGTCATGGCAAAGGTTTTGTATTCGAGCAATGAGCTTCAGCTTTCGGTGAAGGAAGGTTACCTCACTATAGTTGAAAATCTACCGTCAAGAACGGTATACTCCGGCAGTTCTACTTGAGAGCCAGTTGTTAGAAGACAATACATTGAATGTCCCTCTGGTATTGCTAATATCCATAAGCGACGGTGGCCACTTAACATCAGGTGGACCGTCTGCCTTCTGACATATTAAAATACATGTATTAGGATCTATCTACTTTGAATAAAAAGTATATGCTCAATAATGAGAACGTTCATTCAACTCAGGAGTTTAAAATATTCAGATCAATAGGGGATCTCAAATCCGCATTCCTGCCATTAAGTGACAACTTATATACCATAACTGTAATAGAATTTAAAAGGGATTGAGAACTAATGTGTTCTAAAAAACACTCTAATCCTTATCCTTCGCAAACGTTACAGTTTTGCACATCCCTAATCCAAGCGCGTAAATCTAAAAACAAATAAAATAACATTTGATAAGTGTTAAAATATGTAAATATGTTAATAATCTTATGAGGTTTTTAAATTATGTTTTCTCGCGTCCGGCGCGTTGGACGACAAATACCGAAGATTTACTGCGAACAACCAAAAACTGGGGCCGGCTCCGTTATAGCGTGTCCAAATTATTATTTATTCTCGTAGGAATCTATTCAAAGGCTCATAGATATATCATCGGCGGTACCTACTAAACAAATACGGTTAACAGTTAAATGCTTTCAAAAGATATTTGTAACAATCTTTGAGCATAAATATACAGCCTTTTTTGTGTAAGGTTTGATGAAATAATTGTTATAGATTATATCTATTTATTTATGAATATTAAGAAAAAAACATATACTATAATATGCAGTGCCGTAAATAGGGCTGTGCCAGCGGTGCCCAGGCACAGGCCGTAAACCCTGGAGGGGCGAAGAATTCACCAGACCTGGACCAAGTTTTGGTTCATGCATGTTAGTTAGGCACAGATAGAGAAGTTCGCACCGGGCGCATAAAAGGCTAGTAACGGCACTGATAATATGTAGTAATATGTTAGTTATCTGGCTTTCATAGTATATGCTCGTAATCGTAAATTATTGTAGATATTTACATTAAAATAATTTACCTACAGTTTGTGAGCGAATTTTTATACTGGGTATACTTAGAATGAACGTGTATGAAACCTACCTGTAGGTACCTACCTTGTACCTAGGCTCGGTTTAAAACACCCTATGTTACTGTCATTATTGTTACTCTACCACAGTCTAACTCTTAAATTACTCTGTGCTACTACTGTAGTAGTAAGTAGTACTTACATTGCTGTTGCGTGGTATCTGTTAGCTGTGGTCTTCAACACTTCACTTCACCTTAAGGGGCTGGTTGGCGTGATTGACAAGATACCCTATCTATCACGCCGCAGGTCGTGGGTTCAGTTCCCACTCAGGACAGACAGACATTTGTGTAAATACGTGAACAAGTCATGAGTTTGGGTGTAATTATTTATATAAATATGTATTTACAAAATAAATATAGTATATCAGTTATCTGGCTTCCGTAGCACAAGCTCTGCTTAGTTTGGGGTCAGATGGCCGTGCGTGAGGAATAATGTCCCAGAATATATTTATATTTTATTTGATTACTTCATATTATTTGAGCCACAGTGAGCCACTTATAATCAAAACATGGCATGGTTAATTTTTATTACGAGTATCTACTGTTTTTTTTTAGGTTAAGGCTATATTCTTGGTTTTTATATCACGTGCATGTAGAAGAAGACGTGAGATCTAAAGATCTGTCAACATAACGTACTTTGTGAGTGGATGATCATCTATCCTTATAGAATCATAGATCATATATCCTTATAATGTATTCAGAGGAGTTGAGAGAGTTTGGAGCTCTGATCACTTCTATATGTTGGTTCTTTCATTTAACCTACCATCAAATTAAATTTAAATTGTTTACTTTTCAAATGTCAGTTACACAAACACAAATAAATGAATATATCCGGCTTAATTTCGCCTGGCCGATTAATAAATCTATGAATTACGTGTGATTAAATATTATGGTAAATATATTTATACCAGAGCGAGAATCACTCCTTCAACATTTGTTATTGTTTTACACCTACTTACCTACCTCCTATTTGTTATCGGTTAATTCTTTGCCTAATTTATGTATATACAATCATGGAAACCTATCATTAGCCTTCTTTCTCATTCTTTAGTTTGACTAATATTTTTTTTATTTTAATTCAATTAAATGATAAAGAGTTAAATAAAAAGTGTCCTCGTAAAGTATTTACTCAACTTTAACTGGTTTAAAACTCATAAAAAAATACGTGTGGCACTCGGGGACTGCCGCGATAAAGCTATTGCATAGCATTTTTTATCAACGTATGCAATTATAATTATATATTTATTTTGTTATTTATGCAGTTTTTTTTCTTCTTTGATGTTAATATATATAATACACCTATATACTTTCTCACAAACAGCTGCTTACGTATTCGTCCGATTTCGGAGCAGCTCGTCTTAGGTTTTATTTTCGTTACGGAATTTCTTGATTCGGTCGCCGCGCTCAATGCCAGCGATAAAAGCTATACAATAGCTTAAAATTGTGATTACCATTAAGTTTATATTACCTTTTTTATATTTTTTATTTATCAAAAGGCTTTCCATGTCTATTTTTGACAGTAGATATGGCCTATAATATTTGAGTTTATTGAATACTTTTTATAGAACCTTTTTTTTATTAAAAAGAATATAAATAGGATACGACAATAAACTAAAAATCGCTGTGAAAAGAACACCGAAAAATATTCCAACATTTATCAAGTTTAATTTACAGTAAATCATTGTGTAAATTATTCAATTTTAATTAAATACGTGGGTATCTAAGCGCGGTTGTCAAATAACGAAGACAAATCGAAACGTGTTTGAGCTCATTAACGTAGCGTGTTAAAATTCATAATGAGACCATCGAATATTCAATTAATTAATAATGTTTTCGATAGGTTATAGTCCCGCGGTTTGGAAATGCTTCACTACACCTTTTTAATCTTTTATGTCGCTATAGATATCATATATCACGAGTAATTAATATAATAGATACTTGGGAATGTTACTTGGTGTTCGAATAAAGAACGTGTACATTTATTCATTTTAGGTTTAGAGATAAAATTTTACTAGTACTGGTATTATATTTACTGGTACTAAGAATTTAATACCTATAAAATCAATTGACACTAGACGTGTCCTGCAGTAGATAGACTTTATTGCAGGATTTGTAGGCCTTCTATCTTGCCACTATTGAACTGTCTCTTGTCATCTAGTGACCATGGTCGAAGCAACCAGTGTGATCTGTGGTGCAAACATATTTTCTTATTAAAAAAGCACCCCTAATGTAGGTACTATACATTGTACCTTGATGGAAAACTTAGTTATCTATAGTAAATCCTTCTGAATCACATCAATAAAGCCATAGCTTAAAAAAACAAGTGTAGGTATAGAATAGAAATTCGTTAAAACATAACTAATTATACAAAGACACGCGAACAGACTATAAAGCTAAAATGTTTCTTAACTACTTTTAAATTAATAAACAAATGTGAGATGTCCCCGCTTCTGTTTAGATAAAGTGACAAGATTTGATCTTAATGGACACAGATAAGTTCGAATCTCATACGAAGAAAAGTCAATAAAAAAGTATGTAACCTTACCTATCTATGGACCTGTGTTTGACAACAATCGCTCCGTGATAAGTGATGAAGTGGCCGAAGGTGACAAGTTCACAAAATCTAGAAGGGAAGCGCAGCTAAGTGCCGCTGACGGAACACACCGGTAGGTGCTTAGTGACAGATTTTCAATAGGCTGGTAATCAGCTATGTAATTTCTACAATGTACTCACCACCGTGCTACGTTTACTAAGTACCTACTTAGTAAAGTGTGGATTTGAAGAACAGCCTACAACCAAAGAAGAAGTTCCGGGAAGAAACATAGTCAGGCAAACTTATCACCTACTTAAATTAGATTACCATTCGATCAAATACTAAATATCTACATACCATTTCATTTGTAACAAAATAAATATTTTTGATAATCCGTAAGATTAAGTAATAACTTATTTGTGATTTACGTAAGTAATGTTTAGTAAATTGCCTTATTATTTATGAATTCAAAGTCAACTTTCGCGAAACTCATCTTTTTAATCCCAGCTATCAGCTAACGGCGGCTTTGTTATTTGACATACGAAGGAAAATAAAATAAATACCGTCGTCGAGTGAGCCCATTGGGCACCATACCGAATGCGATGCGTTAATGCGATCTCGAAATGAAATAATTTTCTCACTAATCCTAAAAATATATCGACCATAAATAATCACACGTATTGCCGCCTGTCCAAACCCTATTATAGTGTTGCAACTTTAGCTGTCAAGAAGTCGATATCGATGTTTGGATTTTATGTTAATATCATCATCATCATCATCATTATAGTCATGGGATTCTTGCTTATTATTTGCAACACAAAACCCTGTATGTAGTGTCAGTGTCAAATTAGGGAGACCAATTATTGCAGACCTATACAAAATTATTTTTAGTATACCAAGGAACGGATCATCACAAGATTTTACACAAACATTCACATTTATAATATTACTAGATTCTGCCCCGCGGTTTCACCCGCGTTCCCCAAGGATCCGAAAACGTTTTCCCGGGATAAAAAGTAGCCTATGTCCTTCCCCATAGCATAGGCTATCTGCATACCAAATTTCATCGCGATCGGTTCAGCGGTTTAAGCGTGAAAAGGTAACAAACAAACTTACTTTCCCATTTATAATATTAATATAGTTAGGATTAGTATAGTAGGACATCGTATAAGAATATATCCTAATGCATTATTATTATTATTATTGCAATGCGCTACTGCATTCAGCGTATTTTTTGTGTAAATTACTAAAAAAAAGTATCGATAAAATGAAGTGACATCCCTACTCACAGAGTTAAAGAACATCCGACTGAATAAGACATTCTGTGTAGATTAAAATATATATCGTTTAAGAATAATAATGTATCACTTGTTATTAAAATATTCGTTTTATTGTCGCATGGTGCCCATATGGAGAAGCCACTTTCTCGTTGCTGACGCACTTAACCATTTTATGATCATAATTTTTATTTTTTTAGTTCCACGACCTTTTGTACTTAATCCAGTTTAAGTTTTAATCCAATTTCTAGTGAATTTCACTAAAATATTTAAAATATGATATATTAGTTTGTTATTTGAATAAAATAGAATGAAAGGTTTTAAAGGATTAGAAATCCTTCTAAGTCTTCTTTATTACTCTTATTAGAAACTCCATGTTTATTCTAATTAATCCATGTAAACAAGTACATAAAAATTATACTAAAATATGATCAGGATTTGTTTCAACAGTTAGATATGTAGAAGGCAGTGGATTCCTAGAATAAAAAGAGCACTTTGTGAAATCAATGTTTCTGAATAATAAACCATAAATTTGCTTTTATGGTTTCTTCATGAACTTTTCTGATCAAAAGAATGTGTACCTATGAAGCACATAAAGGGAAACAAGTTCTGTATTTTATAAACACTACCAAACACGCCCTATTCTATTCTATAAGCGGTTAATTGAGCAATATAATTTGACACCTCACGGCGTAGTGAATAGCCAATTATTAATATGGGCCCTTGATTAATTGTGATATCAGCATTTAATTTTCGTGTTAACACTCACGCCGCGCGCGGCGGACGCTCCGCCATTGTGAGCTGCGTGCCTTTGTGTGCCGTGACGTTTCAATTTTGAATAAATTAAATTTCGAACGCTTCATTTTTTCCAAACCTTTTTGGCTTTATGAACGGAATGAGCTCGCGGCCAGTGCTATAATTTATCGTCGTTTTTAACTGAGAATAGAATTTAGTTGTTTACGCTATAGTTTGCCTTGGTTCTTTTTTATAATACAGACTGACTGATGTATTTATTAGAGCAATGTTTATATTTGCTAAAAAATAATCAATTAATCACAAAAAAACTTCCGCATACCAATGACATCAAGATAAAAGATGTAGTTAATAAATGTCTAGTTATAATTTATTTTAATATTTTAACAGTTAAAATAAAAATAAATTATTAAAATTTTATTATTAGTTAGGATGACGTTGAGTGCGGGATCGCGTAATACCTACCTACGTATTTTCACGGAAAAAATAGTCTCGCAAAAGCTGTGAATCCTATTATCCTTCCTACTAATATTGTAGTTTGTGAGGATGAATGGATGTCTGGATGTTTGTTAATCTTACACGCAAAAACTACTGAACGGATTTGGATGAAATTTGGCTCACAGGTAGAATATGTTCTGGATTAAAATATAGAATACTTTTATCCCGGGAAAACATAAAATCACTCGGGAACACGGGTAAAACTGCGGGGCCGAAGCTATATGGTATAATATAAAGATGAGAGATCTTATGCAATAAAGAAAAAATGTCTGTCGAACTCTTATTTTTACCAAATCTTGCAAAATAATTTAATTTTAACATACTTAGTTCTATTTAATGGATTCGTGTTAAGTACTTTGTTAATACATATAAAATCCAGAATGCAAAAACAATAGCCTGTTACCTAAGTAGGTACCTATACCGATGGTTACAATTATTATTTCAATCTAAACTATTAGACACACAATAAAAAATGTATATAAGTAATACTAGCATAATAAAAAGCTACCATTAAAATTGGTTTCAGTTAGCTACTGACGAATGAGCTGCTCCAATTATCGCGTTTATAGCGGCTATTTGGAAGATGGCCACGCGCGTTCCAAATTTGAAAATTCAACGCTCGCATTGGAATCAATGATATTTATCTTAATTTTATTATGCGGCTGTTTAGATTTAAACAGAAATGGTGGCTACTTCAACAAAGCAATATATGCTTCATTTTACTAAACATTATCAACAGCTACTTATCTAAAACACTTTTACTTGAACTTATTGATAGGCAAGAACCTTCTATCAAGCATATTATTATAGTCAGTACTTAGGTTCATCGTATATCATCAAGATAAAAAATCACTATAAAAAAAACCGTAATACCTAACATTTACCTCCTGTTCTATATACATAGAGCAATCACAAACCATCACCCTAAATCGCACCTAGCCCCGACTAACGCGTTTTTAATCACTTGACGCCTGCGCCCGCGCAGCGCGATCTAATTACATGCAAACTCCCTGCTCACCACCTGCCCGCGCAAGATTAAGTCATTCCATCGACCGGAATGGTAATGACAGTTTTTACTTAAACACAAGTTTGCCGGGCTCGGGGTAAATAAGCTATACTTAGTTAATAAGCGCGGCCTTCGATGTGTCAACGGGCATAATACAAATTATCTTACTAATGATGACACACGTTTTTAACAACAATACTTTAAGAATATTATCATTAGATTTGGTTTCTTCAGTACCTATACAAATAGATATATATTATCTATCTAATACTAACTAACATGTTCTAATAACTTTGTTTGAACTGGGATTGTCTGCTCTTATAGATGTGTGAACAATAATTTCAATTATTTTCAAAATTAGTTTAAATAGGTAGGTAACATTTTCCTCTGCTGCTCTTATATTTAAGCTATGCGTAGAATACTAGTAGATTAGAGAAAACCTAAAGGTACAAAACTCTTTACAACTAAACTTCAAATAAAGTCTTCAGATATATTTCAACGCATTACAGTTTCAACAATCAAAAGCTAAGAATCACAACACTTCGCTGTCAAATCAATTTCATTCACGCGAACAGATCATTAAAGTTGAATTAAAGCTATTTTGTGTAAGTTGTTCGCCGTGAGAACACCTCGTTCGCTCACTCATTCGTTCACTCACGATCCGCTAATAGGGTGTGTAGAAATTCATCACTGTTGGGGATAAGTACTCGATTTACAACTGTTATTTAATGACACCAGGCGGCATTTTGATGAGCAATTTACCTTGTGCCTATTTTTTTGTTTAATCGTTGATATTGGGTTTGTAATCCTGAATGGCGTTAGCTTATGTTTTCCAATATCAATTTTACTTCACAGTCTTGCTACTATATACGTAAGTATTATTTGTCATACTTATAGAAGACTATAGTATAGAATAGACTTCCGTAGGTATAGGCTTCTGTGTGACTACGATATCACCGTGATAATTAACAATATTACTGTAGGTGGTAAGCCACATAGCTTAGAAGAGATCTGGCTCTCAAATTATCCCTTGATCTCAAAGTCAAAGCCATTAATTCAGTTTGGCCCTAGAAGGGCACTTATGAACGTCAAAGCTACTGATGTTACTACCAGTTCGGAAATCGCCTTCAACTGAGAAGAACCGGCAAGAAACTCAGCAAGGTTACATTTTTTTCTCATATCTAACGTCACAACATTGAAGTAATCATTGATTCTTCTGATAAGTCTATAGAAAAACGGTTCTAATTTCAAATTAAAGGCCAGATACAGTTTATCTGGTCATTGAAAAATCAGCCCCTAGTGACAAAAATGTATGTTTAATTTATCTTTCTAATCAAGTATCCTTAAAGACATTTAACATGGTGACACTAGCTTATTCTTTCAAATTCAAAGTGTCAATCGCGGTCTGAGACGTTCCCATATTAATTTAGAGTTTGTGTCACTCACTGACAGCTCGTAATGTTCCACAATTTGTTCGCTCGACTGTACCTGTCATTACACAATATGTTGTACAATGACAACTGAAATTGAGACATTTTGAACGACCCATATTATGCCGCTTTTTAATTTGTTTGGATGAATAGATTTTTTTTTCAGATGTAACCAATCACTAGTCGACTTATTTGGAAAGAGTCAGTTTGTAGGGCAATGGAGTTTGATAGTGATGTTACACAGATTTCAAGCTTCATCTAGCTAGATTTATCCTCTCCCGTCATTTTCATCTTTCATCGCCATTTCCTTCAGTTTCATATTAATAAATAGAGAGAGAGAGATCAACTCTTCAGAATACAGATTGCCTTCAGCTTTTGATAAGTCATCTGACCATAGATTAGTACCTACTTACGTATCTTAGCGCCATAGCGCACACCAATCAATAGTTAGTACCTACCTACCTACTTATCTTTTATTTAGTTCAACTCCATCACACAGGGGACGCTTCAAAACGGCTGGAAGAATCTCATTTTTCTCATTAAGAAACAAAACAATAACTTTCAAGTATTCCATTTAATTAGCAAAGGCAATTTAAAATAAACGCGAAACGAAATGAACTAATTCACTTTTAACATCTGAATGGAGCCTCCAGCCTTTTTTACGAGCCCATAGAGTAGATAGATGATTATTACCAGTAGCCCATAGACAATAAGTGCATAAACAAATCCTTCCACATCAATAACTAGACACAACGGGCGTTAACAACTCAAAAACGAAAAACAATAGGGAGTTGTGTGGGACTCACGCGCATAGAAGCCGAGACTTGTTGTCTTCTGTTTCGCTCTGGCTTGGGTATCAATTAATATTGTTGTCTCTGTCATATTGACATGTTAATAAAACATTTGATGGTGCAGCGCTCCGCCCCCGTCTGCGGCGAACTTCTTTCGGTTTTAACTTGATAGAAGTGATGTTTTGTATAGCTTATCATAAAAGCTTGCTAAATTAAGTTTAGATGAATGTAAAAGACTGTAATTTTATTTCGGGTTTATTATTTTATGCTTTGGTCTTTTCAATTTAATATCATTAGGTCCGTACGTATCAGTACGATCCCATATTTTACCCCCTAAGGGATCGGAAAATCCTTTCTTATCGGGTGTCTATAGGTACCCTGCTAAATTTCAACTTCGTAGGTCTTGTAGTTTTTGAGATTTCGTGATTAATCAATGAGTTATATTCCGCTTTTATATTCTACTAACTTCCGCCCCGCGATTTCACCCGCGGTCCCGAGAAAAAAAGTGGCCTATGTTCCTCTCCATACCATAGGCTAGCTGGGTAGTAAATTTCATCGCGATCGGTTCAGCGGTTTCGGAGTCTATAAGGAACATACATACATACATTTATAGGCGATGATAGCTCAGTTGTAGTGACGTCGGACGCCGCGGCGAAGGTCGTAGGTTCGAATCCTACAATGAGCTTGAGCTTTCGGTGAAGGAAAACATCGTGAGGAAACCATAGCACGGTAGTAGGGTACTTAGTACCCGCCTGGCTGGCTACCACCCTCAAGTTGAAAATCTGTCGCCAAACACCTATTGGTGTGTTCCGGCAGCTGCACTTGAGAGCCAGTTCCTTCTAGGCTTTGTGTGCTTACCACCTTCGGCCACATCATCACTTACCATAGTGAGATTGTGGTCAAACACAAGCCTATACAAATGGAAAAAAAATACATACTTTCTCTTTTATATATATTTGCTGATGTTCTGAATAAAACAGTACATTAATGATAACTAACTCGTAGGTACCTGCCTATTTATTTATTTATTTTTTCAAAAAAGGTGTCTATTACTCTGACGCAATATCTTATTAGAATCAATACAAAGAGCTGCTCGAGCATTTCTTCATGTTTAAGTAATAGGTAATTGTCTTATTATGCAAAAGATTATACGAATCAAAAGAACATCGTATATGATACGTCTACACTATTTGAATTTAGATAAAAAGGATTATAACTGGAACTGTAGCATTACCGTTATAAAGTTTATTGTGAACTTTTGTTGCTAAATGCTGAAAAATGTCATGTTATCTTATTAGTGATGGCTTTGGATGTAATTAACAATAAGGAGTTTGGGAAGAACATACCTAATCTGTTTTTGGGGTTGAAACTCTAGGGCCTGGGGACTGGGACTCATCGGTTGTTCAAAGAGTAGACATGTACTATACTAGTTTTTTTTAAATTTATCATTATGATTTTTTTATTGGTGATTAATAAAAAAACCGGCCAAGTGCGAGTCGGACTCGCGCACGAAGGGTTCCGTACCATTATCTATAAAAACGGCAAAAATAAAAAATATATATGTAAAGTTTTTAGTATTTGTTGTTATAGCGACAACAGAAATACATAATTTGTGAAAATTTCAACTGTCTAGCTATCGCGGTTCTTGAGATACAGTCTGGTGACAGACAGAAGGACGGACAGACAGCGAAGTCTTAGTACCTAATAGGGTCCCGTTTTTACCCTTTGGGAAAAAGAATGCGGTCATATTTTACAGTTAATCATAGTCAGATAGGTACTAACTAAAAGCACATAGTCCAATATAAAAGTTGACTGAAAAGTCATAAATAAATTTAAAAAAAAGTACTTATATACCTATTTAAATATGAAATATAACTCAAAAGAAATAAGATCATAATACAACGAACATCAATCACTACAGGGTGTTGTAAAAACGCGATAATACATGTACATTAATGTAATCACGTAGTACATATCTATTAGTCTGTAATCTGAGTAGCGGACTCAGGCGAGTCCGAGTTCCGTCCGAGGCCTAACTATGTTTTAATTATGGGCCATCGGCGAAACAGCTGAATGTTAATAATAATTACAGGGATCGTACCGACCGTGCTGCGTTCACTATCAAGCTTATAGTCAAGCTAGTGATATGACTAGTCAAGTTGCTGTTAATTAATAAGTAGCTACTGAAATTTATAGGAGGAATAAAATTATCATTTTCAGGTATTGTGTTGATGTTTCATATTTGAGTACATTGAATGAAAATAGAATTAAAGCGAGACGATATACGACAAATGACGATTCTAAATTAAGATTTTCTCCGTATTCTTTATTGCAAAATATTTATAAATATGTTATAAGTACTAGAGGATATATGCCATGGAACATTTATTTATTTATCCACATTTTACATTGATAACGTCAGAAAAAATCGAGATATATCCCTTTTTAAAATTAAAAATGTTTTTCTCTTATTTTTTAAATATTAACAGACATTCTAAAATCGAATACAAAGGGAACTATTTTGTTACTTTTCCAAAAAATCAATACGGTTTTTTTATATAAAATTTAAACGTCTTTTTACAAGGTTTTTTTTAATCTACTGAAAAATGAATTAAATAAATTGCTGAAAAGCACCTGAATTGGTGAAAGCTTAATTAATCTAGGTATCAATGGTACTTACTACATCCCAAAAACTTGTATTCACATTTGTATTGCACTCACCGCTGTCGACAAATAAATTCCTGGAAGATACATTCCTTACTCGACCACTAAGTAGCACCAATGTGAACGCTCCTCCACAGGGGCGGATTGACGCTTCCACCAGGCCAACACTTACGATTCCTAGCTGAGTTGTAATCGTAATTAGAGACGGAATTAGCCCTCGAGTGATGTTCGAACCGCTTTAATTACATATTATATAGCGGGAAACGTAACACGTTGTATACTAAACTAATTATGTTCTGTCTTTATTTATTTTGGATGTGATTTGGGGAACAGATGAATAAATAACTAATTAAAATACTCCTAGATACCACTTTTTAGCCTACTTCATATTTAGTTCGATCATTATTGTAAATGTAGGTACCTACAGGCTTTTAAGAGGCAACAAAATAACTAAGTATTACTTGTTACAAAAAATTTGCAGTATTTTAGTATAAGAGAAATGATACTACTTCTTTTAAACCACGTAACGGATTTTGATAGGGTTTTTGAGCGGGTCGCTAGTAGTATTGAAGTGTAAAATTGAATAAGTACGACGTCTACTTAAGTACAAATATACTTAGGTACTATAGGTAGACCCAATTAGATAAAACTATTGACATTCTAAGCATAAGACACAGATAGGTGCCAAAGTATCTTGAAATATTCATAATACCTGTAAATTATCAAATAACTCAAAACGTACAACACCCGGCAATTTGAAGGCCTCACGATCACATCAAATGGAGATATTTGCGCAATTTACGACGGCTAACCACCGTTGGATAGATCGGCTCTACTAAACTAATAACACATAGCCTATATCAATAAAAGCTATTAGCATCGATCAGCGTAACTATCTGTCCCGGGGTATTACCTCAAATTAAGTTAAACGCCCCGCCTGGCGCGATTCGCGCGCGACAGTAATAACTGCCTCCGCAGATGCCGCCAGCGGCAGCAGCCGAACATGGCTGACCAACAACGAAGGAACGGCACAAATCTGCGCAATCGAGAAATGTTGCCTGGTGCGAAATAAACGGTTACAAGTGTTTATTTAAATATGGAACACTCTTTATCATAGATCTATCTATACTTATATTATAAAGCTGAAGAGTTTGTTTGTTTGGTTGAACGCGCTAATCTCAGGAACTACCTACTGGTTAGAATTAGTGTTGGATAGCCCATTTATCGCGGAAGGCTAAGGCCGGGAAAACATAAGATCCTCGGGAACGCGGTTGAAACCACGGGGCGGAAGCTAGTTTTTTATAAAAGCTATTGTTACTATTATCCCTACTTATTAAGTAGAATACTCACGAGTTGAAGTAAAAATTATAATAATTATTTCTTTGCAAATTCATTATCGAATTCCTAGACGAGGGTCGCTTTTATATCTTGGTACCTAAGTATTTTTTTGTGTTGTAATTTTCAAAAATTATGTAGGTAGGTACTTATAGGGAGGATGATTTATTTATTTATTATAGATAAATAATTGGACTTTTTTCTTCTTACACAGATTTGAAAGGCAGGAGGTTAATTAACCTTACAGTTATTTCGTTATGCTGTTTGGGTTTGCCATCTATTAGCGAGTAGGTTTATTAAATCATATTTATAAACGCCATCTAGTGATAAGTGGACAAATTATTTCTACAAATTTCGAATAGGTCGCGGCATCTAATATAATAAAAATATTATTATATTATATAGTACTAAGATATAATGAAAATACCTATAATATTACTAAGAACAAAAATGAAAAAAAAAACACGCATCCGAGCTCAAATACGATTCCATTATTTTTCACTCATTCATTCACCGTTTCATATGTTATCTGTACTCGTGAAATAATGCTGCCAATCTGTAGAAAAACCCTGGATTTTAGGGAAAATATAAAGCTGATTGGTTGGACAAATTAATATGTAGATCCATTGTAAAAATATCCTCTTTTTATTACCTATATATTTAATTATCTATAAAGCCTTAGTTATAGTCATGATCAGTTTAATAAATTAGAAGATTGGCTAAGCCCTAAGATTTTTTCATGTCACTAACTTTTTTTTTATTAGTATGATATTTAAATGTTGTTGGCTTGTTGGGTACGTTTCGGTAGCGTGCGGTTATTTATGATAATACCATTGGCAACTTTGGCAAGAACCAAAACCACTCAATCACCACACCACTGCCAAACTTGTCAAAGAAAACATCTATGACAGACATTTATCTTCCGGACTGAAGAATATTGTTTTGGTGGGTGAGTGAATAAAAAATCTTCCAAATGTGCCAGAACTTACGGAAGTTTGTGATTTCAGACAAATTATTTTTGCACTGATATAAATATCCAGTATTTATATGTTTAAAAGCGCTACAAGTACTTCTCTGAAGTTTATCGTTTCATAAACTTCAGTGAATCGGAAAGATGTAAGTAGGAATAGCTTAGTTCCAATATTTCCGCTCTAAATCCGTTGTAATTAATATAAATTAAATCGTAGGAGTTTCGTAGACCTTGCAACGTTGACGATGCACCGACGTAACGAGTTGGAATGCAGGATAAACCTTTTAACGGAGAAATGCGAACACGCCATCAACGATATAAGAAAGTTGAATACGAGGGTAAGTTATTTTAATGTTTTTGAAATAAAAAGTCGTACCCGAGAATTCTAAAATTTATTATGATCAGTGATAATATAAGGTTCTCTAAAAATCTAGTGTATATGTATATTAGGTACCTTTGTTACAACAGCTGCATACTTTCTCTTTTCATAATTCAATTTTGACATTTATTTCTAACTATGAGCTCCTAATTCATGAGAAAATTGATTCCAATATGCAAATTTCAATATTTCAAGAAATCATGTATCTAACATAAGCTATTTCAGCCTGGATCTCAACATGAGGCTTATTTATTTATTTATTAAGGGAAACAAACAGCTTATAAATAATACAATTATATCTTATACATAAAGATAATACATAAGCCAAAACAGTTTCCACAAATATATTACTAACATTTACGCAGATAATGAAAAAGAACAGTTCAACCAACTAAGAACTAACTATAGAATGGCAACAGAGACAAATAATAAAAAAAGAAAAATGAATATAGTTAGAGTAGCCAAAAAGCTAACAAGAGATTAAAAAAATAATTGTAATTTACTAATCATACGTAACATTATATATGTGCTTCTTGTTATTTCATGAAATAAGTCGATGTGGTAATATTGTTTATTATATCTACTGCAAGCTCTTACCATAAATCGATTTCTAGAGTAATTTGTTCTACAATTAGGCACAGCAAATAAAACTTTTGATCGGGTATAAAAGTTATAGTAAAAATTTGATATTGATATACTTAATTTAATTTACAATACATTTTTTTTGGTTTCACTACCAAAATACCCTCCTGAATTTTCAGAATAACTACCTACCATAACCTAAACAAGAGGCGCACAACCCAACCTTATGCATTTTGGTTATTAACTTTCACATACATTTGAATTTTTAATGTCAATAGCTTGCTACTGGCAGCAAGCTCATCATATATCATAACCCTCCTTTTTGCTTTGCCATAGTCGGTAAAAAGTATGTGAGATTAGAACAAACAGTACTAGAAACACAACACACATAATGGATGAGTTATCTGGTTTCCATAGTCAAGCTATGCTTAGTTTGGGATCAGGTGGCCATGTGTTAAGAATGTCCCAGGTGTTTTAACAAATTTCACTGTATTAACAGAGATTATTTTGAATAAAGCATATTACAATAAAATATTTTAGACTGTTAAATCCTATCCTATTAATCCTACTAATATTATAAATGTGAAAGTTTGGATGGATGGATGGATGTTTGTTACTCGATCATGCCAGAACAGCTAAACAGATCTGGATGAAATTTGGCACAGCAATAGATTATAGTCTGGAATAGCACATGCCCTACTTTTTATCATTAGGAAAACAAGACCCCTCAGGAACGCTGGTGAAACCGAGGGGCGGAATCTTGTATTTTTATATTGATAAATTAATTAATTTGACCTCTAGGCACAAGGGTTTGTCATGCAGCTGAATTGTGAACCTGAAGAGCTGAAGGAGAGGTTCCTTAATTGCATGAAACAGCTGGATGAGTACATGTACCTCATCACTGACTTTAACCTTGCTCTTGGGAAGATTGGTAAGTTTAACTTGATATTTTTTGATGCCATGAATCTGGATGTAACTAGTAGCATATGCTTTTCCACAACCTCACAATTATTGTCAATATATATATATATATTTTTTTTTTACTTTGTATAGGCTTGTGTTTGACCACAATCTCACTATGGTAAGTGAAGATGTAGCCTAAGGTGGTAAGCACACAAAGCCTAGAAGGATAATGATGTGGCAAAAGCACACCACCTATACATTTTGTAATTATCTATATATGTATGTATTTACAAAAGAAAAGTAGTATATCAGTTGCCTGGCTTCCATAGTACAAGCTCTGCTTAGTTTGGGGTCAGATGGCTTTGTGTGAGGAATAATGTCCCAGAATATTTATTTATTTATTTACTAGAATAGATTTTTATAGTAATAAAAATCTACTAAACTTAATTACTTCCTTCCTACATCACCCACGCATTTTTGGGAAAAAAAATTAAGACATGCGAGAATATAAGACATTCTTTGTTGTATGTAGGTATAGATTTAAGTGTAAAAGTCATATTTTTCTATGTTCTGGGTTTTTTGTATATTTCAATTGACTCCCCTTGACAGCTGACGTCTCTCCTCTCGTCTCTCTGCTCTCTCGCTTCTTCGCTTTGTTGGAAATAAACTGCCAGCTTCGCAGCACATCTCTCGTCTCCTCTCCTCTCTGCTGAAAATAATGTGTTTTACCTAATTTTTTTTTTCATTTTTTAGAAGACACAGGCAGTACAGAAAACACACCAGTACATGATACTCAAATCATGGTGCCCCTACCGGCAGCCCCGCACCGTCAACCTAATTTAATAGACACTTTGAGTGAACCAACACCGTCTACATCCACTGCTTGTTTCAACCACTGCCCGCCCGCTAAGCCCAAGCGTACCAAGGTGCCAAAGGAAGACCAGTTGCTGATAGTCTTTTCAAGTGCTTCATCCTCCTCTGAGAGTGTTCCGCAGGTGAAAGCTGGCAATGTTACCAAGGAGGTTAAATGTGAAGTGGTTGCAGAGCAGGCTATAAAGCTAGAAGGTATGTAACGGTTTTTTTTTGTAGTTTTCATTATTGTGACTCAGGCTACAGCTGAAGCTTTAAATAAGCAGTAGGCTATTTTATATTCAACTAGCTTCCGCCGCGTTCCCAAGGATATGTTTTTTCGGGATAAAAAGCCTATAGAGATTACCCCCTACAACCTCACAAACTCACAAACTTTACCTCTTTATAATATAAGTATAGATAATGGTTTACTTTGAAGTACAGTATAGTCCGGGTATACTGCTGGAAGTAATGGCAATGATAGCTCAGTGATAGTCACGTCGAATACTGTGACGAAGGTTGTGGTTTCAAATCGTACTATGAGCTTGAGCTTTCGATGAAGGAATATATCGTGAAGAAATCATAACATGGTAGTAGGGATTTTTGTAGTACATGCCTGGATGTCTACCACCCTCAAGTTGAATATTTGTTCTCAAGCATCTACTGGTGTGTTCCGGCAGCTGCAGAGCGAGTTCATTCGTTCATTTACCACATAGAGACTGTGGTCAAACACAGGCCTATACATATTTAAAATAAAAGTAATATTTCAATCCTTTGCCACACTATAGGAAGATTGAGGTTTGTACACCTTTCTAAACATAATAGTTACGACTCAAGTTTTCTAGTTTTGTAATGTATTTTGATATCACAATAAATTATATGTTGCAAGCCTCGATAAATGGGCTATCCAACACTGAAATAATTTTTCAAATCAAACCAGTAGTTCCTGAGATTAGCGCGTTCAAACAAACAAACAAACTCTTCAGCTTTATAATATTAGTATAGAAGTATGGATATAAATGTCTGTAATATATACAACAGAGCCCTGTAACCTGCCCGCACAGACTGTCCTGGATACGGACCATGCATATCCAGCCACTATTATGCACATAGACGGTATATACTTTTGGGTGATCACTGACAATAGTCAGGATGTTATCAGGTATGTTAGTTTTGCTATCATCTGTGAAATCTAGTAACTGTATTGTCGTGAAAATATATGGGAGAAGCCTATTATCAGCAGTGGACATCCCAGATTGAATATCTTCTTATTATGCATAATACTTGATAGTGTTTGTCATGACTTATTATTTGTGGCTCGCTTCACGCCGCCATTCTTCCTTAAATGCTGCCTTTCTGGTGCAGTTGTTAATAGGACCGCCCATTGCAGCCTTAATTTGGTGGTGATTTACCATGCAGTCTGGTTGAATATTATGATGACTAAAGATTATTTTCAATATAGAGATGTCTGGAAGTAGATGCAAGTGCACCGTGTACTTACATTATTGCTTATCCGAAACCCAGTGTTATAATCACTCTGAAGTTTTTATAAATCTTTTAAACCATGTAATAAGGAGAATTGAGATTCTTGCTGGTGCTTCTCAGCAGCCCCAGATTTCTGCCTAGGCCTAAAAGTTGGGCCTTGTAGGCCTAGAGGCCCAGCCAGCCTAGGGCCCTATCCATCTATAAAAGTTTAAAAAAAAATGTACTAGCGCATTTTATTTGCTAAATTTCCAACATGGCTTTGGGATGGCCGGGATGGGGGCCCAGGTCAAGTGCCTAGGGGCCCTGGGTCTCTAAATCCAGGCCTGATTCTCAGTTAAAGGTTGACTTTGAACCGGTGGTATCTTCGGTAGCTTCGACCTTCATAAATATAAAATAAATATTAACTTAATTTTTTTTTTTAATATATATAGTGTTGGGTTTTTTTAAACACAATTTATGTTGATAATATTTTTCAGTGTGATGTCAGAGATGACGGAATACTACACTATTAACCACATAGACATGGGCCTTGAAGATGTGAAGGCCCTGACTTGCTGCGCATTCTTTGATGCCGACAGTGAATGTTACTATAGAGGACTGTTCCTTAAATTACTTGAGGTATGTCTACATTCAGTGTAAAATAATACTCTTACTTAATTACTGTTTAAATGTTTATAATCATCAGAATATTATGTAAAATGACAAATATGTGACAGAGGTCGTGGATTTGAATTTTGCAAACACTTTGGGCTACCGTTGAAGGGAAACGTGATTAAAACAAAGTAGGTAGGGTACTTTGTAGTACCCGCCTGATTTTTACCAAGCTAAGCTGAAAATTTGTCGCAAAGCAATTACCTAACTTCTAGGCATACCCAGCCGCCCGTATCCCTAGCGGGGACTGGTAGTTTTGCGACCAAAAAAATGACGAGATGGTTTTAGTGAGTAAGAATCTGACATAACCTGTTCACATCCCAATTGTGACCAGGTATTTTTTGAAGATTTCCACCTCGACACCCTTCTAGGCATTGTGTGCTTAACGTTTATTTACTTAATAGCTTCCGCGCCGCGGTTTCACCCGAGGTCCAGACTACTCCGATCCTCCTGCTCCGATCGCCACCAAACCTTACAGGATTACCCGCGGGTCTAATATAAAGATTGTATGAAAATTTCATCGCGATCGGTTCAGCGGTTTAGAAGTCTATAAGGAACATACATACATACTTTCTCTTTTATATATATAGATAGATTACAATCTATACCTACGTGAGACATGACTTTAAGTTTGATTCTCGATAATTATCTTAATTTTTTCACACCGAAATTTTTCATTTCAATTGAGAGGAATGTTTATTTTTTACTAGCTTCCGCCCCGTGGTTTCACCCGCGTTCCTGCGGGATAAAAAGTAACCTGTGTGCTATTTCAGACTATAATCTATCTTTGTGTCAAATTTCATCCAGAAGATTCATTCAACCATTCTGGCGTGATTGAGTAACAAACATCCACCCATCCATCAAAACTTTCACATTTATAAAATTACTAGCTGTCCCCCGCGGTTTCACCCGAAAAAATAGCCTACGACCGATTCTCAGACCTACCAAATATACACACAAAATTTCATAAGAATCGGTGAAGCCGTTTCGGAGGAGTTTGCAGACAAACACTGTGACACGAGAAATTTATATATTAGATATAGTAGGAGAGTAGGATTAGTATGATGAAGACTTTATCTACATGTCCATGGCACCAGGAGGATATGAACCTAGCGGAGGTGTTCGCGGTGGACACGGGTGAGATCCGCACGGCGCCCGTCGAGTGCATGCAGCCGCTCATCGAACGGTTCTGCGAGCGGCCGCCGTTCGCACGATGCTGCCATCTAGCGGGGGTAAGCAACATTACATTATCTCATATTCACATTCAAAATATACCGTAGATACCGAGTCGAGCACTATATATCTCACCGGAGAATAACAAAAACCGCAAATTTATAAATTTTCTAGGAACTTTCGTATGATTCTAAACGAGAGATTAATTGTATTATTTTACGCCCACATTTTCGCAAATTTATCAATTTGCGACGTGTCGTGGTAAATTTATAAATTAACGGATAAAGGTTAGGTTAGGTATGTTTATAAATTTCCTAGAAAATTCATTAACTCGCGGGGGAACACGTGACTTATTCAACCAATCAGGGCGCACATGGCGTTTGGTTATTGCTTACCTCTTATTTTACGTGATAGTTCGGTAAGTTTATCAATTTGAGAAAATGTGGGCGTAAAATAATACAATTTATCTATCGTTTACAATTCTACGAAGGTTTATAAATTTCCTCGAAAAATTATAAATTTGCAGTTCTTATTATTTGCCGGGAACATATACATTGGAGGGTCAGATTAATTTAAAGAGATAATTGATATTTACACTATAACTGTTTTTAATAAAATTGGTATTAGACAAGTCAAAAATATGTATTGGTAAAACAAATACTTACTGAACTTGTTCCAAAAAAGTTTTATACATACTTGTTTTGCAGTATTTAGTTTACACACCAACCATTTTACAAATCTTATCCGAATTTTATTGAAAACAAATATGCAACTTGATTCTAAAATGATTTATATTTGTTTTTTTTACACATGTTTTTAACAAATTTTATACAAGTATTTTTAAAAACAATATACAACTTGTATCCTACTTCCATCCTACCATCTTATGCACAACAGAAGAACAACTGAAAGTCAAACAAAGAGAAGCTTATAAAAAATGTAATAATAACTATTTGTTTTTAGGTGGACCTGTCCACATACAATAACAAAAAATTGATGGAGAGACAGGAGGAGTTCCTGAGGCAGTACGTAGGCTCCTTGTGCACCATTGAAGTCGACGACAAGTAAGTATTTCTTGTAAAAAATGTCACGTACAAGTCGTTTGCATGCAAGCTACGGTAACTTTGTTTGCAACCTTAGAGTATGCTAATTTCACGTTACAAAATATTGCAATGTTTATTTTGTTCCAGCACTTCGGAATCGCTGGGCGTATATGTAATACTACCTTCAGAGGAGATCCTCAATGATATCTTCGTTCAACAAGGATTGGGGCTTGCAAGTAAGTCATATATTTTTAAAAATCTTTCTGAAAATCAAGGAAATGAAGGAGAGAACGGTGGAGAAGATGGCCAGGAAAATGGTGCTAAAACTCTGATACGTGAAGACGACGAAAAACTATTCGTGAAAGTTTCCAGCTCAGGTCATTCAGAAACACAAATTAATGGAAATGGGGCGAACGATGTTCAAGAAAATGCCAGTGTCGAAACTCATGTATATGACGATGACAAAAACCTAACTGTGGAAGGTTCGAGCTCACATATTTCTGAACTAAATGAAAATGTGGAAAATGGTGGAGGTGATATTCAAGAAAATGTCAAAACGACAGTGTATGACGACACAAAACTATTTGTAGGAGGTGTGACCGCTGACACCACAGAGCAGCATTTACGTGATTACTTTAGTGTATACGGTGAGATCACAAACGTCTATTTTAAAACGAGGAAAGTACTGCGGTTTGCTTTCGTTACCTTCAAATCACCAGACTCCGTCGATAAAGTGATAGCTGTCGGCGTACACGTCGTCAATAACAAAAAAGTTAACTCGCAGAGAGCAAAAGCGAGACCCCTAATGGTATTCGTTGGTGGGCTCAGAAGTGAAATCTCACAAGATGAAATCAAAGAATACTTCAGTAATTTTGGAACCGTTATCGCCGTCGATAAACCTGTAGATAAATTTAACATTCCACGGAAAGGTTTCTGTTTTATCACATTTAAATACGAGAATGATGTAAATAAACTGCTTAAGACTCCTAAACTAACGATTGCTGGTAAAGAGATAGAAGTGAAGCCGATGATTTCGACGCCGGGACCGTCAAGTGTCGTTGACAGGGCTACTAGCGCCTACAGCTTCAACCAGGGTGGCTATAATTTCGGCCAGGGTGGCTACTTCTATGGCCAGAACGGCTATGGCTACGGCCAGGGCGGCTACGGCTACCAACAGGGTATCCTTGGCTACGGTTATAATTATCCCGTATATCCTATGTAACGATCTTTATCAGAAACCTATGTAGCTGTGTGACAGCATAAGGTTCTCAAGTGCCTTACCAGGGGTTAATTTGAATAAATGATTTTTTTATTTTGATAAGTTTATTATATGACTAGAACTGTAATTAGCAAAGAAGTCGTTTAAATAGTCAGTCGTCGCACGCAGATGCATACTTAACTTGAGGAATAATGCCAATTCAAGTGATTGTTTTTGAAGGCCCCAGTTTTTATTTTCTTTTTCAATAAAAATATTAATTTCCTATGATTTTTCATTGTTTTATTTCATGCCTTAGGTTCCATTTTTTATTATATCATTTATCTTCCTCATCTTATCCTTATGGTTGGCCTTATATCAAATGAAAAATAGGTTTATATACTAGCTTTCCCGCGGTGCTACCCGCGTTCTATAGATCTAAACCGGTGTATGCCGGAGAAAATGTCCAAGTTAATCGTCCAGATGAAACTGTCTAAAACTTATAAATAAACTGCTCTAACCTTTATAATATGATTAATGATTTTAAAGGATATGATCCAATGAGATTATCTGGCAGATATCTAAGTAAGCTGAAGTGTCATTAGGCTGGTAATGTTTGTCGCAAAACTGACCAACCGTTAGGGTTCTATAATCGATAGTAGTTTTTGACGAGCCGGTTGGCGTGGTTGGTAAGATACCCTATCTATCACGCCGCAGGTCGTGGGTTCGATTCCCACTCAGGACAAACATTTGTGTGCATGAACATGTCTATTTGTCCTGTGTCTGGGTGTAATTATCTATATATGTATGTATTTACAAAAGAAAAGTAGTATATGTAGTATATCAGTTATCTGGCTTCCATAGTACAAGCTCTGCTTAGTTTGGGGTCAGATGGCCGTGTGTGAGGAATGTCCCAGAATATTTATTTATTTATTTCCTCCGCCGTTTCACCCGTGGTCCCCTAATTTATACCCTTATATTTGATTAGAATTTTTGAAAAATTATTTCCTTAGTCACCTACGATATACACAAGTATAAGGAACCAGTTTCAAAATTTAAAGTTTGTAAACCCTGTGGTTTTTAGCTGTGCGTTGATATGTCAGTCAGTTAGTTTCTCCTTATATGTTAGATATAGGTACAGATGACCTGAAAACAGTAGCGAGAAGTACTAGAAAGTGAGGACAGTTTCGTGATACCTATTAGAAATGTTACCTATTTGTCCAGCAGTGGACGCATACATCTGGCTGGAAAGACATTTTCAGAAGAAAAAAGTTGAGGACATAGGTGACAGAACATTTAAGTTAAGTGGCAATAGGCAGTCCACACTCACAGCCGATAACCGATGAGGAAGGAAGGCTCGAGTGGTGTCTACATAAAAGAAGCGTAAAACTAGAATTAACTGTGGTTCTACCGCATTAGGAAATGGTATTGCTCCTAATATCGCAAAGCACCAGGCTTGGCCCATAAATATCATAGAATTAAAATAATATGAAAGGAAATTTACAGTTTCATTACCGTTTCCTAATAGAATGGAGCCCTAGTTAGACCCACTGTATAGAAGCAGCTCAGGACTGTTCCATGAGGAAATTTTAAAGGCATAATACAGAATGGATACTTTTAGAGCATCTTTTCGAAACCATAGCTAGGTTCGTTGTTAAGAATGGATTTTGGAGTTCGCTATACTGAACAATTTTTATAATTGAAAAATAAATTAAGCAATTTGATCGAGCAAATTGAACTTATGCAAGAAGTTTTTTCGCGATTTCATAGTTCCCATAGTACAAATTGTTCAGCATCGCGAACTCGACATAGATAACGAGCCACCGTATTATCTAAGCCCATTGTCACATAACTCAACCTAAATTGGCGTTGCCAACTGCGATGCGACTGGTACTCTCACATGGCGCAACTCAAGCTATATCAAAATTAATATTATTTTTTTGCTCCGACGACATGACACGATAACTCTTTTATGAAAAATTGCGTTGGCAACAACCGAGCGACCTGTGCACTGCCAGTCGCGCGTTACTAGTCGTGCGTCGAGAATGCCATTGCGAACTGCCATAGAAATGTATCTATCAAAATTGCTTTGACTGAACTGTAGATAATACAACAACCTAAAGTCTACCTTGGCTTTGTTTACATTAAGATCAAATGACAATAACGCAACGTAAGTTTAAATGAAGGTTAAGTCTTTTAGTGTATGGCATATAATCCACTGGTAATTCAAATTTCTAATTGCAATATGTGTAGAGTCGTTTATACAACAGTGTAAACCTAACAATGTATCGTTTAGAATCGCATATATAATCGATTGATCTATTTAAACTATTATTATGCGACATAAAAAAAAATGGTGCAACTTATCGCTAAGTTAATGCCTGATTTAAATAATTATTGTTGAATTTTATTGACACAGACTGTTTTAACAAAAAATATAACTTTTAGATTGTATAAGCTTTATTATAAAGTATAAATAGCGTTGTATAATAAAGAATATTTGTACACAATTTCAGTAGACAACGCCTCTGCTGTAAAGAATAAAACAAAGAATGAACCTAAGATTGGTGTTGATAATACGGAGTTGGATAATTTGGACGTCACGGAGTGCCCCGAGTATGAAGACCCCGTACTTGCTGTTACGGTAATAGTTTTCATTAATTATACTTATATATTTGATAGATTTTTAACAATTCCTACTACTAATATTATAAATGTGTGTGTTTGTTGGTATATAATATCCTTTCACGTGATTTTTTGCATAGAGATAGTTTATGGAGTGGAAAGTGATATAGACTACTTTTCATCCCGGGAACGCGAATGAAACCGCGGGGCAGGAGCTGGTGAAAAGGATAAAATAAAAACACGCAATTATGGTTTTTTTTTGTTTCTTGTTTAACTAACATTCCGAAATAGAATAGAAGAACATTAAAAATTTGCTAAATCCTACAAAAAGCTTGAGTTTCGGAAAGCAAAACATCTTGAGGAAAGCATAACACGGTGGAAGGGAACTTTTTATACCCACCAGACCACTCGAATTGAAAATCTATCGCGAATTTACCGTAATTAAGGAACTGCATTTGACCCATTTCCACTAACTACCACTTACCACAATGGCAGTGGTCAAACGTAAGCCTATAAGTTAAAAAAAATCCACAGGGCTACCACAATCGTGACGAAATGGACATCTGCAAATTCTACAAAGGTGGACCAGAGAAGTCTTGCTTCAAAGGTCCCAGGTGTGTCAAGCGACACGTTATGAAACACCCTGGTAAGTAGTGGGTTAAACGTTACATTAAGAGGCAACTGTTGTAAATGTATTAAAAAATAGAAAGAAAATGATACAGTTAATTGATTTATTGATAAAAATACGTGTTTTTTTTCCTTACTAAAAAAAACTACTGAATTGTGGTTAAATTAAAATGGGACAAAAAGACCTTCATATTCATTCAAAGAAAAATTAAATTAAATTATAAAAAGTTAATTTGTCCCATAAACATTCGATAGGTTATAAATATCAAAAAAATGATCTATTTATATCGATATAAAAATAGATTCATGAATTCTTTCAAATTCATTTATATTTTTTTACTTTTTAAATTGAGATATCTGGTAATTGTGCATATTGTTTGTTTGTTAGACGGTTGGACCTTAGACCGGGTGGAAGTGGTCGGCAAGTTGCACCGGCTGCCGCTGCCGGCGCCGCGCTCCTGGCACAAGGTGCTCGTCACCGCCGTCGGACACTACGACCGTATCTACGTGCAGATACAGAAAGATAATGAGAAAGGTACTTACAGATAAAATTGACACTACTATGGTGCCGTTTTAAAAGGCCCCATTTGACAGTCCATGTCTATCCATGTGTTAAAAAGAGACAAACATAGTGCGGCAAGGCGAGACAACCTTTTGTCGAAAGTGACCCATTAAGATAGTGTAGTTTCATTAACAATAAAACATGTCTCTTATTTTTGTGTTTGTTCACTCTTGTCGCTAAATCTATACACATAATAAATCTGTGGAAGTAGTGTGTCTTTATATATTTTTTTGTTAAAAAAATGAATTGTAATAATGTAGAGTTTTTTTTTATTTTCTTGTCTGAGTGTCTGTTTGAACACGGTGTTCATCGAAACCAATGAATGGATGTTCAGGTCTTACGCGCTCACAATCAACCAGCCAATCAATCTATTAACAAATCGACTTCAGCTTTAATTCCCAGTGTATTACACAATCGCCCTACACCAGTAGTTGCCATTCAAATGTCTCATATTAATAATGTATTCATAACAAATAAACATTATAGAGGAAATTCCGGACTTTGGCGTGATCCTGCCGCCAACCACACTGGAGTCACTAACGCGGGACATGAACAGCCCGGCGACGAAACTCGCGTACAAACCATTAACGGTAACTAGATTTTTAATGTTTTTATATAAATAGAGTAAAAACAGAAGAGAAAATGGTACCAAACTATTTTGTCTTTACCTATTTAATTTTATACATATATAGACTAGCTGTTCCCCGCGGTGTCACCCGCATTCCCGGGATAAAAAATAGCCTATAACCTTTCTCAAGAATTGAGCTATCATTTTTCAAATCGACTGATAGTTCCAGATATTATATTAGTATACATACATATTTAATTTTACATTCATGTTGTGTTAGCCTTTAGTTGTATTTACACTATGATAGTTATTACTTTATTCAAGTTTAGTTTCTAAGATGCTGTGTAATATACGTTGGCAAACCTAATAAATAAATAAATAAAATAAAATAAAATGTTTTCCCAGATATACCGTAATTTGAAAATTCGTGCTACCGTTGATGAGTTCGTAACGAAAGCAACCTTCCGAACTTTGCGATACTATTCATTCATAAGTGCTTGTCTAGAATTTTTTTACTCAAATGGATACCCATCCAAAAAGAACCATATTTATATTTCAATGTATACTTTCAGATAACCCCGGCGCCGGGCGAGTATGTCGCCGCACTGTATCCCCTAGACAATAACTGGTATCGAGCTTGCGTTTTGTCTGTTACACGCGCCGACCAAAACGTTGAGGTAAGAATGTAGTAAAAAAATATTTGCCGTAGTGAAAAGTCGGATTTTTTATTTATTTAGTTCGCCCTTTCTAAGTGAGTTCAAAATTATTATTATAAATTAATTCACTAAATAGAAACTCCGTACATTCACCACAAATACACAAATATAGCGAGACCAAAAGACGTATCCTCTTGTCAAAACGAACCTATTGAAATGTGACGACTTTAGTAAACTTCAAAGAAATGGTAATTTCTCACCGCTTGGGGCACCAGAAAATACAAATGTTGCTTTTTTTAATGCGGTGCTAGAGTGTAAAATAATAATTTTTCTTTTTAGATAATGTACGTAGATTACGGCACAGTCCTCTGGGTGAGAGAAGATCAAATCCGCGAGTTGGACACCCGCTTCGTGTCCCTCCCGGTGCAAGCCATACTGTGCGTCATAGCGGGCGTGACGGCCAAGACGCAGTGCTCCCAGCAGTGGGCCACCGCCAAGAAACGGCTGGCCAGCCTCGTCCAAGACAAGATACTCGATGCACACGTCATGTATGTATACTATCTTTGTATGTTACTGAAATTAATTTGGTTTGTTATTATTATATGGAACATCACTTCACTCTTCACAGTTTTTACTCATTCGCCGTTAAAGGGCGACTCCGTTCGTTCCTTTTCGAAATTTAAATACACAGGTTCGGTATTGGGAGAGGAAAGAAAATAAAGGGAAGTTATGATTCTCTTTAAGCTTATTCAGAGTCCAAAATAAATGTTACTTACTTTCTTTTTTAGGGTTCCGTACCCAAAGGGTAAAAACGGGACCCTATTACTAAGACTTCGCTGTCTGTCCGTATGTCTGTCACCAGGCTGTATCTCAAGAACTGCGAGAGCTAGACAGTTGAAATTTTCACAAATTATGTCTGTTGCTGCTATAACTACAAATACTAAAAATAAAATAAATATTTAAGGGGGGCTCCCATAAACAAACGCGATTTTTTTGCCGGTTTTATAGATAATGGTACGGAACCCTTCGTGCGCGAGTCCGACTCGCACTGGGCCGGTTTTATTTAAATCACACGATTCTTTACCTTTAACCTTTTTTGTTTTCTTTTAACTTTTTTTGTAACAAAACGCCGACCGTCTATATGAAATATGTTACCCTGCCTGCCTCGCCGAAGCAGTAGTTCCGATTCTCACCTTTGGACGAATAACCCGAAAACATGTAAATTAACACGACCTAATTATTCCACAGCGCTCGAGAATACGACGAGCTGGTGGTAGAACTGTATGACGACGACTACAGCATCGCGGAACACTTCGCTGCCTTAGGCGAAGTACAACTCAAAGAATACTCCATTGTTGACGACACTCATGTCACACAGAAAATTGTTGTGCCGTAGATTTAGTTATGTAAGTATATGTTGGTTTATTAGATTTGTTCAAGCTTGGCCAGATAAATATGATATTCAGTATTAGGGCGCCACTTGATTTCAATGACAGCTCGTAATTTTAGTTCCTTGTTTCACCGCAATATCGCTAGCTTATTCTCTTTGAGGTTTCTTGTTTGAACGAATATATAATCGAATCTGTTTGATTTTAAGTACGCTATTATCCCAATGTAATCGTGAGATGTGATTTGTTAATATTTTATAATTAAATAGAATAAATTATAAAATAGGTTTAACACACTTCACACTGACAGGTTAAATATATTCAAGTGTATCTGAAACAGCTCACCATGATATGTATAGTAAATTAATACCTACCTCAGTGCGGAACTCGCATAGCGACTACCGTCCAATCTTTTATCTGAGGATTTTATTTGGTTCACTATATTATATAATAAATAGTTATATGCTCGTTTTCAAATTAAAAGTGAAAAGTATGAATGATGCTTTTTTTTTTTTACTTTGTATAGGCTTGTGTTTGACAACAATCTCATGGTAGGTGATGATGTGGCCGAAGGTGGTAAGCACACAAAGCCTAGAAGGATCTGGCTCTCAAGTGCAGCTGCCGGAACACACCAATAGGTGTTTGGCGACAGATTTTCAACTTGAGGGTGGTAGCCAGCCAGGCGGGTACTACAAAGTACTTATGTAGGTAATTTTTCTGTAACTAAATCAACTAAACACACAATGTCCATACACATGTATATTAAAAGATTAATGCGACTAAATTAATGTTGATTTTTATACACATAATGGTATTTCGTTGGGTATTTGTGCTTTTATAGTTTCGAGTATCGACATTGAATATCGTCTTTATTTGAATAAGCAATAGTTATATTTTTGAGTACATTATGTTGATAACATTAGTCTGTACGCAATCGGTGCCTAAAATAATGTGATAATAATAGACGTACTATTTGTACATTAATTGTATTTATTGCTAGTGCTAGGCATAAACAGCTAAAATGATGTCGTCAATTTCTTAAAAAATAAAATAAATACCGCAATTTTATGTATCGATTACAAACATCTGATTGGTTCAAAACTGCATTGTCAAGTCCCATAATAGTTTTTCTCTTACAGTATTTAATTAATTATGAAATAATTGATCTTTCATTTTATAGGATATATTTTTCTATCTATATATTCTGCTATTCATGACAAGTGACTGGTGATTTCTATACTGAGTAGTAGGGGTTATAACGAAAGCTGTTGAATTTATAATTTACTTTTAGATGTATGTTGTTAAAAGTGTAAAGATTCAGCACAATGTTTGTTAACTATTCACTGATGCAATCTAGACTGATTTAGAATAAAACTTTTTTAAATGTCCTTTTTTATTTTAGTAGGTTTAAGAAAATTCCAATAATGTGAATACATTTTTTTATTTCAAACGCATTTTTATACATTGTAAAGAACTAAATTTATTTAAACCCTCTTCTGTTAAGGCACTTCCTTTATTCAAAGATTGTTTTAAACATACTGAATTATGATCTGTAGACAGCTCCTTAGTGCCCTAACCGGATCAAACTTAGATTATTCAGGCAACAAAATTTGTAGGTACATTTTACAACTAATAGCTAGTTAAAACGACAATCTCAAAAAATCTAAAATTATAACAGAAAACTAATTTCGACAAAAACAATATAATAAAAACATGTCATTTTGAGTATCTTCCGTTCATTACATAATATTTATGGTAATAGAAATCACTTACAATAAAATAAAGAAATAATAACACAAACCCATTTACAAAGACAATTAAAAATATACAATAAGTTAATAAATTTATTGACTAATATGACTTGCCTTACACATAACTAAGTGACTATAAACATTGAACACCCCGGCGAATGATAACTGTTATAAAGTTACTTCATGCATAAATGTGACCCTATTTACTAGTACATATTCATATTCTATTTGCTAATTATTAAACTATAGTGACTAGAACCAACCACTAGCCCCAAGCTACATACAGCAAGCTGGCATTATCTATTTGGCAATTGTAAAGATATTACACCTAGCAGTAAAGAGTGTTTACATAAAATTTAATTATCTGAAACAAATAGTTTCGGCAATTCTGACTCTAATCTTATAACTCTTACAATTGAGGTAAGCCTCCAGTTGCCATAGGGGTTGGAGTTCTTTGGTGAATATGACTCGGGCGCAACAAACGTGCTATAGTATGAAATTAATTCATGAGATTGATCACCATCCAAATCTGCTATCTTTAGTGACTGCTCCTGGTACTCTAAGTCAGGCTGGCAAATTGGCAAAGGTGCATGCATATCTATGGGTCCACGCACACATATCTGAATGATATCCGTTTGACTCACATTCACATTATGTGTCTGGAGTTTGTCAAATGATACTAAAACTATTCTCTCTGAAATGTCATGTGCTGTAAAATTAGTATACTTTATAAATGATGATATAGATGCAACATTTATTGATGGCCGATAATAAAATATGTCATAAGTATTCTTTGGACTTTGATTTTGTACATTGTACCTGACTTCATCAATTTTTAGTGCACCCTTTGCAAGGTGTGCACTATTCCACTGTCATAATTTTAATACAAAGCCTCGTATAGAGTTAGCAAAAGCAAAAGAGCTTGGCATCATCGCATAAACATGATTGGCTGCATATTCCCAACTAATATTAGTTGTGCCATTTCTCTCTAACATCAGCTTTAAATTAACTCTACAAGACTCAGGACATTCTCCTGAATTCTCTACAATGAGTTTTCCTGGACCATTAGTGAACAATTCTCGTGTATTCCCAATTTTCTTTTTTAGACTCAGATTAATCCTTTTTGTGACCTTCGGATCTGGTGGTGAATGATTAGTAGACTGATCTAACTTTAATAGTTTTCTAGCCAGTAAAGGATAGGATATCTGTCTAACAGCCTCTGTAGTGCCATTTTTACAAATGTATGATATTGTATCAATATCTGGAAGCAACTTGACGGAAAGACAGTCTTGCACAATCATGGGCTCACCTATGATATTTCCTGTCCTACCTGAGATTATTAATAATGAATTGTGGTTTGTATTCGGATAGACTGTAGCCACAGTGAGAAGATCATTTACCTTATCTTGATCCATGTCTTTCATCACTATAGGGAAATCAATTGCAGCTATATTATTGAATACTTCTCCTTGCATGTACCAATGATATGTACCATACAAGGGATTTAGTGCTGCAAGCAAACCTTCTGAGCCTGATACTATGCAGTCTTCTTGTTTATCATTATTCACATCAATTAGATGGCAGTTTATTTCTGTTGGTATTCTTTTCTCTCTAGTGTACCATCCTACTTTTCCAGAGTTTCCAACAATGAGTAGTACACCATTTACATTATCATTATTGGTGATCTCTTCCTGCCTCATATGATTTCCACGATAGATGAATATAAGGTTCTTTGTGTTTGGCAGAGCTCCTTCGACAACTTGGACGGCGCCGGACAGTTCAATATCATCATAGGGTAGCTCCCAGCTAGTGGTTTTGTCTTGCCACTCGTTATTTACGCAACTACCGACGTCAGAGCACGGTATGGCCCACAGAAATATCACTACAGTAAATATGCATATAAGTATTGAAGCGATGAAGGCGCAACGGCGCGGAAAAGACATTTTATTAGATATATCTGACTGTAAAAAGCTTACGTTATCCATTGTGCTTTCGACTGTATTTACGTTAGTGTTGAAGTCATCCATGTCGCTTATACTGTAGTTCTTTGATGACTGCAAGCCACTGTTGAAATCCAAGTTGTTACAGCTATCTGTTGCTTTGATATGAAGTGCATTTTCTAACTTGTGGTCGTCTTCGGACTCTGAATCGGAGAGTATTTGTTTCAGAGGAGCGTAATTACCGCCGTTCCCATTCGCTGACATGGCGTAGCTTTCAATTTAAATACTGTATGTACATCGTGTGAAACAAGTTCTTCTTTTCAAGAAAGCAATCTATTTATATTATTTTCAACATGACATGCTTATATATCAATGGCAAATAAAATCAATAACAAAAGACTGACTGACTGACTGACCATAGAGATCAGTGCTGCCACCTTGCCCAAAGAAAAGTTGCTAAACACACGGTAGAAAGTTGCTAGTTTTGAAAAAAAATACTCTGTTATAAGTTGCCAAAAGTGGCTAAAGAAAAAGAAGGCAATATGGCATATAAGTCTTTCATTTTTACATGTCTACCAACCGCAGAAAACAAATGCGCGCCATTACACTTCGATACCGACGCTACGCAAGGCGTCCCCGCTCTTGCATACAAAACATTCGATACTTATAAAACAATAAATATTAATTAATACATAGTGAGTTTGGACTATTAAATTGAATCCCAAACAAGTAGTATTGAAAGTAGCTATAAAGTGTGGCTAAAAAATTTGGCCACAATTTTTTTTTTGTAGCTAACTACGTCGTAGATCTAGCTAAAAATTGGCTAAAGTGGCAACACTGCTAGAGATGGTATAAACGGCTTAAAATTGACAACACGCTTATACGTTGTACTTATTTTTGTAAGCTCGCTTTTAAAAGAGCGCTAAAACGCTTTTTTTTATATAAGTGCTGTTCTAGTCGTTGAAAAAAATCTTCTACGTCATTAAAACGCGGACGATTTATGTTGAAACAAGCGTACAATGTTGTGTTGTCGATGCGTTAACAAATACAATATAACAATCAATGAACCTTAGGCTATTACATTCATACTTAATAAGCCTTTAGAAGGTAGGTTTGGTAGAATCATTTGTAACGTTCATAAGTGCCTTATTAGGGCCTAAACTGAATAAATGATTTTTGAATTTGAATTTGAATTTATATAAATACATACTACAAGTTTATTATTAACAGTTATTGGTGATTAATGTGATTATTTTTGCCCGTGTGCCCCCTGTGCCCCTCCCAGAAAAATCCTGAATCGGCCCTTGACTATATACTTTATAATTAAACCTAAGTTATGTACAGTCACAACATTACTCACTGATTATTTATTACACATTGATTCTAGAATACTTTATTTACAAAATTCAGTAATGCAATGCAATGAAACATTACAACAAACAAAACATCGAACGAATGCACTCCGTCAAAGATCGCGCGCGAATATTAGTAATTTCGAACATCCACACTCGTTGACAGTAAAAAGTAGGTACACTAACTAAACTAACGTTGTTTGAAACTGTAATGTATTGAATGAAAGACGGACTATCGCATACTGATTTATTAATCATGGAACGCAAGTTACAAAAGAGGGTGAACTACAATATAGATTTTTCCAATTACCTCCTATTACGAATATATAACATTTTTCCCTCCCCACAAAACATTATTATAAAAACATTATAATACTATAAATACTTATTCTTTATAAAGCAAGTGCAACATAAAAAAAAAAAAAAAATTCTTATTTACTATACGTGATCTCAATTTCATTGTATGAGCTTGAGATTCAGTATGTGTGCGGTGTTGGCGCATATGTTTATTATCACCAGCAGAAACTGGCGCGGGTGGCAAAGTACTAAGCTGTGTGACACGCTCACTCCCACTTTTATTAAGTGCATCGTCTTTACTACCCTTGGTGAATTGCGACATGCCTTTTTTATTAGAACTTGGAGTTTTAATTAATGGTGAAGAGCCAACCTTGTTAACTGCCTCCTCTAAATTGTTATCATATTCTATCATGCGAGGCTCTGAAACATCAGCAACAGTAACACAAGATAATGAATGTCGCGATTTCCTGTCGCTTTTGTTCAATATTTGATCCACATGACATTTGTGTATACGATCATCATTCGTTTTGACTACATAAGATACTGGCCCTGTCCTTTCAAGCACAACTCCGTCTGTCCATTTGACATCTTTATTATTGAAGTTACGCACTAACACGGCATCTCCCGCAGCTACCTCAAGAAATACGCCCTCGCGACGCGTCTCTTGTGCACATTGCTTTTCACGAACTAATTCCTCAGTGTGAGGTCGCAAAAGATCAAGCCTTCCGCGTAATCGACGACCTAAAAGTGCAACTGCCGATTCTTTTTGAGTAGTGCAGTGCTCCGTATTTCTATATGTAAATAAAAAATTATTGATTGCTATATCATAATCTACTTTTTCAACAGTTGCCTTTTTTAAAACCTGTTTGACTAATCGTACAGCATTTTCAGTTATTGAATTGAAAAAAACACTAACTTTTATATAACCGAGAGGTCTGATTACATCACCGGTGTAGGAATTCAAAGGCTTCCGCCCCACGGTTTCACCCGCGTTCTCGAGGGATGTTATATTTTCCCCGGATAAAAAGTAGCCTACAGCCTTCCTCGATAAATGGGCTATCCAACACTAAAATATTTTTTCAATTAGAAACAATAATTCCTGAGATTAGCTCGTTCAACCTAACAAACAAACTCTTCAGCTTTAATAATATTAGGTATAAGTACCTATAGATTGGGATCCAACAGTCAGTACATACTATGTACTAATTATCCAGGTACTTATTCATATTACATAAAGATCTAAAATAAATTTAAAATTGAGCCAATAATTGTGAATCATTTTTCCAAGCAACTCTATCAATCTTACGAATGTTGCTTTTATTTCCCATACTTTTTACGCCAACCTTAGTGAACAAACGTGATAAGGTAAGGAAGGAAGCTAAAAAGAAAACAATATTTTAGGCAGAATGTATATTTTGTTTTTGTTATAAATTATTTGCAGTTCTTTCGATACTAGTCTACAAACATATACACAAGGTTTCTCTATTATGTCACACTTATTTACTTGGGGCTTTTCCCATACAAAATGGTATAAAAATATTAAATAACTTCGATTCAAAGTAAATAATTGGATACATTTTAGTACAGAGAATTAAATTTGCAAACCTATTTTCGAGGCTGAATTTCAGATAACGTGGCATTGCGAACGCCTAAACGCGTCTGAGGCACAGTACATTGTCTTTATTTTTGAGATTATTCATACTGTAATGCACTGCGAAGTGCTTAGAAGTCTTCCTTACTAAAATGGAATTGGAGTTTCATAATGCTTTATGTACTGTGTCCGAGATCCGCTCGTTAAACTCCACATGTAACTGCGACGTTTAAATTACAATATATTCTAATTGAGATTATTCAAGGTACATACTTTAACCTACATAAGTGCACGTCACTAGCCGACCCCCTACGGCTACCCCACTACAATAATATATACCAAACCATTATATGGTTACCAACCTTTCGCGACAGACTTCCACTTAGCTAACTACAATTACAGAAATAAATAGATAAAACAAAACCATGAACTATTTACATTTTTCAGCCTCAAAAATACTTCCAATTAATTAATATTCACTTTCGAATTCACAGTATGGTTGTTTTAAGTTTTGATGGCACTTTATTTATTACTATAATTTATAATTATATGTATCAAGGTTAGGTGCCCAAACAATTGAAATTATAGAATGTTAGGTATCTACAGACAAACCTGATAGGAACAAAGAAAGTATTATAATGTTAGCTTCAATTAATAATCCTAATACTTAACCGAGAAATAAATAAATAAAATATAACTCTATAAAATAGTGTGATGATTTCTTAAGACAATGGACAAGATTAGGCATTAGTGAACAATTCGCTAAAATAATAATATCAGCAGGAAATGTCTTAGAGTCGATTTGAACAATATATTAAAAACTATTCCAGTTTGTTTAGCACAATCAGATGGAATACATTATGTACATTGAAGAGGAAACACAGGCAATGTTACATAAACGAAAAATAGACGTTCAATCAGTCTTGCGTTATTTTTCAAAGTTCTTTATATACAGACAGACACATAATTGGATTAACAAAAATAATCTGCGTAAATATTTCACTAAATACCATAGTTGAGTCCCATATTCAATACTTACGAATAATACAGTAACCATTATTAAATTTAACTATTAATAAATTAACATTTTGTTAGTCGGTATATAAAGGAGCCGGCCCTTTCTAGCAACCTGTACTAGATACATTTTAATATAAGATGCGTATTCATTTGTACACATAAAAATAATTATATTATGATAATGCAAACACGAAGTCCACCGTAGGAAACGGACCGAAGTACACGTCGATCGTCCGTCCCGCACGTCGCCATTCATACTCAGAAGTCACGATTATTAATCATTTCCCTAATACGCTAATATCTTCACTAGGCATCGCTGAGACGCGACGATTGAACTAAATAAATAACTATTATACAGATCCGAACGTTAGATCGAGTACGGATATTCGCCGAGATAGTCTATGAGCGTGGAAGGGAGAGGTAGCAGCCTGTGTTTAGGGGCGCACCATAGTTTTGGCGTGAGGGGGTTGGAGTCGAGTGCCTTGTGGATGGCGAGGCGAGCCGCGTGGAGGAGCGATGGAGGGCTTTGCCTTAGAGGTGCCTTGAGGAGGACGGGGGAATGAGGACATCCTTCTCGGTCCACCCAAACTGTGCCAGCAGCCCCCCTCGTCCCCACGCGAGTATAATGTTGCACTAACTCCACCACACATCTGAATCTTGGCATATACCTTGCTATGGGCCTATCGCAGTCTAATCTGGAACAAATTATTAATATTATAAGCATAAATTTAATTGAATGGTTATTTATTGCATGAAATAAACCAGTGATAAGAAATTTAATGAGAAAATTAAATACTTTCTTATAATAGATTGCATTTACAATTAATGTAAATTGCACTCAATACTTGTAAATGTAAATAATTTTACGCTCAATAATACTAGTTACGTTATACGATACCATAAGTAATAGTGAGAAATAATTATGTAATGATAGTGGGCAGCTAATGCTATTCGCGGTACACATTGTGTTGGTCCTCGTAATTTATATTTATGAGTTGTGTAATGAGTTTACTAGAATTTTATCATAATGTTATATCATTAGAATGATTTTGATTCTACAAATGTAATTTATTTTTTATCGTATCTTTATAGTTTTAAATTTTAAAATCCTTGAGACTTTCTAATTCAATTTTTGGGAGAAAAATTTTACAATGCAATTTACCACATCAAAAAACCTCTACAGAATTTAAAAAATAACAGATAATGTATACATACCTAAAGAATCCCTGCTCATAATGCAGTCTCACAGAGGTGGCACCCCGCTCAGTTTGCACGGAAAGTGAGAATATGAAGTTCCTGTCTCCGGAGTCTCTTACTACAAAAGCTCCCACACCAGAATCCTTTAAGATTGTACGTGCACCCTGTAAGAGTTAAAATAAATGTTATTAGTTTAAATATAATCTTTTTCCAACCAATAGTAGAAAGGATCGTTATCATCAAACTTTTTTGAATTTTGACGAAAATAGAACTGGGCAAACTGACCTAAAGTTTACATAAAGCAGCATTAACTCATAATAAAATAATTTATAATAGCTTATATAAAATCTGATGAAATAATCTGTTGGTACTATTTAAAGTTTAAATTTGAAACTCTCAATAAAATAAATTATGGGAATACCACAAATGTTTCACGTAATTGCATGCTATGAGGAAAATATGCGCCAATAAATTATTAAACCACATAAATTCCTAATTGGTTATTTCTCAAGTGGGTAACTAGATTTATTAATACTAAAAAACATTTTTACGTAACTTATTATAGAATATGGGTTTTGCGTGAAGCTACTTTTTAAACACAGATTAAATAATGTAACAGGCAGTATCATATTATTACATCCTGTTATTTTATCCTTTTCTATAAAATAAATAAATATCTTTTGAAATTTTAATATATACTTAGTTGTAAATAAATATGCATACTTTGTAAATTGTAAAATATCAACATAATGTTTTATCACTTAGCTTTTATTTCGTATGAAACCGACAGATGGCGTTAGTAGTGTTGCCTTAAATAAAAATTAACTTAGGATAAATAACAATCTAGCAGACTAGTATTACATATTTTGTGATCGAACTCACATTGATTAGTGAATTTGTACTGTAATTTATTATATTTACAAACCTGCCAATCCAGATTCCCATAATACCACCCCGACAAACGCAGAGCTCTTAACGTATCAGCCAATCTTCTAAGCTCATCATTGTATGGTGTTGGTATAAGTGGTGATGACGGTGTTGCAAACAGTGGTGAATGTGGAAGATACGTTGGTTGAATCGTAAATGGTGGCGGTGTGTGTGGGGACGGTGCTGCATGGCACTTGCCCGAGCTGGGGGCCAGTGATACCCGGAGCTCGTGCCTGCAGTTGGGGCAGCATGCTACCCCAGTTGACCAATTGTTGAGTGGAACACCCACTTCCACACATGCATCTGTAAAGATAGAGAATGAGGTTTAAGTGTGATGTACTGATTTAGATCTATGGTGGCAAAGTATAAGACTATTTTGGTTGATTCAAACCTTTGTTTTTATAAGAAGTCCACAATTTATATTTCATTAACTTCTACTGGGTACTAGCAATAATTTTAAATTTATCATTAATAAAACTGTATATTCCAGGTTGTATCACAATGTATAATAAATATTAACATACTACATACAATAAAATCATGCATTTTTTCAATTTTAACTAGAACTGTAACAACCAAAGCAACATAAAAATCTTAATAAAACCACCTCTACTCATTATTGAACATACATATTTTTGATTACTCATGTCTTTTTTATGTGCCAAAAACATAATTATATGTACTTCTATAAGGAGAACTGGTTTATTGGTTCAGGGAATTACATAAATTGAACTGAGTTTCTGTTATTTCCAGGAATAACTAAGTTATGGCCTTTTCCAAGTAGGTTTTACTGTTGGGTACCTGTTCATAATTAATTTATGGTATAAAATGAGTTTGAATTAATTTCTTCATTGATTATATAAATATTAAACTTGGAATATTTATTAAAATTGAAAACTTCTAATTTTCTACACATATTTTCTTAATTTTTCTTCCCATAAGAACCTTTTACAAAGTATTAGAAATTTAAAAAAAACAAAAGATGAATGAAATTGGTAAAGTCATTGGCGTCAATGGCGTGACCAAGGGAAATAAGGATTCATTTATATATATACATATATATTTGTGGTGGCACGGCACTAATCGTTGCGCACATCTCTAAAAATGCATTGTCAATCCTTGACGTGTGAATATATTCTCCTGTATATTGTCTGTTGCTTATTTTCATTAATATAAATGTTATACTAATTCTACACCTTATTTATTATCTCCACCTGATTCCCCACATTTGGTGACCCCGAATATAAAAATATGGAAATAGTCAGCCACACATACCTAATTCCATTTATAAACAATATGAATGTATGTTCATCACAATATTGTTATTCATTGGGAAATACTATTGTATTGTTAAAATTATATTAGGTTTTTATAAATACCTAATGACGCTATTGTTATAACTGCTATGTAAATATAGCACAGTAAGTACTTATCACTAATATACCATACAGCCAATTTAAAATAACATAGAAAAACAGCATTATCAAAAAAAGCCATTAACTTAATGATATTTATAATGTGTCTTTGAATAGGTGTCCTTGGTTAACTTTAGACTGTTTTCAAATCCTAAATATTATATTGTATTCATGATCTACTTCAATATTTGTTAGTCATCCATTATCATACTCACATATGTTTGCTCTTTTATCACACTATATTTAGATTTGATTACACTGATAATAGTGTGTGCATAAATTGATGCAAATATTGCAGATGACAAACAACTTTACTCTTGACTGCACAAATTATGATGTAAATTTTGTTTATCATAGTACATACTTATATCATTACGTCTATCATATCTAATAAACCGAGGTCATGTGAACCAATGGTAACTAAGTTAACATAAAACATTTTTTTATAGGAATAAGTTTATTTTCTTTGTAATCGAATAATATATGCCGTAAATTAATGAAAACTTGGTTTTGATTAAAAAAAAAACAATTATTATATCCCGGGGCTAATTGGGTGCAGTACTTTTACTTACGTTGAGTAGGTAACCTCGCTGCTAAAGTCATGTTTATAGGACTAATGATTGCCTCACGCCTTTCTATAAGGCACATTAGTTTCTCGGGTGGACTGTTCCGTGATCCACCTGTCTCGTCTTTAGAGGCCACGGTTTTATTCACACATTCCACAATTCACTACTTACACTTTTCTAACATTTGTTTGAATTCCTCAAACAACAAAACAAAAATAAACCACAAAACAAACAAATGTCATATCACGCGGCACTTGACATAAATAGTGTAGCACCTCACTTTTATTTTTTGTAAGACCAAACGGTAATAAAAAAAACTTATTCGAGTCCACGTCAAGTTCGCGAGTTGTACGTGTTACTAGTCAAAATGTTTGAATTGAAATAAACGATTCGCTTCGCTCGACTCACAGCAGGCAGACCACGTTAGCACACAACGTACGCATCACATCAAAATGCGTTATGAAACTGAAGGCAAGTGGAGGGGATTGTGGTGGGAGGCCGGAGGAGACTGTAGCGATGCGGGCGCGCCGATGACAGAGGTGGACAGAGCGATACATACGAAACTCGAACGTTCACCGACTTCTAAGAATTAATTCATCGACTATGATAATTAGCCAGTTATCTAGCCTTTTGCTATCTTCAATCAATTTATTTAGTATTGTATATAGTGGTGCCACGTTTGTACATAAATACGAACATATACATGTTATATACATGTAGTATAGCTATAAATTATTATATTATATGGTATATATGTAATATGTATTTTTTGACATAAATCTATAAAAATATGTGATGAAAATACCTGATTATTTAGAGAAAACTGAATTTCAGAAATAGGTAATATGACTTTAGACTAGATTATTTTTATTCTATGAACAAAAATTCATTATGTATTTTTGATATTTCAGTTATGTTAAACTCGCAGAAATATGCGACATACAGTTATTGATATGGATGATTATTTATAGCCAGGGCCGGATGATGCCCTAAGCAATCCACGTCTGTGGGCCCCCCTATCCACTAGTAAACTAGTCGGTCTTTAATTTTTTTTAACGTAGGTATATTACAACAAGATAGATCATTACGTAGTACCTTATAATATGTACGAAAGAGATATATGTGTAGTAGGTATTACAATAAAAACCAAAACATTTTTTTTTATTTATTCAAATGTGACATGCGATTTTTATGTGCATTAAACTCGCAAACAATATTTTTTTAGTTCAACGTTTTTAACATATCTGCCTGTATATATAAGATTAATTAAGCAGCGAGCCTTTCCTGCAGCATCATCGTTCTTTTCTCATTTTTTACTATTTTCAATTTCGAAACAGATCGTTCCGCTGAGCAGTTCGATACCATCAGGCATAAAACGCGACGCACAACCTTTTTAACTAAGATCTTAAAGGGTTATCTATCACATTCAGACCTTATTAAGACCGAGTTCAGAACTCGGCTGTCCTAGTTAGAACTTTATGAAAAACGAAACTTTTCTAGTCGGGTTATTGCTCTAGTCAATTTAAACGCGCGGGTTTTCAAACAGCCTTGCCTTTGAAGTGCTAGCAAATATTTTTTCGGTGCTGTGTATGGTGCCCCCCGAGACGTGATGCCCTAAGCAATTGCTTAATTTGCTTATGGGATAATCCAGGACTGTTTATAGCTATATCACTGGATGGATGAATATTTAGATGATGAAAAATTAGCTATTTTAAATATTAGTGAGTTTTTCGCTCTCTATTGAAAAAGCTATTTAGCTAAATAATAGCTAGTAGTAGATTCCTATATAGCTCTTTAATAAATACCTACCGGTTTTTTATTACTGCAGTTGCGACACAATATACACTTACAACAATGACTTCTATGTAATCGGTTTGTTTGATTAAATTCATTGTTGCACATCAAGCTGCATCAAGCTGCATCAAGCAATGATACAATAAAACAAATTATTAGATGCGCGCAACACTATTCAGTCACTTTTTTTTCTAACGCTCAAAAACAACATAATGCAGATGGAACTTTTTGGCGGGAACTTGCCAAGGCCAAGACGTAATGTTGCGTTTTCGTTTTATTTTCATGAAATCGGTGTATTTTGAGTTTTATTGAACGATATCAGTGGCGTTTTGTTTTGTCCAAGAAACAAGTGCACGAGTGAAGTGAAATTAAATGAATGCGTGTTTCGTGACTTGTCTCAAATAGTCCACGAAAAGTTTTATAAAACCTGACTGACATGACTATATTATTATGTATACCAGACTTGGCTTTGGCCTTTATATTTAAGGATATCAGACATACTAAATTGAAACTGAATATAGTAAAAAAAGAATACTATACATGATGAGGCTGTAACCGTGGGCTAGAACCCTTTGCCTTCCCTAAATAAGGGAAAACAAAAGGAAAAAACTAATGCAGATTTTTTGGCGGGAACTTGCAATGTTACGTTACTTTTCATAAAATATGTTTGTTACCATTCAGATTCATAACGGCTGAATGGATTTTTATGAAATTTGGATACTTTATTCCCGGGCAAGAGTACGGAAGCCGCGGGACGGAAGCTAGTAAGCTATAATTTTGATAAATCTCTCTACAGCGTAGAAACATCAGAAAGAGAAAGTAAGCAGGTTTTGCCAAGGTTTTCGATGAGATACGATCTTCTGTTACGTAACGACGACGCGACGACACGCTACTGACGTAGGTAGCTAGTTGATATCAATTCTATGGTAGATAGGTAGGTAGTATACCTACCCATTCTAAAAATGAAAGTTGCAGCCATCGAGGTAACGAATTATTTATTACCAAACCAAAATTGCATCACATGTTAGTAGGTAGGGTACCTATACCTTCTATGGATTTAGGGCCCACCAAGGTAAAGTAAACTGGCCAACATGAACAAGTAATAACTAGAAATCGAGTAACATAATTATCTCCAAAATAATTATAATATGTAGGTACTACATGTAGGCGTACCTACAGCTATATAAACTTGTATGTGCTATTTATTTAAACATTGACAGGGTGAACTAAGTATTTCCTAACTGTTAGTGAATTCTGAAGAAGTAACATAGACATGTTAGAAAGAACAAGACATGTTCATCGTGCCTTCTTGACACAGGCGTACCTATACGAAAATTGATTCACTCATATTTTAAACCTTCATCTTCTGCCCTATTTATGTTTGGGAAGAGAAGTTTAATTGAAGTGCTTGCTCATTATGACGATGCATCTTACCAACTACTATGATGAATAATCATAAAAAAGCTTCCGTTTTTGTGATTAGATAAATATTGTGGCATGATAAGTTATAAAAGATATTTATATAAGTAGGTACCACGGTACGTACTGGTATTGTTACTTGTATTTATGTTTAAAAATAGTTCCTACGTTCACGAAGGTACCTACTAAAAAGATAAATGAAATACCGGCGTAAGTAATACCGGCGCGATATGATCCATCTAGTATGTGCCAAATTTCAGCCATATCCGTTATATTATAATATAAGGGTAATTAACAAAGATATTAAATTATCCTAACTACTTTAAATGTCTTTGGTAATTAACAACTTAAAAATAAATGTTTAAATTAATAGTTATTGCAAATTAGAACATATTAACCAAGTTGCTGGTAAAATGGTGAATCATTATTTTAGTTTCAGATTATAAAAACATACTAAGCTTAGTAGTACGACGTAGATATCGCCATATACTTACCTACCTATGTGCTATTATTATTATCTGCTTTATAAAGATTGCTAACATTTAAAATGAATAGTCGATTACTCACCTATAGGTACATACTTATCTCGGTTGGCCGTGATTAATTAGCTTGGGGGAATACTTTCGTCTATCAGTAGTTAGCACTCTATGTAAATGAGACTAATTTTAACAAAAATACTGGTAAAACATAGTTAACCTATGAAAAAACCAATGCGAATATACCCGCATAATATGAGCTCGTATAGTCATACGCGCAGGTGTGCGATTCGCATTCGAGCGTGCCATAGAGAGCGAGTTCCCAGTACCGCGATTATATTCGGCGTTCTTGGAATCCCTTACCTGCGCCCGCGCAGCTTTCACAACCATCTGCCGACTGTCATTGGTGCGCAGCCGCGCCGCGCTACGCAGCTGCCCATTGAATTTGTGCGTGAGCATTCACATCCCTAACGTTTATAGTATTTTTATTGTAATGCACGTATAGTAAGTAATCAAGATCTTTTGTCATTCAAAATGGATATATAAGGGTGTACGCATATACTGTTGGTAAACCTACATAGGTAGGTATTTAATATAGATTTGGAGATATAGGTACCTAGTACTAGTCTGCTCTCTGCTGTCTGCTCAAACAATATGAAAAATAATAAGGATTTAAGTAAAATGACCTAACAAAAAACGAATTATTGATGGTCAATATTGCCTATGTAATGATCAGGGTAGGTTAGTGGTACCAACGTCATAGTAACTTCTTACACGCAACGATCCCCATGATATATTCGAAATAATTGCTTACTTATGAAAATCTATCGCAGAACACTCCGGCAGCTGCACTTGAGAGTGTGTTTTACGACAGTGAGATTGTGGTCAAACTCAGACACAAGCATATCCCAAAAAATGTATTAAATATAGGTACAACAATATATTACATACTTGCATGTATGTATATGTATTTAATACAATTATTTGCAACACATTTTTTGTGTACCAAATTGATTTCGGGGTCACGCACGCAAGGCGGAAAAAAGTTTAGGAATTGATAAATCCTCTCACTATTATTACAAATGTAGAAGGAAATCGATGTCGAACACTGTATTTATTTAGTTAGAGAGAGAGAGAGGTCACACCGTTTCGCGGAACTTAGCTGGCACACTCCAATTTCAATTTCACAGTGAATACCGTTTGTTCTCGGTACTTCTGAGTTAGAGACAAAAGTTGTGACTTTATTCAAAGTCTTCGTGGAATTTATTTCTATATTATTTTATGGCTTAAGAATAAACCATAGAATTATTACCCTCTATTTTGGGAGCCTACGGTAAATATTACACATTAGCTAACGGTATTAGTGTAATCACTCCTCTATGATTGTAACGAAACGAAATATTTGAAACTCAGTAGACCAAGTGCGTTGTTAGCTTTAAATGTTTGTGTAAAGTCTATACCGCTGCTAGAAGAGCTGTAGGTTACCAACTTGGTAGGTACGTAGCTCTACTTTATTTACTACGCTGACTAGGTCATGACCTGTGTGGAATGGGTAAAGGGGTGGTTTTAAATGCTAGCCGGTAGTTATGTAGGTAGGTCACGATATACACTTCAACGCGAATCAAAATAAAGCTCAAATCAGGTTGTAGGTAAGTATTTAAAAAAATCAAAACAAAGTTATATATAGTACGTATTGCATTTTTTTTTCACCATACACTAGAATAAAAAAGTTACGGCTGGATTTATTTTAACACGATTATTTTAATAGAAAGTATCTTCTCAAATACTTACTTACCTAGCTAAGTAAAGATGTCAACAAAAAAAAAATACCTCAAGATGTTCTATTTTTATATTAAGTAAAGGGGATTGTCCCTCGTTTTCTCTTCCCCCGCATAACATGTTACTAAGTAAGAAGGTGTGAGTGGCTGAAAATCAGGACTGAGCGAGATCATAGTCCCGATTCAGGACAAGTTCAGCCTCTTCCGTTGCTTTAACAAAGTCAAAATTAAATAAATAATAATAATCATTGCAGAATTAGAAAGATGTGTAGCACTGCTACACATAGATTAAGATTTAAACTAAACATAACTTTCGTAAGATTTGCATCGTATAAGTATCATACATACACAATATAAACTAGAATTATAATTGTGCAGAATCAATGTATGTATGTATACGAAATAAACGAGTCATTATGGTGTTACAAAATATAATTCCAGACGCGTGTGCCAAGAAACGATACCACACGCTTAATTATATGCTTGTTAAGCCATGTAATTGTTATATTCTAGGAATTGAAGACGAGCTACATGTACAGTTAACAAATAATATTGAAATAACACTCGTTAATAATTTATTTAACTATTTAATCAACCGTTTCATAAAGTACCGTTACAATTACGTTTTTAGAAATTTAGTTTTAAGGCGATGATAGCTCAGTGGTAGTGACGTCGGACGCCGCGGCGAAGGTCGTGGGTTTGAATCCTACAATGAGCTTGAGCTTTTGGTGAAGGAAAACATCGTGAGGAAACCATAGCACGGTGGTAGGGTACTTTGTAGTACCCGCCTGGCTGGCTACCACCTTCAAGTTGAAAATCTGTCGCCAAACACCTATTGGTATGTTCCGGCAGCTGCACTTGAGAACCAGTTCCTTCTAGGCTTTGTGTGCTTACCACCTTCGGCTACATCATCACTTACAATAGTGAGATTGTGGTCAAACACAAGCCTATACAAAGTGAAAAAAAAAAGACATATATCAAAAATAATATTATTCCACTCGAATGATTTATCCGGTTCAATTTACTGGAAATAATTTATATCTGTAAAGTGTGGTCCTGCAACTGTATACCGTAAAAGGCTTTTAATTATCACACCAAATGACGATATGATATCAATCGCTATTAATAATGCCACCAAAAATAAAATGAAAAATTATAAGTTCATCTTCGTAAAAGTTTTGAAATATAAAACTGGTCGACTGCATTTTTTCGCTGCTGCATTTAGTTTAGCTTATAATAATGCATTCAACGAAACCGCATCGGTAACGCATATATTAATCACCATACATAATTTTTGTTTGAGGTCTTCGTCTAACTAAAGTATGCGTAACATTCCTACGCAAACTTATCTACACTATAATATAATACATATGACATCAAATGATGGACAGGGTGGTGGGAGGTACCCCCCTTACTAACGCGCATGTCCTTTCAAATTACCTCCGACATGTCTGTACAAGGTATTAGTTCTATATGATAGTGTACGCTTTTGTCTGCGGGAATTAATCCTATTATAACTTAATGTTATATGTATGATATACAGTTGGATGCCGGACGATAGTTGTACCGTGTAAATTCAATGGAATGTAGTCAATGTAGAGTGAGAGAATCGACCTTTCTTAATGGAGATCTGTCTATGTATACTACTAATATCATAAAGCTGAAGAGTTTGTTTGGTTGAACGCGCTAATCTCAGGAACTACTGGTTCGAATTAAAAAAATATTTTAGTGTTGGAAAGCCCATGTATCGAGAAAGGCTGGATGAAACCGCGGGGCGGAAGCTGGTATGTTATAACTTGAAGGCCGTATAACAATTGAATTGTAATCACATATTGAATTTATATAGATAGGTACACAATGCAAATGAAAACAATAACGTATGTCCTTTCCTTATGTATTCTATACCATCTAAGTAGGTACCTATTCGATGGGTTCATATGGGTTCGCGTAGCAATGAGTATTTCTAGGAAAAACTCTTTGCGAACATCGCCATGCTGCCCGTATAACTTGCAAATATATAAATAAATAGCCCTGGTTATTCTGTGATTCTATTGTATATTTTACAAATACATTTTTACAAGTCATAAAGGCATAAGGGGGTGATATCTAGAGCCTGCTTAATTTTCGAGATTTGAACCAAGTATAAAAAAAAACAAGGATTCATGAAAAAAAAAAATTAATATGACACAAAAACGAGGCAATTGATATTTTTGCTTTGGATTTAAATATTCTACAAAAACTGATTAAATGAAAAAATATATTATTCAAAAAGGTTGCCATGGCTGAGAAGAGCCACCAATAAACTCGATAATTACTTTTTTCAAAACTGTCTTTAATTTATTTCTTAAATGTATCTAGTCTGACTGACAATATTTGCGTGTTATGGCGGCAAAAAATAAATAAAACATGATGATGGTAGGTACCTAAGTAAATATTAAACTTCGGAAGGCCAGCTTCCACAAGGAGCACCTGTCCTTTAAATCTTTTGTGGCAATGTAAGGTAATTCATGTGCAATTATGATACACCTCTGTCAAATTTAATAATAACTGTATGTGCTATGTGCTATCCCAAAGCTACATATTATACCTACATCATATCTACGATACATTGTCTCATGTTCAATCTAACAACCCACCGCGGCCTGGTGTACTTTGTATTGTTACTAAGAGGTTTTCTTGAAATTTATTGTGCAGTATGACGATATCTTTCTTGATACTCGAGTCTCTATAATCTATGAGAAGGTAGGTATATATGTAATGTGGTAGGTTTGCACGTGTGAGCATTGCAATATAACTTTATCTCTTTACACTGAAAAAGCAATGATTAACAATCGTTCAAATAATGTGAATCATTTGGACTATGCCCGCTTGTAAAGCGACAAGATTATAATTCACTAGCTGTCCCCTGCAGTTTCACCCGCGTTCCCGTGAAAAAAAAAGTAGCCCATATGTCCTTCTCCATACATATCTGCGTACCTACCAAATTTCATCGCGATCGGTTCAGCGGTTTAGGCGTGAAAAGGTAACAAACTCACACCCGGATTTATAATATTAGTTAGAATTAGGATTATTAAAGGTTTCACATAGTCTCTAAAGTCAATGCGAAAATGATTATCATCCACCATCATTCATTTTTATTTTCAATCATCTTAAGTATTTCTTGTAAGATACTTACTTATTTGTAATTTTACAAATTGGTGTTGCAATGATAACACTAATGCCCATTATCCTTTAAAATATTATTTAATTCAAAATAGAGTAACACAGCAAGCAGCAGCATTTTAAAGCATATCTTATTTTACTACATAGAGGTACTTTTTTTTTTATAATGTAAATAAATCTTTATTTATCTAAGTACTAAAAACAAGAACAAAAAATACACATCTTAATTTAAAACTATTTACAAAAAGAAAAGCTGTACTTACTTACCTATTTAAATTTGACTCAATTTTATAACTAAATAATTGTTATGTACATCACGCCTAATGTAGTTAGTTGGTATTTAGTATTTTACGTCATTTAAAAAAATACAACCGAATTGAGAACCTCCTCTTTTTTCTTAAAGTCGGTTAAAAACTGAATTGAGAAGAATAGAATAGAGGAATCATTGGATAATATTCGCAAAAAACATATATACCTACTACGTGCACGTGCTATAGTATACATAGACTGTGGTATAACTATATAATATAATATTACTAATTACTTACAATATTGGATACTCAATATCTAAAATATAAACCTAAAAAATACGATGATATAAAGTAAAGTTATATTAATATTTATTTATTTATTATTAAAAGAAAGGAACAAAAAAAAACGTTTAACCGAAACCCTTCAGTTGCTTTTATGCGACGCGCATCCAAGAACTACACACATAACAAAATTCGAGGAACTACAAGTCATAATATCAATGCATTTTAAATGGATAAATGATTGCGTTCTTTTGTATAAGTAAGTACCTCTATATTAACTTTGATCAACTCATTATTAGCACAAGGACAACCCACGCAGCACATGCATGATGTCTAAATTAAATATTCTGAGAATTTTCAAACTTGTGACTTTGCCCAGTATCCTTTTAGGTAAGTTCCGGCCAATGACTGTAGATTACGTCGTCATGACGACGCAAGACGCTGTCGATGACATTCCTGTATCATGAGAATGGAGTCTATGATTTCATCATTCATTATTATAATTGCTGACGACATTCCATTGAACAACTTGAGACTTCTAGTTGTGATTCGATAGTAACAAAGCTTCTATAATGTGACGTAGCAAAATACAGCGGATTTTAGTGACTAATGAGGTTTATAAGGAATTAACCTAAGTTGAACCGTATTCATTGAACAATCGACAATGGTTTTGTTGATTCACTAATGACAGTTGAATAATAATTAACTGATTCCTACCCAGCTTTGATATTGTGATACCTTTTACATAATAATATAGTTATCACGATTCTTTGTTCCGTATTTACGCAAATAGATCCGTAAAAAAAAATTATAACATTAGATTTTAGGGTTAAAAAAAAATATTTTTCAACTATTCTGTCTATGACTTCCTGGTTCGACAACCGTGCTCTACTAGGTGCTAATTAACGAACCGATAACTGGAATTTTTCGCCATTCCATTCGTAAAAAATAAAAAAGAATTCGTTTTCAATTTCGATTTCTTTTTCATTTTTAGAATGTTGGTTTGAGATATATATAGCATCGATAACAATAACTAGAATGAGTGCGTCATACATAAAGTTAAAATTATCGGCCGCTTTCTAGAAATAGCCTAGCCCTCAAGCAGTTTTACATTCAGGTAAACCTGACTCATCGAAAGGGTAAGGCTGGCCAACGTTCTTTATTTATACTTTTGACCTTGTAACATAAAATTAAAATACTTTCTCAGAACACTTAATGGGATCATTATAAGACATGACTAACTTTACTAAATCGGAGTCCTTTAATTCTTTATACATTACACGCGGCAAATAAACGCATGTTCAGTTTTAAAATTAAATTGAGCCAGTGATACGTCATCGTATATTGAAGAACTCTGCTCCAAAATAATTATTTATTATAATATTTGTATAAAAATAATGAGAGCCACCTTAGTAGTTAAGCCAAGAACTAATATAAACTTCATAACGAATATAAATAAATAAAATTAAATACCTACCCGTTTGGTAAGGGCTAAATCTAACATATTAGTCCATTCAAAATCTGCTCTGTACAGATCACAGTTAAAAAAAACTGTGCCTCATATCATATTACTGAAGTAAGAACGTGCTCTGCTTAGTCGTAAATAAACCTTATCAAGAATGCAGTGGCTTGAACTTTTAATAATGGCAAAACATAGTTTCTATTTACGACAACACTATATAGATGCCTGGCTTACAAACATTATAATCGGCTTATTGACCAGAAAGGTGACTGATATCTTTCCACTTCAACAGCTCTAACGGTTATTTTACACTGTTTATGTAATTATGTAAGATTTTTTCATGATTTTTATGTTTTACATTTTTGCTACTGCCTTGGATAAAGGCATCAGCTGTTACATGAAACTTAACAAGTATTATTATATTAGCTCTTGAGAAGATATACCTACTTAACTCATACAACCCCTCCACGTGCAATATCGATAATATAAGAAATAACAAAAGTTTTTTTTCAGACAGGTCCCATATTCCAGCAGAGAATAGATGGCATCGTAAAAAAATAATGAAATAATAGTAGGTATGCCTGTCGGGACTTTATGTGTGCGGGTGTGCAGTGCGGATCAACCAATAATAAGAAATAGATCTAACTTACTAAAACTAAAAATCAGGAAATCCCTCCATCTAGTGCCCAGACATACCCATTTAGTCTCGGTAATTTATTATGCCTTAGGAAGGCAGGCACGTATGAATGTTGAAGCTACTCAATTTACCACCGGTTTGGAAATTGGCTTCTAATTACGAAAAACCGGCCAGAAATTTTGCAAGGTTATATTTTTTTTTAATATTTTTTAGATAAGTACAATACAAAAAAAAACTAAACAAGTTGTTAAAAAGAGTTATACTTAATATATAACTATAGCTTTAGTTGGTTCTTATAAGGCACTAGCTTCCGCCCCGCGGTTTCCCGAATTCCATCTTATGTTTTTCCGGGATAAAAAGTGGCCTATGTGCTATTCCAGACTATCTATCTCTGTGCCAAATTTCATCCAGATCCGTTCAGTAGTTTTTGCGTGAAAGAGTAACAAACATCCATCATGGATCCATCCATCCATCCATCCAAACTTTCACATTTATAATATTAAAATATAAAGAATGATAATAGGATTACAATGTGCATTTGTGTATAGTGCAGCAGCTACTACGACATCTCTATCTTTATAATATGATAAGCTACCTTGTTAATAAATTCTTTTATTCAAAACGTTATTTAGGTGCGATTTAAATTGCAAATTTTATTTAGTCATCTTTGTAACAGCAAGTGGCAATTTATTTTAAAATAAAACTTAACGATTTCCAAGAAATGAATTTTTGCTAGACTTGAATATGGAACGATTCATTTATCTTATTTGTATCGTAAAGTTAGATAGAAGATATTTATTTCATTTAGGTTTGATTTTTTAAACGGTATCTGGATGTTAATTTGAAATTAGAACAGTTATTTAATGAACATTATCATAGGAATAGGAATAGATTAAACGAGGTTCATACAGTGATTGAAAAATCAGCTTGATGAGTCATTGCAGAATTTCATACCTAAAAATAAATCAATTATGGAATTTGGAAAGATGCTGCCTATGGAATGATTAGTGTTTAAATATTTTCAGTATCTAAAATTATGATATATCTATACTAATATTATAAAGAGGAAGGATTTGTATTTTTGTATGTAATGAATAAACTCAAAAACTACTGGACCGATTTCAAAAAATCACGATTAGTAAGCTACATTATCCCCTTATTATCCCTGAGAAACATGGGCTAGGTATATTTTACTTTTACTGTTTTTTTTAATGGTATATTTTTTAATATACGGAAAAGCTAGTTCTATATACTTAAATGAATAATACGACTGTAGCAACGGTAACCAAAACTATTTTACATTATATTATTATACTCTCAAAGGATAGTGTATGAAAAATAGCAATACATGCAAACATATAACAATAACGATTCAAATATTATAGCACCCTCATTGGGAACAAAAACATAAAATATATATATATCTCATTTACATTTCATCTGAAACCAATATTAATACAGTTTATGTTTTATTATCATACTAAATATTTTTTGAGTGATTATTCAAATACGACTTTAATTATTTTTTGAACTTATATCTTCATGAGACTATGAAATTTTCTATAAACTGTGACCAGTACCTGTGACAGTTTATGTGGAATATTTAATCTGATAATTTTTTCCTTAAGTCATATGAAATTATTGAATTCCAGAAGTGTGAAAGAATTTCACGCAAACAGACACCTTTTAGTTTTTCTACATTAGTCTGGCTTCATATTATTCATGTATGTGTGAATACCGTTCGATGTTCTCGGAAGCGTATCTTCTGATGGCTATAAATAAATAACGCTTTAAGACTATATTTTAGTCTGAACTGATATTGAAAACATGTGGTGTGAAGTGCGCGCTGATGAGAGACACATGGACGCCTGCCTATATCTCAAATGATTTTAATAAAAACTAAGAATATTGCACCCTTCTTACGTAACACACCGGTTTTGATTGTTTAACTCATTCAGGAGAACGCCAGTTAAGTTATACTTAACCGGCATTCTGGTGAAAACTGGTTTTAAAAATTGGGCCATTAATGTCGGAACCCTAGTTCCGCCTACGGAATGATATTAAACTGGTACTACATGCACAGAGTATGATAACGCTTCTTTTTCATTCGTGGCCTTTAACTCAAGGAAATGACGTGATGAGGTACGGTCCGGCGGCGCCATCTCTCTTCACCGCTGATTTCTATCACGCTGCATGGCGAACAACAAGAATTCCTTAATGACCTTACGTAGAAAGGTACCCACAGGATCAAGATATACCCGAAACGTGCAATACGGCAGTACTTTTATAGATGAATCGCTCTAGATTGCCAGCTCCGGAATGTCCGAATTAGCCTCAATCTCGCAATTGATAGCGAGCTATAAAACCTCGAGTGCAGTTCTGACGCTTATGCCGACAACAATTCGCATAAAAGACTTTGGCAATAACCGTTTGGATTCAATGTAAGACTTTAGCTGAGCAACCTTCGCGTGTTCTGAGAACTTTGCCGACCGGTCGGTTGATTCGTGTGGTTGGTTCCACGTCGCGTCGCAGTTCCCGGAAGAACGTCGACCCGCGGCAGTTTCGATTTTTAAAATAGATGCGTTCCGTTATACGCGGGCCGATATAGGAGCTCGATTTATGACCAGTCAATTAGACGTTGTGTAATCTGTAAATGAGAGTAACTATTTTTATCTCGAGTCAGACTCGTTTCCGAGTGAAAGGGGTTTCCTACTGTGAACTTGTAAAACAGGTTATGGATACAAACTTTCCTCCTTTAAAGTATTATTTTCCTTTGAGCTTCTGAAGTGATGGGCTTTTGAAGTTAATGCTAGTGTATAGGATTCCGTCGATCTATTTGCTTTGATATTCTGTTTTTCTATGCTCTGTCATAATTATTTCTGGTATTACTTATATATGTAGCAGCGTTTGCGTGTCATGATTAGTTACAGGTTGTACTGCTGGTAATGTTTTCTAGATGTAAGTCCTCACACGACACGACAGATGACGTAACAATTATGCAAATAAATAAGTTACTTCATCTTGTTTTGCGGGGACGTCACAGCGTGGCAGTGCACGCCTACCAACAATCCCAATGTTCGAACCTCAGAGGTGACCTAATCGTTTGCCTTCACCTTATTTACTTATGTATAGAAGTCACTACACGGTTTATCGACATACTACAAAGGAGGCAAGTCGTCGTCGTTACGTTGATAATGCTCACATGGTCACATGATTATGTAAATATTTACACCGATCGGAATTAACTATTTTAAAAATCATTCTGTCGATTTTAACAAACACTAAAAAAGGTATCATCAAAGTATTGTTTCAATTGTTAAAACCAACAGAAGGAAGAACGAAAAGCCGTCAAAGGAGAAACGAAACAGCAAATTAAAAACATGAAAGCAAATAACCTAATGAAACTCCACTAGGAGGCTTATTTACCGTGGCACTGATTCAGATCAAAGCAGTATTTCAATAGGTTCGTTAGACGAAACTGTCGAGCGAGTTTCGCAGTAGTCCGCCATTGAAATTTAAACTAGCCTCTGTTCTGAGAAATCGGTGCATGCGACTATATCTTTTGCCTTGTTTTGCTCAGTCCTAGCCCAACAAGGCAAGAGGTGCCCACAGAGCGCAGCAAATTGGGTATTTTATGCAAAGAGAACCGATCCTTGCTTGGTGGTCCCAAATAGGCAATATTTTAGACAAACCTTTAAATAATTTAGCTTTATTGCACGCTCCGTTCTCTTTTAGCGATATATTTTGCCAATTAATAATTCCAGCTAAGGATCAACAAAAAGTAGCTAGGTACTTAAAAGACTCAGATTACGAGTAAAGAAAGATGTCATTAAATTCATATAGGACATGCGACAGATTCCAGGTAAAAATATAGCTTACATTTAAGTACATACTTAGCATACAATAATGATGTACTTAGTGATGAAAATTCAAATGGTTAATAAAAAATACGGCATAATTACTCCTAGAAGCTCATCAATAGTAAGCAAGAGTCTAAGGTCAGAGGGGAACGCTGCATAAAATTTAATAGCCATGCATAATGTTATGTGGGTTGGTATTGTCGTCCTTCTGGGAACAATAACCCGCTTACAATTTTCAAAATGAAACAATGCAAAAATAAATAAAAAAAATGAAGTCATAATGCTGGCGATTTCTCATAACAACCCTTGGGTTGGAGGCTTCCAAGGATTAATTACGAGTTCCGAGTAGGGCCGCCACCGGGCCATTCGATTCTCAGTAAACTCGAATCGAAAAAGGAGCAAAAACGGACGCGGCGCTTTCTGGGAACAAGCATACCTGCGCCCGCGCAACCATCCTACCTTGTTCCGTCCGCCGACGATTCAAGAGAACTCACATTTTCCAAGTAGTTACTCTCTCAAGTAAAACAACATTTTCTCTTTTTTAACTCGTGTAAACTGTATTGCTTAGTTTTGCCTAGTGTTTACGAATTCAACTCAGAGCTGTCGACCAGGAAACACCGCTATTGGCGAACCAACAAATATCGTTTATGAATTCAATCAGAGAACTGTCGAGTACGTCAGTTCTACTATAGTTGGACCAGCTATGTTATTCTGTACTCAAACTCGACAGTGAAAACACGAAGTGACTATTCTCTGTCTCACTCGTGAACTCCTGATTACCGAGTTTCGCGAGCGAGACAGACAATAGTCACTTCGAGAATTCACTGTCGAGTTTTAGTACAGAATAGCATAGCTGCTTTATGTATTGTAGTTATGACTTAGTAATATTTCATTTCGCTACAGCATTAAAGGTATGGATAGTTTTCAAATACCAATTGCTAGTTTCTAGGAAAACCAAGCATATATAATATAGTATACACTAGTAAGTGTAATTTGTACATCGCATAAAAATAGGTACGTCGCTGTTTACTGAGAATTTTAACATGCGCCACAGAATTCTCTGTAATAACTAATGTCCATTACATTGGATTTCTTTTTCAGATTATGAAGTTATAGGCATGAATAATTTATATTAGAATTTTAAACGATATTTTTATAAAGCTTTTATATTCCAAGAACCCTTTCAAGATCACACGACGCGCATATAGTTGATGTAGTATTTTATATTAAAAGACATTCATTCCTTCCATTGCATATTGTTCTGTAAGGTTTATTATCTTATGAGAACATTATTGTGCTTAATTGCGTACAATATGTTTTCATTCAATCAATTTAATCGTAAATAATTTCTCAGTCATTCTCAGCAGGTACTTATCGAATGAATAATTGTAATTCGTATGACCCTCCACCGATGATACTTGAAGCGCTTCTACGAATCTTATCAATGTCATAAAGCATTTAAACGCTGACAATGGACACGGCAATTTCAGGTTTAGAATATCGACAAAAAACTTAATTGTCTCCCTTCGTAGTATAAACGTAGCAGCAACGGTTCCTGGTAAATAAATTACCAGTCTGATGTTCCCGGTACATGGCAGACAATGTGCGATTGTCTAACAAATTGCATTTGTTTGTGGTGACGTATCGTATACGTTATGTTTGCATAGTTTACGTGTGTTGAGTTCAGCTATTGTGATTACTATTTGATTTCTTTATTACAGAAGATTCTTAATTTGAAAAACGACACGCTTAAGATGATCACCATTACATGGCCAGACAGGACGAATATTACCTTTTTGGTTCTGTGCTGCCTCCAAAACTCGAAGATTTAAAAAAGTATTTAATCTGATATAGTAGAACGTCTTGATCTTACTATGTTCCTGATGCAATATTCGCAACTTTACTAACCACAGCAAGAAATAAGTTCAAATAACTTAAAATCCAAAAAGATATTTGAATGGAATATTTGTCAGTTTATTTGAAGAATTGCTTCTTCCAGACAAACCAGCACTGATTGAAACAATGTTACTGTATTATTCTGCACCAATAAAGAGAAAAATGTTGAGTATTTAAAAGCTGATAGTGTAAATGCTCGTAGCCTTAGGATCTAAGCTCGTAGCAATATGCAGTAAGATCTACAGTAAATTAGTATCCCAATTAAAATAATGTTAAAATGGTTCAACATTCCTTAGAAACGTTGGTATTGTGGCGTGATAGCGCGATAATTGTTTTCAAATGAACCGATCCGACGCCGGCGAAGTGTCATTAGCACAGCCGACACGCTCCTGCATAAACATTAACATGTATTTATTTATACCACTTCCTACTACATAATGATAAGTCACACTAGCAGCCATGAAAATAGATTGAACTCATAACCCAATTATGGATTCAGTCGTTAAAAGAGTGTTAAATAATATTTTGGCAGGACACGATGTTGGCAGATTATGCCTTTTGATAGATTCTGCCAAGAAATTCTGTCCTTTCTTACGAGCGATTGTGTTCAGATTATCATGTCTTAACTGATATAGGTTCCTACTTTATAAATAAAACCTTCTTAGTAATATAAAATGGTGTTCCATGAGGCTTTGTTGAAAAACCGATGCTTGTCCTTGATTTTTATCTAATTAGTATACCTATCTATCTAGATGACATAGTGATTTATTTAAATAATCAGCGGTAGAACATACGTCCAGGAACAGTAGTCGTCCAGTCGAACAACTTCCTGATATTATATTTGTCAAGAAATCTCTTTTAATTACGTAAATTTTTATCTGAATGTAGGTACCTAGCTACATTTATCATTGAAAACAACTCATTGACCCGGAGGCCTCACTCAAGAGATAATGATAACAGCTGGCAAAGGCGCCTTGTTTAGCAAGCACGTGTTTTTAGTTTTAAATAAAATCACGTTTTACTGATTTTATTTAAATACATTTAATATATTTAAAAAATAGTTTGTGAGCATAATGTTATATTTTAATTATTAAGTTAATTGGTTAAAACAAAGTCGAACTTGATCTTACCTGGTAGTTTGACCACCATTGGAGGTGTGAGTTGTTGATTGGGATCCAATGTAAACGACTTAGGTAACAACAAAACACGGAAACACACAGGATCACTTATAATTACTTATAATTCCTCAAATCCACTTTATGGCCGTTTCGTTTCTCGGTAAAACTCTTTGTAAGCAGTTTCGTAGAAACCGACTGCACTGGAGAAATTAATTTGCAGAAATCGACGTCGCTGGCGGCCGTTCATCCGCTTGCCACGACAGAAATGCTTTCTAAGAACGCGCACATTAAATTAAACTTCACGGGATGCAGTGTGTTTATCACAGATAACGATATCGCGGCGGGAGGTGAAAGTTCGGCAAGGTGAGTCGCCGCTACGTTGACGATCCCCTTCGTGTTCAAACGCAGACTGACTGAGCGTCGGTCGGAGACGCGCGGCGCGCTCTGTTCGGTGTGAGCGGAGCGAAGTAAACACGCGTGGTGCCGTGGTGCGGCATCATCGCGGCAAGCGCGGAGCGGAGCGGGAGGAACCGGGCGGCATGTGCGAGTTGTGCGACCGAGACCGAGCAGTGCTGGCCCGCCCGACACCGTACTTCTTGCCGGCAAGCTGCCGCGCGACTCTTCCGAGAACTATCTACCGACCAACCTTGGCACTTCTACGAAATAACTCAAGGCATTGTCACTAATTTATAAAACTTATGTTCTTCCGTCCAAGGTTCGGTGGTGAGCGCGGCAGCCGGCTTGGCTGAAGTTCGTGACCACGATAACGCGAACATGTATCCACCGCCGAGTGTTGACCTCGGCGACCGGCGCGCACGATGTTAAATTAGGTAACTTGTGGTATGGTATCTATCTATCCATCAATCAAAGCTCTAGTCCGCCGCGCCCCCTCCTATCTCCATTCCATCAGGCATGGAGGTAAGTAATAAACATTAGAATGGAAAGTTCATTCACTTTTTGGTCTATTTTTTGTCGACAACGATCCGGAAAGAAAACGCAAAAGAATATAAGGATGAATGGAGAATCCCTGAAGGTTATTGAACGTTTATTGATTGTCCAGCATTAAATACAACACTTCTATGGATAGGTTCATTTATAGCATTATGGGACAATTTGTTTTCAAAACGTTTCCATTACTGATTGACCGACCTATGACCGAGCATCAATTTTGTCGTAGACAGATTACTTAGGACTTAATTTCAGTTATTATGTTCATATCGTTGAGAAACTTTCCTACAATCCGATATATGATTACTATGCGAGAGTCTCTAAGCAAAAATAGCCAGTACTCTATTATCCAGTACTTCTTCCACTGGACCTTAAGTTCTACGTAAAGATAAAATACTATTTTACCTTCACAAAAACTGATATGAATTGTTTTCCTGGTTTAGTTCAGAAACATTATTTAGTATACCTACATTGACATTTCTCGACTGAATACACGAAAATTCGAACATCAAAACCTGAAAATAAGGTACCGTATACAGTTACGAAAAAATTGGACTTCTATCTTTATTCCGCCAATCAGAATTTGAAGGACAAAACGAAAATCAAAGTTTTGATTTAAAATAAACACAAATAACATCCAGAAAAAATATACAGACAAGATAAACAACAAAGTTATCTTAGAAGAACGATATATTCTTTTGATATATGAAATGATCTTGAATTTATTTCATTGTGTGTGTGTCACCCACCACATTCACCACAAAAAGTAATATGAACATCAAAAATTAAATTCACCAGAATACAAATTAATACGAGGATTATGGTTAAGAAAAAACTGATGGTAACCTTTTAAAATATCTATAGAATTCATTGAAATAAAACAGATTACTTTTGGCCTTATTTAAGACGTGATGTTCCACAGATTATTCCACAAATTCAAATGGTTTAAAATATTTACAATAATATAGCATATCTACTGAGATCGAATACATCGTTTCACAATAAACCGTAGTGTTTCATTGCAACAAATGAATGTGTTGAGTGATTTATAGATGAATTGAGCTCTATGAATTTATGTATAGTGTCCATCATCTCGTAGAGGTACTGCATCGTGCCAGTTGTAACAATAGATAGTAGATTCTTCCCCGCTGAGTTATCAATAAGTCATGATAATCAGCTGTTCCCAGAAAGGCAACGCGTGTGACATGCGCCACGCTTCTTCGAATGACTATATCTTCGTGGCATGGCCTGTGTACAGAAGAACAAATAAGTTTTATTATGTACCTATATAGTAGTTACTAATGATTTATTGCGTTATTTTATCTGTGTACTTTTTATATTGAGTCAATGACCGTGTGGTTATTATCTCTGTTACGTTTAAAAGAAAAACATTTAGATTTTTTCTCGAAAAAGATTTTGTCTATGCTCGCTTATTAAATTTGCTACAGGCCAGAAAACGGCCTAGGGTTTTTCGTGGTTTTTCCCTCCATGAAGATCGTGAGAAATCTGCTGGATTAATTACATGTCTTTTTTAATAATCTGTATTCAGTAATCATCACTGGTGTTGATCAATGAATCTTGATCCTGCATCGACATGACCTCGTTTCCTGGCACTGCACTTTGGCATCAATAATGATGAATATGATGTCATTTCATAGAATAGACCTGATATAATCTAGCTTGAGCCAAGCCACTTGGTTACGACAGGGATATAATGGTTCACCGACGCAAAACAGGGCGATAAGATCACTTCTTTTGTGCCATGGATAGACTTGTGCATAACCACTATCTCAACATGGTTAGAGCCGATGCGGCTGAAGTTGAGCTCACAAAGCTTAGATGGGAACTGACTCTTGAACGTATATAGCCGTTAGATCACACCGGTAGGTACTTTGGCACAGATGTTCGTTCAATATGAGTGCAAAAGCCAGCCAGGCGGATAGGTACAGGTAGTTCACAGCAGAGGTGGACTGTGTGAAACCTTAGAAAAAATAGCTAATTCGCGAACAGAAGAGTGGAATACCATTCTAACGCGTTTCCGCTGTCTTCGCCACGGTATATGACGTTTCTACGGCGCTTTTAATTTTTACTATCCCAGACTTTCTCGATTCCAAATTGGTCTTCAACAATCAACCAATATCTCACACCAATAATTGAGGAGGATTATATTGCTCGTATGATTACAAAATTGACGATTATTGTCCGATTAAATTTCTCCAGATTGCAGTACATTTTGAGTATGGTATTTACAGTACAGTCTCAAAGCGTACCTGAACTCTCACCAATCCTATTAGTGCTATTTTTATAAAGCGATAGGTGATACATAACATACCCTATATATTTATTTCGCGTCGTACGTATCTTACGTAGGACGTAAATAAATGGTCACTACTTGCGTCATCGTGACATTCGTGACAGTACAGTCGTGAGATGACACAATATATCGTCACAAAATTGACTGCCACTTTTGTAATCGAATATACTGATGACAGATGTTGGACACATGTGCGCGTATGCTCGGTCGCCATATTTCGTCAATAACCTCCATTGTGATAAAATTGGAGTAGGTACATAAACAATGTAGTTTTTTATACGATAGAGGCGCTACCACACCCGCTCGTTAAAATTTGGCGCCATCTACTAATTACCGGATTATGCGCGTCACGCGACGTGCTTCGCATAAAATTTGAAAATTGAGCAATTATTTTTAAATGATTATTTATAGTTCAGAACTCAAAGGTGCCAATGGGACCCTTTTATTACTAAACCTACGCCGCTGTCACTCTGCATCTTTTTAAACATAATAGGAAGCCCGGTGTATATTTCACAGTACCTAAGTTGGACTATTTTTAATAAATTTTATTAGCACTTTTAACAAGAGACACTAATAAAGTAAAATAGTGAAATGTAAAAAGTTATGACTACATGTAACAACATACCTAAATATAATTTAGCATATACTTACTACCTACTTAAGCAAAATTATATTAGTAATATTGAGTGAGTTACGATGTACCTATTAATATATGAGAGATCCTCAGTGTGCCAATCCGACTCGCACTTGGTCATTTTTTTATTTATATTGATAAATAATAAGTATATATTGGTTATATTATTGATTCATATACATATTATGTATCTCTTGTTTACAATCCTACGAAGGTTTATAAATTTCCTAGAAATTTATAAATTTGCGGTTCTTGTTATTTTCCGGTAACACATACACTACTTATTTAATTATTACAGTGTGTTAATAACGTTGCTCATGAAAAATTTTATCTGAAAGAATATTGGTATAAGTTTTGGAATTTCAATCAACCTCGAAGACCGAAGAGCAATGTTTAGCATAATTTTCCAAGAACTTTCCTCTAATATACGAATCCAAAAGTAGATCGCGGGAAATACGCATTTTTGTTTACGTCCCGAACGATAAGCTGAAGGTAGAAGTATATAAAAAACTACTTGTCGACGTTGTTTCTCGGAAATACTGCGTTGGTATTTTTTTTTTATAAAATAATACTTTAGTCGGCCTTACGAACTATCACTTGACAATCATTCCATCTGTCGTACTTTCTGACGTAAGATTTAATTTTCAACACGTTTTCATAATAAGCAAGGATTTTTTTTGTATAATTGTGGAAAAATCCTTGTTTATTATACATATTATCATTATTACAATATCTTTACAACGTATGAATTGATTGTTTCAGTTTGCTATTTTCTTTTGTGATCCGATGTTAATTTTATTCAGAAGTAGATATTTTTCATTTAAAAGCTGAAGGAAAAAATATACAATTTCGAAAAACACAATTACAGTAAACGCAATTTCTATATTGAAATAAATTTGCACTATTAATACCAACTATTCTATTGTCTACCAACCTATCGCCATTATCTGAATTTTATTGTTGTTATCGTAGTATTTCTGAAAGACCATTATCATTAAATAGTAAAGATAAAGGATTCTAGAAAGTGTGGCACACTGGATTTCTTGTCACATTAATTAAATTAAATTAAAAAGGCTTTAGATTAGATTACGCGCACACTATAACATAAACATGCGTAGAATTTAATTATCAGTTTCTGTGAAATTTCAAATCAATATTGTAGCTACTGCTTGCCGGAAAAGATAATTAATTAATTAAATTATATTTGTATTTGCCTTTCAAACAGACTTATCGTGTAGTGTACGTACCTATGTATTAAAGTTGGGATTACAATTTTAAGTAACGCGTGTAATTAGTTAAATAGGTTTCATTATTTGTTCACAGGGTTTCTCAAACTTATGACAGCCCCCTTTAAAAATATAGGTTTAATAAGAAATTCTAATATGAATAATGCTGACAGAAAATTAATGTTTACTTTTTATTACCTGATTTATCGAATCATCATCATCAGCCTTTATCGGTCCACTGCTGGACTGGCTTTTCCCAAAGCGCCACTCCTTCCGGTTTCTCGCCAATCGCATTCAGTCCAGTCCGGCCACTCTTTTGCGTTCGTCAGCCCAACGGGCTAAGGATTTATCGAATAATTAAGTGAAAGTGTTTTTTTTTTTACTAAGTATAAGATAGGCCTGTGTTTGACCACACAAGTCATTGGATGCGAATCCTACATTGAGCACCATAATATAGCATAAAGGTCTTCTTTATTGTACCCATGGGTGTTGTCAAGTTGAAAATCAGTCGCCAAGCACCTACTGAGGTGTTCCGGCAGTTGTACTTGAGAGCCAGTTGCCTTCTAGGCTTTATAAAGGTCGGCAGCACTGGTATTGCTAATATCAATCGACATTAAAAAAACTATTTAACTTTTTTTTTGCATACCTGTGAATTATGTATTTTTAAAAACAAAACACTAATATAAGTTGAAGATCCAGAGACGTACTTACATATAGCAATAAAAAAAAGGTATGATATATTTATTTATAGAAAATGTAAAATTTTCAACATGGGTAAAGAATTCCTGCTGCAAAGGTCAGGCACCGATCCTGCACTGGTATCTACATTTATGGACATGAGCCATTGTGGAGTAAAAATACATTTTGCTGTAGCGGTTGGAAACATTTTCTACAGGTCACACAATTTCATGGTTATTTTTTACTTGGTATACTTATGTTTTGGATGTACCTATACAATTAGCAATATTCATGATAGTGAATAATATTATCATTATTTTCATAGCATTTTAAACTCTACATACTCATATACAGGGTGATTTTTTAGTCACAGGCAATACTTGCAGGGCTTGAAGTACTCATCAATATGATCAATTTTTGCTATGGCATTGCGCAAAATAAAATGGTTGCTTCATACATTTTGGTCGAGTAGGTATTGAACTTTTGTTTGGATTTGGATTTTTTTTCGTGATTTCATAGTTAGTCCCATACTAAAAGTTGGCTGCGGTATTCTGTAAGGAGGGGGTACTTCTCCAGTCGAGCTGCTCTTTGAGCGACATATCGCTATGCTCTACCTCTCAATTTTTTTTTTATAATATTCATATTTTCTATACACACTTGGACACTAGAATGAGTTCCCAAATCCTGGCTATACGGTTTTTGCTATTAGAAACTCTACGAGCCGCTACGGGTAATTCCCGTAGGCGTCCCGTAATTTTTTGCGACTTGAGTTATTCCTATGGCAATAACTCATGCTTATAGCAAGGTGATTCTTCGTCGAAATAATTACGAAAACGATAAAAAAATATGTCATTGGTGTTTTTATTGGATTCTAAATGGAATACACTTTGGTCGTCAATTATAAAAATAACTGTAAAAATTGCTTCATTTTTAGGGGTCCCAAGTCAAACAAGAACCCTTATAGTCATGTCCATTCGTCTGTCATGGTCCTTTGACTCGTAGACTCACTGGTAGAGTGATACAATAACAGTTTATGTAACAGTTGCGCTTATTTTTTTATATTTATGTTCACATACATCATACTGACTACGGAACCCTATCCTGCGCATGTTCCAACACGCACTTTTTTTAAATTAGCTATCACCTGTTTCGTGCGCTGTTCTTGTGATGTTTTACATAATGTTTTTTGTGTTCAGAACACAGAACATTTTAGTATAAAATTTAAAAACATATTTTGGAATTGCTTAACCTAAACACAATAGGTAGTCATAGTCATTCAATAAATACCTTTATTCCAAGTTTTACTACAATGTTGAATCTGGTGTCTGCAGATTCATGATATGGGTCTTGCTTGGATCTGAACTTTGATGGGCAGCCTAACTATTAGGCGCGGATCCAGGATTTTGTTCAGGAAAGGGCATTTTTTGTCATTCAGTTTTTTTTCTAAAAAATATAGAATGCAATAGTGCAGTTGATGTCGAGAAATACTGTTGAATTTGGAATTTTAAAAAAGTTTTCCAGACCTGCTAACTATATTGCCTTATTATAGATAAATTAGACGATTTATGATCATAAAAATAATAGGGAAAGATACTTACTTCTCAATCATTTATTCTACTAACATACCTACCATGAATGAATTAAAGCGCAAATCCTGACACACAGAAAATTCCCCTTTCAAAGTTTACGTAGTACAATTCTATTACGTTGACTAGATATATCTTTGGGGGAAGAACGATGTTATTCCCTCTATAAAAAACATTGAAACAACGTGTACAATATTATTATATTACCCTTGCAATTCGCAAACCTGAGGGTTAATGTCGCCACATTTTTTGCAGCTTCATATTATCTAAATTGAATAAAACAAATGATAAAACTGCCGTTAAACGATAGCATTACAAACAGCAAAAAAAAAAACAATTCATATATGAAGCATAAATGAAGCTGCAAATGTGGCAAACTTAACCCCCCAGGTTGAATGATTTCTCCCGACCATCGCGACAGTAGTATTTGTTGTTTGAGCACTTTGCCGAAATTCCTAGAAATTGGTGTAATTTGTGTGCACGTTTTTTACATCCGTGTTTGTGTCGTTCCGGGTTCTATTTGACGGACAATTATATTATCATTATTATTAAAATATTACCTAACGAATTTTTCCGCCACACGCACGGCTGACAGGTGCGTCCGCGCAACTTTCCGTTTTATTGCATTATAGTTTTGTTCAATCAACAGATCATTATTATGACACAAAATAGATATGTCTGCCGTATATTTTACCGTTGTCAGTGGGTGCAATGTTTTATCCGCACAAGGTTGATTTTCTTTATTTGTCTGCAAGTGGTTATGAATATTTAATTTATCCTACTAACGAGTGGAATCGTTTCTCCGAATGTAAGTTTTTCTTTTTGATGATCTAAAAATGTAAATATGGTCAATTTAAGACTTTAGATCATGTAACTGCTGACATACCTACTTTTCAAATCTCAGATAGGAAAAAACATTTTAACATTACATATTTTTTTCTATTTATATATACTGGATGATTTTTTAGTCACTGGCAATACTTGCAGGGGTGGAAGTACTCATCAATATGAACAACTTTTATTATGGGACTAACTGTGAAATCACGAAAAAATTATCAGCTGTTCCATACAAAAGTTCAATACCTACTCGACCAAAAAGTAAGAAGCGACCATTTTATTTTATGCGATAGCAGAGTTGGTCCCATAGTGAAAGTTGTTCATATTGATGAGTACTTCCACCCCTGCATGTATTGCCAGTGATTAAAAAATCACCCAGTAGGTTTGTGTTTGAACACAATCTCACTATGGTAAGTGATGATGTCACCGAAGGTAGTAAGCACACGAAGCCTAGAAGGAACTGCCTTGGGGCAACACTTTTATTTGTATAAGTAGGTATTCGTTTTTCGGATAAAATTGTCTACCGAAGTGTCACTTATAGCGTTGGTGTTTATTAAAATTTACTTTAATGCATATATTCTATACTTAATCACAATAACAGGAATGCTTATTACTTAAGTAGAAGGGATTCGTTACAGGCTTGTGAATTTCTCGTAATTACATTAGTGTCTACTTAATTACTAATTAGTTCGGGATACCTAATTATTTGATCAAAATTCCTGATTAGCAAGTAAGCCTTAATTATATTTTTATATTAATTGTTATAATTGTTCTCTATAAGCTATTTCTTGTTGAAATAGTTCCGACTTCAATGTATTTATCTGTATGGTGAAGTGAAGACATCATTTTAGGTACCTTTTATTTACTCAGGAAAATCCTACATGGGTTTTGTCAGACTCCTAATCATTAAAAACCTGGGGTGTTCCTACCTGCTGGCTGAGTATACGGGGGTGCCGAGGCAACAGGTACCAATTTTAGGTAACTGAACTTTATTTTTTTCGTGGAGCAATCACAACGACCCATCGTCCTCCTCGGGGCCACTTCTGGGCGCTCGAGGCCCCCGCCCCGATTGCCCACGACCCCGAAGGTCCCCGTTTAGTCGTCTTTTACGACAGGCAGGGGAACACTGTAGCTGCTATTCTAAGCCTCATAGCTACAGGGCATTAGGTACTTACCTACACAATAGTATCCATACATTAACATTTTAACTTTATAGTATAACTTGACAAAAGCAAATTCAACTTGTGACAGTTCCAGTTTGAGGCTCACAAGACAAGCATCAAAAGTCAAGCTGAAACACGAAACTAACGCGTAACTTTATTACCCCATGCTCATGCTTAGTAGGGCTGTCACCACTGAACAATTTTATTCAATTTTAAATAAAAAAATCTTAATTCTTTTTAGTAGATTTGAATATCCTCCTAAACCTAGAGGCGTCTCTTGAGTATTAGATGGCATGCTACTTACAAAATCGTTTTTTTTCGCGAAAAATACTCTCAGTTCGACCATTAAAATATGTACGGTAGGTAACATCAAGTTTTAAGGCGATGATAGCTCAGTGGTAGTGACATTGAATGCCGTGATGAAGGTAGTGGGTTCGAATCAATCCTATAATGAGCTTGAGCTTTCTGTGAAGAAAAATATCGTGTGGAAACCATAGCAGGTACTTTGTAGTACCTAACCTCCTGCCTCAAGTGAAATAAGAAGTGAAAAAAGTGAAAATTGAATCCATAAGTTGAAAATGTTTCGCCAAAAACCGACCACATTTCGAACCGTTCACGTTGAAACAAAGACAATCATTTTTCAAAAAAAATACATTACGTGTAAATTGCAAAGTGTTTTTTTCTTTGAGTTCAAAATACTTCAATATTTGCGTTTTTTTTTTTTAACATGAGCTAATAATAACTATAATGAACTAGATTCCACCCCGCGGTTTCAACCGCGTTCCCCAGGGATCTTATGTTTTCCCGGAATAAAAAGTAACCTATGTGCTATTCCAGACTATAATCTATCTCCGTGCCAATTTTCATCCAGATCCGTTCAGCCGTTCTGGCGTGAAAGAGTAACAAACATATGGATGTTTGTTATGAAGTTTGGATGGATGGATGGCCATCCATCCAAAATTTCGCATTTATAATATTAAGTAAGATTTACGCTAATTTGATTTGATATGTTTTCAGGTCCCAGCTTTCGGTGGCAACCCTATAAATCGGAGTAACGTTCAATGAGCATATAATACAATCAAAGCTAACGTTATATCTCTAGTAAAAAACTTGTATCGCTCATCGAGTTCAATTGATAAATAGATTAATGACTGATATATCTTTTTCACTACAAAGTTACGCTTAAACGCTCAAGATTGTGTTAGTATAGGTAAGTACATTATAGATTCACTCGGACTATAATCACATAAATTAATCGATTCTTATAAAATATGCGTGTTTTCTGCTTACTCATGAATAAAGAATATTTGTCTATAGAAAAACCCACGGAAAAACTGTGTAAGTACTTAAGTAGTTATTGTGTTTACCAGGTTTATGTTAACGTTTACTGGGGGCACTGCTATCATTTTTGGTCCATATACCTTCCCATTGTTGGTTATTATTTTATCCTAATTATATTGCTACTATGTATTATAAATGGACTTGTTTGAAGGATTTGTTTTTTTTTTTATAATTCGAATGATGTTGTAATAATCGATACTGGGTGTTTAGGGACACTGATAAAATCGATATAATTATTGTGTAACATAAAGTATAATGCTACTTTGGGATATGCCTCCCATGGTGAACTAATATAGGGTGATGATGATTAAAGAAACTACCTAACAAAGTGTTTTTACAGTAAAGATCCTTTTTTCAAGATCATAAATATGATCAAAGAGTTTCCCGCTGACTTAGACAAACTACGGTTGAAGTAAAATTAAGCTCGAAATTTAAAAGTTCAATAAATCCATTTTATTCTCTATTGTCAGTAAGTATCGACTCGATTGAATATTAAAGGAACTAAAAAGGAGTTAATGATCTTAAAAAGCTGATGACGTAAAACATATAATTGCGATAATTGCGCAACGTTGCACGTTTGCTGCGTCGCTATAATATTATGTTATTTTTACTTATCGTGATAAAATAAGTGGTAAGTCCATACATAAATATTTTGGTTTAAACTACTTCTAACTCAATGTGCTGTCGTAACTATTACGTTAATAATATTCTGAGATATATATTAGGCCAATTAAACTCACTAAAAATAATATAGTCTTGGCATTTGAACTACTAATCGATCTCATTATTATATAAACTCTAATAATAACATTACTATAAATGGGTATTTTTGCGTTATTTTAATAATTGTCATATTAAAATAAAACATAATAAGGAAAAACTGTTAGTTAATTATGTTCTCACGAACTTATTTCTGTTAAACTTATTAATTACATAATAATATATGAATTCACAATAAAACACGTCATTTCGGTATAATTATCTTGTTATAACAAAATTTCATAAATCTTTCAGTGATTGCAGTTCAAGCACCATATTTTTGATTTGTGAAGGGTTTATTGTAATAGCAAATTAAATATTAATTTTTGATACAGTAAAGTGATCGGTCAACTGCCGCCTTGGCGATTGCCAACATGTTGCTGACCATCAAGAACTCTTTTGCTTTTTAAACCCTATTATCTAGTAATTTATCTATTACTATAATAAAACAGTAGACTCCTGTGTGTCTGTACAATGAATGAAAATAATAAAAATAGAAAGGGGGTAACTAAAGAAGAGTAATAGAACATAAATCAGCGATTTATAGAATTGTTTTCTGTCTGTCTACTTCTGTACGGAATTTCATGTAGTTTTCACATGTAGACAGAGATTAATTTGGAGTAGAATATAGACTATAATTTAATTAAAATCGGATATTACAAAAAAGTTATAAGTTACTGTAAGGTATTGTTCGTTTCATCAAAATTGGCTAACGGGAAAAAAATATATAGAAATTTTATAAAGTCTGCGCGAGCGAAGCCGCGGGCGAATAGCTAGTATACTTAATAAAGCAGAAGAGTTTGTTTGTTTGTTTAAAGGCGCTAATCTCTAGTACTACCAGTCGGATTTGAAATATTCTTTTTGCATTTGATAGTCGAATTCTCAAGGAAGGTAATAGGTTATTTTTAATCCCGGGGATACGGGTGAAACAGCTAGTTTAGTTATATTTGACTAAATAAATTGTAAACATTACATAATCCAGGAGTTTGAATCTAAAATAATATTAACTACATACTGCTAACAAGTTATTTTTATCCATTTAAGTAGTTATTGTTATTACGTTAAAAACTAATGTTAAACACTTGTTTACGGAAATAGTTGTCTTTTATGAGCGAAGTACTTTTCCCTTCCAAGATGTAGTCATAGTTTGTATCGAGAAAAACATTCGTCACGCTAGTGTAACATCGCATATTATGTACAAGAAAATTGCGTTTGTTTGTTCTGTTTCTTGAAACAATAACTGTTAAATTGCGTACTAGTAAGATGTTCAAGAAAATTCTAATACTGACCAGAATTATCTCGACATCTAAAAAATATCCTGAGAAAATAAACAGAACCTGTATTATGAAAACAAGATAGCTAATATTACCTAATACTTGTTGGATTGAGCTGGATGGGAATCGAACCCACGACCTGTGGGCAGTCAGGGTATCTGACCTCCATGGTAACCGACCCAACAATCAACATAAATCGTAACTATACAAACTAGCAAAATTAAATTTGCTCTACGTATGGAATTTAATTTTATGTGCCATAAATTCAAACAAATGACGTGGTTTCTCATCGATGCTTTACTATCAATAATAAATCATCTCTCGCGTAAAATTGGGAACGTCGAGCCATTGTCATCGATGAAATACAAAAATAATAGCCAGTAACGCAGGCAGCCAATTTAATAGCGCGGTCCATGCCGTCGAATAATTGGAAAGTTTGCGTCAATTTGCGTCGCAAGTGCATGCTATGTTCTGTAACATAGTATACAATAGTTCGAAAAATAATTAACAGCTGTCAAGTATTGGAAACTCCATAATTACAGCGTCTATGAGATTTCCTAGTATCTACAAGCCAACTAGCGCGTTGACTGTATTTATCATACTTTCTCAGGGGCAAGATTATTGTTTACAAGAATTATGTAGCACAGGTTTTATTTTTCAAGAAAGCCATGGACTGGCTGGTTTTCTAAGTATCATTAACTAACTTTTGCGCCGCGGTTATATTTGCTTCTCAGAGATAGAATGATAAAATTATTTTTACGCGGAATATTTGCATTGGGTTGAGTTTCACGGAAATGTTTAAATCAATTACCGTAATGAAGGCGTTAATTATTATGGAATTATATAAACTAAACCTGTGGGTAGGTGATGGAATTGCTGTCGTATTATCTAGCTAAAGTGTAGTGTAGTGTAATTATTGTATCAGAATTTTTTCTCTTGGTTGTTCAGACCAACTCGGTCTTAGTGATTAAATAACTTTTTATCTTTGTTTTCATTTGACTTCATTGCCTACATAACTGGTACATATAAAAATAAAACAGAAGTTATAAGTCGTACCCATCACTCCGGAGCAGACGCTTTTAAGCCATACCAAACCCAAGTGGAAGCAATCAAAACCTAACAAAGTAAGCTCGGTATGAAACTCGTTATCCGCTCGAGCGAATTAAGTATTTTTTTTATTATTTTATATTGTATAAAACGTAACATCATGGTTCCGAGTAGTTGGGTAATGAAGGGTCTAATTAGCACAGTTCGCGGTAAGTCGACAGGCGGCCCCTCTGTGCGTCTCAGTAATTACTGCTCATTCGAATGTGCCTCGATTCGGAGAATTATCGCCGGTAACTGTTACACAAGTTAAAAATCGCAATTATACTCTGGACGCTTGACTATTTGATTAGAATAAATAATGGGTTACAGACAACAGAAAGCGGAATGAGTACAAGATGTCTGCTGCCTACACAAGTCACTGCTTACAGAAGGATGACTTCAAGAATGTAGTTCTCTTCCACATAAAGTAGGGTGTTTAGTTCTAGATTCTCTAAGGTGTTTAGTGAAGAGAAAGGGTGTGTTTTCCTGTTTTTTTTTTTTACAGTTCCATTACAGGAAATGAGTTCACCATTTGATTTCCCCAGCGCTATAAGACATGAGATTCTACAAGCAGAGCACATATGTCAGAAATGTATACCTACATATACTGGGTGATTTTTTTGTCAAAAACAACAAAGGTTTCAAAAAGAAGACATCTAACTAAACAAATTATAATAACCATTACCTATTATATTACATTGTATATTACAATCAATTTACTCTTGCTTGATTGCTAGATATGCACTTAACATAAAAAAATATAAAAAGATATCGTCACTATACCTATATGCTCAGAACAACTATTACAGTCTCGACAACTTATTTATTTCCAATACCCCTCTTACAAATCTAGAACAAATTGATATATGTACCTAGAAATACTTCTTTACTAAGAATTATTGTTGCAGGAAAGTTGCAAAAACCGGAATATTGTAATGGTTCTGTATGCAAACTGTAAAGATTAATGGACATAACGGATAGCTGTGAAGTGTGAATATAATTTGATTGGCTGGTTTTTGATTTAGTAATGAAGACCGGTCCTATTGGAGATCCTTAGGGGATGCTTATGTCCAGCAGTGGACGTCTTGTGGCTGAGATGATGATGATGAATGATAGCTTAGTGGTAGTGACGTCGAATGCTGAGGCGAAGGTCGTGAGTTCTAATGCTTGAGCTTTCGGTGAAGGAAAACATCGAGCTGATACCAAGATAGCTATAACCATAGATTTTTTATTTAATTTTTGGGCTTAAATTAAATGGGCTTTCGTTTGGCCACTGACCAGCCCAAAAAAGGGCGAAAAAGATGGAGAACATCAGATGGAGCAAAGATGGAGCGGAGCACGTTTTCCCAGAAGAAGCATTCTCCCTGGCCTTGAAAGTCCCTAGTAGTTTCTAGCACTTGCTGATTGACGACCACTCTCAAGATGAAAATCTAATTAATTACAATCTAACCAACTCTAACCCAATCCATCTTCAGATGTCACTATTAGACTGAACTATTATATTAAACTTAGATACCTAGTAAGGGAGGAAGCTGATTATTTTTTTTTCACTCATTATTTTTAATCAACTCATTACTTTTAAATATGTAGGTAATTGTTACGTATAATTATTAGATAGCTGCAACCTGAGAGAGCGATGACCCCCAGAACACAAGTTTAATCATTGTTTGGGTTCGCATAGATAGGTATAGTATACCTACAACTTTAATCCTACTTATCCTAATCCTAACTTTCCTAATCCTTACTTAATATGTATTATAAATGCGAAAGTGAGTTTGTTTGTTTGTTACCTTTTCACACTAAAACCGTTGAACCGATCGCTATGAAATTTGGTATGCATAGATAGCCTATGGTATGGAGAAGGACATAGGCTACTTTTTACCCTGGGAAAACAAAATATCCCTGGGGAACGCGGGTAAAACCGCGGGGCGGAAGCTAGTAATATTATAAATGCGAAAGTATTTGTTACTCTTTCACCCAAAAACTACTAGACGGATTTGAATGAAATTTGGCACACAGATGGAATATATTTTGGATTAATATCCCTCGGGAACGTGGGTTAAACCGCGTGGTTTAGAATTAATTGTGTTATCTATTTCCATACATATAAAACAAATGTTATATATTTTTAACCGACTTTAAGAAAAAAGGAGGAGTTTCTCAATTCAGATGTATTTTTTTTTTGGTGATGTCAATAGCATTAACTAAAACTACCTTAGTTCGCTTTGATTATTCAATAAAGACAGACACTCGAGAGCTTGCCAAATAAATTCGTGATCGAGACATGAACACATCTTTCTAAGAAGCCCCATTATTATAATTAGTTTCTTGTAAGTATTATTCGTAATACTATACTGTCATGCTACTTCTAAAAATATATTTTTCACTTCGTCTCTCCGGATGATTACATTTGGTTCTCCTTTTGGAATTGAATGAAAGATAATTGATTTTTAACAGATTCCTGCTTGGCAACAGTGAATTAATTGGTTTTCCTTCCTCTTGTTTGATTATTTTCCCTGGTTTTATCCGTGACTTATATGAATTGTTAAGATCCTTGCTATTTTGGCCTGATTTCTCAATGGCCAGTATCTGGCTGCTAATTTGAATTTAGAACAGTTTTTGTATGGCTTATCAGAGTAATAGCTTATCCAAGGTTTAACCAGCCATTTAAAAATCGGCCCTTAAGTACCTACCGTATATTGTCTTGAATACTTTTTTGTGATTCTAGATTTGATAATTTATTTCAGTTTTCCCAACACGACCGCGACACAATATACTACACAATATTATCTGCATCAAATGCAGCGCGTCCGCGTCGATATTACATTTTCAAGCAGCCACCTCAATTTCACGTCGGAACCATCTCGCTCAGAATTCCGAGAACCGAGCAATATCGAAACAAATTAGTTTATGTTGATCGCGGAAATCCAAACGGCATTACACGAATTAATATTATTAGTAGATAGTGCTGTACTAATTTACGTTTTTATTTTCTGTGTAGAATTTTGATGGAATAAAAATGTGTTTCTGAGAGTCAGTACCTACTTCAGTAAGTAACTTGCTTTATTGTAATTGATTATTTGTTATTTTTGTAAGCGTTTATTTTTGTTACCCTTTGAGTGATAAAGCTTTGTCCATAGTCAATTATATATTGAATTAAATAATACCTTTATTCCATATTAGCTTCTTATCTTATATACTTTCTACCTCTGAATAGAGAGGTTTATTTTTATGTCACAAAAAGTCTTACGTATTATTGGTAGAGTCAATTTTAGTGTTCACTAATGATTTATCAGGGCCTAAACTGAGTTTTGAGTATGAGTTTGAGTTTATTTTACGATTTTTTGTATGTAGCAAAGGAAAATTAGACATTATAATAAAAAAAAACTACATTAGTCTACGTATTGACTAAATAATCATAGAGCTTGCGCAAGATGTAGCGAATATCGATATAAGTAACACCTACGGTGTGTTCCGGCAGCTGCAATAGAGAGCCAGTTCCTTACCACCTTCGGCTACATCATCACATAGTGAGATTGTGATCAAAATACAGACCTATAAATAAATACGCCTAATACGCAGGTACTACGCTGCTAGAAAAATAGTAAAAGACATATTGACCACTACTTTATAACATGAAGCCTAAGTCAATAACCCCTCGTAGTAAATTATCCACCGTATATTAACTAGGGTGAGCAATTCCAATAAAAGTACAACCGTTTACTGGAATTATTTTATAAAAAGCCAACTGACAAACCTATACGCGCTCTTCTGCAATGAAGGGTAAAAAGTGCAACGGTATTTGAGTTCACGCCCTAATTGTTTATAGTACAAAAAATATATGGGGTGTTTTTTTTATCAATAAGGTTGTATAATTTTTGAATAGGGTAATCTTGATCGTCTATTGACCTTATGAAATTATGATGTAAAGCAGGTAAAAAAGGGTGTGTGTGTGTGTCAGCTCCGACGCAAGTCTGGAGTTTTGTCTTTGAAATGCAATAGGCAAAGGTAAATAAATCTATTAGAGCCGTTTCCGAGATACATCGTCATCATCATCTCAGCTGGAAGACGTCCACTGCTGGACATAGGCCTCCTCTAATGATCTCCTATAGGAAGAAAGAAAAAGATTCTTAAAGAGTAAACTCAAAAAAAAAACACTTAAATTAGACCAAACTATATGTTTATGCCTTTTGCGGTGGAAACTATGGGTCCGAAGCTTGCCAATAGGGTAGTGTCCTGGGTCAATACAAATTTTAATGATTTCTAATTAGTCCGTTGGCAAGATTATCAAAAAATATTGGACAGGTATTTTTTGCTTTATCAAATCAATAAAAATATACAATGTTATAGCGCATCAAAGTACCTATAGGAGTCGGGCTTGTGACGTCAAACATAAAATTTGTACCACGGCGTGACGTCACGCGAAATTTCAACGCACTGTATCCTCGACATTTTTCGTTTACGGAACAAAATAAAAAATACGTGTCCTATATTTTTTGGTTATCTAACTGACGGACTAAATTGATTTTTTTAGGACACTACCCTATTCGCATAGATTTTATCATCATAACCCAACGAAGCTTCGGGAGACCGACCGGCGCGGCGGCAAGCGATGGCCAAGCTCTTTAGCTTGGCCATCGCTCCAAAGACGAAACGCTGCTAGCCTTCCATAGTACAAGCTCTACTTAGCTTGGGGTCAGATGGCCGTGTATGAGGAAAGTCCCAGAATATATTTATTTATTTATATGTCGACATTGAAAAGGAAAGTCACAAGCAAAAGCTAGTGTTAAGACACTTATAAATGCATAACATAACACAGATGCATACATCTAACTAACCAGAATCAGCTGGAATTAGAATTTCTGAGAAAGCTTAAGTGCCTCGTTTGCTTCGTCAGAAGTTGATAACTTACTCCGAATAGTTAATTAACTCACGCTTTACCATGTTCCGATCATCTAAAAACTGAAGTTGCCAATAACAGCGTTTCGCTTCATTGGAAAATGTATATCTTATAACGTTAAACGAGCAATTCTTGTTATATATAAAACGGCTTGGAAACGGCTCTAACAATTTGGATCAAATTTTGTATTCCTAGATAACGTTTTGCTTTTAAATTTATCCATATGTATACCTAGGTAGGAGTTTTACTTGAAAAAACGCGATACAAAACATTAAAAATACGCCGTGCAAAGCGGATATTAGATACGATTCTATGAAAACGTTATGACAAAATATTGGTTTTAAGGTGGGCGATCTTTGACCTTTTCATAGAATTAAAACAATGCTGTGAAACTCACGCGCCCATTTCACAAACGAAGTTTCAACGCTAACCGCATTTTAATCAAAAACGAAAGTCCGTGGGCGTCTTTCTAGGAATTCTAACCTTCGTTGGGAAAATTCATTTTGATACCATTGAGAATATACGAGTTTTTTTATTTTCAAATATAAATTATATTTGGCGTAAGATATCCACCTATAATATTTTTTTCGATTTTAAATTACGTGACGTCATACCACGGTCGAGCTCACCGCAAACATGAGATATTTGAACTTTTTGTTGAATTTGATATTATTGAAACTTCATTCATTTTGATTCCATTTGGTCACTTCATCTCCGAGCCTTACCTTATTATTTTATGTCGGCCTTAGTTCCACGTGGTTGAGAGCCAGTGCCCTTCAAGGCTGTATGTATTTACAACCTTAGTCCATTATCACTTTCCATAGCCTAATAATATTAATTTCATAAGCAGTTTATCGTTTTTTGCGTTGTATTGAGGAATGTGCAACTCCCATACAAACCAACATTTGGTTTACGGGGGCCAAGAAACAAAACTTATATTTTTGTATACATTATGGATAAATAAATAAAATAAAATGTATAATGGTCCGGTCCGGTCATCTACTTACCTCGATTCAAATAATGTAGATACTAGTTCTATTCCAAATACGAAATCCCAATTAAAGTTTAAGAATGTCACAGTTAAATAAACCTTATGTCCTTACGATAAGGTTTATCTATAACAGCACATTAATCATAATTTTTTTAGATGAACTTAATTTTAGAGCATTTAAGTTCATTTTTCTATAACAAACAGACTTAAATGTCAAATGGGACGGTTGTCCCTGCGGCATAGCAAATTATATTAATACGTCTACACAATACTCTTCATTTAAAAGTCATATCTTCGCCAATGTTAAATTTATGGCGATTTAAGTCGAGACAAGTCTTCCGAGAGTTATTTGAATAGGATATTGAACTTTTCATTTCATTTTCATTTATTCATACACCACACTTAATATGCTTCCAGGAATGGTAAATGACGCATCCTCACCATTATCAGCAAAGCATTTCCAATCATCGAACCTTATTCACAAAGGTAAGTGTAGGTAAGTATGGGCTTGCGTTGCCCACTGATCCGCCCATAAAGAATGAAGAATGATGGAGCACGCTTCACTATATTCACTATATTCTTGAATAACGTTGTAGGTATGGTAAATCCGACGATATTTCAAAAGGTATCGATCTAATTAAATCCTACAAATATTATTAGTTTTTTTTTTTTTTCGGCAGGAACAGAAGGTGGTGGGTCCAGGGGACCTTCTTCCACCCTTACGCGGACTTTGCGGCGAGCGCTGAGGGCTCTCAACCGCTACTTAAAACTAAGATAAATTTAGGGCAACGGTAGCCTGAGGGTGCCCCCTGTGGGGCTCGACCTCGGCTCAGGACGTTGCCTGGGGAATATGTGGGAGGACTTAGTATACAAATATATTAATATTTGGGGAAAGGTCGGATTGCTAATGATGTGCAGCTCGGGCCGCTTAAACGGGACGAGACTGAGAGGGACGTCGCGACGGTCCTCGCCGGCGAGGACGAAATCTTGGTTGGCGGTTGCGCATTTGTATCTGTTTTCGGGCTTCGTCAGCCTCGATTTGTGCTAAAGTGGTGGCATCGTCTGGTTCGCTGAGGGCGAACCTAGGCCTACGGATGCGGGAGATGAGGGACGGGGTGTAGGTGATGGTTTGTATGATTAAAGGATTCGCGTGATGTGCTGCGGTTTCAAAATATCTGCGTGAGGCGCGTTTCATGAATTGTTTGATTGTAGGGAGACCTAAGTCAAGGTGGAGGTTTTCATTGCGCATGTACCACGGGGCGCCCGTGGCTTTGCGCATGAATCTGTTCTGAACCACCTGAAGGGTGTGGAGGTGTGTTGGAGCAGCGTGAGCGAACACGGTACTCGCATACGTCATGATGGGACGGATACACGCGGTATAGAGTCTAATCTTGCTTTTTAGGGCAAGTTTAGACCGGGCGTTAATAAGAAAGTGGAGTCGTCCTGCCACAAAGGAGGCGCGCGCGCGGACCTTCTTTATGTGTGCAGCGAAGGATAGGCGATCATCGAGTGTCACGCCGAGATATTTGGCTTGCCTCTCCCAAGGGATCGGCTCGCCGAATAAAGTGACTGGCTTGGGAGCGGGAGGGCGTCTTTTTTTGTCGGTTCTATAAAAGAGAACCGCCTGACTTTTGGAGGGGTTGATCTCTATTCTCCATTTCCGAAACCATGCGCCTAGGGCGTTGGCTGCGGTCTGGAGTTTTTTGGAGATCGCGGGCGGGCTTCTGCCTGAGCAGTATATGGCAGTGTCGTCCGCAAAAAGGGCGAACTGCGTATTCGTGGCTTTAGGGATGTCGCTCGTGTAGAGCGTGAAAAGCAAGGGAGATAGTACCGAGCCCTGAGGGACACCGGCACTAATGGGGTGAGGGGAGGACAGGACGCCTTCGACTCGATATCGGAAATGGCGATTCGACAAGAAGTCTCGTAGGATGGTCACGAGTCTCGGTGGCACACCTAGAGTGTATAGCTTGTAAATCAAGCCGGTGTGCCACACCTTGTCGAATGCCTTTGCGACATCGAAGAAGAGGGCGCCTGTCATGTAGCCTTTTTGATATTTGGCGGAGATGTGTTCCACGATTCGGTGGACTTGGTGGATGCACGAGTGTTTGGGTCGGAACCCAAATTGCTCGTCGGGGAGGAGTTTATTAGCATCGGCAAATGCTTTGAGGCGGACATAAATGATTCTCTCATAAATCTTGCCCATGACGTTGAGCAGACTTATGGGACGATAGCTGGAGGGCTCGGACTTGGGTTTGCCGGGCTTTGGGATCCCAATAACGTGGGCTTCTTTCCACTGGTGTGGAAAAATGTTATTAGAGAGAGCGGCGTTAAAGATAGCCGTTAGTAGGATGATGAGGGAGGCTGGGAAGAGTTTTATCACTCTGTTGGTGATCTTGTCCGAGCCGGGGGCCTTGCGTGGGTGTAACTTCCCGATGATCGCTTTCACCTCGTCATGGGTCGCGGGTGGAAGTGGATTGTCGTCTACTACGTTGACGTCGTTGACGTCGTCAGTCGGGGTGGCGGTGGCGGGAGGAGGTAACGGGAGAGCGGCTCGCCGTTCTACTTCTAATGTGACTGTCTCCAAATGACTCGGGTCGATAGGGAGAGAGCTGGGCGTACATTGAGCCTCCAGACTTTCGGCTAGGCATTCGGTTTTTTCCACGTCCTCGAAGGCGGGAGGGAGGTTGGGTCGCTTTAGGGGAGGCATAGGGGCAACGGTGTCCTTTGTCAGGGCACGTGAGAGTTGCCAGAATGCAAGATGGGAGGGTCTGATTTCGCTTAGGGTCTGATCCCAGCGATTGTCACGATGCTCTGCGATACGTGCCTTGACGGCACGCTCGAGAGCTCGTAGTTGGACACGATTTTGCTCTGAGGGAGCTCTATCGTAGGCGCGAATGGCGGCTTTCTTCTCCCTCAACAAGTCACGTATGTCTTCGGGCAAGCGCCAGCGTCGGTCATCCTCCGCTGGCACTGTCCGAGAGCAATCGCTAACTAACGATTGCACGTGGCTTGTGAGTGAGTCGATAGCGCCTACAGCGTCGTCGGCGGTGACTAGGCTGTCGGGAATACGGTCTAGGTGAACGGACGAGGTCGCCTTGAGGCTTTCGCCCAATTTGTCCCAGTCCGTCACGACCTTGGTACGAGAGGGTTGACCTGAATCTGGGGGACCTACGCGCGGTGTAAACTCTAGGATTACAGGTCGGTGGTCCGATTGAAGCTCGTGTGCCACTGTCAAGTCGTGCAAACGTAGGTTTACATTACTCAGCAGTGCCACGTCGAGTATGTCAGGTCTGTGGTTCACGTTGTCGGGGAAGTGAGTCGGTTCATAAGGAGCGATCAGGTCCACGTTGAGTGGCCCGAGGAGGGATTCAAGAATACGCCCTCTGGTATTGTTTGCGACGCAATTCCAGAGGGTGTGTTTCGCGTTTAGGTCGCCCGCCAGAATGACTGAGCTACCTAAATTGAGGAGGGATTCTAAGTCACGTTTGAGTGACGTTCCTAAGTCGGGTGGGTTGTGGGAAGGGGAACAATAAGCGGAGACCAGTACAATGGATGGGTGTCCAGTCATGCCGAGCCTACAGATTGAAGCCTCAATGTGCTCTAGGGTTGGTGCGTCCAAAGGGGAGCAGTGTAGGGATCTTTTATAATAAATGAGAGTGCCGCCTTTTGCGGCGTCGGGTCTGTCATTGCGAATTATCTGATAATTCGCAATTTTCGGGTCCCTGTGAAAGGGCTTAAGAAATGTTTCCTGTACCAAAAGGATATCGAGTTGATGATCTCGCAGGAATTCTGCGATCTCTTCTCGCTTGCCTGTAATGCCGTTGGCATTAAAGGTTCCTACCTTGAGGGATCGGGGTTTGGTTCTACAATTCGCGGTTGTGGTAGCCATTAGGGATTAACTTTGAAGTGATCCAATTGATTTGCGATATTTTCAAACCGCAGCATGACTGAGGTGAGGGCACGACCTTTACCCTCACTCTGTCTAATGATATTGGCGAGTTCCCTAACTTCCTCGAAGTTGACGAAGTCGAGGAAGCGTTCCACCAGAGAAAAGTCCGACTCTCCTGCTGGTGGGGGTTTTTGATCCCGTCTTGGCGGGTTTGCGCGGCGGGTAGTATTAGTTGTCGGCGGCGGCGGCGGGGCGGTCGCTGAAGGCGAGGCGACTGGGGAACTTTGTGGTTGAATATTATTAGTATTATTAGTTATATTAGCTAATCACAGAACGATTTCGATGGGATGATGTTTCATACAGACTCAGTTTAAAGCTAGGTCTAATTTTGTTTAGATATAAAACTAAAAAACTGACTGATATAATGCCATATATATTGTAATTTCAAAAAGCTTGTGACAAGTTTTAGAAGACAGGCCACCATTTTATTAAAACCTTGTACGGACTTGATTATGTAAAAGTGATTTAATGTGACTAGAAATAATTATAGCTTGACATTGGCACAATACACAAACCGTGATGCTACTTATTTAAAAAGAAAAATAAGATTCATCCCTCGGTTTCACCCGCGTTTCCGAGTGATCTTATGTTTTCCCGGGATAAAAAGTAGCCTATAGCCTTCCTTGATAAATGATCTATCTAACACTAAAATAATTTTTCAATTCGAACCAGTAGTTCCTGAGATTAGCGCGTTCAACCAAACAAACAAACTCTTCAGCTTTATAATATTAGTATGGTAAAAAAAAAAACAGGAATCGCGAGTCAAGATAGTATAAAGCCAAGATCGCGGAATAATTATAGGATTTTGAAACTTGAACCCCTTTCTGAGGCACTATAGTGCAGAATTTGTCAGTAACTACGTGCTACGGTCGAAACTCTGTCTGTGTGTTTGTTTATTTGTAAAGTATGCGCTCCTATAGGTAGGTACCATTCATCCGATTGCGATGAAATTAAAAGCAAAAATAAAGATTAGATAGTATAAATCTCTATCAATTAATTATGAAGAGCGAAACAAGTGAAAATTGTAGTTTGCATTGATTTGAGACGTGTCCAGATTTTATCTGCTCTCATACTAGGGTTGCCAATTGTTTCTTATAATAGTTTGTCATAATTCATAAATAGAATAATGTTCCTTACCCATACAATCCTAGCACGACACTCTGCATTGGCCCAATGAGAATTGAATTAATAAATTAATCGTCAGTGTCTGACTTTAAATTATTTAATTAATCTAAGCTTGAATTGCCGTATAATCTCAGCAAATGCAACCTTTTGGACCGGTATTTGAGACATTAGTGCCTGCCAAATAATAAGAAGTAACCTAATAAAAATATATATATTGTAACGTAGTAAAAAAACGGGTCTTTAATTATTTAATTTTTATTAAATATTTTTATTTTCATTCGATTATTTAATCGTTAATCGGTTTATAAATTAATATTTTTCCTTGATTAATTGTCTGTAGCTTTATATTATCTATACGGTTCGCAGCCAATTAATCAATTATCAACTTATTTAATGTTTCTTTAATTTATTTATCAATTATTATTGAAACATTATATTTGCCTATTGATTTTTAATCGATTGATCGATATGTTTCCGAACGTAACTATCTCTTGAGACTGTTTTATTGTCTGTGGCCTCGGTTGTCCTCGAAGTTACAGCCAGTAGATCAGTCCCATATTTATTTGGCATTCATAGGGGAATTAGGGAATCGATTTTGTTCCATATTTGAAGGAAACTGGATTTAATTAATTTATTTTTTTTGTTCATATAAATTGATCGTTTGTTCGAATGATTTGGTCAATGGATCGATTCGGTTTTCGGACGAAACTTTGTGTTGTCAGAGAATAAATAAATTTTGGACATCACCTATTTACCCATTATTTTTCAATTTTAGTTGCATATACTATTTTTTTATATAGAAATGATTTAATGTTTGCATAACAAACCTTATTATATTTTTCAAAAGTCACGTTAGGTTGTTTCTAAGTATTCAAAGTACGTTTCTTACCTTTGTTGTGAGTTCAATATCGTCAGATTGTCCCCTTAAAAGGACAATATTCTCGCCATATTCTGGGATTATTTTTAGTTCCTTAACCCTTGGTGGTGCTCCTTGGATAGGACAAATAGTTATTTCTTTCATGTCTCACGATGCGACGCGTGAGCATATATTTTAATTCAAGCCAGTTTAACCTTTGATAATGGTGAGTATTACTACAAGTGCTCGAAGTGTTCCCTTCTATTAAGGGTTTCGATCCTTAATTTTGGTGGTTTTTGTTTAAGCTTGGTGCAATCGCATCGGCCGGCCAACGTCGCGTGGCGTGGCATTCGTTATGACGACAGACGTGAAATTAATTACAAGCCTCCTTGGCTTTTACCAAGGTACGTTACTTACTATTAAGGCATATTTGTGTTTAAATCCAGAATTGTCCAACTTCATTGATAAATGATCTATCTAACACTAAAATAATTTTTCAATTCGAACCAGTAGTTCCTGAGATTAGCGCGTTCAACCAAACAAACAAACTCTTCAGCTTTATAATATTAGTATGGTAAAAAAAAAAACAGGAATCGCGAGTCAAGATAGTATAAAGCCAAGATCGCGGAATAATTATAGGATTTTGAAACTTGAACCCCTTTCTGAGGCACTATAGTGCAGAATTTGTCAGTAACTACGTGCTACGGTCGAAACTCTGTCTGTGTGTTTGTTTATTTGTAAAGTATGCGCTCCTATAGGTAGGTACCATTCATCCGATTGCGATGAAATTAAAAGCAAAAATAAAGATTAGATAGTATAAATCTCTATCAATTAATTATGAAGAGCGAAACAAGTGAAAATTGTAGTTTGCATTGATTTGAGACGTGTCCAGATTTTATCTGCTCTCATACTAGGGTTGCCAATTGTTTCTTATAATAGTTTGTCATAATTCATAAATAGAATAATGTTCCTTACCCATACAATCCTAGCACGACACTCTGCATTGGCCCAATGAGAATTGAATTAATAAATTAATCGTCAGTGTCTGACTTTAAATTATTTAATTAATCTAAGCTTGAATTGCCGTATAATCTCAGCAAATGCAACCTTTTGGACCGGTATTTGAGACATTAGTGCCTGCCAAATAATAAGAAGTAACCTAATAAAAATATATATATTGTAACGTAGTAAAAAAACGGGTCTTTAATTATTTAATTTTTATTAAATATTTTTATTTTCATTCGATTATTTAATCGTTAATCGGTTTATAAATTAATATTTTTCCTTGATTAATTGTCTGTAGCTTTATATTATCTATACGGTTCGCAGCCAATTAATCAATTATCAACTTATTTAATGTTTCTTTAATTTATTTATCAATTATTATTGAAACATTATATTTGCCTATTGATTTTTAATCGATTGATCGATATGTTTCCGAACGTAACTATCTCTTGAGACTGTTTTATTGTCTGTGGCCTCGGTTGTCCTCGAAGTTACAGCCAGTAGATCAGTCCCATATTTATTTGGCATTCATAGGGGAATTAGGGAATCGATTTTGTTCCATATTTGAAGGAAACTGGATTTAATTAATTTATTTTTTTTGTTCATATAAATTGATCGTTTGTTCGAATGATTTGGTCAATGGATCGATTCGGTTTTCGGACGAAACTTTGTGTTGTCAGAGAATAAATAAATTTTGGACATCACCTATTTACCCATTATTTTTCAATTTTAGTTGCATATACTATTTTTTTATATAGAAATGATTTAATGTTTGCATAACAAACCTTATTATATTTTTCAAAAGTCACGTTAGGTTGTTTCTAAGTATTCAAAGTACGTTTCTTACCTTTGTTGTGAGTTCAATATCGTCAGATTGTCCCCTTAAAAGGACAATATTCTCGCCATATTCTGGGATTATTTTTAGTTCCTTAACCCTTGGTGGTGCTCCTTGGATAGGACAAATAGTTATTTCTTTCATGTCTCACGATGCGACGCGTGAGCATATATTTTAATTCAAGCCAGTTTAACCTTTGATAATGGTGAGTATTACTACAAGTGCTCGAAGTGTTCCCTTCTATTAAGGGTTTCGATCCTTAATTTTGGTGGTTTTTGTTTAAGCTTGGTGCAATCGCATCGGCCGGCCAACGTCGCGTGGCGTGGCATTCGTTATGACGACAGACGTGAAATTAATTACAAGCCTCCTTGGCTTTTACCAAGGTACGTTACTTACTATTAAGGCATATTTGTGTTTAAATCCAGAATTGTCCAACTTCATTGGTCAAACTGTGAAAGATTCCATGAGGTCTCATAGGTTAGGTACATGTGGGTTCCTCATGTTATTATCAAGGAGTATATTCCCTTAATTTGTTAATTTATTTGCCAGGTTATAGTCGTTAAACCTAAATAAATATTAATTCATGTTAATATGTCTATAAATTCATGTGGGGGGTTAGATTTTCCCATCTACACTCCTATTATTATGTGACTGTAATTGAGGACTTTGTGTCCATTGCAGGAGGTTTTTCTTTTCCGGGATACTACGAGGGTTTTTTCTTTTCCGGGATACTACGAGGGTTTTTCTTTCCGGGATACTACGAGGTTTTTTGTTTCGGGATACTACGAGTCTACTACTTCTTCTAATACTTCTTATACTACTTTTTCTGCTGCTGCTACTTTTTATACTGCGGGAACCTACCGGGTCCTACAGCTGGAAGGAGCAACGAAAGGTTTTATAATAGATATATATTAAATAACATTAATCTGAACATTATGGTATAGTGGCCGTTTCCACTATTGGCGTCCAATTAATTTTAATGAATAACTTAGTAATGCAATTCATCTCAGGTAACCCACAATCTTTCTCCTTCTGAGAAGCTAGGGCATATATTAAGTAAACTTCTACTTTAAAACAAATTGATTATACTATTCTGAACCGGTAAATTGTGTTTTATTTTCATCAGGGGTACCTTTTAGGGAACGCAACGGACAAGGGGGGGGGGGTTAAAATCCGTTACGTTACAGTGACACCCGTACGTGGGGCCAGGTTACCTGAGATGATTGTCATGTTAATTTAAATGTGTCAAAAATTGTATTACACTACTACTACTTATTACTACTACCATTATTATTACTACCACTACTATTACTATTATTACATACTTATGTTACTGTGGAACTGTGTTCTTAGCTTAAGTGTATTGCGGATCTGTGAATTTCTTCTATGCAAACTATTGTTAAAAATTATAATTTAAATACTTCTACTACATATTATTGTTAAAACTTGAGATGACTTGCAAAACAGTGCGGGATTCATTTGCTTAGCTTTTGCTGCTTGATGCTTCATCATGAATATTCGGCCATTGATAATTAAATATCTGCTACATCTGGTACACACATATCCTTTACTATTATTACAGCTTACTTTCATACTTTTAATCTTAATACTTTTAGAATTAAAATAATTTTTGAGTTTTACATCTTCGGCTTAAACTTTTTTTCAATTTCTACTTTTGATAGCTTTATAAATAATTCTTCAGCCGCATATCATAACCATGCATTCTGCATTTTCAAAAATAATTTTCACTGATTATTTTTTGCATAACAATTAAAAATAACAAGTTTTTTTTTCTAAAGTTTTTCTTTTTTTCATTGTTTGAGATGCTTTTTTTTAAGCTTAAGCTGGCTGTACAATTATCGGTGCCTATTGCTGTGTGTATCAGGCGTATTTACTTAACTTTACAGTTATTTAACTGTGTATCATATTGTTTGACATTATTGTTATTTAACCCTACAGTTAGTTAACATTACCCTTACTTAACTTTACTTTTACTTAACTTTATTATCTAAAGTAATTCTTTTGGTTCTGTGCTTACTTAACTTTTTTTTTAATATGGAGGAATTTAGTATAACTTTTCAAGCTTTACACTAGGATGAGTTCATTCACGAGGTTCGCAGTACAGTTCTGATGACGTAAGTATTATCTTGCTTGCGTATTCTTACTACTATTATTATTATTATTCTTTTCTACTTATTAAAACTTTTCGATGGTAGTGTTCTTACTATTACAATGATAATCGTACTTTTATCTTGGTTTAAGTTCTTAGACTAAATATATACCTATTTCTAATTAGGGTTCCGTCTCGTGTGATGTTGTGTTGAAGGTGGGAGCTTGTTTCACGGTTGTTATGATACTACTCACATACCTACCGCTAATGACTCTCGCGCTTCTGTTCTGTTACTTTTTACTTCTGGGTTGGTTTGATAATCTGACTCGGATTTCTTATGTTGTACGTGGTGTCGAACGTCGCGTCGCCATATTTCTTACGTTGAATTCTGAAGAGATTTTGTATAACGTACCCAAAATCTCTTGTAAACAGAAGTCACTTTATAAAATTTTCAAAACGTACTGATGTTTTGATAACATGTTGTCTGCAACCATTTTGTCAGTTTACCACTGTACAATTTAGTGTTGCATATAACACTACTAAGTAGTTACATGCTTATTTACTACATTTCATTTAAGTTATATTTTAACATACTATTCCCCTACGTGTTATAGCTCGGACCTGTAGGATATTTTTGGTTTGTAGAACATTAGTCCTGGCGTTTGGTTTATTTTTGGGTTGTGGATCACTTGATGGATGGATTAATAAATGTAGTTATGGGGTTATATATATATTTTAGTATTAATATTTAGTAATTTTATTTACTTATTGAAATTACATAATTATGTATGGTATATAAGTGTTATAATTTATTTTATTTATTTATTTAAAAGGATGTTTAGTTTTGGATTTACTTTGTTTGGCTAGTAACCACTGGGTAGGTAAATATAGTGGGTTAGGAGCGGTTAGTAACTCCTATATCAAATAAATAAGCCTTATACTAGAGGCGGATGATAACCTCTTTAAAATTTAAGCCATAGTCCAGAGGCGGTTGGTTACCTCTTTAAACATAAGCCCTTTAACCATTTGATCATCTAAAATTTAAAATCGGTTTTCAAGTCAATACTTTAGTTCACTTTAAGGGGTAACATGCATTTGCATGGTCTCTGATGCGTAACCACAGCATTATAATGTGAGTTATCGCTGATGATTGTCTCTCATAGTATCAAGAGTGATTGATTATATTACATCCATTATTATATTTATTATTATTATAATTATATGAAATATTTATGTATTGTACTATATTGCAGGAGCGGGTGGTAACTCCTACCTTAAATAAATAAGCCATTCTACTAGAGGCGGTTGGTTACCTCTTTAAACTTAAGCCCTAAAACTATCTAATAAATATGATTATATATTAAATATTTAGTGTATTATATTATGTTATTTATATTCTGTTATAGTATATTAATGTAATTTGTGTAAGTATAAGTAAGTATTAATGTAATTGAATTATGGGGAGGGTATTTATAATATGAGTTTAGGTTTGAGTTTATTATTTTGTTCCTTATTCATATACGGCGTGTTACATTAGTCTTGATTGTTTTTGGAAGGAATAAAATTAATACTTACAATATGTATTAACTTACTACTTGTTTTACTAGGTACATTTCCTTACCTTATTAATTTATTATTACTTGGTATATTTTCTCATCTTACCAATTTATTATTACTTATGTCAAGTTGTGGGAGTATTGAATCTCCAACTTGGAATTATTCTTTGTGTTCGTGGGTTCGGTTTGGTGGTGTTGAATTATTTTATTTCCAAGTTCAATAGTATTACCATTTAGTTTTGCCTTAAATATATCATTAGGGTTGATATTTCGGTGGCTCTTGTGTTTACCGGTTTAAGATTACTTCTATTGGTCTTGATTATCGTTCGTTTACATCGTTGTATCTGTTTATTTACTTAGGGTTTAGTCCCGTTATCTTAAACTTATTATTTAGATTGAAGAATCGTTTTCTTTTGGTTGTCGTTATGGTTTTCAAGCTGGAGGACCAGCTTGAATTTTGCGTTTATTCACGCAAAATTCTTCCGACAGGGGGGGTCGTGTAACGTAGTAAAAAAACGGGTCTTTAATTATTTAATTTTTATTAAATATTTTTATTTTCATTCGATTATTTAATCGTTAATCGGTTTATAAATTAATATTTTTCCTTGATTAATTGTCTGTAGCTTTATATTATCTATACGGTTCGCAGCCAATTAATCAATTATCAACTTATTTAATGTTTCTTTAATTTATTTATCAATTATTATTGAAACATTATATTTGCCTATTGATTTTTAATCGATTGATCGATATGTTTCCGAACGTAACTATCTCTTGAGACTGTTTTATTGTCTGTGGCCTCGGTTGTCCTCGAAGTTACAGCCAGTAGATCAGTCCCATATTTATTTGGCATTCATAGGGGAATTAGGGAATCGATTTTGTTCCATATTTGAAGGAAACTGGATTTAATTAATTTATTTTTTTTGTTCATATAAATTGATCGTTTGTTCGAATGATTTGGTCAATGGATCGATTCGGTTTTCGGACGAAACTTTGTGTTGTCAGAGAATAAATAAATTTTGGACATCACCTATTTACCCATTATTTTTCAATTTTAGTTGCATATACTATTTTTTTATATAGAAATGATTTAATGTTTGCATAACAAACCTTATTATATTTTTCAAAAGTCACGTTAGGTTGTTTCTAAGTATTCAAAGTACGTTTCTTACCTTTGTTGTGAGTTCAATATCGTCAGATTGTCCCCTTAAAAGGACAATATTCTCGCCATATTCTGGGATTATTTTTAGTTCCTTAACCCTTGGTGGTGCTCCTTGGATAGGACAAATAGTTATTTCTTTCATGTCTCACGATGCGACGCGTGAGCATATATTTTAATTCAAGCCAGTTTAACCTTTGATAATGGTGAGTATTACTACAAGTGCTCGAAGTGTTCCCTTCTATTAAGGGTTTCGATCCTTAATTTTGGTGGTTTTTGTTTAAGCTTGGTGCAATCGCATCGGCCGGCCAACGTCGCGTGGCGTGGCATTCGTTATGACGACAGACGTGAAATTAATTACAAGCCTCCTTGGCTTTTACCAAGGTACGTTACTTACTATTAAGGCATATTTGTGTTTAAATCCAGAATTGTCCAACTTCATTGGTCAAACTGTGAAAGATTCCATGAGGTCTCATAGGTTAGGTACATGTGGGTTCCTCATGTTATTATCAAGGAGTATATTCCCTTAATTTGTTAATTTATTTGCCAGGTTATAGTCGTTAAACCTAAATAAATATTAATTCATGTTAATATGTCTATAAATTCATGTGGGGGGTTAGATTTTCCCATCTACACTCCTATTATTATGTGACTGTAATTGAGGACTTTGTGTCCATTGCAGGAGGTTTTTCTTTTCCGGGATACTACGAGGGTTTTTTCTTTTCCGGGATACTACGAGGGTTTTTCTTTCCGGGATACTACGAGGTTTTTTGTTTCGGGATACTACGAGTCTACTACTTCTTCTAATACTTCTTATACTACTTTTTCTGCTGCTGCTACTTTTTATACTGCGGGAACCTACCGGGTCCTACAGCTGGAAGGAGCAACGAAAGGTTTTATAATAGATATATATTAAATAACATTAATCTGAACATTATGGTATAGTGGCCGTTTCCACTATTGGCGTCCAATTAATTTTAATGAATAACTTAGTAATGCAATTCATCTCAGGTAACCCACAATCTTTCTCCTTCTGAGAAGCTAGGGCATATATTAAGTAAACTTCTACTTTAAAACAAATTGATTATACTATTCTGAACCGGTAAATTGTGTTTTATTTTCATCAGGGGTACCTTTTAGGGAACGCAACGGACAAGGGGGGGGGGGTTAAAATCCGTTACGTTACAATATATAAAAATTGATTTCGAACAGCCATAATTTATCGTTTTTGCTTCTTTATGTTCAATTTATGGTCAGTCAGTCTCACAATAATACAAGTTATTCATGTGAATAAGGAGCAACCCTATATTAACAGTAATTTTATGAATGTACATTCATAAAATATAGGTACTTTATTCATGTACTTTAATTTATAATTTACATTAAGATAATTTATAAATATATTATCATCTCGTAAATTGAGATATTCTTTAATGCCGAATACTGAGAATTTACTGAGCTTCTCTGTTTAATATTATTATAATATTTATATTATCGGTGCCATATTCTAAGAATAATAATACATACATAAGTTATGTATGGGTACTACAGGGAAAGTCGTATCAATATTAATATGAATTCGTATGAATTGGATATATTTGATTATTATTATTATTTTTTTTTTTTATTACAGAAGGCTGGCAAGCAATCTGGCGGTCTGCAAGCCGAGAAGAGAACTGGCTCTTAACTGCAAATGCAGCCTGAATACACCGATAGGTCCTTGGTGACAAATTTTCAACTTGAAGGCCAGGTGGTAGCCAGCCTGGTGGATACTGCAAATCAATAAGGCTAATTGAGAGAATGGCTAATTAATACAAAATTATATGACATTATGAACAAAAACCGAACAACTGCCTTCTTTTTTCAAATATTTGAGGTCGGCGATCTTTCATTATTTTTTGATGAAACATCGTCGTTCGTTTTTATAGTTACATAACATGTTATAACATAATAAAGTATACGTAAGTTTTCGTTACTCATGGATTTATGTCAAAAGACGGGAATACTAAAAGCTTTCTTGCTTAGATTTTCCTTTGTGTAAAACCAACGAGACTGTCATAGCCTTTCTTTGTACAACACACAATGACCAACCAATCCTTTGAACAAAGCAAATTCTTTTCAGATCACCGGAACAATGGCGGAATGTTATGGAAAATCTTTCAAGGATATTTTATGAAAGAAACTGAACGGCTACAAATAGAACGGATCATGACGTTCTTTTGTTCATAGATCTTATCCAGCCTGAACATAAAAAGTAAAAAAATATTTCATCCAAGCTCATCGAGGCTTCGGGAGACCGACGCGACGGGCTGGGAGCTTTTTCCGCCAACGCCGAAATAGAGTCATGGTGGTAATCGCTGAGAGGGTCGACAGCTTTTTGTTGAGAATGTTCACCAAACTGCATCTCTATAGTGTTATTAGGTGACCCCTATGTGTTATTTTTATTGAAGTATAAACTTCTTTTGGCGCGGTATGCATATTTTTAGATGAGGTAAAACCTCGGGACTCGCGACACCGAGACGCAGTTTGACGTTTAGTTTCTTTTTTTTTTCTCCCATTAAAATAATTGCAGCCAGTAATGTCCTAATGTGGCTAGTCGCTGTCAGTAGTTTTGGCGCCATAACAAAACAAACATACTCAGAAAAAAAATCTATTTTAGATTGTAATAATTTTAATGATAATGATGATGATACAAGAGCTCAATCTCAAACTCAATATCAATCTCTCTCCAAAAAAAAAAAGTTTTCACTTCTGTCGGCACTCTCGGAGTGCAATTTTTTATTTTAAGTTATTATTTACTAACATAGCATGTAAGAGCTACTAACAACATAATATGGACTTCGTAGTCTTAAATAAAGGTATTTTATTTTATTTATTTATTTTTATTTATAAGCTTGGCCATTCAAAAAGGGAACGCTGCCAGCCTGTTGGGAACCTTGCCTATCGACAGCAGCGAGGGCTTTTTGAGGATTATAATATTAGTATAGTACAGGAAAATCACGAATAGGTGCGCCATTAATTTGTCGATTAAAATAAAAGATTAATTCGGATTTAATTGTCTTTGCTATCAAATAATCGTATAGTGCGTGTTACACAATGGCGCCATCATATAATACCTACTTATTATATCCGATACCAGATTATTTTAATCGTACGATTTTTGATAATGATAATAAACTTATAATAAATAATTAATATATTGTCTGTAATTAATAAACTATGTAAGCTATTTTACCTGATTTCTATCTATTCTATCTCGTAAATTGGATACAATGATATGGTTCCTGAAAATATATAAACTGGCCCTTGTACGTATTTACGTTCACAGGTGATCAAATTATTATTTTGGGGTGAAAATATCATATGATTTATTCCAGAGTATGTGCTATACATGTGCCAAATGTCATCCAAATCCGTTCAGCCATGACGGCGTCATTGGGTATAATATATTGCATCTTTATTACTAGTAAAAATCGCTTAAATCTGTAACCTTGATTATAAAAAAAAATGTTGTTTGAATATTTTATTGAATATCAAATATATTATCTGATCTGAAAGTAGGTACAATGTCACCTCGATATTGAAATAGAGTTTCCCCATGTTTACCAGGAATTTTCAATATGTTGCGCAGTTTAGTATGAAAATAATGCGATAAAGTTAAAATGTTCCAGGAAATCACGTTGTTATCAACTAAATCACGGGTTAGTGGAATATCCAACATAAATATGGATTGGTTATCCAATATATTATTATGTGAGTGTATATTTGTATGTCTAAAATAACTGCGCCACTTGTTGATTGATTTAATATTTGTTTGAATCGTGAAAATATTTGATGTATAAAATTCGCTTGAATTATGAATTTTTAAACACAATGTACCTACTTAGTAGGTATCAAAATAAATAAAAAAACTATTTTTTTACATAAAAAATCTTTCGGCACATTATACTTTATACAAATTAATATATTTGTGTAATGCCTTTATTATATAAATTTTGTAGCCAGTAACTACTTATTAACTCTTGTCATTAATTTTATATTCAAGTTTATTAAAAAAAGAAGCGAACCCACGAGTAAAAACTATGTTAAGTTTATTGGAAACGGCTCAATTCAATATTATCACTGATAACGATAACAATACTTTGAACGAAAGAAAAAAAACATTAGTTTCTACGTATTACCGCATAAAAATGGGTTAGGTACTATCTCGCTCTATATAGCTGATAATGCTCTAAGAATCGTTATCATTTCTCTCACCTTTAGATACATATGTTGCCAGGCCATTTTGTAAACACCTTAGGTAAATAAAATAAGTACCTACCCATTTTTTTTTCTATGTCAGAAGGCTGACATGCAGGCGTGATGTCTATTATACCTGATGGTAAATGACTACCGTCTCCTATGGACATAAGCCAAGGGTATTGCTTATTTTGCCGACCTTTATAAATCCTAGAAGGCAACTGACTTTTCAAACTTCAGTAAATCAAACACAAGTACCTATCGAGTTTTAGCTCAATATTAACATAAAAACTAGAATAAAGCTTTACTTACTTTTTTTTTTTTACTATTTTTTTCTCACTATGATAGGTGATGATGTGGCTGAAGGTGGTAAGCACACAAAGCCTAGAAGGAGCTGGCTCTCAAGTGCAGCTGCCGGAACACACCAATAGGTGTTTGGCGACAGATTTTCAACATGAGGGTGGTAGCCAGCTAGGTGGGTACTAAAAAGTGCCCACCACCGTGCTATGGTTTGCTCACGATGTTTTCCTTCACCGAAAGCTCAAGTTCATTGTAGGATTCGAACCCACGACCTTCGCCGCGGCGTCCGACGTCACTACCACTGAGCTATCATCGCCTTACTTCGACGTGGGTTTAACTTTCTATTTTTTTAAGCCTCTGCAAAGGGCAAAAGTAAATGTATACTACCTACACATGACCTACAGCCTACTTTTTACCATGGTAGGTATATGTATAGCATTTTTATCACTAGGTTTCTATATACATATATCGCTCAGCGTACATTTTAAGAATATTTTTTAAAATTTTTAAACGATTTTGAACTGAATTTGTTAGGGTTTTTAAGCCTCCAACTTCGGCTTCGGCTTCGGCCGAAGGTTGTGCCGATAGCCGATTAATCGGCCTCGGCTTTGGCTAGAAATCGATTATATGTTTGGATTGCGACTCAATCACGCATAAACGGCAGAATTTAAGAGAAACTTGGCACATAGAGAGATCATACCCTGGAATAACATAGGGTAGGTACTTTCACACTAGACAAAAACATATTAAGGTTCCTCGGGAACGCGGGTGAAACCGGGGGGCAGAAACTAGTATATAGGTATGATATAAATTAAGTTGTCATTTTTATAGTTAAAAGCGGACTTAATTCAGTGGTTTATATTTGCTTTATGTGTTTATTTATTCAGCCATTTGTTATTCGATGTAAATTAATCGTTGTAGATATGTGTAGATTGTACTTAGTAATCGCAAATATGGAGTCTTTATAAAGTTTATTTAGGTATGATGTAGTATGTCTGATATAAATAACCTTTAAAGTTTACTTATCTCTACCTACCTAGCTCTTTCCAAGTAATTTTGAATTAATTTTTGATGTCTATTCTACCTAGTCTTAATTTTTATGGTGTTGAATGGCACATATCAATCCTTGTAATAATATATAGGGTACTTTTTATCCCGGGAAAACATAAGATCCTTTGGGATTGCGGCATCTCTTTTATTCCAAAGTATGATCTATCTATATGCCAAGTTTCATCCAATTCCATTGAGCTCTTTATGCGTGATAGAGTCACAAACATACATACATCCGATTTTTCGCATTTCTAATAATTAAGTAGGATTGTTCAGGGTAGATATTATGGTATTTTATTTTAATGATGAATAAGTCATTCCTTTTATAAGCCCAAGTGGTTTTTGTGTATGGTTTTTACAAATACTTATGAGTAACAACTAACTTCCGCCCCGCGGTTTCACCCGCGTTCCCGCGGGATCCTATGTTTTCCTGGGATAAAAAGTAGCCTATAGCCTTCCTCGATAAATGGCCTATCCAACACTAAAATAGTTTTTCAATTCAAACCAGTAGTTCCGAAGTATAGCGCGTTCAACCAAACAAACTCTTCAGCTTTATAATATTAAAGTATAGATTACAGGTATTAGGTATAGATTAAAAACTAAACTTAACTTTTATTTCACACATTTTATGGTTGAAGAACAACAAATTTCCCAATGATTTCTGATATAATATAAGTGATTCGAGGAAAACAGTACGTTTACTTACATAAATATACGTACCTACGTCACACATAACCGCGTAAAATTTTATTTGTCGCTTTCAGAGTATTTTGCGTAATAAAGTCACAATAATAAATCATTTCTATTCACTGGAACAATAAACATAACGTCATATTTTCTCGTTACATTACACTATGATAACTCGCAATATACGCTGTAAATATAATACCTACGCAATCATAATACAAAAATTACTATGTTCGACCTTATTGACCTTAGGCTTTTGTGTGACATAAATAAAATAAGTGACGATGTGGCCGAAGGTGGTAACTGTGGTAAGTGAAAGAGAAAAAGTTTATAAAAATAATGATATAACAAGCATGTATATACCAAATGGATGACTTTTTAGTCACTGGCAATACTTGCACGGGTGGAAGTACTCATCAATGTGAACAACTTTTAGTATGGCAGCTGCACTTGAGAGCCAGTTCCTTCTAGGCTTTGTGTTCTTACCGCCTTCGGTCACATCATCTCTTCTCATAGTGAGATTGTGGTCAAACACAAGCATATACAAAGTAAAAAAATAAACGTACTTGACCGGTTTCTTTTCCTTGAAGTTAAATGAACACGTAAATCACTAAATAGTGTAACACAAAGTCGCTATCTACCTCTGTCTATTTATCCGCTTACTTCTACTAAACCACGTAACGGATTTTGATACGGTTTTCACTAATAGAGAGAGCGATAAACGAGGAAGACTGAAATTAACGAAGCCGGGGCGGGTCACTAGTCTAATATAATAGTAAAAAAATATGCTACAGTTCTTTCAGTGACTGAAAATGTAAGAGCGAGCTGTTCATTTTATCATGCTATGAGGAGTGATGCGGTTTTTGTTAACTGATAGCCTTGTGTTTGAGCACAATCTCAACTGATGTATACGAATGGTAAGCACACAAAGTCTAGAAGGGAACTGGCTCTAATGTGTAACGCCAGAACTCACCGGAACTCGCACAAACACGTACCTGCTATGGTTTCCTATACCGAAAACTAAGCTCATTATAATAGACGACCTTCGCGGAGGATGTTCTACCACTACCATGACTACTACTACATGACTTTGACATATGACTACTGTAGCTATCATCGCCTAAAATGTGATAAATTTGAAAATGTTACATTTACGGGAAGAAGACGGCGATCGAAGAATAAGAATGTGTTAAGACAAACCCATATCTTGGGTAAAATAGGAGTGTATACCAAGATGACGGATGAATGGAATTAATCGAAGAAACAAACGCCAAATGCAAAATTTCCTTATGCAATATATGATGGGGCAGATGATGAGTCAGATCTATCAGGGATAAAAAGTTCTATGTAAATCTTGAATGCTTTTGTTACCGTACCGTAACCGTACCTGCAAATAATAGGAAAATAAAAAAGTTTGGGACGAACCCAAGCGTAGAATCAGATAGGACCTCTGAGAATATTCCAACATTTAACCATGCTAACATAGAATATAAAGATGAACTTGGGATTACCTTGAGGAAATAACAAAGCGTCTCTCGGGGTTTATATGAATGAATGAATACTGTAAGATAACAATTTCCTGTTTCTCGTCTGAATTGAGTATTTGTTTATTGTAAACCCGTTTGGTATTTATGTAACGCAAGGAATAAGGTCAAACGTGTGCGTTACGTAAGAATGAACTACGTGGATATTTTTGACCTTTATCAAGAAGCTTGCGAAGTTGCGTAATGACATGGACTTTTGCTTTTGTTATATTACATATGTAACCTATTGGTTACATTATTAAATATTGTAGGTATTTTGCCTAAATGGTCATCCGAACCGGGTTACGTACCGACGATTTTATTAAAATATGGTTTACAATATGTCAAATTATAAAAGACTCTCTCAATTCATTATAACCTACATTATTGTTATATATTTTTGTTTTATTGCCAGGCAAAAATTTCATTATTTATTTTAAGTATTATTGAAATTTTACATTATGTAATAAATTTATTAAATATGTTATTAATTTGTGCTCTTTATTTATTTGTGCCCGAAAGTTTCTTCATTTTGTGGCTAATGTTGTAGCCTACATAAAAAAAATACCTGTTTTTTTTTACTAATATTTCATAACTTTTTATTACAAGTAATTCATATTCATGGTAATATAAGGAAAACGATTATCATAATTGCTCTTTATGAGAGATAAAGTTCTCGAAAAGTATTAACGATTTTGATAAAATACGCAGAAGAGGTTGATTTTTGGGTCAAGATATCAATTAAGCTTATCTTTATACCTACATCTTGGTTGGGATAATACGACCATATAAAAATCGGAACTGTTTCTTTATTTATAAAATATCCATTAGGAGCGATGACAGAGTATGCAATAAAAAAAATAACTTAAATACTTTACTTATAAGAACAACATAAAATAAATCTGATGCAGATTTTGAAGCTTGATTTTACTGACTAATAGTAAAATATTCTTTTCGATGAGTGCTTTCATCCTGTAGATGTAGAACATGAAAAACCTACCTGCCTAGGTAAAGAGTTGTGGTAATTATTGTAAAAACAAAAGATGGAATCACTACTACTACTACTAACTATTCTAACATAAACTGTATGACCAATTAATGTATGATGCAAAATGAATTTAACTTATTAAAGTCAGAAAAACCACATTGTAAAATCCGGGTGTGTCCATCCAGTGAACGGGTGTGTCATTCGATGTAAAGTAAAACATTACCGTAACTTCCATGTTTATTAAAATAACGGGAAAATTATAAAACGAAACCATTATCTTGTTAATGACTTTACAGTTCGAAAAATCAATAAGGAGGATACTGAGGAGACGAGGTCTTTGCATATTTCCTTGATTGTAATCCCCAAATTGATGGAAAATCCTTAAGCAATCCGACGCAATTTACTGAATAATAATGACTTTCGGGAAAACACACGTGTACGTAATATCAAAGAGAACTGTGAATAGAATTATAATATAATATCGACATTGGATTCAATTTCACTTGACATAGTATTAAAACTGATTCATAGTTTTCAAGTAGAAAGGTATCCCTCTGTCCTACTTCTTCTACTACAGTTTCGTAATTAGGTATATACTAGTTGTCTCCCGCGGTATCACGAGCGTACCTGAGAAAAAAGTATCCTACTTATATCTCTTTCCATACCATGGGCTACCTAGGTACATACCAAATTTCATCGCGATCGGTTCAGTGGTTTGTGCGTGAACAGGTAACGAACAAACAAACACATTCGCATTTATAACTTTAAATAACATTAAAAGTTAGGATTAAATAAGGCTTTTCAATCGCCATGTTGTTAAATTGAACATAGAACTGTTTTTGTTTAGACTTATCAGAAGAATAGCTTATTCGTGGTTTATCCAGCGATAAAAAAATTGGTCCTAAATAAAATAAATTTAAATAATGGAAGATAATTTTAGAAGACAAAATTCTCTCCTTAATTGCAGGAGTCAGAGAGTTTAACTTTATCTTGAGTACATAGGTACCTATTGTGGATTATTTGATAACTCTGTAGTACTTACCTACCCGTTATACTTTTATTCTTATCAATCCATTTGTGAATTGACCACAAACGGGTTTTTCTGGAAAAAAAAATAAGGTAGAAAACTATATACTATTGAAAGTGACCAGACTTATGTGGACTGACATCATAATTTAAATTCTCCGAATAAACAACAAGAACAACGGAAATTCCTAAATATTCACTATAATTTTGTCACCGCTTGAAACCAATATTACCCGTCCAATTGAACATTAAAGTTGTGTAATAGATATACATATAAGGTATTCCAGGTAAACTTTCATAGCGTTATAATAACGAGGAAGATGCGCGACCATCTGTACGCGGTACTCGCCGCACTCCTGCGCAAGTGGCACCGCTCCGGGTAACTTAGTGATGACATCGAGTAATGGTCCATGAACCCTGTGATATGTTTATTTTCAAGGGAAATCTTGAACTTGATCTTCACTTCAGTAAAATTCTATTGGATAGGTAAGTAGGTAGTTCTTAGCTGTTCTTTTTAAAGTCTTTTCATATTGTCGAACAAACGAAGACAAGAGTATAACATGCAAAATGATGTAGAACGAATGTCGACTATTAAACTATTTATTTTTCTATACCAAAGGATAATAAAGTTGAAGTATAACTTTTAACTTTAAAGTTATAAGTTAGTAAGGCGGTTTAATAACTACAGTTTCAAACTTAAAATGTCCCATTTCCTACGTAGTTTTCCTAGAATATCCAGATATTTTATGTTAACCAGACTAAAAGTATTTGGATGAATAATATTTACAAAAAAAAGTAAAATGATGTATGTGTTTCAAAAGTAGAACAACGACTCATTTCGGCCTAAAATTATCCACCAGAGTGTTAAAACAATAAAGAGATGGCGAATTTCTGGGAATCAAAAAGAAAACAATTGCTAAAGTATGCCATGTGTGCCTTTTCACGAGCGACTCGCTAGGTATAGAAAGCCGCGTGCACCGGCGCACCCGCGCGCATTCGAAGAACCGCGCCAGCCGCACAATACTCCAGCTGATTGCGAGAATTGCCGCTTTCCTGGTACCTACACCATCACGGCAAGTAAGTATGTTTGTTTTTTGCAACGAAATACGATGAAGACGTTAGCCATTCTGTAGGTAAATTAAATTCCTATAGATGTTTCCATGTAAATGCAGAGATGTGGATCGAGATTATTTTTTTCTTAGTAAAATATGTAAGTACTGTGACATGAAATGGAAAGATATTAATACGATTTATGGAAGCCTTATAGGTACGGTATATATTGGCAATACATATAATGAATACTAAAAAAGATTTTATGGAAACTTATAATGCGAAGTAAAACGAAAGTTTAATATTAAAGTTGCTTTTATAGTGTTATTATTCTATTTACATACTTTTATCTTTAGCACCGACAGTGCTCTTCTTGTGAAACAGAAAATGTAATGAAATAACTGTTACAGAGTTAATATATTTATATATTAGATAGACTTAATATATTAATTAATAAGTAGCTTGCCTTACAGCACCCACGAATGAATAAAGCAGTGCTCGATTCTGCCCACCTGGCCTGTGCCAAAACTTAAAACTAACCAAACAATTGTTTGGATACCTCCCTCATTAGATCGTGTACGGATTTCATAATTTAAACCTTTTGTTTGCAACTTGCGACCATAAATGACAAGACAATTTATTAAATTCTAATTGTCTATTGTCACGACTCACGACTACGACACTTAGGTAGTTTAATATCGAAATAGTGAAGTGTCGTTGTCGATTCAAGGGCACTGAAGCCATAAATAAAACTATACGAAATGTTTGTAAGATGCTTGTAAACATAAATAGCGCTTCTGGGAAATTTAATTAACCGTTTTATTTTGATCGCTAACGTGGAACTTGGCGCCGCGCCCCGCTCAGAGGAGAGACGCGGCGCAATTATACCGAGATCCAGACGACAAACTACTCATTTTAACAACGCCGACACTAAACTGAAATGTGAAATTCATAATCATAAAGATGTACTCGAAATGCATCGGATTTGCATATTGCTATAGGTTCTAGAATGAATCTGTCGTGCATTTCTTAGAAATATTTGATGCGAAGTGAGGCGTAGTGAAATGGGAACTCAAAAACATATGATTCGTTAGTTGCTACTGGAAAGTAATAAAATTGTATTAAGAAATAACTAGCCAAGTGAAAAATATATTATCCTGTATGGTAGTAATATATATCTACTTCTTATTTCTTATCCTGTACTACATCTGAAACCTGCTACAAAACTGTCTGAAACTCGAATGAACTGAAATGGTGTATATAGGTAATCGAGTGTCGCAAAGGGCAAAATATTGTAACAAGTAGCTACAAAATATTATATTTTCTTGTGATGGAAAGTTTAACTTTAAAGAGAAAGATTTTGAGAGAGGTAGAGCATACCGATATGTTGCTCAAAGAGCAGCTCGACTGGGGAAGTACCTCCATCTTAAAGAATACCGCAACCAAATAACTTATAGTTGTGTTCCTGCGCGTGAGTAAGGTCGCCAGAGCTCATCGGGGAGGGGGGAAGGGTCGGCAACGCGCGAGTGATACGTCTGGTGTTGCAAGCGTTCATAGGCTACGGTAACCGCTTACCATCAGGCGGGCCGTATGCCTGTTTGCCGAGTATAAAAAAAAACTGGAAGTTATATAACATCTCTGAGAGTGAATATCTCTCACTAGTATAGTGTTGTGCCCATGTTTAGTAAAATGTTTTTCGTAATGGCTCGCTCTGCTCACCGTTGAATCATTTCAATAAAATAACAGTAGGCATGTGACGGTGTTGTTTATTATGAACTACGTAAGTGGAGTATTTCGGTTGCGACTTGACGTCGTGCTGCACGTCACGACATCACAATCCACCCGCGCCGCCAGTACGCGCATACCAGCTGTGAAGTCAGCGGCGAAGCATTTTCTTTATTTAAACCAATTTATTCACATAAAGGATTTCCTTTGAATGTTTATGCTATATCAGTTGCTGGCCAGACTTTCTGGTTACGTAATTATGACGTCATGATTAAGAAGAATTCTTTTATCGTAATCTATCAATCATCGGTGTTTCCTAATCTCCGTTGATTATCATCATCAATAACTTTTTCTAAGAAACAAAATGTAAACGTAACAAGCAAAACTATTTTAGAAGCCTGTTAGGGTATTACAATAATAACAATTCAATTGATGGTTGGAATCGAGAAATAGCTATTCGTGAGAAAACACGAATAGTTAGCTTGTTTGTTCAGAGGGGGATACAATTTCTTATAACTGATATGATCAGATTTACGAGCGAGCCGTGCGTACTCGATGCATTGTGAATCGTATACTGATTTACTTCGTTGTAATATCGATCGATACATTGTAAAATATCCACTTTATGTAAAGATGCTCGTCGAACGCCGATTAAACTAACATTACTTGAAATCTTCAGTGAACATAAGGACTTTGACGTAAGTAAGTATTCAACTATATTAAGGATTAACTATATATATGAGGACGTGGTAAGAGCAGAAATCCGCCAAGTCAGAAACTCTGACGCATAGGTACCTATAACTTAATTATTCTATTTTTAAACTTACCGGTGTGCACATGAGAGCCAGTTCTTTCTAAGCTTTGTATACTTACCACATTCAGCCACATCATCACTTAGGTACCATGTTGAGATTATGGACAAACACAAACCTATAACAAAATAAAAATAATTTTACAAAATATACAATTAGAATAAAATAATACTAAAGGCATACTTAGTAAAGACCCGACAAAATGCAAAACAGATTATTTAATAAAAAAAAAAACTGGACGACGATAAGAAAAAGATAACTAGACTCCATATTAAAGAAAGTAACCTAACGCGCTTGGGACATTTTGGAACTTGTTACAATTTGAATTTCTTACTCAGATTTATTTCGTTATGTTATAAAGCAATTACGGGTAAAAGGATAGTTTATCCTGAGACGCTTCGAGCTTGCTGAGCTCTATTTTTCGAACTACATAAACCTGTAGTTGTATTTTTAATGCAACACTTATAATCGCCCATAGTTTCACTCACATTCTAGAGAGAATTACTTAACGAAAGATAAGAAGTATCCTTCTCTGAATTACTTTACTTTACATAAACCTCGTTTGAAGCAGATACAAACGGACACACCGACAAAGTCAGTATCATAAGCAATTTAAGTTTTTCATATCTATTACTATGTATAAATCAAGTAAAATTGAACCCTTATTTTGAACAGGACCCCAACAAAATTCGTTCAGCAGTTTGCGTGTCGCAGCTGCGCTATAAAAAAAATATCAGAGAGCAAAGCAGACTACGAAGCTATGTTGATCCTTTTAACTCTAAAGCTTTGGATACAGCGAGCATTTATATTTTCTTTTTTATCTAACTATACTACGTACTATTTTAACCTTGACAAGCTTTAGAAAGTATTTTTCTATTAAAGGAACGTTCTGAAAGGCAGTTGAATCTAAGGAATTCAAAATTTTTGCAGGTGCTTCTTATTCCAAATTTTATTTTCTCGTTCTACCGATGTAATCATATTAGGTATACTTCAATCTTTGAATACTTAGAATGTTGTATTATTACATAGACTTATTGTAAGCATGAAGGGTTCATCTCGTCAGATTTTCACCACATCAGACGGCATACCTTTTCTTTATATCCTTTAGTTCCCTTCTCTATTCAGTTTACGTTTGATCATTTGTATGAAAAACCACCAAAATTAAATGTAGGTACATTGTCGCATTATATATTTGGTTGAGTGCCCACCCTAGTCAACAGAAGGTTTATTCTATCAAATGTGCGCTGTTCTGTGACAGTCGTTTTGTGTATTTGGGACGCACTTCCTACAATTATTTGTCGTGGGAAGGGAGCGACGGATGTGACCCGAGTGCCCAGAGGAGCTCAACTTTTAAAAAAAGGGGGATTTATTGACTGAATAAATCTTATAACAGTTACTAACAGCTGTGGTATCTTGCAGCTGTTGTGAGTAACTAGTGAAGGAAATTGAATAATGTAGTGTAGGTATTTATTTAGTTTACATACACCAACAGTACACATATAGTGTTGGTATAATGACGAAGGTATTCGCAGCAATTACAATGTGTATATTAATATTTAATTCATAAATTACGACCTTTAATGAGCCATTACTAAATAATGATGATGAAGAACCTGATGCTTATGCAATTTGTATAAAAAATAACCATCGGTGAATTGGTAATGCCACCGGTGAATAATTTTATCTTTATTCTCCGCCGTCCGTATGCGTTAGGTATTTATTAGTAATGTTGCTATCTCAGTATTGATAGGCACCCATAGGTGTGTGTGATGGCAATGGTTTTTGGGCCCAAATTTTTATATTTCGCTATACAGGGCTATTTTTAAAACTCCGGCAGTGCTTTAGGGGGTGGAAGTACCTACTCATCAATATGAAAAACTTTTACTATGGGACCAACCCTGAAATCACGAAAAAAAAACCTTTCATACAAAAGATCAACCTTGCTCAATCAAAATGTATGAAAAGTATGAATTTTTTTTCACGATGTCAGGGTTGGTCCCATAATAAAAGTTGATAGCCCTGTATATGGTTAATTTAATAACACGATAGATAAGGGTAAAGAAAATGCATTATTTCGCTTAAGCCTAGCAAGTTAAAATCCATAGAAAACATATATTTGTCCTTGAAAAAACAGCATCACGATGGATCAAAAGTTACGAAATTTTGAGCCCTTTAGTACTATTTTAGTTACTATAGATAGTGTTTACAAAATACATTAAAATTTTAGTTTCATTCGTTGATACCTAAAATAGGAACATACTTTGTTTTGTATGGAACTGAACAAAAACAAGATCATTATTTTAAAAAGTGACCCTTTATAAATATGTGTGTGACACCTGCATTACATGTCGGTGCGTGAGCCTGCGTGTGCGCCATGTCGCCATCACGAGTGCCCACCGAGCGGGGCGGGACGGGCGCGCTGCGCAGTCGCAACGCAACTGTTCCATGGAAGCGCGCCCGGAAGCAAGTAATCGCAGCAATTTACCCGCTTTTCAATTGCACACATGGCATTGTAATATATTTAAGCGTTTGCTTGAGCAAGTGTGTAAGCTAATACATACCGACAGCATTAACTACCTTATTATTATTAGGTTTTTAGCATTAGTATCTATTATTAGTTTGTTCTATGTTTTGGATTTTACTAATGAACGTTCGATGAAAAGCTTTCGCTAATGAACATTGGATCGATTATATTAAAATAGTGATGTATCATCGGACAAATTAATTATGTTATTAGTTTTTGAAATGTAAATAAGTACATTTTGAGCGTTGATTGATTATGCAGGATTCATTATTCCTATACTCACATCTTAACACTACTAGACCCAGCTGTGTTTTTTTTTAGATACACAATTATTTATAAACTAGCATCCGCCCCGCGGTTTCACCCGCGTTCCCGAGGGATCTTGTGTTTTCCCGGGATAAAAAGTAGCCTATAGCCTTCCTCGATAAATGAGCTATCTAACACTGAAAGAATTTTTCAATTTTTTTTTTGAGATTAGCGCGCTCAAACAAACAAACAAACCCTTCAGCTTTATAGTATAATATAGATAGACTCTATACTATATTATAATCTATACTATAGACTATAGATGATAAATGTATGTGTAGTATTGTGTATACTTCAAAATGATAATATTTTCTTACTTCTTAATATTTCCTAATGAGTAATAAATTAAAAACCTAAATAATTGTGTCACCAACACTGTTAACGACAGATTACTTTTTGTGTATGAATAACGGTATGTAGTGTGAACAGCAAGGTCGGGGGCTCATGTGTAGTAACTATATAGTAATCTGTGCTAATGTTCCAAATAATGAACTAATGAAAAAGTCAATGAACTTATATGACTAAAGTACGACTACTACTCCAATCACCTCTCTGGATCTAATTATCGTAAGATTATAAAATCGTAGGATTGTATGTATGCTAATAGTAGACGAATTCTGGAATAAATAAAAAAATACTTTCTATCCCAAGAAATTAAATCCCTCGGGTTTGCGGGTAAAACCGTGGGGTGGAAGTTATCATATGAATAATAACTACTGTAGCATATAGAAAAAATATTTCTTAGGATACGATTAGGGTCCGTTCACATAGACCGGCTCGGAGAGCAGAGCAAATTTTTGAGCATATTTAAAATTAAGTTTTAGGACATTTATATAAGGTTAATTTTCGGAGAGCTTTTCATATTGTTATAGCTCACGAACATCCTCTTGTCACAAAAGATTTGAAATCTTAAAATAAACCTTATATTAATGTCCTAAAACTTAATTTTAAATACGCTCAAAAATTTGCTCTGCTCTGCGAACCGGTCTATGTGAACGGACCCTTAGGCGCGTAAAAAGCGGCCTTTTACATTGCTTACGTACGATCGACAAACTTCAAGCATGACCAATTTTTTAACCTTTTCGCTTGCAATCAGTCATCATAGCTCGCCCCGCCCATTGTCAAGACAAAAGCCCTTATTGTGTAATTTCATTTGTTTTGACTAGTTTTATGATAAGCGCATTGTCCAGTTGTATTGTCCACAGCCAGGTAGTCGCTGGTCGCTGCACAGAAAAAGTAGCCTTATGGTGGTCATGCTTTAACTTTGTCGATACAACGTGTCACGGCCGCCTCCCTCGCTTCTATGGGTCTACATCAGTTGTTATTAGACTTTATTTATATAATTGGATGCTTTACCTTGTAATCTATAATGGTATTTATTATCGATCGAATTTGGTAGTAAATTATAAGAGCTCATCAGGGCCATTTGAGATTTTATTTTACTGATTGCCTGATTGGGGTGAACAAATATTGATCAAGATATTCTTTTAATATAAGAACAATATAATCATGTTTGTACAAAGTACTGTAGGTAAAGGTAAAACAAGGAAAAAAAATATCTAAGGAAAAGTTGTTTACTATTCGGAATTTGAAAGATTTTTTTTTCCGAAGCCTCTATTGTGGGGGCCCCTCTTTTGTGGAGGCCCCGGGGATATAGCCCCTCATGCGTGTGAGTAGCCGGATTTACGTTAAGCTACTCACACGCCTGCTGCAGGGGCAATCTAGGGTGTAAAAGTGGGGATGACCCTTAAGCGGGATACTTACACGCCTCCTGCAGGGGCAATCTAGAGTGTAATTAAATAGTGGGGATGACCCTTAATTGCCACCTTAATTGTGATGTGTATAGGCAAGCAGGGCAATTTAAATCTAGGAAACTGCGGCAGGAGTAGCCGACTTTATCCTAGCTTGGAAAAACTACCCTAGTGTAGTCCTGGCATTATTATAATACAAATTTTTAAAAGTCTGCAACCAGTTCTTTCACAAAATAAATGCTGTCCACTAAGAATTTAAATAGTAAAATTAAAAGAAAAATCAAATTTGAATTCAAAATTTGCTTTGAAAATTATTTGAAAAGAACATGCCAAGCCAATGCTCAGTTTTATATAAAAATTTACACAGTATACACAAAAATTTACAAAACGCTAAATTTATAAAAATCCAAAATCTTGATTAAAAATTTACAAGTAAAAATAAATACATACCTAGTATTTTTCCTAGGAGACTCCACGTGACGACTTTATAAACAGAAATATGGCTTGTTGCGGTGGTTGCGGTGGCTGTGGGCCTTGTGGGCCTTGTGGTCCATGTGGGGGCTGTGGTCCATGTGGGGGCTGTGGTCCATGCGGCGGCTGTGGCCCGTGCGGCGGGTGCTGTGGTCCCTGTGGAGGCTGTGGCCCGTGCGGAGGCTGTGGTCCATGCGGCGGCTGTGGCCCGTGCGGCGGCTGTGGTCCATGTGGTGGCTGTGGCCCGTGTGGGGGATGTAAACCATGCTGCGGTGGTTGCAAACCGTGCTGTGGCCCTTGTGGCGGCTGCGGTCCATGCGGCGGCTGCGGGCCATGCTGTGGTCCCTGCGGTGGCTGCGGACCCTGTTGCAGCGGATGTGGACCTTGCGGGCCCTGTTGATCGACACGCGTATAAGGTGTGGATGTCGTGTGTTAAAGTAAACCGCGAAGTTGCCTGGACGCAGGTTGATGCTGAAGAGTGAAGACCGGCGAGGTACCAGAAGACATCGCGCCACGTGGCCGTCACCGTTTGTTTTGTCGACACCCAGTGAACGTAATCATAAGAATAAAATGTTATTCGTAAAATAATTATTTCATTTAAGTCTCGAGTAGAGAGGTGAAGTATAGTAGGTTCTTATCCTGGTCGAAATTCATAAAATTAGCTGCAGATATATTTACCATTGTACTGTCAATGTTACGTGAATTGAGTACTTAACTTTGAAACATTCTCTTAATCGATAGAAATTCCATTTGCAATGAAGCACTGTTTGCATATGCAGTTGCCGGAGTCTGAAAACCGCTATGAGTTACATATTATTATTGAAACTGCAACCTAATAGATCAGTTGGACTATTGTCCTATTGCTAAATCGGCTATATTGCGAAAAGTAATAGGTAGGTACAGTCACGATCATAAATATATACTCAACAAATTTTTTTGAGACTTGATTTTCTCTGAAAGTGCTCATTGATATTTTACGAACATAGTATTATGGAATCAATACTATCATGATATAGGTGTTATCTCGAAAGTTGCTATGGTAATTTCACAAAAAATATGCTTTAGAATTTTACTAAGTGTATATATATTTATGCTCGTGACTGTACTCCCTATAGGTATCATTACCATGATGAAATTGTGGTCAAACAAAAAAAGGGTGGTAAAAAGGTTTGCCCAGATTGATGGGTCTCTGTTATGTTCAAATAGATAGTGGATATCATATTTATTTTTTGCGATCGCACTATGTGCAAGTAGAGTGCGTGCCACTTTCTTAAAATCCTTTGAAAATATAAGAGGTCAGAGAGTAGCAATTATAATGAGCAACGGATCGACGCTTTGGCATGGAGATTTTTGGACCTGAACAGGCAAATTTTTATTCCGGAACTGCGGGTGAACCTACGGGACCAAATAATAAAATCATAAAAATATCCTGAATCATTCTTCACACGCGGCCATCTGATCTCCCAAGGAGAACTGATACTATCAATATACTATTTACTGGAATTGAACCCATGACCTGTGGCATCTCAGTCAGGGTGTTTAACCTCCATGGCAACCGGTTTGTCACATGACGGCGAGCCAACATTTTTTTACAGGTGTCTTGTGAAAAATTTTGACGATTTGCGCCAATATTTACTAAGATTAATCTCTCCTTTAAAAAAAAACAGCCAAGTGCACGTTGGAACATGAGCAGTATTAGGTTCCGTAGATAAAATGATGAATTTAAAACTTGATATTTCGTAAACGAATTAAAGATTCGTTTACGAAATATCAAGTACATAAGGAGTGTTTGAGACAACCACCTATAATTTTTAAAGACCTATTGTGGTACGCAAACAAACTTTAGATGAAGATATCTAATTACGAGATGTCCCTAAAAAATAATTCATTGATGTGCCATCAGCTTGATATCACATGGTAGTCTCTGAGTAAAATTACCATGACAGACAGAGAGACAGACGGTCATGATGGAACTTAACTATAAGGGACGAAATAACCGAGTCAACATTAAAAGTAAGTACTAGTGTCAGGTAGAACATGAGAGAAAATATTTTCCGAATAATATGGAGTTAGTGTTTCTCAAATGACTAATTACAAGATTCTCCGTTCATTTTCAGCCCCAAAAGTAGACGATGTAATGTAACATCATGATGATTGTATATAACATCATTTGCGGTTTCACATAATAATATTATGTTACCTTTTCCAATAATTTGTTTTTTTTTTATACTACTTAGGTGGCAAACAAGCTTACGGCCGACCTGATGGTAAGCGGTTACCGTAGCCTATAGACGCTCATGCAAAGAAAATACAATATTATATTTTCCCTGCCAGGGGTATCACTCACGCGTTGCCAACCTTGAGACATGAAGTTGTTAAGTCTCCTGTGCCTGTAATTTCACCGGCTCCTATACCCTCCTAACCGAAACACAAATAAGGCTCTTGAAAGCGGAATGTGACAAATTAAATAAAATTCCGACGTAATTAAAACTTTATCAATTGAATTGAAACAGTTGTGGTTTATTTGAACAAATACGTGTTTCTCGGTATTCATGGGAAAGCCGACTGGGTGACATCATTTTAGTGGAAATAAATACTAATATTAAATTAGGTACGGACAGCTCCAACAATAAATGACGACTTTAGTAGCCTGTCCGTCGGATATTAATTTATTTCGCCACATTCCACTTTCATGAGCCTTACAAAATATTGTTCAATCAAATTATTGGAAAAGGTAACAACTGTGAAACCACAAAATATAATGTTCATACAATACAGATTTGGTTATCTGTAAGTATTTATAATAAGTAGAATATTTAATTAAAAACTTTCTTCCGGTTTTTAGACAATGTTAACATTATATTTTCACAAGAGTCCATTTTACTACATGAAAGACATACCTAATTGAAAAACAAATTTGTTAAGTCAAGAAACTATTTGAGTGAAATAGGTGGCGACACTAAACAGGCAGTTCAATCCTACACCCCACTATACAGGATGTAAGGGACGGTCCTCCGCAAACTGATATTCAGCTCCTTATAATCATATTCCACCGGAAATTTTCTCCGGAAAATGTTCATATTTCTTATCGGTTTTTCAGTTACTATTACTTTATTTCAATCTAAAATTAATGAAATGGATAAAAATTGGCACAGAGATAGATATATAATAGTCTGGAATAGCACATAGGCTACTTTTTATTGCGGGAAAACATAAGATCTCTCAGAAACGCGCCTGAAACCGCGGAACGGAAGCTAGTGAAAAATATAACGTGATCAAAAATAATACGTTTAAATTAACATAGTGACATACGGACATCTTTCGTGGAACGTGCGCCCTCGACCCTCCATTATTCTATGAAACAGTTACCCCAACTTAAAATCCGCGCTACACTGACCTAAGTGTCATTTACTGTAAAGCATCACATCCACAAAGTTCCACAGCTATGAGTTTCCCATTACGCCTGAACTAAATTGTATGACACATTTTATGAACATTTTGCAGAGCTACAATTATTTGTTTATTTTCAGTGAGCTTTGGTTGTATTCAGCAGAATTCTCTGCATATTCATGCTTTATGATCTTTCTGATGAAATTTCTATTTAAATTTTAATGTACATACATGAATCTTCTTCTTCTATAATTCTATAATATAAACATATAAAAGGAAAAAGTATCTGACTGACTGATCTATCATCGCACAGCTCAAACCAATGGACGGAACGGGCTAATATTTGGCATACTGATAACTATTATGCGGTATACGAGGTAAAATAGGGGTTTGCAGGTGAAACCGCGGGGCGGATTGCTAGTGTAATATAATCTAACATGTATACATCAGTCATTTGTCTATATTAACTCGGAATATGTGCTGAATATTTGCAATTAGGAAATTGTGGACACGTAAACGGATTCTATGTACATTTCTGCCAGTTGACACTCACGTCATCACCTTGGTTGGATCGAGTCACGAAAACGGGAAGTCCATTATTTTTTCCAGTTACGGCACACAATACACTTTTCTTTCCTGATAGGCCCGTAAGGCAAAACCATTAAGATATATATGTAACAATAAAATATTCAACAAGCAATTCTTATATTTATTTTTACTTCACAGTTTGCGCCTACAGTGTACAAAAGGTTTAAAAATAACGAGTTCACAATAAAATGGTCGTACCTATAATAATGCTATCCACTTCGTTGATAAAGGCAAAAATTGAGGATTCCTCGAATAAGGACAAAAGTCGACACGCAATTTACTAGAAAATGGAAAATAGAATCTATATTACAAATGGCTTCCAATTAACTTTTAAGCCATGATAAATAACTGTTATTTAATTATTTAAGGCTTTAAGCATAAAAATATGTAACTAATTTATCTTGATTTCAGGACACGATGAAACAGTCAAAGAATATTAAATATGGAAATACTGTCGCCACGCTGCGAGAATAGTTAAATATTTTTAATACACTTTTATTAGCTTCACCTGTAACTATGTAAGAAAATCTTGGATGTTAAATTTGACACACTTCCGATTGAGCTGAAATTTTGCATACAATTTTACACACTTTTTGTATTAGTCATTGGACATAAAAGAAATAATTATTTTATAATTTTTAATGCGTAATAAAAGCGTGTTTTTTAGTTTTTTTTAAACTACTTATAATATCATATTTGTAATAAAAGATAGATCGATAATGAGTTAATACTTTATTGGTACTGCGCTTGAGAAAATTATGTATCGGCCAAATACGATTCGGACCCGCGCATGATAGGTTCCGTTCAGTAATAATAAATTTGTTTTTTTTTATTCATTATAATAGCATAAGTATCTACATATTTTTGTTTTGTGGCTCTACTTACGAGTTAGGAACTACTTTATGATGTAGCATTTTCAGTATTTGTTGATTAAATATAGTACATAATATAGAGAAATTCCGAATTCCTTACTAGTGTAAGTAGTTTTATTATAACAAAACAAAACTGCCAGCTTTTTTGAAGATAAAAAACAATGAAAAAATCGTTTTTGTTACTTATTCCGATTACGAGCGACGGAGACGAATGAACGGACAGACAAACAGCAGAGTGACAACAATAGGACTCCGTTTTGCACTTTGGGTACGGAACCCTAATAAAATGTACATTGATAGCGTCACATGGGTGGCATTATCACTAATATCAATCTCTATCAGGCCACCTTTGGATGGAGATGGAGAGTACTTGCACAAAATAGTAAACGACGGGAGTGAGAATTTTTGATGATTATTATTTTGCATTGTTGGACTTTTAAAGTTTGAAAGGATATTCCGGTAATGATGACTGAGTCAAAGTGTGGTTTCCGATGTAATATCTGAAGATGAAAATGAAAATGAAAATGAAAATGAAAATATTTTTTATTCAAATAGGCCTTCACAAGCACTTATGAATAGTCTGACTCTAACGCTCGGTTCGGAAGGTTGCTTTTACTGAGAAGAGCCGGCAAGAAACTCAGCAATTACTCTTTTCAAAACCAACTCAGATTTATTACATTAAATTATTTATCTAGTCTCACTGACAATATATGTGTGTTATAACAAAAAAAAAAAAAAAACAAAATGATGAGTGACAGTTAATAAATAGACAGCAAATTTAAGCAGACCAGCCCCCACAAGCAGCACCTGTTCACAAGCAGCACCTGTTCACAAGTATGACGCATGTGGCAGCCATCGCCCTCCTCGCACATATTGTAGGGAAGTGAGCGACCCGCCACACGACGCCGCCGCAAGCAAATATAGTTTCTATCATAAAAATACAATGAAAAAAACAGTATGTAGATAGGTAATTGAGGTTAAAGTCGGTTCGCTCGTTACAAATAATTCCAATAAACACGTGGGTATTTCCATGTAGACCGTATTTCTATACCACAAATAAAAAATATTTGAAATAAAAAAATATTACCTAGGCATTTAACTTCACTGAAGCAACATTAAAACGATATTTAAAAAGCTTTATGGCAAATTAAAATGCTTTTTAAACATGGGATCCATTAAATATGAGTGCCAACAAGTGACGAAATAATATTATCGTCGGTACATCGCATGGCACTTCCGCCCGACATAATATGTTATCTGATGGCGACGCTGTATAAAATGGGCGTGCTTCCGGTCTGATACACCTTGCTCTCTCTGCGTAAAAATTAAGAAGTCTGCTTTCGCAAATTAATTGTATTTAGCTTGATTTTGTAGTTATATAGTCTTTTGTTGGAATTTAAATGCAATTAGTGGAAAGGTATGATTAGGCAACCGAGTTGGAAATTATTATACGTCAGAATACCTATAATAATTGTTGTATTGTATACTTCCAGAAAGGGAAAACCTCTAACAAGTCCAGAGTCCTGGCTTTGTATCTTATTTAGGTGCTTACTGAGTCTCAATAAACACAACGTAGGTAACCTATCTACTTAAAAATCACAATTATTTTTCATAGAAGGAGAGATAAGAATCACAGAGCATAGAAATAAAATAACTATTCCGAGGTAAGAAACGATTTCATTCGGTCAATAATGGGTAAAATATGGGAATTTTAAAGTTGCTAATCGATTCTATTGAAAAAGGAGAATAAATACCTACTCCTTGTTGATTACATATGTAATATCTGAAAACGAGGATTCCACTTGTTATCATTATCTGCAATATAGGTATTTTCAGGCACGATGCAGCTCACTGAGGTAGGTAACAGCCGTCTGATTGACTGATATCATTTATACATATATCAACTTTTGTTGGTAAAAGATATACCTAATTATGTAAAATTTCACATAGCTACTCGATAAGTCTCTGAGCAAGTGTATAAGTGTGTAACTCAGCTTCATAGCTGTTAGGTATGCTCCCAGGTTGAACTGTGCGGTTATTTAAAATATTACATTAGTATGTTTTCCAAAATCCTGAACTTTATCTACATTGTAGCACGATTGTAGTGTTTAATTCATTTTATAACACGACGCATTTGGATCACAGAAAAAGAAAAAAACAACATTTATTTGGTAACAAATAAATACCGGCGTTAGCCACTTAGCGTCAAGTGGACCGACTGCCTCCTGATAATAAAAATGTTAAGCTAATTTCGGATGTTTAAATAATAAGTACATAATTGATTACTAAACTACAATCAAATAATTAAAATATTTATCACATTATTTATTCACAAAACACAACACATTTATCAAGAACTAAGGGCAACACCTAGGGCCGTACCGCCAGCTGTAAGTGCCGAAGGGCCTCCCACAGGGACCAATGCAAACGCCTCCGCAAGGCCCACAAAAGGGTGCAGGGTACGCCAAACCGGCCACCTGACCACAACAGGGTACTCCGCAAGTTCCGCAGCAGCAGGGCATGACTGGATTTGAGATACTACTCTAGAAGAAATCTAATGAGGACATAAGATTTGGTTGGATTTCTATCGAGTATATTAAATTTTGTTGAATAAATTTTCTATTGTAATTTGATTTTCACAGAAATATTTTGATGTGTCAGCTTAGGATATTATTCTAGTGTGTCATAGAACGTAGTGATTATATTCTCTTTGGTGTGTTAGATTTTTTCCTAAAATCTCATAATAGTTTATCTTCTGCCTATCAAAAAAGTTTCATCAATAAATTTATCAAAAAAGCCGCAAGGAAAAAAAACTTATTTAAAAATAAAAAGAAAATAAATAAACGTCAGATGAACGTAAATTTTCATTAAATTTTGGACTGAAAATTATTTGCGTGTATTTTTATAATAAAAACTAAAATAGTATTAAAAAATAGCCTACCAGTTATTTTAATTATTTTCAATACATACCTATTCAATATGCCGGTCAGAAACTGTTGTCTCGGCTGCCAGGGCCCGATGTGTGGGCCCTGTGGTGGTCCAATGTCCAACAGGATGGATTGCTGCGGTTCTGTGGGCCCTTGCTGCGTCCATTCGATTGGAGCATGCTGTTCCTCACCTTGCGGGGACTTCGGCTGTATACATGGGTAGATGAAAATAAACCATTTAAATTACCTATAGCTCAGTTTCTCAAACTCATGTCTGGTAGAGTAACTTAACCAGAATTTACTCTGGAAGGATACATTGTCATTTCTTGATGGTAACTTTCATTATTAATCGTGCAGAATTAGTATAATCTTTTTTTAAATAATTAATTCATCACAACTATAAAAGTGTGACAGTATAATTGGTTTGTGGAATATATTTTTGGTTTTCCCGGTCGATTATAACATTCGTAGAAGCAAATCAACTCAAATGATGAAGATTAATAAAATTCAATAAAACCAACGGAAAATGAAAGACCACTGTATGTTTATTAAGCTGTGCTTTTATGCTGTTTTGTCAATTCTTTGTAATACCCATCCTCTAAGGTGTGTCTATGTAAATGTTTATTTGTATCTTTTCTTTCAGGGCTCGAGGCGGAGCAGCAGGGTCATACTTCAGCTGCGGTCACGGGTGCATCGGGGGCTGCACTAGTGGCCTCTGTGCCTCGTGCTGCGGACCAGCCTGCGGATGAACTCTTGAAAAGGATGTAAACACGTCACGTCTTTGTATTTTGAACCATAAATAAAAAATATTTTTTTGAGACAATTTCATTTATTTCAAAATTTATCGAGCGGTGGGGTCCCTAGGTCCTAATTCCCGGGTTGGGACTAAGTGCAATTATTGATGTTTCTTTGTATATAGATAATAATTATCTGCAGCCTGTATTTGGAATAAATAAAATGTCTACTGTACACAATGCAGTACTATTTCTTAGTTTGTGACAATACGGAGAAAATGGGCGAGATATTTTTATTTTAATTTAGTCCCAGTTTTGAAGACTACAACTACAAATATTTTTATGGTAAATCAGAAAATAGCTATTGGAGTTTCTAAGAAAGTTTCATACATATTATTGGATGATACGTAAACTAGTACAAATGAACAATACTTACTCGGCGTGACATCACGTAACACAATGCAGTGCAAATGTAATTTCAGTCGGCATTTGTAAACACATCTGTATGAGCAGAGCACATTGTTGGTACAAACATCAAAATGATGTACCTACTGCGGTACCTACCTATCGTTAAAACCCTAGCATAGATTATTTATAATTAAACTAGCGACCCGCCCCGGCTTCGCACGGGTTGCAGAGGAGTGCACGCACAGTTCAGTAAAGCTCCCACTCGGCATGATTTTTTCCGACATCTTCAACAATCATCGTCATATTATTTCAGTCAATTTACCCAATCCTTAATTAATTAATATATAGATATACCTAAACCATCCTCTTGAATCACTCCGTTTTTGAGCTTATCACGTTCAGACAAACATACAGACGCGGCTGGGGGACTTTGTTTAATAAAATGATGTGATATTTGTACTAAAATCGGATAATCAATTAAAAACTGATATGCACATACATTCGCCATTTTGTTTCGAGGTACTTGTAAAGTAAAATTAGCCTAGCATAGCCTGTACCTACATACAAACAAAATTATGGCTCCTGAGCAAAGCAGCCAGTTCATAGGTCATAGGACGACCTGTAGAAATTAAACCTAATCTAATAATTTTGAACCCCAATTGTGGGTTTCATAATTTCTTGCATGTATCAAAGTAAAATAAATAAATTTAGCCTAGGATATAGAAAGTCAATAGTTTTGACTCAAGCTTAGTATGCGGTTAAAGCTGCAGCAGGGCTCAGCAGCTGTACATAGGCCATTGTGCTTTCCTACCTACACAGGATAAAGAAATATTTTTTCGACTTCAAATGCATTTTATTACAAATCACAAGGTGAGTTCACATGTAGTTCCCATAGCAGCAGAGTGGCAGTTGTAGCAGGGTCCGACGGGCGAGCAGCAGCATCCCTGCACACATGGTATGCAGCAGCGGGGCATGGGGCAGTCGCAGCCGCCGGGGCAGCGCGCGAACGTGCCGATGTTGAAGTCTCGGTAGCATCCGTGCTGATACGGCATTTTTATAAAAAAATAAATTATATTTTTTTAGGAATGTCTTGAGGGATTTTGTCTTGTTTGCAGAAAATGGTGAGAAAGTGTCACTTTTGATAGATAAATTGAAACGTCAAAATTTTCGAATATTAAGGTGCTTATTCACGCTTGACAAACCTCAACAATGGTACACAAGCTCAAGCATATCTAACCAAACCGCCCCCGGTTTGGTTCGGTTCCAGCTAGGCCCATCCTTCACTAGTTCGATACAAGCATGCAAACGTTTGCTGCAATCATTTTTGGCTCGGACACAAAATACCTACTCATTTTGCCGAGCCGAACTTATGAAGGATTAAATAAATCAAAGGGCCAGGGCTACCTGAAACAAAATATTTAGAAAAATAAACTATTTTGTCTAACTACTTAAACAAACATAATAAAGTGACCCGTAATCAAAAATAATAATCGATCAAGTGTCTACATAATAAATAGTTATTCAGGTCAAAATTACAGGCTAGAGAAAGTAGGCACATTTTCATCAGGCCATCATCGGATTATCGAATCGTGTATTGGCCACTTAAAGAATTAATTTAAAAAATATTCATGACCTGGCTGCAAAAAACGACTCATAATATTTCAAAAATAGAATTCTTTTCGGAACTCACCGTCTTTTTTGACTGTCAAAAAGCAACACCACTACAATCACATCACCCATAATCTTGCGAGTTTTTATTGTCACTAAATTTTTGTTGAGTTTTTCTGTTTCGCTATGCCAGTGTACTATGGCGGGTTTGTTGGCGGCCCACATGGTGGCGGATACTGCTTGTACTCCTGCGGTTGCAGCCCAACGACAGGGGGATGCGGACCTTGCGGCCCACTTCCCGGACCCTGCTGCCCCCTCTCTTGTTAATTTTCAGGTAAAATAATTTAGTTTACTCATTACAACAAGATAAAGAAGGTCCTCTACGGAGCAATAATGATAATTCATTTCTCTTTTTCATGCAATTTCCTTGCTTTGGTATGCGACAAGCTATTATTGCCTTGTAAGCCTCCACTCCACTAGATACAGAGTGGAGCGGGAAAAATTTGCATAAAAATAACGCCGACGTGAGTTATGAGTAATTTCTATTGGTTAAATTATCCTCACTCCACTCTGGTGAACAGGTACCTTAAGTACGATGGCCAAGTTGGAATATAAGTTATGTACTCTTTGTTGCAGATTACAAACATATGTGAAAACCGTATCTTGGAAGAAAATATATGCTTCCTAATATCGTTTACTGTGGTCGTGGTGTTGATGACAGTCTCCGCGTTCGGCTTTTTTGTTCAAAAGTCATCGTGTCCCTTTGAGTTGTACAATACAGGATTCATTTTATTATAATATAAATATTTGAAAAAAATAACAAGTTTTATTTAAGGACCTAGGAAATTTGACGATCGTATGTAACGTAGGTCTATCAATGTGCTTACTACTGCCTGCAATAATTTACTTCAGTGTGGAGGAGCAAATTAACCTAATCCCACCATTTTGCACACGCTCGCTACCGGAGTGCCCCAATTTCCTAGATCTGCTCTCCCCGATCAGAGATCGTAATCGTAGCGAGGATGTGTTATTCCACCTATAGGATCCCTTTATTTTCACAGCTAAAAACATCCCCTCGCTGCATCTCTTGAATTTTCCCCACATGCTCGTCTCCAGTGGTGATCCTACCTCGATCATTTTCCCCCATATCATTTTCCCAGGTCGCATTCTCCCTGCGGAGAATTACGCCCGCCCGACTTCCACCAAGTGGAAGTCGGGGGGAGAGAAGTTTTCATACAAATGACAACTTAGCGGACTGGAGCGGGCTCCGCTCGTTTTTCATCTGTATTAAAACATTCAAATTTCATTCCTAACAAACAATCTTATCAAAATTTAAGGCCCGAAGGCCGAGAAGGGTGGAGAGGAGATGGTTTGCTTAGGATAAACTACGTAAATCAAAATCATTAATAAAGTGACTTGGAACGTATATTTTATACAGAAATCCTTAAAAATAGACACGTTCGAGACTGCAGACAGCATAATCGCAACAATAGTTTCGAGACAGAGGCACGTGCACTGCATAACCGGCCACGAGGATCTTCAGAGGAACATCCACACGGCCAGAGTAGCCGAGCTCCGCAGCATTCAGGACCATCAGGGTCAGGAATCTTCTTGACGCCGGGCTCAACATTCGACTCGTGAGAGGAGCGACGCTCTTGAACGGAGCACCAGGCGATTGGAAGCTTCTCTTCTCTTACCTACACCTTCCGATCCGACCCTATTTATTATCTGAAAAATCGTGGGATTAGGATCGAATAGGATAGGATCAGAAGGTGTAAGGACCGCTTTATAGTCGCTGCAGCGTTGCGGCTTTTATATTTTAGCGCAGAGTACGTGACCTCGCGCCTCTAGACTTCAGCAGCAGCGGTAGCAGCAGCCATAGCACGGAGAGCAACACGGTGAATAGCACGAGTAACACGGCCCGCAACACGGGGAGCAACAAGGCGAATAGCACGGATAGCAAGGCATTGCTCAACTTTTTTTGGTAGCTTGAAGGAATTGATTTTTTTGAAAGTTTTTTTATGATTTTTATATTGACTGTGTTGAAGGTTTGAAGTTTGATTATTGAATGACCTCTAAAGATTTCTGCGACATAAAGAAACGTTCTAGAACACTCTTTGTCAAATTTGAAAATTTAAAATTAAGACTTCTTTTTCAGGTTACTTCTTAAATAAATATAAAATACAGCTAGTACTAATAATTAAACTTGTAGGTTTTTTACCAAAATAAAGAATGAGAAGTTATAATATTTTTTCTGAGTATATTTTACTATGTTTTTATTCAATCTTAGATATTAGACCAAAACCATTTACCATAGTTTAACGATAAAAAAAATACGTTGAGAAAAACTGGGCAATAAATAAGTATAAATAAGTAATACTTTTCGCGCATCCAAGGACCGTTGCAGCGACCCAAAAAGGAAGCGCTGCATGTTGCAGCACTGCTGCCAGGAAGGACCTGGGGAATAGATGTCGCCTATATAAGATTTATTAGACCTACTGTCTACGTACCGGTAACGTGACGTATTAGTAATTTGTTTGTATTTCAGATAGTAGAAAAAAATTAAGTAAATTCTAATAAGTTATTTTACTCATTCTTTTGATATGATACACGTTTCCTAAACTAGCAGCACGTTAAAATTACCGTTTTCACCAGCACCGACCATAGCCCTTGATCAGGGTAGAGCGAAATTTATCTTTTGGCGCCCCTTTATTGATGCTTTCACACCACTTAATTATATTTCAGTTTATGTTACCTGAATAAATAATATTTTTTCAAAAATCATCGAAATTTTATTATTCACATGAAATTATTTTTCGCATTTGTCATTTTGGCGCCCCTTGCCACCTGGCTCTCGCTCTACCCCAGAGGGTATGTCTACTGTCTCGTTATGCTTGTTTCTTTTTGGCACATGTACGGTTATAGGCTGTCAAAACAACCATCATAGCGTGTCGCTAGTATAAAGGTGATCGCACATAATATGTCAGCATCGTACGCGCCGCATTTACCTATCGCATTTTATGAAATACGGCGCGTACGGTGCGGGCGAAATGTGCGAGCTTTCATATGATTTCATACGACGAATATTAAGTGCGGCGCTTACGATGCTGACATTATATGGATTAACCTTAAGGCTCCAGTCTCCCTAAAATCAGTGTTCTTGCGGAATTTATCAGAACAGAAATATTTTTTTTTAGTCATCAGAAAAGCAATAAATGAAATATATTTTACGTTATTTTAAAGTGTAAGATTTGAAATTTCCAATACATATTTTCTTTTTTAATTTGGCGCCACTTTTATTAGCTTTGTGAGGCTTTAAACTTACCTCTATTTACGTTCCACGCGTAGAGGGTCTCATTCATGCACTCGCCACGAAAAAAATATAATAAAAACAAGAAATGTATTCAGATTATATTTGTCGGCAAGTTCTCTGCAATAATGTTATCTTGTTACTTTTTTTCAAAATCGTCTCAATTTCTTATTTAAACTGCTTTAAAAAGTTCTGAATTCGACCCTTGCAACATATATTTTTTTCTATTACAAAGTAATGGTTTAGAGAAATCACACTTTAACCACTCCGAAACTAAACATATAACACAACGAACGCTGATATGTATTGGAAACTTCAAATCTCACACTTTAAAATAACGTAAAATACATTTCATTTATTGCTTTTCTGATGACTAAAAAACAATATTTCTTTTCTGACAAATTCCGCAAGAACAATGATTTTAGGGAGACTGGAGCCTTAAGTTGGTCATTCATTACACTCGAAATTACGGCCCGAATTGGGAGCGAATGTGAGTTTAATAATGCTGTCGTGTGTCTACCGTGATTTTCTTTAAATAAGTTTTTAGGAAACTATAAATATAAATATTTATTTATCATAGTTTCATCAATACAGTTTATTTATTATTTGAGACATAAAAACTTTTTTTTGAGATTTAAAAGAATGTTAAGTACATAAAACCTTTGAGCATAAAGCCAACATGCTCAAAGAGTAAAAACACTAAAGTCACCACCATCACCATCTGTATAGGGCTGCTTTGACAAGAGTTTTATATCTCTTTTGGTCTCGCTATATGTATTTGTCTGGGCTGTACAAATATCTGAGCTGTCAAATAAGGCTAATTCAATTGTAACGACTTCAGTGCGGTAATTAAAAAAAATAGCTACACTATGTACTTAAATGTACGGCCACATTATTAGATCTACTAACTTTTCGCCCCGCGGTTTCACTCGCGATTTTCTTAATATTTTTTTCGTGTGTTTTCATAAGTATTTATTCTGTTATTCGAGGCGGAGACAAATCAAACAAATCAAATATTATAAAAATTGGTCCAGCCGTTCCTGAGTTATAAATGGAATCTACCTATAACTAACATTACAAAATAATTTACTTTAATTAAATATTGATTTTTAAAACGTTTTATTGTATTTTAGCGATAAGTATCATGTAATATGTTTCTATTTATACCAATATTATAAAGCTGAAGAGTTTCTTTGTTTGGTTGAACGCGCTAATCTCAGGAACTACTGGTTCGAATTGAAAAAATATTTTGTGTTGGATAGCCCATTTATCGAGGAAGGCTATAGGCTATTTTTTATCCCGGGAAAACATAAGATCTCTCGGGAACGCGGGTGAAACCGCGGGGCGGAAGCTATCTGTTAGGTATGTATTGATCCTAATTGAAAAGTTTTCATATACAGGAAACATCGTGAGCTAACCCACCTTACCACCTAAGGTATGTGCCCTAGCACTTTCTAGTACCCTGCGTTGAATACCATAATCATATTGAAAATCTTATCTAACAAATATTCCGGCAGCACTTGAGAGCCAATTCCCTTCGACCACATCATCATTTAACATGGTGAAATTGTGATGAAACACACGCCTATCGATATTAGAAAAACACTTGGCATTATTTACCTTCAAAGTTATTGAAGATCTTTAAAAATACAATTGATACAAGATGTGTAATATCCATAGCATAGTCATACTCATACCTGATCCAAGAATGTTGATCTCGATTTGTCTAAATTTACGTTCGTTGGGAAAGGCCCTCGACGCTTCTCTGACGCTGGCTATAAATTGTAATACACTGATACTAAAAAAACTTATCAAAATAGATGGAGGATAAAGTTTTATTGCTTTATGTATGCACGTAGGCGCTAATTCAGTTATTTTTTTTATATCAAGAATGCTATTAAAATGAAAAATATTAGCAAAAGTGTGGAATTAAAAATGTTCAAACATATTTTGAACCTGAATTCAAAGAAAATCGTCGCGACACTCGTGTTTTTAAACTTTCTTCTTAAATATGTTTTCAATTGATGTATTCTTGGAAACGTAATGAGTTTGGAAGAAACATCGACGCAGTTAAATAGTGGCGTGAAATTAATGACGCAGTTTATCATTACGAAAACTATGTCTAAATTACTTTTAGGAAGAATTCCTGGCTGCGTTTCAAGTGTCTGGTAAATAAATTATCTGATGAAATGTGCTACGCGATGCTGATGATTTAGTTTGCAATTGTTCCACGTTTATATCGATGACATATTTATCTCCTGATACATCTTCTATTTTTCCAAACCAATGGCATTTTTGGAAGTTATGAAATTCAAACAAACTTTTAAATTAAACTTGAAAGAATTTTCTTAAGCAATAATATGCGTTCTAGATGCATATGAAAATTACGCGAATGAAATTAGACCTTTGGATTTCCTTTCAATAGTTATTTAAATATGTAGATATTATTGTTAAACAGTCCGGATGGGCACGTTGATTACCCAAAATCAACAAAGCGTGTAACAAATTGCGAATAAATTAATCTATTCCTGATTTCTCGCAACGCTCTCCATTCGAAGACCTTTCCGAGAAGGCGTGTTTCGGTGAAAGTATCCCTCCAGTTCGTTCCGATTCTTCGTACTTAGGATACCTATTTAGTGTTTACCCTACTACTGGGAATTTCTATAACATGGCGTGCTTGTTTTTTACGCTGGGGTATTTTATTATCATGATAGGAATTACTAAACGGCCAGTTGGTCGGTGTTTATTGTGGGGGAATTTACCAGTTGTTTTGCTACTAATATCTAACTAGAATTTTTGCGAAATAATTAATAGGCACTTGTGGATATTCATGACTTAGCTGTGGAGTGCATTAGGTATATAGATGTGTAATAATATGTGCACCTAAATATGGGAAACTAAATATGTTTCCCCAAAATAAGATTTTGATTAGTAATTTTACTTAAAACTTGACGTAAGTAGGTACAGGGAATTTCGCATTTTATTTATTATTTATTAATTCAATTTCAAGCATTATGAAGCTGCAAATGTATGTATGTAAATGTAAATACAAATAATACACAGTGACTAGTGATCAAAATATAAGACTTCATCTATCTAACTCGCATCCGTTTGGAGTAGGTAGAATCCAAAGATTTCCACTTGCTTCATCTCATGGAGAATAACCAGCTAGAATCTACTGTTCAGTTCAGTTTTATTTGTTTTTGACACTAGGTATAAATAGAGAGACTCGATCAAACTCTATCGTTCATATTTCTTTGTTCTTTTTATTATAAAACTCTCGTACAAGCATTAAGATTTATTTGAAATAAAGTTGGAGGTTATCCTTCGTGCTGGAAATTTTCATAGAGTAGGTAGGTACCTACCAACTGTACTGTATAGTTATTTGAGTATAGATTCAAATTATAGGTACATATTTTGTTTTGTGTAATTTCTCATATTATTGTAGTTGTGTTATGAAACAATAGTAGGTAACCAATCTATACAACACATAACTTGTCTGAATTTATTGTGTAACTGAACATAGGTACATAATAACATGGGTCGTAACCACATTCAGTGTTTAGGTATCACAAATTCGCCGAAGCTGCGTAGTTATGCGGTTATATAAATGGAAATTGATTAACGTAACTAATAATTCCTGAAATCGCAATCACCAATCTCTCCCATTCCAATTAATATTACCACAAAACAGGTATGTAATGAAAATAAAATTAATAGACTCCCAGACATAATTGCCTCGCTTCATATTTTATGATAACAAATTTAATTGGAGTAACGAATAACACGTTTTTAACCCCAAAACGTGTTATTCGTTATAATTATCGAATTGTACCTATTACCCGAAATAGTGAATACTACGAATAACAAAAGGACTGGGTTATTATATTTTAATTGCTTTTCCACAGAATCAATTAATATGTAGGTAATAAATTTGATATTCCAATGTACTTTTTTTAAAAGATCAATTATGTTTTCTGATACATAATATTTTTGTAGGTAGGTACCTTACCTTACCTTAAGCACCTATATACACTATAGGCACCTACTGGATATTTCCCAATGATAGAAAAAGTAATCGTAGGCATCAGTTAATTTGAAATAAGAACAGTTTTTGTATGGACTTATCAGAGGAATAGCTTATCTGAGGTTTATCCAGCGATTGAAAAATCGACCCTTAATAAAATAATATTACCTACCTAATGACAATGGAATGGATTCGGTTTAAAAAAAGGTATAAATTTATGTAATCAAAGACTGATAAAGAAGTTTCCTCTGCAGCTTATGCAATATTACAGATAGAGTCAAACCCGATTCCTAGATAAACTAGTTTATCGTAGAGAGTGTAAAAGAGAGCGTAGCCCGAAGCAAAGACCATCTATATAATTTGGACGTTTGCAGAAAAGCAACTGTAGCAGCTAGACACGATTTTTCGCTCGGGTTTCATTATGGTATAAATCTACACGTAATCTACAACCTATTGAAACGGTACCTTGCAAAGGAAAGGACTCTACATACATTTTAAGTGCTTCTATTTAGATATCTTATGTTGATATACTTATTTATAAATTTTATAAAACAAACAGACATGCAAACATTGATTTATAGAGAAAGATAGATAGATAGAAAGAGAGAATAAAGGTAGATTAAAGGTAGACCTAGAATGATTAGCTCCAGAGATATACCGTGACTGAAAATTAAAATCACAAAAAATTATATAGGTAAGGTCCTACTAAATAAGTAGGTCATAAGTATTAAAAAAATATACCGTCGTATTGTGATACTACGTAATATTTATGTTAGTACGGTGTGAATGGCCTCAGGCGGACAGCGCGTCTAGCGAGCGGCTACAGCCGATTTCCTACCTACCTAATCGCTAGCAATGTTACTACCTTTTCGCCCGCGGTTTGGCTCGCGTAGACTTTATAAAATATCTATAACTTGTCTTCCTTTCACCCTATTTCGATGAAATAATGCCCATTCGAAGCGAATTGAAGTGGAACTATTATTTGCTACGTACCATTCTAACAGTATAAAAGTAAATTCCAAACATTTTCAATTTTTTTTTTTTTTTGCAACAGCCATCATCATTTTGATTTTTATGAAACAGTTCCTAGGATATTCTGTTCCAAATCCATTCACAACTTTAAGAAAAAATGTCTAAAACATCCCTCAATTTGTCTGAAATGTTGAAAAATAAGAACAATAACACATTTAACTTTTTCCAATTATTATTTATTTAAAAAATAACATAGAACATAAATCATGTGAGATTAAGAGACTCTTCTCCGTTTCTTCTTAGTGGCTTCTTCATCATTATCTTCTTGTTCATGTTCACTCGCTACAGGTGATAATACCACTGTAGCGGCGTCATTTATGTTCTCTTCATCTTCTGTTAATAAAAAAATATAAATTATATCTTTGGGCATCCATATCCATACTAATTAAATAAATAAATAAATAATATTCTGGAACATTCCTCACACACGGCCATCTGACCCCAAACTAAGCAGAGCTTGTACTATGGAAGCCAGATAACTGATATCTACATATACTACTTTTCTTTTGTAAATATATACATACATAGATAATTACACCGACACAGGACAAACAGACATGTTCGTGCACACAAATGTTTGTCCTGAGTGGGAATCGAGCCCACGACCTGCGGCGTGATAGATAGGGCATTTTACCAACAACCACGCCAACCAGCCCGTCAAATGCGAAAGTAACTTTTCACGCCTAAACCGTTCATGAACACACACACACAAACTCCGCATTTAGGGTATTTTTCATCCCGGGAACGCGTCGAAACCGCGGGGGACAGCTTGTTCGTAGTATTTTTTATTATTGATTATTTTTAAATGACAGAGTGGAGAAAGATTTCCGATTCAGATTTACCCCATATTGTGGGACAGTTACATAAAATTCAGTGTAAGTGAGCCCCTACCGTCATCCCTTGTTTCGTCAGCATTATCCCTCGCATTGAGCACTTCCTGCAACACCGGCGCTTTGATCCTGAAGTCTCGGGCTGTACCGAGTGATAGGTACTGTTGCCAGTTCAACTGAAAATTGTAATAATTTGTATTTAAAAATTAGGGCTTTCAAGCAATAAAAATACCTGAAAAAAGTAGTACTGTATTTCTCAATTTTTCAAGCATAATTTTGTCAAATGGTCAAATGGTTTTTGCATGTACAGTCAGCGTGAAAAGTAGATTGGCACTTTAGTACCGTGTCACATTACACAGTTCATAATTTTCATACAAACTGTCAAGAAAATGTCAATAGATTATTATGAAAGGGTACTAAAGTGCCAATCTACTTTTGATGCTGAGTGTACATTAGATAACACAAATCGAATTATTTTATGTAAGCCGCATGGAGCATGCTACTATTTATAAGAACATCTACCAATATTAAGCTTCCCTTTTTAAATAAATACATTATTTTAAATAATACGTTCAAGATATCAAACCTATAGAAAAAGTGTTACCAACCTTAGCTTTATTAGCGAGCAATATAACGTGTTTGCTGTACTGCTCCGCTTCAAGCACAAGCCGCGGTATGAGCTTAGTCTCTCGCAGCACTTTGCTCGCGTTCTGCTGTTGCTGTGACGCTTCCAGGTATGTGATCAAGTTGTCCGTCACAGTCGACAGCTTCTTGCCGCTTAGTTTTAGGAGGCGGTCGAATCTTTAATTTAAATTATAAGATTAACGTATTTTGTTTTTGAAGAACTTTAATATTATATAGACTAATATTATATAGACTAATATTATAAATGTGTAAGTTTGTGAGGATGTATGGATGTTTGTTACTTTTTCACGCAAAAATTACACAACGGATTTGGATGAAATTTGGCACACAGATAGAATGTATTCTGGATTAACATATAGGATTATTTTTATCCCGGGAAACCGCGGGGCCGAAGCCAGTGTACATATATGTGTAGTCATGAGAGGTAGAGCATAGCGTATTTTCGCTCAAAGGGCAGTTCGACTGGGGAAGTATCTCCAGTACCTTACAGAATACCGCAAATAAATTAATTTAGTGTTCCTGCGCAAGTAAGTAAGACTGCCAGAGCTTTATAAGTATTTAGAGTATTATAAAAAAAAATGTAGACTATACCTGACAACATTAGCGGTAGGCACGTCGACCTGCTTGGCCAGTATGGCCAGAAGCGAGTACAGTCGCACGCAAAGCGCAAGCACGCGTTCACTACCGGCGCCGACTGTACACCGCAGCTTGGCAGCTCGAGAAGTCCATATTGTTAATTGACATAACTGGATCACTATCGATTTGTATAGCTCTTTTAGTTCTGAAACAATAAATATTTTATTCATTATATTTGCTTTGTGCCTTTTGCTTGTGAGGCGTGAATGCAAAACATCCTAATTGTGTCACAATTGCATCAATTGAATTTAAATCCTGAAACTATAACATAAGGTTTATTTTTACTTGGAATGAACTTCAAAAAAGGAAAAGTTTTCTGTATCCCCAGTATGTTTGTATTGAGATTACCCATAGCAAGCATGCTACTATTTCGGTGACTTAAATTACACAGTTAGATTAGAGTTCCTACATCGTTATTTTATGCGTTTTAGTGCAAACCCGTTCTATCACAATCTATTCTGGGCATCAAATAGCCGTGTGTGAAGACTTGATACTGCATGCAACCATAATCCTTTAGTGTTTTATTGGTTTAGATCAGTGGTTCTTAACCGGTGGTCCGCGGACCACTGGGGATCCCTGGTAGCGCCCGAAGTGGTCCGCAAAGCCATCCGAAAAGTATTATTAAATAAATAAATCTATTTATAGATAAAATATTATTCTTGAACAACCCTTTATTCATTTACATTTACTGTTATTACCTCCAAACAGTTGGTGGTCCATGGGAAGCCATCACCAAAAGGTTAAGAACCACTAGTTTAGATTAACAGATCCAAATCATACCTTTATCGATCCTCTGTTGGTTGTTATGTGCGGCAGTGCCGAGCGCGGCGGCGAGGTCCCTCGCCCGGCCCAGCAAGTGTTCCATACACCTGAACCTCGTCGTGAGGTGTGCGCAGACGTGACTCAGCACCGAGTGCCCGGTGCGCGACTCTATTGTCGGGAAGCTTGGTGACTCTTCACTCACTGATGTATCTTCTTCCTGTACAAAATTCACAAGTGAAAGTAAGACCACAGTCTATGTCTTACAGTCGGCCAACGGACACGTCTAGACAGAGCAATCGTGCGGGGCTTGCGGGGTACACTCGCTTGGGACACAATGGAGCAATTACGAATGCCTATACAAAGCGGCATTTCGCGTGACTTCAAACGTGATAGACCACTGTATGTAATTACGCTGTGGTAAGACTGTTTAACTATTTGTAACATTTTCACCATTCAACTAAACCGATTTTGAATAGGCAGAGCTTGGACCACGATGATAAACATAAGATGCTTGCTACGAATAATATGGGGACAGCTAGTGAAGAATAACTCCCGAATATGGGTGCTTTCATAAAGAAGCAGGTTTCCGGTACCTACTTGTACGTGCAGGTCGGTACTGAACGGTGCAGGTAAAACATGTATAATGAAACGGGCAATTCTGTCCGTAGTGGCCATCATGACTTCTAGTTCGCCGGACGATGATTTAACCCGTATGTCCCGGTACATGTAGTCGGTACCGACAAGTCTCAACCTGTGTCTACCTAAACTGTCCGTACCGTAAACCTGTTTCATTATGAAGGCACCCTAACTATATGAATCTACTATTTTATTAAAATTCAACTGAGTAGTGTCTATTAGACAGTTTTGGTACCCCACGCTCTGTTAACTGAGTGAGTCTCATCCCTTTTTGTTTTAAACAACAGGGTAAGCGAATGATGATAAATCATTTATACGTATTTATAAACTGCAATAAGTGCATTCAATAATAACTTAAAATGTAGTATATACATATTTACGAGTGTATTTGGTAAATATTTATGTATATAAAATGTTTGGTAAGAAAGCCATCATTAAATCAATCGAACACTTCTAAATATAGTACCAAATCTTAATAAACTCACATCAATTTTTCCAAGCGCCGAGGCAAGTTTTAACAACAAATCGTCCAGTAGCTGCGCCTCTTGCTGCTCCCTACATCCAGCCGTCAGTAGTGGAGGTATCAAAGACAGGCAGTCCTGCTTACTGGTGCGTATGTAATCTTCTAGCTTTATTATTACCTGGAAGAATTAAATACAGGTTGATTTTTTAGTCACTGGCCATACTTGAAGGGGTTGAAGTACTCGTTAAAATCAACAACTTTTATATCGCATAAAATAAAATGGTTCCTTCATACATTTTGGTCGACTAGGTATTGAACTTTTTTATGGACAGCTGATATTTTTTAATAAATAAAAAATCACCCTGTATAATAAGTTTACATGTTTTAAGTCAGTAGTGTCCGTAGTTGGTTCTAAGCATAGCAAAGTCATCATGACATGTAATACTCAGTTTGTATAGGATACTATAATGGGATAGTTATCTTTATTCAAAACTAGCTTCCGCCCCGCGTTTTCGCTCGCTTTCTCGAAGGATCTATGTTTATCCGGGATAAAAAATCCTATATGTTAATCTAGAATATATTTTATCTATGTGCCAAATTTCATCCAAATTCATTCAGCCGTTACAGAGTTGAGTGGTAACAAACATCATACATACAATCTTTCACATTTATAATATTAGTAGGATAAATTATGGAATCAATTTATACATTTAAAAATAGACAGAAACAACAAATTATAAGTTTTATAACTATTTTATTTCCTCTACCATCGCTTACTCTGTCGGCAATGTAGACCTTACACAACTTTCAGGTTGTATAATTTTAAACGTACTTGTGGCTATAAAATGGTCACGACAACATCTAGGATTTAAAAGACCTATTCATAGATTATTTTTCTCTACCGCCATTTCGTATTCCACGGCCGCCACATTTTGATATTATAAAAAGAAATCCTTGCCTTTAACCATTGCACGGCTTAAACGAATAGATAATGATTCATGTAATTTCACAAAAGACATATCTACCGTTGTAATTTCTGTACTGGAACCAACAGGCGTCTCTAGCAACAGGGTAGCAGTCTGTACGAGCATCGCCACATGTTTCTTCACCGTCATATCTCGTTCTTCAGGAATGCTCTCCGACTCAATCTGTGCAAGTGCTGTGTGTAGATGTTCTAGTATTTTAGCTATGCACGGTGATGCGGTTGTCTCTGTAAGGTTGGCTGGTGGAAAACGGTTTGTTAGTTTAAGTCTTATATTTTGCAAGTGGAGTTTTTTTTTTTAATGGATATGCTTGTTTGTGTGATGATGTGCCCGAAGGCACATAAAGCCTGGGAGGCAACCGGCTCTCAAGTGCCGCGCAACGCACCGGTTGTGCTTGGCGACAGGTTTTCAACTAGAGGATGGGACAGACAGGCGGATACTACACTACCCTACCACCATGTTATTGTTTCCTAACGAAGTATTCCTTCACCGAAAGCCCAAGCTCATTATAGCATCGAACCAACTGCCTTCACCACGAGCGACCATCGCCTTATAGATATATGACTAGAAATTAGGGCATAACGCATATTTATGGCGCACTGTGCCTTTTTTCCTCACCATACTGTTACAGTATCTATGGGTGTCACTACCACACGATAATAATGCACACATGGTATTAATCAACGTCGGTTATTAACAATCAACAAATGTTCAAAGTCAATCGTCAAGTTAAGTGACATTACAAAAACAGTATTGATGTCGCAGATTGATTGATGATAACATTCAGCATTGGTTGATCGATAGACTAGCACAAGGTTGATCAATTGTCCTTCGACGTGTTACAGGCCTACCTACGCGGTGGACGTTGATCTAAGCATCGATGCGACGTCGATCCTGTGTATGTAATAACATCCGAAAAATTTGGTGCCAGGGTTTGGTGCATTAGTATAACAGTTCATAGATTTTTATATTTTACAAGCTGTCCCCTGCGGTTTCACCCGCGTAGCGGTATAAAAAAATAGTTTACGACCGATTCTGAGACCTACCAAATATGCACAAAATTTTTCATAAGAATCGGTCAAACCGTTTCGGAGGAGTTTGCAGACAATTACTGTGACACGACAATTTTATATATTAGTAGATTTAAATGAGAACAAATTTGTCAACCAGCTACTTTATTTAGCAAAATATACACAATACATGTGATATATCATTTCTATGTTAGTAGTAGCATTGTTTTTAAGCTATTGTATAGCTTTTATCGCGGGCTTCGGGGTTTGAGCGCGGCGACCGAATCAAGAAATTTTGATTTAAAAAAAAAATCGTAACGAAAAAACCTAACACCTCCCACTTGTATGTGTGTGTATGCTGTTTGTGATAAGGTATATAGGTGTATAGGTATCAATTAATATCAAAGGAAAAAAAAGGAAAAAAATAACTGCCTAAATATATAATTATAAAAAAATGCTATGCAATAGCTTTACCGCGGCAGTCTCCGAATGCCACACGTATTTTTTATTATTTATTATATTGGTATATATGTGACATTAGTTTCGTCTTGTCATTGTAACAAATCACGTCATTCATTTACAGATATAGCATAGTGGCTTCTCTAGCGGGAGAAATTGTCAGTATGGTTTCTGTACAGCACATCCTAACAGAAAAAATACGTTTTAGACAGATTTAGAAGATAAAATTATACTTACTGATAGTCGGAAGAAAGCTGTCCAACTTCAAAGAATAAGTCGGTGAAAACAGTAATCCGAGACAAGTCTTGAATACCTCCAAGCATCCTAACGCTGTCTGGTCGTTGAATTCACACATGTCTTCGAACCTTTTGCAAGAAAATATTTATATTACAACTAAAATAAAACTTTATACGCTTCTACATAAAGTTTTTTTAAACAGCAGCATATCGAGGAAAAATACAGAAGATATCTATAAACCCAAACCAATCTTTTATCTTTTGACTGCGCCAGTCAGATTTGTAGCGACATCTATCAATACTTCCGCTATTCGCGGATAGATGGCGCAATAAGATTCTACATCGCGCTAACAAAGTTTTCTGAGAATTGCCTAATTCTCAGATAACTTTTATATGCCCATATATACAAGATTCCAACATTTACAATCGGACCGCGGTCCCCAGGCACTACGACCTAGCCCGGCGGAAGATCCACTTTCATCGGAGGAGTCTACCACCTCGCTCCTCCACAGATTCATCCGACAAATGTTTTCGTATCTATCGAGCTCGCGACTTCTCTAAGTCAAACATAGTAGATGTCGTTCTCACCGAGAGACGCATCTGTTGTACATGAGTCGTGCGATGTTGAGTACGTATTGTGCGACGGCGCGCTTGTCAAGGTCGGCGGCGAGGGCGGCGAGGGCGGCCAGCGCGCCGCGCAGCGCCCACTGGTGCACGTCGCGACGACCGCGCACTTGGTTGCGCTGCTCCACCGACGACCACGGTAGGTCCTCGCTGTTCAATCATTTTAAAGTACACAAGGTGGATTTAACGGACGATCATTAATTTTTAACACTATCGTTGCGAGTGCATTAAAGCACTATGACACGGTCGAAATTGATTTTAGAACAAAATATAAAGAAATACGAGAGAAAGAAAACGTAAACAAAATACGACACTACTTATACTTACATCGTCACTGACCTGTAAGAGACGCGACCTAGGGCGCGGCGCGCGCGATAAGCTTTCTTTGTCTCACTGAACTTGTTAGACAGAGAAATGGAGGCAGCGCGTTTGATCGAGTCATTATCCGAATTACTTTAGCCTAGTGAATTTGTTAGGCATCTACGTGATGAGTAAAATTGATAAAACGAAAATTTATTACTGTGGCTAAACTATTCGATGGATTTCATTGATTTTTTGTATACGGTTTAAAAACACCGTGATAAAGCTCTAGTTTCATTTAATGATCAACCGTTTTCTTCACCTTGTATACTACTGTTCACTGTTTCACCCGCGTTCCCGAGAAAATAAGTAGCCTATGTCCCTTTCTATACCATGGGCTATCTGCGTCCCAAATTTCATCACGATCGATTCAGCGGTTTAGGCGTGAGAAGGTAACAGGTAGAGTTACTTTCGTATTTATAATATTACTAGCTGTTATAATGAGTTTGAGCTTTCGGTGAAAGAAAACATCGTGAGGAACATGATAGTAGGATACTCTGTAGTACTCGCCTGGCTAGCTAGCACCCTCAAATTGAAAATCTGCCGCTAAGCACCTACCGTTTTCTGGTAGTTGCATGTGAGAGCCAGTTCCTTCTAGGCCTTGTTTGCTTAACACCTTCGGGTACATCATCACTTACCATTGTAAGATTGTGATCAAACACAGCCCTATATAAAAATGTATTATAAAAAAATAGTTAAAACCACACGAACATACCTATATAACAATTCCAATAGTCTCAAACAAAACCGAAGGTCCCACAGACACGGCAAAGGTTTAAACGGGCCAGCTCTATCTTTAACTAAGTTGGAAACTTTTGTAGGCCCTTTGGCTTTCTCCTTCTGCGACTTTTGACTCTTCTGTGACTTTACCGTCTCTTTGGTGTCGTTTAGTGTCTTGTTACCTTTTTTACCAGATTTTGAAGGCGCCTGAAAATTAACGATTAAAAATAAATTACATTATTAAATTAACATAACATTATCCAACTCATATTAGGAATACGAAAGTTTGTATGGATGTTTGTTACTCAATAACGCTGTAATGGTTAAACTGATTTCGATGAAACTAGGCTCATAAATAGACCTCTAAGTTGATAAAAGAGTTACAAACGCAAATAGATAATATGTCTTGCCCGGTATTTAAAAAAGATTTACAAATAAAAATAAAATGACCATAGACTTGAACCCAGCTCCTTCGTATTAGTTGGTTATCAAAACTTATTAGTTTCGTTATAAATTCAACAACTAATTTTATTGCATTTTCACTTCATGTTTTTTCAGTTTTACTTAGAAACTTAAAGACATAGGATTTCCGTTTCGGTTTTCCTGTAAAATAGGAGTGAGGCCTCTGTATCCTCTATTATTTTTTTCAAGATTTTAAGCTTTTTAGTTTTGGAGAAAAGGGGAGTGAGGTAAGGGTTATATAAATTCGATAGAAGTCGTTTTAAATATAATTTCATGCCAAATCACCATTGATGCTCAGATTATAAGAAGTTTATACCAACCTTAGTTAAATCCAGAAGCTGATTATAAGCTTTGAACAGTCTATAAACTGAGTTAGCGATGTCACTGCTATTTCGGTTCCATTGCATTACTTTATACGCTATCAGTGCTTCGTAACTCTGCAGTATTTGTTGAACTTTCAGGTTTTTCGCCTTCGATTCGGGTGTTAAATCTGAAAGACCTGGGTCCTCCTATAAAATATAGTAAATTTGAAAGTTGATTTTTACATAGGCACCTTTTTAACATAATGAAATAATCTCAAATTCAGTTTGAATAAACGTAAACACACTCATATATTGAATCGACAGAACTATGTGCATATCTAAACCCCGAGGTAATAAAAGAAATTTGCAATAATAAAAGAAAATAATCGGGATAAAAAGTATTCTATCCTTTAATTTGGGACAAATCACACATTTTGAAATTAAGTAGTTTCGAAGTACATCGCGGACCATTGCATCAACAAGAAATGTAATAAAACCTAATGATTTAATTCTAAAGTTTTTTTACGTCGAATTTACCAACAGTTCCATATAAACTACAATAAACTTACCATATCGACCTGTCCAAAGTTTTCACTATCACATAGTTGCTCCATAATATTTGTGAGCTTACTCCTTAAGTAAGCACTTCCCGTCTCTCCATTCTGACTTGCCAATATATCCTCTAAGTCATCTTCTTCTACGGGTTGGAGGAATTGAGCTATCACGAATAGTAGATGGGATATCGGCTCCTGAAATACGTGTTTTAATTATTTTGGACTAGATTCTACCCCGTAACTCGCGATCCAGGGAGTACAACATTATTGGCCTTTCTTATTAGGTATACTGATTATGTAAATAACGTCATATTGTTTTTGTCAAGAGGACTGAGAAGCAGGCAGGCTTGCCGACCTTGAAGAGCTCTCTTTACACCTTTTTTGAAAAACCCCATATAGTAACCCTGAGGGAAAACCGTAACGGAGGGCTCATTCTACATCCTTATGGTCCGCAGTGGGATCGTCCAACTGAAGCGTTGTGTGGACGATCAAGGCGGTTCAAGGATATGAGAATGATCCACATCGCCGGCGAGTGGTGCGATGGTAGAAGGGTGATGATGGCACCAGATCAAAAAAAATAATTTAAAAAAATATTTAGAACAATTAGGACGGTAGAACACACAGAAGGAGCCTATCTCTCCGAAGGCTGAGGGGTTCTAAAGCGTCAGTGAGTTCGGGATCGTCAAGATACGAGTGGCCCACCTTTGCACCGAGGCAAGTGGATTAAACTGGTAAGCACCTACCCAAAAAGTGTAAAAAGTAGCGAAAATCTATCAAACCAAATATTTACCAGTATTACTGTCGAAAAATCGTGAAAGCCTAAATAAAAGATATGGTAATGTACTCACAACTAAAACCGCCGTAGTAGCGGTGACCTGCACACATTTGTCGAACGACAGAGCACTATCGTCCTCCGGCAAGTACTTGCTGAGGTGTTCGTACAACAGCTCTAGTATTGACTCGTGTAGTGCTACCTTTTCCCTTGCACACTCGAATATTTCTGGAATTTAATGCTACTAATATTATACATGCGAAAGTGTGCATGTTTGTTCATGAAATTTGGTATATAATTGATATAATATTCTTTAAGGTCCTAAAATTATTTTTATATAGATTTTAGTAGGTTCTATTGATATGTTCAAAATAAATATAATATTTCCGCCAACGCATGGCATGGCCATACAAAGAGGTTTAGTGTGAATACCACCTTTAGCCACATCATCATTTACCATGATGAGATTGCAGTCAAATATTTAAAAAAATAGGAGACAGGGATAAAGTTGGTGGTCTATGGTAAATAGATGAAATAAGAGATTCCACGCATTTGGTTTCAGTTAACATTTCTTAAAAACTTAAAGGCACTAGCTGAACATTACAAATGTATTGATTTATGTGGATATTTTTTACATTGTCACACTGTAAGCGATAGAACCCCGATGAACACAAATAATACCTAAAAGTAGTGCTTTAAAAAAAGACCCATCAAATATAAATCTATACTAAATACTAATATAAATAAAACTGAAAACTTTGTTTTTTTGTTTGAACACGCTAATCTCTGGAACTACCAGTCGGATTTGAAAAAATATTTTTGCATTTGATACCCAGATTCTTGGTTAATTTCTAATAGCGAGTGAAACCGCGGAGCACAGCTAGTAGTAAAATAAACATGTAAACTTACTGGTATACAATAGTTGTTTGACAGCAGCATCTTGTACGAGACAACGGCGCAGTATCGACACGACTTCCATGCACATCGCTTCATTACGTACCCGTGAAGTTACACTAAAAGTAAATATTTAATAAATAAATATCCTGGGACATACACACACTGCCATCTGATCCCAAACTAATCAGACAGAGCTTTTAAATACCATGCAAACCATATAACAAATATACTACATGTATTTCTTGTACATACAAGGTGGAGAAAACGGTCGATCATTAAATGAAACCAGAGCTTTATCACGTTGTTTATAAACGGTATACAAAAAATAATTGAAATCCCTCAAGAAAAAAACATGAATCCCTTGCATACGCGGGTAAAACCGCGAAGCAGTAGCTAGCATTTTCATAATATTGATGACGGTGATGGATGATAAAAACAAGATAATATGTATACTAACACGGCTCCTTGCTGCGTCTGGTGCAAGTCGACAGTGAGCTGCGTGAGGTAAGAGTGCGCACTGTACTGGTCGCTGCAGATACTTTGACTGTTCGAAAACGTTCCACGAGGTAGCCGCATGTGCTTCAGTACTGTGAGGAAGCCAGATAAAGCCAGGCAGCGGTGGTGGGAGTCCCTGGTACATGAAAATGTCCTTATTAAGCATATTAAGTTGTGTAGATTTTCCAAAGCGTTTCCAAAGAGTGAAAATAGATTTGAACACTGGTTGCGATACTGCACGAGAATTGTGTGACGTAGTATTTCAAGATCGAAGCAATTTTTGCTTTATTTTGTATCCTATCCCCAGAAGAATTTGTTTTATCCTAACAAATTCTTTGGACTCAGTACACTTGACAGAAGTTAAACTGTAGTTCTCTCTCGTCTCTCACTAGTCAAGTACTTATTCTCCGTCGTTTTTGCGTACATATAAAACGACGCACATAACTTCCACTGTCATCGCGCCCAAAGAAGTCGAAGTCGAAGAGTATAATGGTCACCTGGAGTAGAGTCCCTTCCGACAGACCATGACCAGCGTGTCCCTGGTCCTGGTGCTGAAGTTGATGAGTGGATGCACGGCGTCGAGCGCGGCGGCGGCGGGCCGGTGGTCGGCGCGCGCCGGCTGGCTGCCCTCCAGCAGGCCGCCCAGCTGCGGGCACCGCTCCACCGACACCGGGCTCAGCTTGCACAGGATGTATAGACACTCTGTTGGTTTGGTTTGGTTCAATACTAATTATGCACCAAGGGGATAAAGCAGTGTCTTACGTCACGGGCGGCATATTGTACCCAGAGTGAAGCGAGGGGTTTAAGCCGCCCAAGACGAAGACAGGCTTTATCCTCGAAATTAATATTCTACTTTTCATACCTACTGCGAGACAATAAAAACCCAAGGCTACATAAAATACCACGTAAATGTCAATTTTTTAATAGAGATTCAAGAACTGAAAAAAAAACCAATTAAAAAAATAAGTAATCCAAAAAAAACCGTCTTTAAATTTTTTTAAAAATTAATAAGACAGCACACAAAAAAGTCAGCAAGCCAGTCCGATTTTTGTTTCAAATCGATTACTGCTGTAAACAAAATCTTATCGAATTTATATTGTTAATTAAAGTATACTTAAATTGTATTTCTAGATGTTTAATGTCCACCAAAACATTTACATAAACAGGAATGCACACATCAAACAATTTTAAAAATTTTAGGCCTACATAGAATTAAAACTGAGAAATGTTTGAAATTTGGTATACGTTTAATTGTACCTACTATTATTGATGTCCGTAATTCAAATATGATAATAATAACGTAAACTTATTAAAATATTTTTTTATTTTAAAATAAAAATATATCGATTACCAATTATTCGGTAACTATCGGAAAACTATGCATTACCTACACTAGCACATTTGCGTTCCATTTGAACAGAAATTATAACTTCTGAACATATTAAAAAAATATATAATGTCCATTGTTTTAAATAAAGATCATTTTTATAATATAAGACAGTACTATTTTATTAACAAATACGTATATTATATATATTTTTAAGACTATAAAATCATTTAATGAATCTTGATTACCAAAAAAAATAAATTGCATGAAATGGAATGTTTCGAAACTGTCATAGCTCTTCCTATAATAACCGAGGTATATACAAAAAATAACTGATATCCATTGAGTAGTTTAGCCACAGTAATTAGTTTTGTTTTTTATCAATTTTACTCATCATGTAGATGCCTAACAAATTCTCAAGGCTAAAGAAGGTCGGACAATGACCCGAGCAAACGAGATGCCTACATTTTTCTGTCTTAACGTTATGTGAGACAAAGAAAGACGTAGAATTCTTTGAATCCAGAGTTACCCATAAAAAAATGTTCAGCATGACAAACCCAACATCTGTATAAATACCTGTATATTGCCGTTGAGTGTCATCACCGGCGAGTCTATCGCCCAACTGCGAGAGTATATGGCCGGCTGTCTCCGGCTGAGACTTGCACAGTCGCACCAGTATCAGCTTGCCGTGAGACCAGCAGCTCTGAGCCACTGGCTTCACACGAGACACTGACAGCAGGGAGAACGCCAGGTTTATCAGACCAATTACTGTCAATTGGCGATGGTTGGCACTGGAAATATTAAATGATAACTCAGTGGTAGTGATGTCGGATGCCGCGGCGAAGGTCGTGAGTTCGAATACATTGAGTTTGAGCTTTCGGTGAAGGAAAACATCGTGAGGAAACCAGAGCACGTTGGTAGGGTACTTTGTAGTACCCGCCTGGCTGGCTACCAACCTCAAGTAGAAAATCTGTCGCCAAGCACCTACTGGTGTGTTCCGGCAGTTGCACTTGAGAGCCAGATGCCTTCTAGGCTTTGTATGCTTAACACCTTCGGCCACATCATCACTTACTATAGTGATATCGTGGTCAAAAACAAGCCTATACAAAGTAAAAAAAAAGGATTTCTCAGTAAAAAGCACAAAGCAAATATTTTTTACAGCCATGATTTATTTTGTTTAATACCTACCTCTCAGTAGTGAGCACTTTGAGCACGCTCGCTACATCGACGTCAGGCGGCAGCACGGAGCGCGCCCAGGCAGACTCTTTACTTCTTAAATCATCTAGCGCGCGTTGTTCTATCGCTGACTTTATTACCTTGTAAGATTGATAAAATCGTGCTTAAGAGGTGATGAGATAATCGATAAAGATTAATTCGAAATATAAATCTATTTTTGTTAATGGCAATATTACTTATTTACTCAAGATGTGTTTATTTTACACAATTTAACTATTAATATTTACCAAATAAATATGAGTAATCGACGTATAGCCATATATTTATCTGATAGTAATAAATAAGAGCTTGAATGAATCTTGCAAATTGTAGCAGTATGTCATTCATTTAATTTATATGTAATAAATTTTAGAAAATAAGTTGTTATTATTTTCTAGGTTTGCTACACTTTTGCATTGGGTTATGCCTGTAAAAATAACTGTTGTAAGTGATGTAGCAAATTAATAAATAAAAAGAAATATTGCTGTAGCCAAAATATATAGGAATGAGGAATATAAAATGTACTCACATCCAAACAAACAGATCTAAAGTCGGCTCCCTTATCGGACACAGCTAAGGCAAGATCCAGAAGGAAGGGTGCTCGCAACAACTGCGTCTTAGGCCAACACTTGATGTGTTTACGGACTAACTCTGGCTCGGCTGCGCCTTGTGAGATGTGATACAGGCACGTGGATAGGCAGCGGCTTAGGTCTGCTGAGCTATGTTGTACTGAAAATTATGCAGACGGCACAAGTATCATATAGTGTGGAATTTACTATTTCACTACGTAAGCATTGTCTATCTAACTAATATTAGACATAAAGCGCGACCATAAAAATAAAACTCCTTGCTATATTGCGGATTTTCACGGAACTAATAAGTGTACTGATTTTACTATGAGCTGTCAAAATATTTTCAAGTGGCGCCCTCACGCAGGTTTTAATTTTTCTGGTCAGGCTTTATTTGCTTATATCATAATAAATATCGGCTCTATCTAGGCCGTTGTATGCTTACCACCTTACCACTTTCCATGGTAAGATTATAGTAAAACAAATGGTAGGTGCTTTGTAACAGGTTTTTGAGGGTGGTAGCTAAACAGGTATCTATAAAGAACCCTACCACTGTGTTATGGTTTCCTCACAATGTTTTCACCTAAAGCTCACCAATGTCATCTATATCCATAGTAGTAGACTCTGAATCTTGGGGTGGCGGTTCCAATTTGCTGTATAATCGTATGCTGAAGTAATGACTTAAGTGTGCCAGCACTATCTCTAAGTTGTATGATTTACATAGCCTGAAATGAAATAAGTATATGCATATCAGTTTTACCTACAGTCCATTCATTATAACATATCTCTTTCCCATTATGATCGCACTATTGACTGCCAATGTAATTTCTGTCGGTGTCGAAGGGAATAACAGGGCTACCAACTTTAGAGCTTACGGTGAACGGTCTGTACAAAATTGATCTTTATTCAATAAACATGAGTGACACATCAACTGTTCTATAAAAGTTTGTTTGTTTGGTTGAACGCGCTAATCTCAGGAACTACTGGTTCGAATAGAAATGTTTTTTTAGTGTTGGATAGCTTATTTATTGAGGGAGGGCTACTTTTTATCCCGGAAAAACATAAGATCCCTCGGGAACGCGGGTGAATCCGCGGGGCGGAAGCGAGTTTATAATATCAGTAAGATAGGAACATATTCTAACTTGAGTAACTGATGAACCAACGGAGGCAGTGTGTCAGGTGGTATGTCTATGATGTATGAACAGATTTTATTGACCACCTGCTTGTGGTCAGCTCGGGATAACTGCAAGTCCCTGGAAGTAGATAACCTTGATTTAAAAAAAGACAAGGATGTTTTGAATGTATCTGGTGTTCTGTGTTTAGCTGTTCTAGAAACAACACATAGTAATGAGTATATATATTAGAGGGAGAAATAGCAATGTAACTTATATTTTCAATTATTTATAGGCTTGTGTTTAACCACAATCTCACCATGGTAAAGCGATGACTGGTTGGTGACCTCTATCTAAAATTAAACTAATTGATATCATACACTTCTTGCTAACACACAATAAGTCCATAGCAAACAAGATTTCAGGCTAAATTATCATACATAAAAACTATCCTTACTTAAGTTTTTTTTTTTTAATAATTGTTTAGGGGAGATTTAATTTGATAAAAAATACAATAAAAAGTTTTAAAAAAATGAATTATGACGGGGAACACGTCCTGCGCTGGAGACACACGCAAGGGTATGGTGTCAAGCGGTCTGCTGTGTCACCACACTGACACAGATGTGCGACCTGACAGGGAGCCCCTAAAGTTATATCTCTACTAACTTGAACATAGCAGTAAGCTGTGCCAACTGCCCCTCCCTCCAGCGGCACTGGCACAGAGTATGAACACACTGCTCCTTGTATTCCTGGCTGGACATTTCCGTACCACAGTGCTTTATAATATCATGGGAGGATAACGCACTCATGCATTCCGGAAGGATGTCACGCCAACTGGAAAAAATAATTTTGCAAATTATTTTAGCTCTGAACATATCCTTATATGCTGTGATCTATCTTTTGCAATAACCCACAGACTAGAATTTGTCTACCTTCTCCATTAAGAGTTTTCTCTATGTGAAGAGGAACTCATAGATCTGAAGAAATGTATAACTAAGTATTCTTTATCTAGGTTTAAAGAAAATATGTAGCTGGAAAAAAAAAATGATTCTTTGAGATTATGAAGGCTGAAAAAATAGCTTCTTAAAGTACTTACATCATATTAACATCTTTGTCATCAACAATACTCTGGACACTATCATTGCACCACCGCACTAGATCATCTGCTGGTAACCTCGCCAGCTCAAGACACAGTCGGCTGATGACATCTCCACAGTGAGTGAGTGAGGTTGACTCCTTCCTCATTGCATCTAGACCTATGTCTATAATCTGTGGAGCATGATAATAAAGATTAAAGTTAATTAAGCTAAATGATGAGATGTGTAAGTACATTTTGTGAGAAGATGATCTAACCCAAATGCGTATACATGCAGACTGTAATTTCTTAGCTTCCGAGCAAGCGTTGTTTGAAAACCTATTTTTTATAGGTAATAATTCTATGCAAATATACGTAAATGGTCTGTAAACAGATAAACACAATTTACCTTAACTTTTAGCCTCTCCATTGAATTATGGCTGTCAGGAAGACCATTCAGAATGCAGTTCAAAACATCTCCTCCATCGCTATTTATAATACGTCTAGGTAAAAACCTTAGAATCTGCAATAATAAAGATAAATTAACGAAAGAAATAATGAATCAGAAAATCTGACTATTATAGTTTTACCTGGTCTATGTTCAAGGTGCAAAATTCCTTAAGTTCTTCTCGTTTACTATGAGCATGACCCAATTCTTTTATTTTTGAACATATTCTAGATATATCCATTATAGATTAACAGGAAAAAATCAAATATACAGGCAGGCAGGCGTTCTAGATAAAACAAAGATTGTTGTTGGTTGTTTGTTATGACTTTTCTTATCCCCCGCCAAAAAATCAATGCTGCCACCAGATAAATAAAAAACGGGGATGTAAAAAAATAATCGGTTACCATTTTAATCGTTTTTTTTTCGTATAATCAATTTTTTTGATAATATTAATCGATATTTAATTAATCTATTTTATAATTCACACATTTTTTAAATCGATTTTTCAAACAGCGCCTTCTGTGCAACGAATGAAAAAATACGAAGTAAGTTAACTAATATAAACAAATCGATCAAAAGATGGCGTCATTTGTGCTATGTATGTATGTAAAATAGTTTCGCATCTTTTTAAGGGTTTTCTTTTAGCGATATTTTACACTGAATCAAGTGACAAGATGATTTTGAGGTGGCAACCCTGCAAGAAAGTGATATTGAGTGAAAAAACCGATTAATTAAACATCGATTATTTTTTTCATCTAAAAAGAGAAAAATCGATTTTATATAAACAATTTTTTTTCACTCAATGTCACATCCCTAATTAAAAAAATGCCGAAACAAAAAAGGGCGGATTTTTGACATCAAAGGCCGTGATTGAAAATAAAAACTTTATTTTAATAACTTTACACATTAGAACGAATTACACAAACCTAACAGATTAAAAAATATTTAATTTTGGCATTAATCATTTCAGGAACATTTTTAACAAGCAAGTAAAATGGAGCCATTTACTACTACCACAGAGTATTGTACAAAGAGAATATAATCACTACAGTGTATTTTTCCTTACTTGTCTTATTTGGTAAACAAACAGTAGTGGGTTCGAAAATCGTGAGTTTTGACATCAATCACAACCTTTATGTTAGGTATGAACGTCTTGATTATCGGAAGAAACACATATGATATGAATTACACCAAAAACTGCCTCAAATTAACAATTCAAGCAATACAATTTTCATAAAATCAAAATAAAATCAGAATCCATTTCAACAGATTAAAAATGATCATCACAATTTGACATTTCTACATGCTAGTTTGTCTTTGGATCGTAGAGATGGCAGAAGCGAATGAATGAAATGAATGATGATAAATTTTAAGATCATTATTAATAATAATTTTATATACATAATTTAACTAATAAAGCAGATAACAGATTTGTATTGTATTCCTAGGTAAATAAAACATTATTTTTTAAACTGGTCATTATTTGTCAGCTGGCGGAAACATCCCTCCCACCCGTCCGTCATTCGTCTCGTCGCCTCGCTTGATGTCGTACGTTACGGGTGCTCTCTGTGTGTGTTTGAAGTTTAGCGATTTGGCTTTCTACTTGTTTCGTGTTTGCTTAGTGATTTGGACGCTGTTATTGTTTGGACTGACGACTTTTGGCAATTCTACAAGGATATCGATATTGCATACGACTGTTTTTTTTGTGGGTTTTTTTTTCTAACGAGGTAAGTAAATAAAAAAGGCTTCAGCCAAATTGGTACGGTGTCTTGGAATAATTGTATCAACCATATAAAAAAGAAGAGGATAAAATGATGCAGCTTGACGGAATAATAGATGCTGCATCAGACGCACCAACCTCGAGTTTCATTATAAATGTGTCACAACAATCGGAAGACTCCATTAGTGACGCAGGAACATGTAGTGACATAAATTAATAAAAAAATAGTAAAAAAAAATGCTCGTTTTATTTCTTTATATAAGGAAAACATGGTTTTCAGAAATAATTTATTTGATCATGATAGTGAAGGATATTCTGGCTGCTTACTATAAAAATATTATTAAAAACACTATTTATTCCCAGTGTTAAAACTAAAATTATTGCTATCTGTGTATATTTGTTCAGTCGTTCATTCAATAATGTCCCGACGCTATCAATTGTCTTTGGTTACTAGTACGCCATATTTGTTTACTAAATAAGACAAGTAAAGAAAAATACACTGTACCTAACCAAGTACCACAGTACTAACAAACAGTCAGCTCTTCGTCCAAGGTCAGTTCTCCGTGTTTGGTGGACACTTGACTTGACCACATAGATATGGTTGAAAATTCCCCGTGTTATTTTGAAAAAATACTCTTAATGTTGAAAAAGAAAAACGGGATGATAGGTTAGTGGTAGGAAGTAGGATTATCGAATTCTACAATGAGCTTGAGCCAGGCGCGGATCCTGCTCTTAAAAAAAAGTTGTGGTCACGCACGGAGCCCCCCGAATATCGGCCAAGTGTAAGTCGGACTACGGACTCGCTCACAATTAATACATTGCATTCCTACAAAGCAAACGTTTACAACATGTAAAAAGCCCGTCACAGACGTAGAAATTTAACGAAAAAAACTCAAATGCTCTTTATGACGTACGTCAAATGACAACTAAAACGTAGTGATTTAATCCCTCAGATTAAAAAGGTAGTTTTTTAATCTGAGTTTAATCCTCTTTGATGACAACTAAATTGAAAATGAATGAACCAACCATAATACATACTCCCCGCGCCCGCGTCATGCGTACCTGTGCACCAGCAGCGCTGCTATTGGTCAATCGAGTTTACCGACCAGCAGTGCTGCCAACAATGATTTTGAAATTCCGCTGACTTTATTACGATATTCCGTTAGAAATCCGTTAAATCTTGCATTTTTTTCGCCAGTAAAATCCGTTGAAAGACCAGTAACCTGAGTGTAAAGATTTTACGTAAAGAAACGCTTACTATCACGTTTGCGTTTACTAAAAAAATTTATGCAAGAAATTAGTTCCATGAGTATTCCGCGAGAGGCGCTGTGCCGATTCTTATAGAAAAATGTCGTAAACGCTAATGTTATAGTAAGCGTTTTCTAACATCAATTGTTTACACTCGGGGTACTGGTGTAAAATTAAGGTAATTAAAAAGCGAAATAAAAATATAGTTCAAATTAAATAAAATTAAGTGAAACAATCTTTAAACCGAAATTTATGTTATCTAAATCATCGTCACTATTTTTGACGGCTAGCTATAACATTATTTTGTTCGCTGCTACCTTGTCTAGGACGTGGTAAATTCCCATACATGTGTAGTATTTACGAAGAAAGAGTTGCCATATGAGAAATAACAATTTCATTTTGAGTTTAGAAAAAAATAATTTAAAATTAATATATAATCCTGTTTTTATTTATATAATAATCTTTTCTACAAAATTCCGCTAAGAAATCCGCTAGCCGTCAACATAATATTTCTTGCCTTATGAGAAATAACAATTTCATTTTGAGTTTAGAAAAAAAAAAATTAAAATTAATATATAATCCCGTTTTTATTTATATAATAATCTTTTCTACAAAATTCCGCTAAGAAATCCGCTAGCCGTCAACATAATATTTCTTCCGTTTCTTCATAACCAAATCCGCTAGATATGACGGGAAATTCGTTACGTTGGCAACGCTGCCGACCAGCCCAGGCGGGAGTGACAACAATACCATTGTTTTCTTTCGATACCAGTACTCAGTAATATCGAATGTTGATGGTATGTACTTATCGTTGATCTTATTTCTTCAAAAATAGAGGTGGACCTATCGGACTTCAGTGGTGGCGCGGACTCTAGTATCGATTCATCCCTAATGTTGGATGATCAAGAAACAGTGAAGTCCGTTGGAATGAATGAAAATGGATCTTATTTCTTCAACAATAGAGGTGGACCTATCGGACTTCAGTGGCAGTGTTGCCATATCTCAAAGCTGAAAATCTGACTTGCACAGTCTAAAAATCTGTATAAAATCTGTTTGAGCTCAATAAACCAAAATCTACATGAAATCTATAGGTAATAAAAAATATTAATACTACATTATAACACAGAAGATACAAATAACAAAAGACATTAAGTAAAAAGCCATTTTCATAGAAACATATGAACATCGAAGCTACTACCATTTCGGAAGTCGCCGTCAACTGAGAAGAATCGGCAAGAAACTCAGCAAGGCTACATTTTTTATATATTTTTTGGACAGTCTGACAATGTTTGCTTTTTCCATAAATCATGCTGAAATCCATTTCTTATTTGAGTATCTAGAACTCAACGCATTTTTAGTCTAGTTTCAGTTCCAGATACCTACTCAAAGCATTTTTTCTATTCTATTCTTCTATTTTATCATAGATAAGCTTAATTCCAAAAATCTGTATAAAATATAGCAAAATCTGTCATCTGTATCGGATGTCGAAAATCTGTATCGATACAGATAAATCTGTATATATGGCAACACTGAATCAGTGGTGGCGCGGACTCTAGTATCGATTCATCCCTAATGTTGGATGATCAAGAAACAGTTTGTTCGTTTTTCTTAGACAAACTGTTTTGTAAAAGCGTTTCTGAATAAAACGCCCAGCACTAGCTCTAACGTCTTTTTCTTTACGTGACTGACGTCATCAGTTTATGTTTAGCGATAGTGATCGAATGAAAAGTTACGAAATTCACAAATTTTTTCTATCGACGCGCACGTTTTTCGTACAAGTATAAGCACGTTGGTTATTTTTATAAATTAAAACGCATTTATTTTTCGTTTTACTGCGATAAAGTGTACATTTGAACGTTCAAAAAACATCATAAGTCAGTGAGACGTTACGTTACTTTTGGCGGCATCACATGAAGTCACAGAAATAGAATTCCTTGTGCAATATCATCGGTGTGTACTTTGGTGAACCAATTTGTTTTTGGACCCATTTGCTGTTGGTGGATGTTCCTTGAGGTGTTGTGTCATCGAAGATGATAGCAGACAGAGAGGTGATAGCATACATAATTGTGTCATAAAATATGGAGAACCCGACGGTTAGTGGATTGCGGTCAAGGTCTCGTTCGAAAACACCCTTCCTGCGGTCGAGTTGCGACCGTGAGAACTGTGCCGAGGGTGAGGAGGAACACACACACCATAAAAGCGGTCGAAAGACGCCTGTGAAGAGAATTACACCAGCAAGGTAAATATTAGATCAATGAATTCTCTACATTTAATTTTTTCATAGTTATCTGTGAAATTATTATCATAGTGATAGGTCTTTCATGAATACTTGATAATATTGATAAGGGTGCATACATTTAGTTTTATTATAGTTTTTAGTCACAGTTCATGCGGCATTTTAGTTTATATTATATGGCATGTGCCTGGAGATAAGGGATTAAAATCCCCTTGCTCTAATCTCCGCATTGTGTCAACAAATATGCAATATATAATTGTTATCTATTTAAAACACTCTTTTTAGATAAGGCACTGTTATCTACCTGTTGAACTTTATTTTAGTTAAATTATTTCTATTTCCATCCAATTCCAGCATTATGTATTATTGAACGCTAACATATTCCATCTTGCTACATATTTTACATATTAGTATTAAAAATGTGCATTTTTATTTATTTAAATGAAACTTGCTCTTGTTCAAGCTAAACTTGGTGTCTTAAAAAATCTGTGTCTGTTAATTTGATGATGTATTGTTGCAAAACATTCAAAAATATAATGGAACAAAATGTGAAGATATTTCTGGAATAACGCAAGGCCTGTATTAAATTATGAAAAAAAACATTTCTTACTAACTGTACTTAAATGGAGATCCCTTAGAATTGTGGTTTATTTATAAAAATGTTTACTATGATGTACACTCATCATTACCATTAACCAGCAAACAAACCTTAGACAGATTAGGCCAACAAGGTCACAATCTACATAGTACTCACTCACCTGAGGACATTATGTTTACATGATGACATCACAACCATAGAATGACAAAACATGAGGTCATTTAAGTTCTATATGCCATAGTGACCTTTCAGTACAGGCAACAAAAGTGTCAACATCAGCAATATAAATTAATCAATACCAGAAGTTGTAAATGAGGCTGTAAAGCTTTCAATAATATCCTTAACTAGCTTTAGGCATCTTAGGTTTTCCCGGGATAAAAAGTAGCCTATAGCCTTCCTCGATAAATGAGCTATCCAACACTGAGAGAATTTTTCAAATCAAACCAGTAGTTCCTGAGATTAGCGCCTTCAAACAAACAAACAAACTCTTCAGCTTTATAATATTAGTATAGATTAATTAAAAACATGCTTAGTTGTGGCTCAATTTAATCCTTGCAAAATTCTTAGAATTTTCCCTGTTCCACGAACTTAGAGATGAATCAACAACATAACATACTTAACAGAATTAACCAATGTCTCTATATGGAATAGATAAAAATAAACTAATATAGATAAAAATACACATTTATTAATTATTAACAGAAATCCACTATGGCTTCCTTCCTCAAAGAGTATCAAGGAGAAATTACATTGCCCTTCATGCAGGAAGTCAATAAATGATATCACAGTAACCTTTCTGCCCCACCAATGTTAATTATAACTCTGTGCAGCGTTCATTGTAAATTAATGCCTTTCTAAGATAAACGGCTACACTCTCTTTTAATTAGTAGATAATCTTAATAGCTTACTTTGAAACCATTAGCGATAGTATTTTATTCATTACCTTCTAAATAAACATTGTATTAATAAATTAAACATGGCTAAAACTAAAGGAGGCACCCACACAAGGTTACCAATATCTAGTAATACAAACTATAGAAAATATCCTCTAGTATTTAAGTATTTTTTAATATTTGTATAATAACAAAAGCTATTTTTATTTAAAAAAATATGTACTATTCTATCATGATGAAGATTGTTTGTAGCTAATTTATCATCACAAATCACAAAGCAAAAATGTATATTTTTTATTGTTATCACTTAGATTAGATATACAAATTGTACTTTACTAAACAAACCAATTATATTAGAATATAGGAATTCACACAATACTTCCTCTTTCAGACAAATCGGGCACACAAGTAATGTAACTGAGACCATCACAAAAATAGTGGAGGAGCACATATCACCACCACCAATACACCGGACCAGGCAGTCTACACGGAATACCAGTGATAAATTTATCAAGACCTCCGATTATTCCTCGGAAGAGAGCTTGGATAGGCTGAGGGGACATAATAGGAAGGAGATTTTTCAGGTACATATATGCTAATTATTCCTAACTCCCTAGTAACTATCTGCGTCTTCATACATCTAGGTTTTACTGAACAAGTAAAGGCATTAAACCAATTGGTAAATATTGCATTGATTATCAACTACTAGTTGTACTTTTAGTTGAATAAGAAACAAGTTTCTAGTAGCTATGAAGGCGTAACTTCGACGTAAACAAACGAAGAGCGCAGCCGCAACCAGCGTCAACGTTACGTGTTCCTCATTCGCCAGTAATACGGCGGTACGCGAGCCTTTGTTGTCTGATAATAAATATGATTACGTAATTTACCCCAAGTGACATTGTCTGCGAATTTATGCACTATGTACGTATATTTAGAGCCAATTTAAGATAAAATGCTCTGCATTTCTGCAAATAATTCGAGTATAAACATTCTCATCGAACTCAGTACTAATTCTACAGACGCTATGCGTTTTACTTCTAAAATAAACTTCATACAAACGTAACCCTGAAATACTCGAGCCGCTACAAGGACTACAAACAACCGTGGCTTGAATAACGTAATCGGTATTTGCTCGTAGTCTTACCTACCACATATTATCATATTTGCAAATTCATTGCGCACGTGGTGGCAGTTGCTTACATTAACAATATGGCTGAATATACTTTTACCCTATATTTTACGTGAAAGAAAATTTGTTTAAATATATCTGTCACTTTCTAACGTCATATAACAAAAAAAAAGACGGGGCTATCTTAAAACCGTGAGACCGATAATGTTCCTATCCTCGTCCAAATTCAATTCACTTAGTTCATTCAACCGTTCAGTCTTCAGTGGCTCTGTAAACGCTGCGTGTCTATCTTAATTGAATTTCAATTATAACGGGGCATATATAACAATCAAGCAATTGAAAAACAGACGCCCACCTTTGGACGTTTTCCTGCTGTGTTTCCTACACAGTTTGATGCATTGAGCCAGTATAATCGATTGATTATGCTAATTTATACCATTGTCATGACTATCTGCGTCGTTGGAGAGAACCTGAATTTGAAAACTCCAAAAATGCTGTCTCCAAGCATGCTATAATGTTCGTTAAATTTACATGTTTTTTTTTATACACGCGATCTTATTTTCGCTAACATGTGATGCGCAATTTTCATGGGAGATTTTGAATTATTAATTAATCAGTTTTGTGATGTGAACCTGTATCCGTTATACAATAGTAACAGGAAAACATAACTACATTATTCTTCCAAATATAACTGAAACACACTTCCCCCGCGTTGGTTTATTTTCGCTTTGGTCGTACACATATGGGTGCTATTATTTTTAAGACGTGTGGCGCCTTTCAGTCGATCCTTGTAGATAGTCGGAGTATGCAGTTATTTTACAAAATTATAAACCTAATTAAGAGATAATCTTCTGAATCGTGACCTAGTTTGTGCAGTTCTGTATTTAGAAATATACCAAAGGACTTGGAAGTTGCTATGGTGATCGGGTAAGTGATATTACGCAATTTGGGTGAATCAATCGTCTTTATGTTAGTTTAGTAAGATCTTTGTACGTTGAAGATGCTATCTCAGTCGTCCAAGGTCAGTGCAAACCTGATATATAAGATATATAAGTGGCATTCATGGATTCTCGCCTTCTTATATTCAAGTTAATTTAAATTTCAGTTATAGGCCTAGTATGCTTATTCCAAGGTTTTGTCAGTGTATGCGGCTGATTTAAGCATTAGTAAATTTTAACCCTTTTAAAGCCATAATGGAGCATGCCTTATTTGAGATGAAATTAACAAGGTGCGCTAATAGTAATTTATAGGTATAAAGAGGTTAACTTTGGTGGATCTAGTTACTATTTCGCTCAGTGTAAATTGTAAACGTAATTGTTTGCCAACTTCCGTTCTACCTTATTATGTTCACCAAGCTATTTGGTTGTCTCCGTTGGGCCTCGAAACAAACGAATCTCGCGTTTAAATTGTGGGCGGACAAAATAAACGCGGGAAATGTCACAACCATTTTTAATCAGCATTTAACGATTAATCTTTGCGATTATCTAGCAAAAATATTTTTGAGATAAATAGCTGTCTGTAAAACCATCAAGTGTCGCATCGGCGAGTTTGTTTTCTACTGCTCTACCTATTCAGACGTACAAAATAAAAATAATTAGGTACTGCAGAAAACTTAAAAATACTCTGTCTTCAATATCGAAATTTTGATATCAATCACAGGTCCATATTTTAAAACGTAAATTTAATCGTCGATTATTGTGGCTATTCGTAATAGTTTCAAAACTAAATTATTTAAGTACTTTAGACGATTTAAAATATTACCCTATACAATACCTATAGTTTGGTAGCATATGAGTTGTTGATGATATTTGATATTTAACCTTGACACTGTGGCTTAGATTGTAAATTAGAACTGCAGATTTCTGACAAAAAAACCATGCACTTGATTATTATGCGAACGTAGTTGTTCGCATAATTTGTGACTTGAATCTACTTTCTCGGACATTTGTCAATCAACAATATTACTATTTTATTTTACTACTAGATGTCCCCCGCGGTTTCCCCCGCGTTCCCGAGAAAAAATTCTGTTCGATTATTTTCGTTCGATTTCTGTTCTGAGTTCGACCACACAAAGCCCAGAAATTATTGACAACAAACATATTGCAGCAACAATTAAATTGCAGTCTTGAATTCTTCATTTCGTTCGATCATATAAATAAATTTTAATAGTACACAGTGGTGTATTTATTTACACGTTATTACATTTTACTACGAATTCAATCACAAATAAATGCTTCTGCATAAATGATGTCACTCCTATTTTTGCTGTTTTGCGTAATTATTTCGTATTTAGTGGCTGCAATTTCAATGTCAAAGTCCGTAGTCGTTTCGACTATGATTCATGTCTGCGAGCTAGAAGCAATCTTCATTTACGATCGATAGTGCGCTTCATGCTTCAATTAGCAATGTGAGAGATTATTTTACACTTCAAAAATGTTTTCTAGCTATTATAGTTGTTACAAGTGATGTCATCGGTGTTCAGTGTCCATGACTTGTGTAGAGGCGTAGTAGTCTCGACGGTTCCAGCTTCGGAGATTTTACGCTTGCATCGTTTGGGCGCGTCAGTGTTTGAATCCAAAACGCGCGTTTAACAACTGACTCTTGCCACTTCAATGACTTTTCTGTGATGTGAAAAATTGCAACTATTGTGGTGTAGGTATGATAAGTTATGTCGAAAGGTTCACCACCTTCATTTTTGATGGAACCTTAATATTTTCATAAACTAGGAGTTATCAGTATTTGGGGATGTTATTAATTTATCACCATAATAATCTCACTATAAGAAAACTGGATCTCTAAATGCAGCTGCCGGAATACACCGGTAGGTGCTTGACAAAAGATTCAAATTCAAATTCAAAGTAATTTATTGTGGGTCATAGGTTATGACGAGGTACAGATGTTATATACATGTTAAGGATCAACTATGTCCCGCCTCCTAGGCATACAATATTTAAAACATAATTTATTTATAATCAATAACAATTATTTATAAAAATTACAAAAAACATATTGGTGACTTAAATAAACAAATAAAATAAAAATTATTTAAAACTATAACATTTTTATTCATGTTTAACCCTCTGTGAGGTACTCATTAATCGAATAATATGCCCTACCTATAAGAAAATTTATAAGAGATGTTTTAAAAGAATTGTAATCATCCTTTATTTTAAGCTTTATTTCTATCGGAAGTTTGTTATATATCTTGGGGGCCATTCCCAAAATATTTTTATCATACAGCGCAGTTTTATGTGGTCGAGTCTGAATCTTATGCCCATGTCGTGTATTTTGGAGGGTTTGGAATAACTGCATATGTTTTCTTACAAATATAGCCATTTCATATATATATAGAGACGGTAACGTCATTAATCGGAGTTCTCTAAAGTATGGTTTGCAACTGTCTATTTTCCGCATTTTACATATCGCCCTGACACATTTCTTTTGAGCTATAAAAGCAAGATCTTTGTCCGTTGAGTTTCCCCAGTAAATAACACCATAGCGTAGAACAGATGAGACATATGCATGATAGGCAAGTTCTACAAAGTCCTAGGGGCCGTTCAAGTATTACGTAAGCATGTAATGTATGTATTGTTATGTAATCATTAACCCCCCCCCCTCCCCCTCGTCAGCAAAAGTAAGCAAAGCTCTTAACCCTCCCATGCTTACGTAAACATTGGCACAAAATATTTATTTGTATTTTCTGGTTATTGATTCATGAGCAGCAGTTATCAAGTCTAGAAATAAGGAATTTATAGGCTACTAGCTAGCTGTCCCTCACGGTTGCACCCGCGTTCCCGAGAAAAAAAGTTGCCCATGTCCTTCTCTATATCATAGGCTATCTGCGGACCAAATTTCATCGCGATCGGTTCAGCGGTTTAGGTGTGAAAAGGTAACATTTTGCAGAAATTCCAAAAAAGTAAATAAATAAATATTGCTGACGTAATCACCATCCAGACCCCCCCATCCCCCATGTCATCAAAAATAAGCAAATCACAGATCCCCCGCCCCCAGTGCTTACGTAATACTTGAACGGCCCCCTACCACCGCTAGGTTTCCTCATAATATTTTTCTTCACTATACTTTTCTTTTCTATTCTTTTTAAAATGATTAATCGCGATACAAATGTGCAGGGCTCTGTCACATGAGACAAGAAAGAAACAGTACAGAGACGAAGCGCAGTAGATATATTCTTCTGTGGACGAAGCTTCTAAGGAGAAAATGATTACCTATTCTGGTAGGGTTGGCACAGGAGCATAAAATTAAATAAACAAAACGTTTTTTAGAGTTTTATTGAACAACAATTACTTACTCTAATATCAGGTGTAATAAAATATGTCTCCCCCCCCTGTAACTTCTAAAATAAGAGAATGTTAAAACTAAAAAAAATATATGATGTACATTACCATGCAAACTTTCACCGAAAATTGGTTTGAACGAGATCTAGCTTTTTTTTTACGGAACCCTCGGTCCAACTCGCACTTGGCCGGTTTTGTTCTTGTTGACAACATTAATGAATCACGTTCAGTGCGTTCATAAATAAAGTAATTTTGGATATAAGAATGAAAAATTATTTAAAAAATGTAACAAAACTATTTTGTATTTTACAAATACTATATGTATATTTATATAAAGTATTTCAAATGCATGTATTTCAAATAATCCACATCTCTGCGTGTAGTCTATATCTTTTTCTGAACATTACTGCAATGAACAGTGCCTTTTGGCATCTGGCATTATGCCTTTATAGCTATTTAATATGCATTGGAATGTTTATCATTATCACGAGGCATTTAAAATTTTATTAACCCACATCCATCACCTATTTTGAAATTAACTTTTGGAGGATAATTTACTTATGTTTTTTTATTATTTTTTGCAAGTAACGTCAGCATCAAAAGTAGATTGGCACTTTAGTACCCTTTCATAGTAAACTATTGACATTTTCTTGACAGTTTGTATGAAAATTATGAATTGTGTAATGTGACACGGTACTAAAGTGCCAAGCTACTTTTGACGTTGACTGTACTACTCAGTACTACGTACTTACTCCACTTATGTAAAAATAGTATTTATTTATTTCTCTCTTTGTTGTATGTAGCGTCCATGATTAACAATACAACAGTGGGTACTAAACTAAGCTGTGAAATAATCAAAAAAATTAAAGAGACACCTTTGTAATCTGAACTAAGGTGATCAGTTGAATTATTTTATAGTTTTTTTCGCATTGAACCATGTGTTTTTTTCAAATAAGTACCTACCGCCTAACTTACACCGAAACTACAAAGTCAACAATACCCATAAAATGTAATATTTTTTGTCTACAGAATGAGATCAACAGCCAGTATGAGCGAGTGTCGACGAGCTCGCAACGCTACAGCACGCTCGCTGACGTCACGCTCAGCCCGATACACACGTCACACAATGTGACTCAGGATCGGTGAGTGGAGAAATATTGGCCGTTGGAGCTATAAATTGTTATCTTCATCAAATATAAGACTAACCGCCAACAAGAATTTGAACAAGCCTAAAATTAGCTAGTTTGTGTTTCATTCGTCGAGCTGGGCGACTCTGCATGTTTTATCTCTTTTATTAACCACCGGTAGCTTGGGCCCTACCCCGCTGCTGGCGGTGTACTAGGATTAGGGTTTTTTTGTAATATTATTATTTTTATATAGAAATATTGTAAAAAATGTATTATTTTTAGGCTAGATTTTTGATTTCGATATTACTGTTATAAAAATACCGGCCAAGTGCGAGTCGGACTCGCGCACCGAGGGCTCCGTACAAACTTCGTCCATCGTTCGTCCATCACGGGAAATGCACAATTTTATTTACTTACCTTATTTGAGGTTGGTGCCGATTAAGCTAGACCTCTAAATTGTATGAGCGCCCATACAACTCAGAGGTATGTATGGGGGCGTAACTATGTATGTATGGGGACAGCCTTTAATTTTCAACTTCTTTTCTTCTTAGTTTGGGGTCAGATGGCCGTGTGTGAGAAATAATGTCCCAGAATATTTATTTATTTATTTTTTAGAATTTTTCCTTTATTTGTGCTGTAAGACCTTGCTTTTTGCCGATTTTTTTTTTTTTTTTAGTTGATTGAATGAAAGGTAAATTGCGGATTTATGACGTATTAAAAAAAACTACTTACTAGATCTCGTTCAAATCAATTTTCGGTAGAAGTTTGCATGGTAATGTATATCATATATTTTTTTTTAGTTTTATCATTCTCTTATTTTAGAAGTTACAGGGGGGGGGGACCAACATTTTACCACTTTGGAAGTGTCTCTCGCACAAACTATTCAGTTTAGAAAAAAATGGTATTAGAAACCTCAATATCATTTTTGAAGACCTATCCATAGATACCCCACACTTATGGGTTTGACGAAAAAAAATTTTTTGAGTTTCAGTTCTAAGTAAATTTATTGTTTTCTATATTTGTGTGAAAATCTTAATGTGGTTCACAGAATACTAGATGTATTCTGTGCCAAGTTTCAACAGTATAGTTCTTATAGTACCGGAAAATAGTGGCTGTGACATACGGACGGACGGACAGACAGACAGACATGACGAATCTATAAGGGTTCCGTTTTTATGCCATTTGGCTACGGAACCCTAAAAAAAGTAATCTTATGATTTAAAAAAATAATAAAGATAATAATAAATTGTATTTTTTTAAAACTTATATAAAGATGTAATTTATAGGAAATGTATTTTAATAAATGGAATAATAATGATAATATCGCGTTAGGCGGCTGGATCAAGGGCCAAATTCAGAAGGCAGTGCTCCTGGAGACGGCACGCATAGTGAGGAAGTTCCTCTCTCTGGAGCCTTGACCACCGGTAACTAGGACCCTGTTCCCGATACCGGTGGGGTACTGTTTTTTATATTTTTAAATGTATTTTTTTATAACTTATATTTAAAAATGTAATTTATAGGAGTATATATTAATAAATGGAATAATAATACAATAAATACATTGATGGAGGATGCTATATGATTCATCATAATTATGCTTACCGTTTTCTCAGGAAGTAACACTTAAAAGGTTAATACTTGCTGGAACTATAAATATAACTTCTCAAGTTAATTTTATTGATGCTCCTCACAACGGAAGTCTTCATTTGGAAATATTTTAAATGCCCCATGAATATTACAGAAAGTGAATGTCCCCAATGTGGTTGACTTATGAATTATATTACTATAAAAATATTTACAAATTTGTATACATTTAGAACTTATGGTTAATAAATTATTGTGCGCTACGTTTTGCCATGAAAGGCGTACAAAATAATATATTATAATTAAGGGTATGGCCATATTTAAAGTTATCAGCAATATAAAAAAAAAACCCTGCCAAAACCTCCAAAAAATCAAGATAAATTTGATTGATAGAAAAATCCATGTTAGCTTCTACCCATTATATCCCAATGAATGGGTCTTACATAAACAAATACTAACAACAAACTACATAACACAGTGGTACGATTTGGCGTTCGCCCAATTTTTTACACACGAATTATTAGCGCAGCGTCTGGTGACGTAAAAAAATCGGTCAAGAACGTATCTGATATGTATCAACCTGAGAGTTACGTAGGCAGGTGTTTGACTTTATGATTTTATAGTAGTAGGAAGAAAGGGTTTTTTACAGTAAGAGTGTTACTCATAGATACCTTGTAGTTCTGTGTGCCAAAAGCTAGGCCATCTTATAAAAACAAATCAAAGAAATATACAGTGTGATAATATTGAAAATAAAGCAAACTATTAGGTATGATCTGAAACTAAAATTTTGGATACACAATTTATAGAAACAACTAGCTTCCGCCCCGCGGTTTCACCCGCTTTCCCGAGGGATCTTATGTTTTCCCGGGATAAGAAAGTTGATACTTTCTTACTTTCTGGGTTACTTTCTAGAATATATTTCTATCTGTGTATCCCAAATCTCATCCAAATCCGTTTAGTAGTTTTTGCGTGAAAGAGTAACATACATCCATCCATCCTCACATGATTTCGCGTTTGTAATATTAGTAGGAAGTAGGATATTTTAGTATGGTCTATGACATATGTAGGTAAATAGACATGACGTTTCAATAGAATGTCTTTTCACAAGATACACAAAATCATAAAGACGCATAACATCTTTTAGTACAAAATACATTGTGAAGGTTATAGATAATGGCCACTGACATTGAAATGTAGGTTACCTGACGAAAAATTATCTTATTTATTGCCTCTGTCTTAAGCATACAAAGGAAATTCAACATTTTAATAGCATTCCAATACCTTAAGAAGAAACACATGGCATTATCATCTTGTTACTGCGAAACTTGATATTTTTTATATGGAGCTGCCCGTTTAAATTTGTGCCTTTTCTATGGCTATGTTGCTAGTTATATGGATCACAATTCATACTAAAATATAATTATATTCTATGCTGCTTAGGTAAATTAAAACATTCCTGTAGGTTCCTTTTCTAGGTCACTTTTTTGATTGGTGAGTTCTTAAAAGTATTTCATAGAAAAAGGCCCTATTTCTTCATACTTACTATCTCATAAATCTTTAGTTCCTTACTGATATTATAAAAGCAAAAAGTAGACTGTCTGTCTAAACTGCTGACCATATTTTGATGAAAATTGTCACTGGATAGCTTTGATCTCAGAGATAGACAATGGACATATGATACTTTTTATACCGGGAACTGGTGAAATAGCTGTGGACAAATAGTAAAATTAAATTCATTCCACAGGTCCTTCCGCATAGGCAGCCCGACGTACAGCGCATGCTCGACAGATAGCTCGTTCGCGGAACAGGCGCTCGCTGACACCAGTGTCTTGCTGGACAGGAACCCCAGTGCTGAACACCTGCCCTCCAGGCTTTATAAAATGGCAGGGGAATATTGGAAGTTAGTACCTATTGATTATGGCTTTCGATTTTAATATGACAATACAACACGAGAATAAAGAGGTGATTGTTTACCACAGATAATGTACATAATTGTCTGGTTTTTGAATGTAGTACATTTTGTGCGTGTAAGATGGGCCATTAGCCATGGATTCAATCAAGATAAATAAATTGTAACAGAATTGATTCTGTGCTATATTTAATATAGATATTGAATTTAACTTATTTAAACTCTTTAAATAATATGTACCTGATCCAAAGGGTTTGAAACAATTTCCATGTGAGTACAGATAGACAAATGATTTTCAATATACATTTAGTCATTATATCTTGATTGACGCGCATCGAATACTTTATATAAATAAAGAACTGGAAATGTCAGTCAACAGAAGTAAGTAGTTTTAATGTCATTCATATTCGCTCCACAATTTTTATAAAATAATTGTGGGTACACAAGAAAACTCTTGCCTCACTTTGAAATAACTGTTATTTCAATTGCCAGCTGGCTGGACAAATTATTGTGTATAAATGTCTGACTTATAATTTATTTGACCTACTTATTTATTTTGACTAATTTATTGTTTTTATCATGGAGAATATATTGAAAATTATTGACGTCGAGACAGTTGAAGAAAGTTTTACATTAAGGTAGGTTCCATGAACTTAATCTGAACAATGTAATATTCCTTTCGTCCAACGGATAAGCTTAGCTATCCAACGAAATGCAGCTAGCATTCTGGGCACGCTCCCATTTGGTGACGGCCTTCCTTTTTAGTTTAATTTGTTTCCGTTTTAGTTGTAATTGTTTATATTTTTACACATACAACATACATAATACTATTACTAATAATATAAATTGCAAATTCCCATTTCAACCTGCGATGTGATGTGTTATATAATTCCAATATGAAATTAATGAACACCAAATTAATATCCACTGTCGATTGAATAATCGGATATTATCACTGCCCAAAAAAAGGCATTCATTGCAATAAATATCAAGGCGGTATTAATCAAATGGGGACTAGCTCATCTCCTAGACATAATATTGAATACAGTATTGCGGCAGGTTTTAAAAACGCACAAACGGTTGTTGGGCGTAGCTGTTTATATTTTACTAGTAGCTTCCGCCCCGCTGTTTCACCCACGTTCCCGAGGGATCTTGTGTTTTCCCGGGATAAAAAGTAGCCTATACCCTTCCTCGATAAATGGGCTATCTAACACTGAACGAATTTTTCAAATCGAACCAGTAGTTCCTGAGATTACCGTGTTCAAACAAACAAACAAACCAAACTCTTCAGCTTTATAAAATTAGTATAGATAGATTTTAGTCGAATAATATCTAGAAAATATTAGCACAATAAACGCATATAGTATCTACGTTTTATATCAATTATAAGTATAAATTGATAACATTATCTAACTAACCTTTCGCATATACACAACGGGCCGGCCCACACGCACAAAACGACGACAAAAACTAGAGCTGTGACAATAAAATCAAATATAACATTCTAAATTTGCGTCGCGCAAATGCCAAACGCAACGATGCCAAATGCAATACACGAAGTACTCAAGACAGAAGTTGGAAATGTGAAGTTATGTAGGACCGTTACCTTGTCTGACGAATGTATAGTCGAGATTTATCATTCAAAACATTCCGTTTTGGAATATGATGTGGGTGGAACATTAAACATAGGTCTAAGTGATTTTTGTGACTATACAGTGCATTATGACTACCGTGATTGAAATGTACTATTGTTTATAATTGTACTCAATTAAGTGCTTGTGATATCATACAGTGTATTTAATACTATTTATCATCTGTGATTCGTGATTGCATCTTCATTGAGATGAACAGTGTTTTAAAAAACTAAAAAATACCACCTGCTCAACTAAATAGTTAACGACCGAATTAATTCTTTATTCCAAAATACTAATGCTCAACTAATTTTTGTGTTAAATATTGTACTTTAGAAGGAATTATTTTCAGTACTTACTATATTTAATATGATTACTGTTGCCTATTAAATTAAATGGAATTGTTTATTAAAAATGTATTTACAAAAGAGTAAATACTCAATTGATTGTATGTATGTTATTTTAGTTTAGTGAATTGATTGTGGTCACTGACTCCGAATTCATGGTACTAAAAGTGCAGAATAGAATAGAATAGTTTATTTTGTGTTCAACACCGATTTTTTAAGCTATCCAATTTGTACGAAGGGCTGAGACACGCCGCTATTATCAGGTATTAAGTAGTAATACTATATAGTATAGTGATAATGTCTTATTGGTATTGCACGGTTTATCAATTACGTGTCCTAATTAATTTAACTTGTTTGTGCTGTTTTTATTATGTGTGTTGTATTTAATTTATCTTTCACTAGCTGTTACCCGCGGTTTCACCCGCATTCCCGGAATAAAAAATCAAAAGCAAAATACTTCGTAATGCATCTAAAGATTAATTAAAATAAGCTATATCAAAATTACGATTTTTTTCTTCATAAAAACATGAATTATGAGCTAAATAAACAGACGCATGTAAATCAAACAGCCTATTGTACTCCTAACGGTTAAGACGTGTATGTATATTGATATAGCATTACTTAGAGCCTCATTATATAGTATGTGTGTTATGTAAAGATTAAACTGATGCGGCTTTGTTTTATCTGATAGTTAGATGTCATCAATATACATATTACTACGTGTCTTTTCGGGACTGAGTCGTCCGCTTTTCGCTGTTTATTATAAAATTAATGTAATATACCTAAAATAATCTATTGGATAGTTTTTTTTTTTTAAATGGACATGTTATAATGGTACTCCCACCCTCTGCAGCGGGGTCGTATTTGACCTGTTAATAATGATTATTCTTATTAAAAACACATATACAGTTAAATTATTCGTAAAAGTTTATTTAATTTAATTACAAGAAAAGCTGAATAATCCACCGAAATATATAATACTCAAAAGTAAACAAAAACGATACATGTTTATTTATATCCAACCACTTAGATGTTCACCAAAATTTAAAGGTTTGGTGAACAGTCATTGGTTTGGTGAACAGTCTTCACTCCAAATTAGCCATTAATGAGTGAAATATAATAACCTGATATTAATTTAGTCTCATCTATACTAATATGTATTATAAAGCTGAAGAGTTTGTTTGTTTGAACGAGCTAATCTCAGGAACTACTGGTTCGAATTGAAAAATTATTTTTGTGTTGGATAGACCATTTATCGAGGAAGGCTACAGGCTATTTTTTATCCCGGGAAAACATAAGATCCCTCGGGAACGCGGGTGAAACCGCGGAGCGGAAGCTAGTACTAATATAAACATTTAAGCACCCCTATATTTCCATCCACAGCAAATACCCAAAAACCGACTACACATACTCCCTGCTATCGAAGGACCGCGTAGAGCTGGCCCCGGGACAAGTGGCCATGCCCAACATGTCGCGGCGGTCGCTGTCGCAGTTCCGCGTGCAGGGGCCCAACACTAGCACCGACGAGATTGACCGCCTTTCTGCCACCACTGCCTGGACCGCCACTACGTTGAGGAAACGATATACTGTATGTTTGAATTACCTTATAATCTTTTTAACATGTATTCTTTACGATTAAATTCAGTATGCTCATTTGAAGGGAAGGATTAGGATTATTTTAGTGAGGTAGAGTATACCGATATATCGCTCAAAGATCAAGCATACGGCCCGCTTGATGGTAAGCGGTTACCGTAGCCTATGAACGCTTGTAACACCAGGGGTATCACTCACGCATTGCCGACCCTTCCCCCTCCCCGATGAGCTCTGGCGACCTTACTCACGCGCAGGAACACAACTATAAGTTATTTGACCTACATACCTAACGCTAAAGATTTTTGAATTTGTTTTCCATTTACAGTCAATAGACAGCTCAGACGACGAGGGCGCATACTACCGCAGCAATGGCGCCGCGTTCACCACCGACCGGCGCTGGTGGATCACTCGGATGTTTCTCACTATCCTCACCACTATCACCACCACCGCTAGCAACGCGTACACGAAGATAGCTGGCCCTAACCACCGGTACCCTTATACTGACCGACGACCTGCTAAAGGTAACTCCATCTCTATATGTAAAAAACACTACCGTAACTGTAAAAAAATATAGGTATTTAGCATAGGCGCATAGGTAGTATAAACCGGATCTAGAGATTTGAAATTTGCAGGAAATATTCCATTAGTAGGTACCCTTCAAATCTCTCGGGTGGGAAACTGTAGTAGTTTATATGTCAGCTGGTCACATACTTGACAATCTAGATGGAGCTTTAGGCTAGTAGCTTTAGTCCACCTGAGTAATCCTAATGGCTCCCAATTTCTAGAATTTTGTTGAAATGAAATGAGTAAATTGCTGAATTTTAGATAATGGGAGCCAAATTCAATGATGTTCATTACATTGGTGGGTCCTTATATTTTTTATGACAGAAGTCTGACAAGCTGGGTGGCGGTCCACTAGATAGAAAGTGACTACCGTCGCCTATGGACTTTAGCAATACCAGAGGGATTGCTAATGAGTTGCCGACCTTTATAAAACCTAGAAGGCAACTGGTTCTCAAACTGCCGGAACACACCAGTAGTGCTTGGCGACAGATTTTTCAACATGAGGGTGGTAGCCACCCAGGCGGGTACTACGAAGTACCCTACCACCGTGCAACACCGTTATACAAATATATTTCAAAATGTACCTACTACTTTTTAAAATATCTGCCCTATATTTCGGCATATTACGAAGGCATGTAAAATCGCCCTCTTTACTCATTTTATATTAAATTATGATTTGAGAATATGTGAACAAGCAAATCCATCAATTTCATAAGAAATAAGCAAGAATCGTTCGTATATTTATATAATTTAAACTTGATAATTTACGTTTTCCAGCTAGCATTGTATCTCGGACCGCTTCCTTTGCTGCGGCGCCTTTCTACTGGATCTACACGGCTATCAAAACTGTTGTCACCACTACAGTTACAACTATTACGGAAACTGTAAGTACTTATAGTTGTGTTAGTTTGTGAATTTAAATTAAATATAAGTCCCCAATACAGAGGCATAAGCCTTTAACAACGAGGAGTATCAGCATTGACCACCACCACAGAATAAGAAGTAGTACTACCGTGCAGAAGGGGAGCCTGTAATAAAAACTGGTTAGGTAAAAATCTGGAAAAAATATAAAATACCTTGCAATAACATATAGGGTACTTTTATCCCTGGAAAACATAAGATCCCTTCGGGAACGCGGGTGCAACCACGGGGCAGAAGCTAGTAACCTATAAATTTTATATTATAGTATCAACATTCTTTGATTTCCCACGATACTAAATTTGATAATACGACCTTCGCAATATTTGAATTCTAAGCTAAAATCTTCTCATTTAATTACACAGATAACACCGAACAACGTAGTTGAGAGTGAGAAGCACGTGTCGCGCAGTCACCAAGCAAAGGCGGTCGCCAAGCGTCGCTGGTGGCCCTGGCTACTGTTGCTCGCTCTGCCTATCGTCGGCTATGGATGTATGTATTATACTTTATTTTATAGTAAATCGACCAAAGAAGGGACTAGTCAAATATCCATTGGCTTACTTATCGGGATACTGTAGTTTATTCTCGTTGTATTTGGCAATATTAAATTTTGACGAAGTTACCTAATGGATTAAGAGTCGTTGAACTATAACTGAAGTGACACAAGAAGTTTTTTTTTATATTACATTGTCGGCAATCAAGGATACGGCCCGCCTGATGGTAAGCGGTTACCGTAGCCTATGAACTCTTGCAACACCAGACGTATCAATCGCGCGTTGCCGACCCTTCCCCGATGAGCTCTGGCGACCTTACTCACGCGCAGGAACACAACTATAAGTTATTTGGCTACGGTATACTGTAAGGTGGAGGTACTTCCCCAGTCGAGCTGCTCTTTGATCGACATATCGCTATGCTCTACCTCTCATAATTAAAAAGTTGTATTAACCTAATCTATATTCTTTTTACTATTGATAGTTTTGTGTGTTAACTACTATCTCACCATGGTAAGTGAAGCTGTGGCCGAAGGTGGTAAGCACCGGTAGGTGTTTGGCGACAGATCAACATTGTGGTAGCCAGTCAGTACCCGCCTGACCAAAGTAGAAGTACTTCTGAGAATGTTCAATACCCTTCGATTACTGCAGATTTTAATTTTCTTATCTACCCAATCATTAAATCGAAACAATTACTGGTGTGAGTTTTGACATCAATTTAGAACATTTCATCTAATAATAATAATATCAGGTAATATCATGTGAATCTAATAATTCCTTGCAGCGCACTACACATACGAAAACTGGGACCACCTTGCTATGCCAAACATGACAGATTTCCACCTAGACTTATCAGAGTTCACCGCTATGGAATGGCCCAAGATATCCCTTCCAAACATAACTATTCCAAACTTAAACATACTTTCTAACATAAACCTAACAATGCCAGAGATAAATATAACCCTGCCAGATATGAATGATCTACCTGAAGTGACTAAAACGTATAGAGAGTACAAAGATATTGTGCAGAATAGAGTGGCAGATGCGTCGGATTATATGAATATTGTAGCTGAAAGTTGCTTCGAGGAGTTAAAGCGCTATTGGCACGGTATAATTGGATGATTGTCAATTTATACTTGTTACTTCCCCTTTACTTGAGAATGTGTTTGATTTATAGGTATATGTCTATCTCCTAGATAGTTGTGTTTGAGGTTCTAGGTTACTGGAATGTCGTCTGGAACGAAGGAGCCTAACGTAGTAACAAGATGATTAATTTAATTACTTATAGTAATAATAAAGCTAAGATATGACAGCGATTATTACAAGATTAAAACCGATAATTGGATGAAAAATACGTAAAAATAATATACGAAATATAGAGTAGTCAATACCTTTCAGGTAGATTATAATGAGTAAAATAGTACAATATTATTGAAATATCTTACTATTCTTTGATCAGACAAGTTTTTAGCAATTAGTTAATTGTATGTTCGACCTTATCATAAAGAAATAATGTCCGATTTTCTATGACAATAGACATACACAGATGTAGTTTATTGCCTTGAAATTTGGTGAAGCATGCAATACAATTTATTTATTTTCAAAGATAATATCAATGTTTTTAACATATTTGTAATCAGTATTAGATATTGACTGGAACGCATTGTAGCAGCTTATGTGTAATAAATATAGTGAGTCAATTCTGCCGCCTAACAGTGCAACGAAAGGGTGCGGTGTGAAGCCTTGTCTGCGACATCAGCGGTACGCCGACTCGGCTTAACTTGCACGCCAGTACTCTCATACGTCACTTGAGTTGACTCACTATTAGTGATTATTACACATACGGTAGCAGTTAATACTCTATCTATACAAAATTAAAACATGCCTAAGTAGAGGGGTTGTTATAAGAAATTAATTAAGGCTCAATGTTCGTGTTTTAACATTAAATATTGTATTTAACAATAAGTAACATAGGAATTATATCTTCCGTGAAAATAGATATATCTATACACAATAAGGATACAAAAGTTTATTTTTACTTTGCACAAATTCAGATATAATTTTATGTTATTGCATAAATTTTGAGAAATGTTCAAGTACTTAATATCTATTAATTGTATGAGTACAATCGCTGCATGTTTTAACAACAAATGCTTTATTTTAAATGTTTTAAGGACTTGCGTACACGACGATACATTTTTATAGTCCCAAATGATAAAAATAAAACTTTTGTTTAATTAAAAATGTAATAGAATATTAATAGAAGTGATCGTGTACGGACGCTCTTATATTAATCGTTATAATGAACTACTTGTGATTTCAAGTTTAAATATTTATATTGTCATTGCAATTTATAATTTATTTATTGATTGATAAGTCATATAATTTAATTCATTCCGCAATAATTATTATATTCATTTTATTATTATATTTATTATCATATCACACATATTTAATTGAATTATGTACCTTATGAAAACATGACGTGGCCATATTATATTGGAGTTTTATTAGTGTTTAAGAATTATTTGCAATGTTCACAGAGTTTGAACATCTTGGTACAAATTATTTCTTAATTATTGTTTTAAAATAATGTCGTCTAATTTTATTCCGATTCGAAAATTAAAAAGACTAACCCCTAGTCATAAATTTCATGCAACTCTTTTTAGTTTTAGCTATTAATATTCTCCAATGCAACTGATACTTCGGTGTTTAGATAAATAATTATAAATTATCATAATTTGATTGATATATTAGCTTGTGACGTCAAACCAAGTCCAAGCAAGCAATGGTTTATTTCCCTTGAACCTTATCTACAAGACCAAAGCTAAATTAATATTATTGTAAAATTACAGTATTATAATTTTTTTAAACAAATCAAGAAAAATATTTTGAAATTTTCAGTTTGATTTTATGTAATGTTTCAATGCAAATGGTCACACAATTTATTATATTGTCATTCGCTATCCAGAAGTCTATTTTTGTTTGTGTTTAAAATTATATTTATTTCAAAGTGACATTAATGTCACAAAAATATTATGTTCTCTGTGCTTTAATTTAGTTTTATTCTGAGGGTATTTTGGCTTTAGTGCGTAAGCTACAAATAATTTATAATATTTGCATTTCCCAACGGTGTTAATTTAATTTATAATATTTATTTTGTGTTCTACTAATGCTGATATATTTTTGATTCAATATATTTTTTCGTATGCAACATGTCTTTCTTTCTGTTTCCCACATAATTCTTCCCTGTTAAATACCCTATATTTAATATAAATATCGGGGAAGGATAGAGGCCTTTACTTACATCACCTATATGAAAGTGGACGTACATTGTGGGACGCTACACTTTTAGGTGAGTGAAAACATTTATAATAATCATTTCATTATATCACTCTGTCCTTCCCTGATATTCCTTATCTATGACCTTTAAAATTCGAAGGAATTATGTGGGAAGGACAGAGAAACTGAAACAAGACAATAATTTATATCTTTATATTTTCAGGTTACGAATACGCTGACCTAATATTACCTCAAGAACAACCAATCATTGTAGACACGTACAAACCGCCTCAAATAGTACAAGATGAGGCTTTATCGAAGCGCGTGGCGGCTCTCGAAGACTGGGCGCTAAACGTTGACACGAGACTAAAATACTTCGACAATAAACTATTGAAATTTGACAATATGGAGGCTCAAATTGAGCATTATTCGCTCAAATATTTGCAGCATAATTTGATCCAAGTTTTTAATGCAAACGACAACAGCGCCGCTATTGGTGCGAAGTTGAAGGAATACTTTGACAAACATTATATATCTAAGGAGCAACTTCAAGCTATGAGTCAGGAGATCCACGAACGTTTGATTAGTACTTGGAAGCCGGATATGAATGAGGATTCTATTAGATCGATGGTGCAAGAGTATTTGGCGGTGTTTGAACGTCGCCAGATGGAGATTATTGCGCTGAAATTGAAGGAGTATGTTAGAGACGTGGAGGTACATCATGTGGACACTGGTTTCGATGTGGAAGCTGTCAAGAGAGTGGTTGCCGGTATGCTCAATGTTTACGATGCTGATAAGACGGGATTGGTTGATTATGCACTGGAATCCGCTGGTAAGATTAAGTTTATTTACTTGTTATGGTACATTTAAAGACAAAACTATTAGATTAACAATGGTAATTCTAAATGTTAGTGTTCTTTCCGTGTTCATGGACGTAATATGATGCAAATAATCTTCTTTATTATATTTGGTTCGATTTAAAGAAAAAAAATGTTTTATCGCCTAGTTAATATCGAACCATCAACGATGAATCTTTTTCATCATTACAGTCTCGTGTAATCCACTAGCATAACTCGCAAGTATCGTTGAGAGGAAAGATAGTCACGTGAATAAAGTATTTAATTACATACTAGCTAAAAAAGAAAGAAAACAAGAAGAAACTTATACAATACTAGCGGGCCCGACAGACGTTTTCCTGTCCAAACTCGATTACGACGCCATCTACAGGGTCCAATTGTATTTTCAAACCATCCAGGGATCCACTCATATATTCACACAAAATTTCATCCAAATCGGTCCAGCCGTTTAGGAGGAGTTAGGTGACAAACACACGTACAGAAGAATTTTATATATTAAGATACATATGTATAAATCAAGATAAAGCTAAAAGGATAGCCACAGTATAATGTTGTGACGCTTATTTAAAATAGTTCCTTCAATGAAAGTGGTGTATTCCAGGCGGTCAGGTGATATCAACGAAGTGCACGGAGCTGTACCAGATCAAGACGAAGCAGTACTCGATCCTGGGGCTGCCGGTGTGGTGGGTGTACACGTCGCCGCGGTACGCGCTCACGCCCGGCGCCATGCCCGCCGAGTGCTGGGCCTTCCAGGGCTTCCCCGGATACCTGGGTATGTCGCCATATCAACTCTTCACTTCACGCCCTATTAGAAAATAACTTCGACGCTGTGAATCTATATCTATACAAATAAATAAAATTGAAATGTCCGTTTGTAATGTCTTTTTAAAATAATAGCTTTTTACTAAATACATATGAAAGAATATCTATTTACTTTTAACAAAAGTTTTTTTTTAAATTTTTATCTGTCTGTTGGTTCCGGTTAATCTCCGAAACGGCTGCACCGATTTTGACGGGACTTTCTCTGGGTTTTTTTATTACCGGGAATGCGGTTGAAACCACGGGGAACAGTACTAATAATGTTTTCCCGAGATAAAATTATCCTATGTTTTGACCGTATGATCTTTACAGGGTTACTGGAAATATGACGTAGTCCTTTTAAGGCGTTAAAGATGAGATCAAAAGCAAAAGATTCTATTATGTTATATTGTTGCATTTTCTTTAGACATTCTTTAAGAAATTTGCTGGTACTACTAAGTACACTACCACCGTGCTATGGTTTCCACGTGATGTTTCCTTCACCGAAAGCTCAAGCTCATTGTAGGACTCGAACACACGACCTTCGCCGCGACACCCCACGTCACTACTACTGACCTAACATCGTTTTTTTTTTTTTTTTGACTGGAACAGAAAGGTGGTGGGTCCAGGGACCTTCTTCCACCGTTACGCGGACTTTTGCGGTGAGCGCTGAGGGCTCTCAACCGCTACTTAAAACTACTATAAATTTAGCGAGCTAACATCGCCACTATCTCTCACATATAAACCTATGTCCGTATCTTGTGTCTCGCTCTAGCCGTAAATAATTTGCCAGCCTCAACTTTGAATAGATGTCACTGTTTCACAAAATACTGTTTTACATTTCAGTGGTACGAACGTACGCGATAATAGAAGTCACAGGATTCTCACTCGAACATATGTCGCGACTGCTCGCTGTCGATGGCAAAATCGAGTCTGCGCCCAAAAACTTCTCCGTTTATGTGAGTATTTGTTTACTAAAGTTTATTTAACCATATTTCAAGTTTGTTTCAAATTATGCTTGTGTTTATATTTTCATTTTTTTTTATTCATACCGGCAACTTCGGTAATATTATTCAACCCAAAGTATAATATTTTACTTGTTTTTTGCTAAAATCTGACAAGCGGCTGTACTCAGGTTTTAATTAATTATTTATAACCGTATATACCGGTATATACGCCTTTATTTATTTACATAATATGACAAGAGGTAATTCGTTATTATATTTAAGTGATTATATACGGGCAATAATACATGAATAAAAATGTACTTGGGGTCCAAAGTTAACTGTATTTGTGGTGTGATGTTTTCTACACTGTATGTTTTAAATGCTAACTCTACTTTTCTGATACTTGGCTGTGTGTGTGTGTGTGTGTTGCCAACATGATGGGCGAGTTTCCATTGCAATGGGGAGGTTTTGACGAATCAGATACTAGAAATTAAAATATTACTTTCTAGAATGTATGTACATACTTACCGCTACAGCTACCATTTTTACTTACAATGTGTTCAAGCAGAAGCCTGTCTATAATAGAAAAACCAATGTCGACTATTTCTCGTAGATTTGTACACATTTGACTTCGGCTTATTTAATCTATTACAGGGCTTGTCTTGGCTTGTTCAAATGTTTTAACTATTTTATAAAAATTTAATCTTTTAGTAAAAATCTGATGACATTTGTAAATGGCAGCTTGGCAAAAGCTTCGTTTAATGCATAGATGACCATGATCGTAGGTAACAAACGAACTCTACGGTAAGCTATAGCGTGCGTTGGCCAAATCAGACACGCTTAGCATTTCGGTAGTCCAATATTGTCATTACAATTTAAAAACAATTCATAGCACCTAGCTAGATCATGTCTTTTAGCATCTCAATCTTGAGAGTCTTCTATAAGTATAGAGTTAAAATATTTGTTGAAAGGTTTCCACGCATGATGCATGAATTTTAACAAAAAAATACGCACCATTATCTTGTTTGCACGAAATGTTTCTGGTACGGCATTATTCATGTAAGTAGCGTAAGTACTCAAATATTTATTAACAATCTACAATCTTTTACAGTCGTTGAGTAATTTGCTTTATCATCATTCTTTATAGGCCTCAAATGCTTGCTTATTACGAAGCCTATAATACAAGCAATAATTGAGAAACCCCTGTGATTGGAGAGCACTGACAAAATTAATTCAAATACAAACTGTGTGACAACCCTGACGAGAGTTAATTCTACCCAATAAAAATTCACAGGGACTACACGGCGAGATGGACGCAGAGCCGCATCTATTCGGCGACTACATGTACGAATCAAATGGCACGGCCATACAATACTTCCCCGTCAAATATCCAAAGACCACCAACATCGGTGGAGTCGAATACCCCGTCGCTTACGACACCATCGAACTGAGAGTCGAGAGTAACCATGGCAACCCTACGTATACATGCGTTTACCGGTTCCGAGTACATGGTAACCCCCTTACGGATATCCGCAGAGCGACTGAGGATAGTATTATCGAAAGCGAATCGTAGCATACGATTTTAATTAATAGATATTAAAAACATGTGTGGAATTTAATTATTAAATGTGGGGCAGTGTGTAAATTGTGTTCAAAACTATTCGGATTTTAAACATTCCTAGGTAGCAGTGTAGTTGGTAAGAACGGTGGCCTTACAAGTCTATTTTAATTATTAACATAGCATTTTAAGGTCCATAGTACAAAAACAGACATTCAAGTGCTTAATGCTAGGAATTAACCAGTAAAGATGTTATTATTTATATGAAAAACTATTCATAACGTTAAATTCTTGAACCAGTTTCAAAATTAAATTACACCGATTATCGGAAATATAAAAAAAATCTTTACAATATACCGCACAATGACCGTTTCTATACGCTTAGATGTTCTGAATTCTTTTTTTTTATCGATATTTTTAATTATGTAGATTTGTACAATAAGTTTTTAATAAATTAAGTTTTTAAATTCTTAGTTTTAATGGATTTATAGATTTACAAATAGGATGTATAGTCGAAATGGACCATTTTATAAGCCAAGCAAATCGAACGATTATTTCGAAACTTTGGTGCAATCAGTTTCAATTTGAAACAACCTCTAATCGATTGAAATATTACCAAACACTGTTTGTATATCCAGAAAGTATAATCGGAAAATCGCTATATTGCAACAAAGTTACATAATAGAGGGTCTAAATTAATTTCCTCTACTCCAATTTAAGATTAGATTATATTACAGTCGTTACGCATCCTAGTTTTTAAATCTACTATTATATTTTTGCTAATAAGTATAGTGAAGGAGCTAGTCCATTAGACTATAGTAAAATTATGCCAACGTAACTTAAGTGTTTCCTGTGACGCGGAGTAGTCTCAAAAATATTATAATATAGTATAGTGGGAGCCCAACGTCCCTGATTTTGAGGATCTTATTAGGTTAAAATTTCATTAGATTTATGTAGCACTGGCGCTTATGTGCACACCTTTTTGTTGACCCTAAATTCCAGCCAAACCTAAGTAGATATATACAATATACATTAGGCTATTGATACAAAAATTACCTACCTCAAATTAGTAATTCTACAGTTTATTCAGAATAATATTTTTTTATTTATGTAAAAAGCATAAGATTTTACGGTATGTACAAATTAACAATACTAATTTAAATAAATAATTAATTAATTAATGAAGTGAATAATTAATAATTATTTGGTTGGATATACCTGGGGTCAATAAATATGTATCTCTCTTTAGTCCTGCCTCTCTTATTAAGTAAAAACCTTTGCACTTTTTTGTATGCAATTTCAATATGCTTAATTAGCGAATATAATTAACTTATATACCCTTAAATAGGTGTTTTCCGCTACACACATAAATTTTAAAATAGGATAGTATTTTTAGTTACCATTAACGGCTTTTTATCATTGTTAACTCCTTAACGTTTCACTAAATTTTAACTTATTCTATACCAAAAATAGCCTTTTTATACAAATGCAATATGTATGTAGTATGTACCGTTTATTTATATATTTATTTATTTTCCCCTATAAAAGATGCTATTTTATTTTATAATGTTGAAAATATTGCATAGATATTAAAAATCATGTCGATAATAAATATACCAGTAATATCATGTTGTTTACTAGACTAACATGCCCCAGTTTGAGTCTTAGACCAAGGATATTTATTTAAAAAAATGCCCGAATTAATTATGAATATTTTCATCTTCTATTTTTATTTATTGAAACATTAAACGTATCTATATTAATGCTCGTGACTGTACGTGTACGATTTTGTATATGGAATGTCCAGAACATACATGGTCAATAAACGTAATGGTTTACCCAGACAGATTGACAGTCGTTGTAATTTGCCGCCCGTTTATTTTATTGTATTTTACATCAACAGGATAGTCATGTCAGATCGTGTTTATTTTAGTAATGTTATTGTATTCCCCTGTACATTTATCCTGTAATTTTATTTCTTGACACCGTTGTTATCTCTTGAATATGTACAATAACTTAAACTAACCATTTTATAATAGTGCTTATTGAAAATATTTGTGATGTTCGAATAAAAACGTATTGAATAACGTGACTTGTCTGTTTTTTTTTCTCTTGTTCGTGACCCCTTTTATGCAGAGTTGACAAAATATTTTATGAACTCACGCATACGATACATGTAAATACGATGTAATTTATGTCAATTCCTTGGTTGACTCATAGATCGTATATCACGTAGTTATCTACTAATATGTATACTATAATTTGATGTGCAATCACGGCCATTTTGGTTTATTTATTTCAAGGTTTGAAAAGAGTTTAACATCTCACTGAAAAATGTCCTTTGTGATATATGTATGTATTACACAATTCATAATAAAATTGTCTCAAAATAGATGATTTTTGTGCAAGTAGCTAGGTACTGCCTACCTAGTTGGCTACAGGATTTCGAAGTGGAAATCGTAAAGTACCTATCAAGTTTTTCCGAACCAATTTTATAATATAATAAATAAATAATATATTTTTCCATCATTCATCAAAATATAAGGCTTTCCAACAGAAATCCATCTGTTTTGGCCGCAATCAATAAATTAGATATTTTCGGATGTTAAGTCAAATTGCTTTCAACAGTACGAGGGCCCCGATTTTTGTATTTATTCCTGTATGTATTATATTTATGTTAATTCATCAGAACTTTTCCACTTCTTGGAGGCTCTTAATCTAAATGTTGGAATTACTTTTTATACATAGTATTGCTACAAATTCCAGGACAAACCAGGTAAATCAGTTCAATTTAATCTAATATAAAAAGTATCTAATAATCATAAGTAGATATAATGAGTTTCTTTTTAAAATCTGAAGTGGTTCATACGTTTCATAGCTTGTGGACGTATAAATACAAATGTAAACAAAAAAGTATATATCCTGGTCACGTGGCTTTCCTTTATCATCGAGTTGAAAACGAGTAGTGCTTTCACTAGGCATGCTAGTTCTATTTAGTAAAAAAAATATTGCATATTTACAGTTTCAATTTCTTTATGCATTGCAAAGTTCAGACAATAATTTTCTTTTTCATGGAGTGATCCTTTCCGAATCGATATGTATTGCAATCGCAATGCAGTAGTGATGCTGATTGCTAAATCGATACAATGCCTCGCGACAACCGACCACATGTAGCAAATAATACCTACCTATAATTTTTTGTAGTGACGCGATTTTAAACGCCCGATGATATCGCTACAATAATTCGCTGTGGGTTTGCTCTTACTACTCTAGTCTACTATAAGAGGATAATGAATAAACACTGCTATGGAACTCAGAAACGAAATCGCGCGACGAAAGAACCTTACAAGAAACAAAACAAATAATCATAAATGTACATGAGCTTGCTCTCCTACCCTACTTTATATTTCCACAATACATAATTCTATTTGTGGCTTCGCATGTTCCCAAGTTCGTTCTATTTCTGAACGTCGGTCAATGTCGGCCATTGCGCTCGGTGAACGAACGTTATGCGTAATGAAACTATGCAATGTGCGTGCATTCAATCTCAATGTTGTGCATCGTTCATTAAGGTAAACAAAAGAAAGACAGGTTAATTTTTCGGATTTTTTTTTGTATTTTAATTATTTTTTATAATTTATAAATGACCTAGTAAGAAAGTAGTCTTATCCGTTTCAGCACATACAATCATCATTCATGAGATTACAAAAGATCCTTTGGCGAGTGCAGTACCGAGGCCGGCGGTCGAGGCGCGCCCGCGGCGCCGCGCTCCGTCCTGCCGTCACTATTACGATTTAATTACATATAATATCTTACGTACAATTAAATTAACGGAGATTATAAGCCTGAGTTGAGCAGCCGGCCGCGGGACCGGCCGGGCCGCGGGCTGTCGACGCAGCGTAGGGCGGTGCGCTTAGAAGCACTTCCTGTGCACGATCGAAGGGCCGGACTCATCGTACTCCTGTTTCGAGATCCACATCTGCTGGAAGGTAGAGAGGGAGGCGAGGATCGATCCACCGATCCATACGGAGTACTTCCTCTCTGGGGGTGCGATGATCTTGATCTTCATCGTTGATGGGGCGAGGGCGGTGATTTCCTTTTGCATACGGTCGGCGATTCCAGGGTACATCGTGGTACCACCGGACAATACTGTGTTGGCGTACAAGTCCTTACGGATATCGACGTCGCACTTCATGATAGAGTTGTATGTAGTCTCGTGGATACCACAAGCTTCCATACCCAAGAATGAGGGCTGGAAGAGAGCCTCTGGGCAACGGAATCGTTCGTTACCGATAGTGATGACTTGACCGTCGGGAAGTTCATAGGACTTCTCTAGGGAGCTGCTGGAAGCAGCGGTGGCCATCTCCTGTTCGAAGTCGAGCGCGACGTAACAGAGCTTCTCTTTGATGTCGCGCACGATCTCACGCTCGGCGGTGGTGGTGAACGAGTAACCGCGCTCGGTGAGGATCTTCATCAGGTAGTCTGTGAGGTCACGGCCGGCCAAGTCCAGACGCAGGATGGCGTGCGGCAGCGCGTAGCCCTCGTAGATGGGCACGGTGTGGGAGACACCGTCGCCGGAGTCCAGCACGATACCGGTGGTACGACCGGACGCGTACAGGGACAGCACGGCTTGGATGGCGACGTACATGGCGGGTGTGTTGAACGTCTCGAACATGATCTGCGTCATCTTCTCTCTGTAAATAAAAAAAACGAGCGAGTTAGCAATGGCCAGAAGAACCAAAGACGTTGTTACTAGTAAGTGCAATTAATCAGGTGATTACATTTACCTGTTTGCCTTAGGGTTGAGGGGAGCTTCTGTGAGCAGCACGGGGTGCTCCTCGGGAGCGACACGCAGCTCGTTGTAGAAGGTGTGATGCCAAATCTTCTCCATATCATCCCAGTTGGTGACGATGCCGTGCTCGATGGGGTACTTGAGGGTGAGGATACCTCTCTTGCTCTGGGCTTCATCACCCACGTAAGAGTCCTTCTGTCCCATACCGACCATCACACCCTGGTGACGCGGTCGGCCCACAATCGAGGGGAACACGGCGCGGGGTGCGTCGTCACCCGCGAATCCGGCCTTGCACATACCGGATCCATTGTCTACTACCAACGCGGCAACTTCTTCGTCGCACATTTTGAATTAGTCTGAAAAGAAGAAAAATAAAAATCTTTAAATACCTGATAGAACAATGTTACATTCGATCCATAATATTATCCTATTAGGAAACACTAGATAGGTTGGGATAGTTCGGTTTGAGACTCTTGAATAACACATATGCCCATATTGAGAACTAGTGGGCAGAAACCTACGCGACCATTACAGGACAGCGCTAAGTGGGCGATGGATGATGGAGTCGCATATCGAAACCAAATAAGGTCAGCCCTAACGAGAACCGGCGCGGCTTGAACGTGGCACCTGACGCGGCATGATCACATTTTGCGTCGGGCTGCTTTTACCGAACGAGAAAGTCGAACACGAGATGAGTTACTTTCTAATTAGATCGTTAAGTGTTCAAGTCAATCTCAGGTATAGCAAATGAGGTCGGCCGAGCCCCGAGCCCTGAACCTCGACCACGCCCTACCGCAACCGGCGCTCCCGGTCTCCCGGCTCGCGCCGCCCGGGGCGTCACGCGGCCCGACCCTAAGAACGTGTCACTGACCGCACACACTAATCAAATTGCACTAATTCCTTGCACCACTCGATCACAGAATATCACTTAATAATAAGATGAGACACGGTTGTCAACTTACTTTTAATTAAATAGTCCTATTAAATAAATAAATTAAATTGCTATTGCACAGCCTCGGTATCGCTGCACAACGCCACAGCTCGAGCTCACTTCGTGGAATGCCGGCGTTTGCGGCAGGCGGAGTATATAAATGAGGCTCGTTATAGAGGCGCCCCTACCCCGCCGCGGCGACTTCTCCACCAATCGCGCTCTACCGCACAATACGTGAATTTCGTACCCATATATGGTATTCTGCAGCAGGGAGCCTGCGCTGCGCGTCATTCCCCGCGCCCGACCTCCCCCCGCCCCGCTGATAGCGCGAAGCTTGATAACGACTGTAGCTCCAACGGAGCTCACATTGGATACTTAAACATCCCGACTGATACATCTATCGAGACTTCTACATAACCGTACCTACATTATTAATACCTTATTAAATACTATACTATATCCGGTAACTTATGATTACGCACACTACAACCTACATTGAAAGATAACGAAAGTTGAAAAGGAATTGGCACCACTCCAAAAAACCCCGTTGCAGTTGCACTATCGCAAAATCCAAGCAGACAAGACAAATTTGGATGACGCATGCATACCTATAACCGAACCGATCGGGCAGACACATTTATTGATATTTCTGTTGAAACTGGGAACGCAGGTCAGGCATCCCGTAGGTTCGAAGCGTCTAGTACCCTTGACATTCAATTTATTTTTAGCCCTAGTTACTGTTAATCAATAAGACAGTGCCAATCACTATATTTAACATAGGTATGTATTTCAAATAATAGAATAAACAAGGACTTACCAGTAATATATGAGTAGTAGCAGAGAACAATAACCGCAGCGATTGCGAACCGTGAGAAATGAATGCCGGCCGGTATGTTTCTGTTGCTCGCTCGCTCGTGGAGGTCGGTCGATCTGCTTCACTAGAATACACCGTACGCCGGCGCCCCGCGTCACGATAGACTCGCCCAACGGACCCCTGACTGTGCTAAATAATTTTAAAATTTACCACAAATTACTTCGCGACAGCTATCAAAACGACCTACAAAACGCGTTCACTGCCAGATTCGATTGACAAATGTCAAGCAATTGTTCTTCATTTGAAAATAGAATGTTTTTTTTTTCGTAGCAATGGACTCGCCCATCGTCCCCACTTGGCGCAACCGATGGCCTTACCATATATGGGCATGAGTAAAATCCTGGAATGTGATTGGTGCACGGTGGCAACGGTCGTTGTTGGTACAGAGGAGCACACAAACATACAAAGCATTTAGTTTTCGTGTGTGTGTCTAGTAACAAAACGACTCCATTCAATATCGCCTATGGATGGATGGATGGTGGAGGCAACAAAGTTGACTCGACTTGATTACGAAGGCTGCAAAGGAAACAAGCTCGCATAGGTTTCTTTAACTTTTTGATTCCGCCGTATTTTATGACGTTTTTTCGCGTGCGTGCCTTATCTGCAATTACCAACAATGATTGTAACATGAAGGATCTATACTAAGTTATAATAATTAATATATTATATATATATTTTACACACAAAAACCTAGCAATTACCAGAACCTAGGTATTATATATAATTATGCGAATCTGTTTAATGTTTTCGAATAATAAGCGACCTATAAGTTACCTTCCTATTTTACTACACATGGAAATAATAATAGTGTTGTACTACGTAGTAGCTACCTACCTGATTATTATTTTTACACAAATTGTCAATGTCATGAAAACACTGTCATGCAATTCATACACGCTTTAATCGGTCCAAAAAATTAAAAATATGTTAACGACCAATACCGACATAATTTCGTTTCTCACTATTTTATTATGACCGTCCCAAATATTTTTTTCCTGTATTTCTGCCCCCATACGACACTCGTGTGCCCACCTGTAGCCGTACATTATGGGCCGATTTAAATATCTAGTATGGGCACAGATAATTTTCAATCCCATCCCAGTTGAATACATAGCAAACTCTAAGCACACCCAAACCATACCTATTCCTAACGTATCATAAGTTTAATACTTATATGTAGTAGGTGCTTAAAAAAACATCTAGGTAGAATTTCGCTTTTGACTGATTTATTAGGTAATATTAAAGTAAGTAAGAGGATTCACTCATGGAGATGTTATCCAATAAGTAGGTATGTCTAATGATTCGTTTAAAAGACAAAATAATTTAATCTTAATCACATAGGTCATCACATAATCAATAATATTCATATTATAATAATAATGGAAAAATACTGAAATGTGCAGTGGAGCCAAGTCCCAAATTAAATTTCTAAATAATTACATAATAAATAATTTTATCTAAAACTCAAAAGAACATTAGTAATTGTTGATAAACCGAATATCTATTATACGAAACAAAGTATATTATTAACCTTTGTCGTTTAAATGTTTGTTGACATACCATACAGTGATAAGTTAACTATCCATAAGTAATCTAACTTGACCGTTTCTAGCATGAGTCATAGTTAAGTGGGGCATACGTACTACGGCGATGACTCAATATCTTGTAAGACGAGACAGGGAAATCCGATTCTTTGAAAATGATGACTCAGCTTCATTCTTAATATCCTTAAAAACTGAATTTTATTAACTGTTACAAGAAGGCTCGTTACTGTCTGGTAACTGTAGACAATTGATCATGTTTATAAACTTCAGTTCGTGCTTGATTGTTTCTAAAACATAGATGTATCACTGATACATAAGATCATCCGTACAATGAATGTAGGTACAGTCGATTTTATTAATAAAATTGATCGATATAGTTTCGTAATTTGACAGGCTTGCAAAGTTGGCAGATAATTTAGCTCTGAAACATAAAATATTTTAATTTGGTACCAAGAAGTATTATGACCATAAAAATGCTCCTATTGCTTCAGAAATGTAATAAAAATAAATGAGAAATAATAGCTGTGTGGCTTGGGGGAGAATATACGGACGGTGAATGGATTGCGGACTAGCGATGAGTCAATGTATTAGCATTCGCCACAGGCATTCACACACAGGGTGCTATACACGTACAAAGGATATGCTTTGAAGTTATGGATTCTTGAGAACCATGGAGTTTAAATATAATAGAACCTACATGTCTAATCATTAATGTGTGCTTGTCAATATTTTTCAGTGAAGTGAAAGCATTCTAGAGACTGTTCACCGTAAGATGTTCCCTCGTTCAAAAGTTGCTAGCCCTGTTATTCCCAGCTATTCTTTTTCGACACCGACAGAAATTACATTGTCAGTCAATAGTGCCAACATAATGGGAAGGGACAAGTTATAATGAATGTACTGTATGTAGGATTTGGTTTGATCCTCTATTCCCAAAAATATGCCGTATGACGGTATAAATTATTCAGATAATCTTAATGCTAGATTTAGGTAGGCTTCGCTGTTTGGATGTTAAATGTAACTCCTCCATTTTCGTACAAGAATGCTTTAAATAATATTTATTCAGTGTAGGTATGGTGGAAACGAAAAAAACAAGGTTCAAGCGAGGGTTATACAAACAGCTTTGCTGTTGAAAATCAATATTCACAGAATATCTCGGTCGACAACCTGAGTTTTAATTACATTTTATTATGTTTTATATACGGTTTTGCCATTTTAACCGTTTGATTATGATTGTTTTAGTTACACGTAACATCTGTTAGACCTCTTTATTAATCATACCGGAAAGCCTTTTAAATGAGGACTCTTCTCAATGTTTAATTTAAATACATAAACCAATGACAATGAAAATAAATACAGACCATTTGACCAAACAATTGATACAAGTATGTTCATATGACGCATAGCAAACAGTGCTATAAGGAATTTATTAACATTATTTTCTGAGTCATTCGGGTGTGTATACAAAGACAAATCAATTTTAGTATATGTATTCACCAACTATATTCATACTGTCTGATTAACATGTGATATTATTTTACAAAGAAATTCTCTTCAAAGAAGTCGCTTTCGATACCATACCAAAAGAATCTTCAATAGACGTTGGCTTAACTAAACGCGCGCCACTAAATATATCACTAGCAGTTTTTGCAGCACATGCGTGAAGCTGGAAACGTCTCATTTATCTTCAATAATTGGTTCCTTCGTCACAAATTAATTCTGATTATCTCTTTGAAAAATTCTTCCATGCGAAATTCATTCCATTCCTTGTGAAATCTGTCTATTTACTTGCATCAATTCAATATCTTTCTACAAATCTGTGTAACTTGTCAATTGAAGAAACCAAGCTTCATAACAATGTATACGATTCAACAATATTTTATGAAAAAACAGTCATTTAGTTTTATCACCATCATACAAAATGAGTCAACGAAGGAAACTAGCAGTATCGTACGGAATGATAAACATGCATCGGACCATTGTATTGTAACAAGATTCGGTTCTGGAATACGTAATTATAGTATTATATTGGTGTGATGAATCATTAACATTGTGCATGAACCTTAGCTGCATTGGAACTGGCGACACACACTAATGTGCTAACTTTTACTTAACTGTGCAGTAAAACACTCTTTCTCTGTTACTCGTGAATATTATATTAAATTACATAGCATCCTTGCACTTTGTAACCTTGTCTGTTTATTCACTAGTAAAATGGCTAAAAGTTAGATAGTTTGTGCAGTAAATTTGAAGCAAAGAGATGAACGTAACTGGGAAAGTTTGCAGACTGCAGATGCAATCATTCACCGTGGCATTTAATGATCGTATAGGTTAATTGTTATCTACTTTTTTCTGAGAATAACTTAAGAAGCGTGTGCTACCTAGTTTAATTTTTTTTTATTTGCGTACATAAGAAGAGCATAGCGAATTATTCTTTTCCAAAACATGATTGCCACTGTTTATTGAGAGCATTAAATAAGTTTCATAGGATGGAACATCTAAAAGGGATAGAGAAAGTAAATTATTTGTGACGAGACGATAAAATTTACTTCATAGTAAGCTCACTAGTCACTAGTATATTTTGCTATGTACGCTGTAAGCGTACACTGGTCAAGACCAAAGATCCAGCACATGATTCAGTAACAGCCAAAAAAGGAAGTTTAAACTTGTCTGCGAATCATACCTTTGGAAGTCAAAACCTAAAAAGGCCAAAGGAATTTCCGCAGGCAGTAACTCATTGCCAAAAGGAGGTTGAATTTGTATTTATATCTGGAGATAAGTTGAAAATACATTTTTGATGCAGCAGAAAAAAAATGGCTGTCTGCAAAAGCTAGAATAAAAGTAATTTAGTATAATATTTTCGAATGAAATAAACATTTTGATCGTAACGAGGCTGTATTGACTAAACTACTGATGAAATTCGATTTATTATATTCTATTGACTGGATTATTTTTCAGTTATTGGTTGTGATTTTTTATCTCAAATTGATGATACTTACGAGAGTAGGTTATTGATTGAATATTATTGTGTACATGCTTCTAGCGGTAACAAATGTAACTAGGCCAGAAAATAATTGTCCATGATCACATTTCACGTATGATCGCATCACTTGTCTACTAACTGATGCAAACTGGCCTACTTACTAAAAATAAAAAAATCACCAGTACAATTAATACAGCCATTAGAACACGTATCACATTGTAATATGGTAGATTTTTGTATAACTTAATTGTTACTAACATATGGGTATGTATATGATGATGAAAAAACCGGCCAAGTGCGAGTCGGACTCGCGCACCGAGGGTTCCGTACAAACTTCGTCCATTGTTCGTCCATCAAGGGAAATGCACAATTTTATTTATTTACCTTATTTGAGGTTGGTGCCGATTAAGCTAGACCTCTAAATTGTATGAGCGCCGCTATAACTCAGAGGTCTTTATTAATTGGCGTAACTATGTATGTATGGGGACACCCTTTAATTTTCAAACTTTTTAATTTTTTTAGAATTTTTCCTTTATTTGTGCTGTAAGTAAGACCTTGCTTTTTGCCAATTTTTTTTTTTATATTTGAGTTGATTGAATGAAAGGTAAATTGCGGTTTACGATTTATGACGTATTAAAAAAAAAACTACTAATTAGATCTCGTTCAAACCAATTTTCGGTGGAAGTTTGCATGGTAATGTACATCATATATTTTTTTTAGTTTTATCATTCTCTTATTTTAGAAGTTACAGGGGGGGGGGACACACATTTTACCACTTTGGATGTGTCTCTCGCGCAAACTATTCAGTTTAGAAAAAAATGATGTTAGAAACCTCAATATCATTTTTAAAGCCCTATCCATAGACCCCCATGAAAAAAAAATTGAGTTTCAGTTCTAAGTATGGGTGATAATTAGATTAAGGTTCACTTTAGATTTTGTTTATATTATATGATTTTTAAATTGCAAAAGACGTGTGTGTTCTACTAATTTTATTTGACGACTGTTTTTATGTAGGCATATGTATGTGTATAGTATGTAACTTGGCATAGTCTACGCTCTAGCTACCATATGTAGATGTTATCTATTTAAATTAACTAAGTATTGATTTGGATTGCATATTATACCCAACAATGGGGAACCCCCTAAATTTATTGTTTTTTTTCTATTTTAGTGTGAAAATCTTAATGCGGTTCACAGAATACATCTACTTACCAAGTTTCAACAGTATAGCTCTTATAGTTTCGGAAAAAAATGGCTGTGACATACGGACGGACAGACAGACAGACAGACATGACGAATCTATAAGGGTTCCGTTTTTTGCCATTTGGCTACGGAACCCTAAAAAGGGACACGATGAAAAAGGACTGATAGGCAGACAGCAGTTTGGACCTCTATGGTTTTAGGGTTTCGTATATTCGATGAAAAAACAGAACCCTTAGTCTGTCTGTCACTACTTATTTTTTTTCTCCGAATCTACTGGAAGAAAAAAGTTGAATTAGATGACCCAATCATGGGCGTATAACGCAAATAAACGAAATCCGATTTTGATGGTTAATCATGGATGCAAAATTTGAAAAAAAGTGTGTCTTGTTGTGACATATCAAATTAAAAGGCTCGTTATGAGAAATATATAAAAGAAGAGAAGAGTTCAAAAGAAAATATACAAAAATCGAGCATCCCTTATCCTAAACTACTGAGGCAAATTAAAAAATGGGAATATAGGGCCTCACTCATAGTACAGCAAAATCTAAACCATGTCAACGTATTATTAGATAATTGGAGATTAAAGTCTCGCTGTTAAAGTGGTTACAGAAAATGTAATGGTACGGAACCGTCTACACGCGAGTTCAGCTCGTATTTGACTAGCTGTGATTGTTAAGTTACTGCAAGTTGTAGATAAATGATTTCTTTCTAGAACAGTATAGTATAGTATACAAAGATAGTATAGAATAGAAGGTTCATTTAAAGTTAATTTTATTGATGAAACTATCCCGGGAAATCGATTGAAACTATATCCGCAAGTGCAAAACCACAAGCGTGTCCTCTAGTTGTGATATTTCATATCCACCTATTACAGACACATTTAATTTTATTTTTTTGTTGTCTGTTCTTTTTTTATTTGCACCTTTAATTGGGACACCACTTAACTGTTGTATATTCCTGTGCTTGTACCTTTGAATGTATTAATGTGTGTTGTGTTGGTGATCTAATAAATAAATTAGGAACATTAATTCCATATTTATTTTGAAAGAACTTGGCTTTGGTTTTAACTGTGCGCTGTGCTCCTAAAAAAAATCTTAAATATCCAAACCAAAACTCTCCCGCTGAATTTCGTCATTCAATCATGTATTTAGTCTAAATTCTATCTTATCTCCTTGCAATAGAATCACTATCAAAATGGCACATCATACTAAAATTGTACTTATTTTTCGTTTAAACTAAAACAAGGTAAAACATGTCTTATCGTACGGTAATAAGAATGATATGAACTGTAAGAATAATATTGTAAAAGACCACATGCCTGTCTAGTCGAGCAGACGCATCGAGAGGGTCTCGAGGCGGGGGGGTCACAGGGGTGCGGGCCGTTAGAGGGGCAGATCGATCGTGTGCCCGCTGTCGCGCCCTTGACCCTCGCTTCTGCAACCAGGGTGGCCTGTGTGACTGAGGGTGAGGTTGGTGGTACCGACCATACTCGGATATGTCATCTGTGAATATTTTACTTTATGTTTTACACTGCGGAACAACGACTAATCAAGTTGTAGCTGGCCGCTATTGTATGCGGCCAAATTCTAGTCTTCAAAGCTTGATTTCAAATGCAATTATTCTCAGATAAAATAAGAAGTCAAGACGGAGCGCTGTCAACAATGACGTGAGGTCGCCGTGGGTGTAAAAATACGCCTCGCCATGTACATAAACAGTTACACGCACACACATAATATAAAGAAACTACGAAAAAATGCCGAATTGTGTTGTGAAAGGGTGTAAAAACCAATCATTGAGAAATAAAATAAATAATTATGCGTGGTCTAACATAAAAAAATATACGTGTTGAATTGAGAACCACCTCCGTTTTTTTTTCGTCGGTTAAAAAGCAGGATGGAATCACATTTCATTCGTAAGTAAACATAAAAATCCATATTTTTAATAAATCAATTTAACCCTCACTAAGTGCACACATATTTACGAAACCGACCTCACGTCATTGTTTGCGCTCCGTCTTGACATCTTATTTGATCTGAGCATTACTTTAGAAACCGCGAGCATAATGCGAGTTTAGAATCGAATCGTACGCGCACTCATACATGTTACCATATTAATTTATATAATAATTGTATAAGTATCTAGTCAACAAGTATACTTACCTAAAAATAGAGCATGCTCTAATCAAAGTGTATGGTCCTGTCGCAAATGTAGGCACTCTGGTTACAAACTACCAAGGAAAATTCAATATTAATTTGCAAAGTTTCCCCTTAGTAAGTACCTACGTACTACCTCATCTGTTATAGGTAGGTGCTTGTTTACAGTGGGTGGGTTGAATGAGTTTTTTCCGGTCTGATCCCTTTGGTTTCTCTGGCAACTTGTGAATTCAGTGGGAAAGAATGAAGTTCTGTTATTTAGGTTCTGTCCAAAGCTAAGTGATCAATGAATGTTAATAAATAATGAGTATTTTGAATCATATATTACTTAAATGGGTTTATATAATTTTTCTTTAAAAATATGATTAATATTTTACCTAACATGCCCGAATGTAAATTATAAATAATAAATAATATTTTATAATAGCTATTTATTATTATTGTGTTATGTGGTTTTTGTTTGGGAATACAATTCTTAAAACATACTATTCTAATTGTAAATTTTTTGTGTATGTATATTCGGTAGGTCTGAGAATCGGTCGTAGGTTTTTTTTTAAATACCGCTACGCGGGTGTAACTGCGGGGGACAGCTAGTATTAATATAATAATGTTTATAGATCCTCGAAGCTACCGCTGCACTGCCGCTGCCGATGGGCAAGGTTCCCAACAGACTGGTGGCGTTTCTTCTTTGGATGTTTTCTGTTTAATTATATTTTATTTGAATTACTTAGCCCTGCAGTGAGATGTTTAGGATTAAATATAACCTAATAATGTAAGTACTTAAGTGCTAAAACTAGAGCATCAGATATGGTAGGTACTAATTATACGAAACATAAATCGTGCGATATATTTTTGCAGAACTTGAATGCACTCGCATTGCCGTGCACTCAACTAATCAAACTAACTTATCAATTTTACAATAAATTGTATATGGAACTATTTTAGAGATACAATTTTTTTTTTTGTTAAAATTTGAACTTGTTCAGGTTATTATTTTTTTTTATTTTTCTTGTTGTTTTTTTTTCATCTTTTGTGTTTATGTGTATTATATTTCTTTAAAAATTGTTAAAAATTTAATGGAAAAATAGCCAACATTGTCAGATTGTCCAAAAAAACAAAAACAAAATATAAGTATAAAAAATGTAACCTTGCTGAGTTTCTTACCGGTTCTTCTCAGTTGAAGGCGACTTCCGAATCGGTGGTAACTTCAGTAGTTTCGACGTTCATAAGTGCCCTCTTAGGGCCTAAACTGAATAAATGGCTTTGACTTTGACTTTGAATGTAAATAAATATTTTTTCTTGGTATTTACTAGGCAGGCTCCTAGGTATAATAGATCCGTAAACTATTTTTCGTAATTATTTTTGGTTCTAAAACAGTTTTAACGCCGCCGCGGCGCTACGTCAGACAAATCGGGGTATATGCTACTATCAATATAGTCTTTGGTCGTCCAGAAATAGTTGCAGCGATCCTGTGACGTCACGATACCGCGCACGTAACGAATCTCGCGGTAGGTGTGTCCGTTCTAAATTTAAAACGTTTTATTTTCGTCTAAAGCACATGTTACTCTAGGTCAGTTATTATAAACAAACATATAGTAGGAATCTTTGGAACGCACAACAAACAACATGCCAAACTGACGCCAACATTTGTAAGTATTTACCTATAGCTTTATGGTATTAGGTAGTCATTGATAAATAGGTATAAGTCTCTCATATCTAGTATTTATGTGCGTACCACCTTCGGCCACAGTGATGCTGTGCGGTATTTGGCTTTCGTTTCAACAAAATCAATTTGTGCGGCTCGAAGGACCAAAAATATGAATGAATAATTATAGCATGTTGTAGTTGTAACCAGGGGTTACTGTATTTGAATTTAGCTGACTACATTTGGATTCAACTCGTAGCGGTTCCAGAGTTTATCGTTCAAAGGCTTGGATGCATCTGAATGTCCCAAAGGCGATAGCTCCTGTCACTATGTATTCCTTCTCAGAGGTGGTAAGGAAGCTGTTCACAGTACTCTGAGTGTAAAGAATTAACGTATGTAAACGCTTACTATCGAGTTTGCATTTACAAAAAAATTGTATGGAGGAAATTAGTTCCATGAGTATTCCCCGAGAGGCGCTGTGCCAATTCCTACAGAGAAATGTCGCAACGCAAACGTGATCAATTTGATCGTTTTTTGTGATAGTAAGCGTTTACTAACGAAAATTCTTTACACTCAGGTTACATCAGGCTATATAAGCCTAATGGGGCTATTTTTATAAGTAAGCCGAAATATTAGATTTTATTTTTGGTAAGTATATGAATTTCCATATTTAAATAACAATTATATTGTTACTCGTATCATTAAATGAGTATAATTAATATATGAAACACATTAATATTTTTTCATAATGAACGATGGGAAAGTTGTCAAAAATTAGATATTAATCAGTAAAGTGAAATTCGATACACGTTTAGTATGATAATTCATTCTCAGATGTTTTGGTGAAATTTATTTAAATTGTGAAGCATGATTATTTTCTACCTAACGTTATCTCGTATGAGTTAGTTATATTACGTACCTACGTAATGTTAAATTAGTTAGGTATGTACCTTATTAGTCAAAATTATGGCTTTTAAATATGATAACAAAATAATTCCTTATAAAACAATATTTACATGATATTGAAAATTCAATCAATTTATATTTGATTTATAGTCATTTAATTATTAATTTATATTGCAACTAAATTACACCTATAAAAACAGTGATCGTGGGTATTCCAAAATACGAATATAGCACACGGTAGTGCAATGTCGCTAAGTTTCTAATTATTTGTTTCTATAAACTCGATATTAATAAATATAGCGTATGAATTCTTAGATAGGAAGTAGGGTTGTATAAATGTATAGAAATATATGTAATAATATTAATTAGCCATAAAATTATCCTTGATATTAAAGTGAACTATGTACCTATACCACAAACTGAAGTATTAGACTTCTGAGCACGTCATTATTATTGTATCAGGAAAATAAATTGTTTATAGTAGGTATTTACATGGAAATATGTATAAATAAATATTGAGTAAACTATTATTTTCCTCCCTTCAATGATACCACAGTACTTATTTGTTTTGTTTAATAATCCGTATTTATAGGTTACCTACCTGCTATTCGTAGAGAAAATGTATAATAAATAATAATCGAAGTAAAAGCAAGTTTTCTCTAAAAACTTATACTTACTATTTGCAAAGCTTGATGCAGTAATATAATAAGTAGTAAAATGATTCTACTACAAACAAATATGGTGCCACGCTACAGCTAAGTGTCTCTACAACTTTGCTGACCTATTTGCATCTAACATTACATTTATGCAAATGCATCTAGCTGCAGTTTATCTTTACTTTCAAGTACTAACCATAGATAATTTCCTTATTGTAATTCCATAGACTTGTCACACTTAGTTTCATAACTAAGGCGTGGCTAGGCTACCATGTGACTGCGAAATAAATAGTATTTAGGCATCACGAAACGACCTCGCCCATCTATGTAAAAACGTTCAATTAGCATTATTTAATATATTAGGTACGTACGTATTATTTACTTTAGGAATGGCGTCAACACAATCTACCTATAAATTATGACAGTCAATTTATTTATGACATTTATTAATGCTTAGCGATATGTTATCATGGAATTAAATGATCATATACACATACATATATCAACATTATATATAGTTATAAAAATATGATTTATTGAATAATTTCCCCATGTTAGATTTTTAAGAAAGTTTGAAGTTGACACTGGTACAACCAGTCGAGTTTGTTACGGTACTAAATCTCAAAATATGTAAATAGAACGGTCAATGACTGACTACAGTCACTCAAACTAAAAATTGATAGCAAGCACTAGACGTTAGGTGGTTCGCGAGAATTAAAGATTCGAGTTCACGTCATTGTGACTGTCATAAACGGTACCTACTCTTTCACTTTAAACAAAGATGTAGACAGGATGTAAGAGTGAGGAGAGAAAGCAAGAAAAATGCATGTTTATACCGGTATATAAATTTATGTTTTATTACAAATGTTCAGGGTTAGTAAAGTTAATAAATAAATAAAAATCTTTGTCAATAAACGGAGTTGACAATGCTCCGTTCAATAATTTACGTAATATGCATATTACGATACCTTACAACCTATTTAAATACTGAACTTAAATTATAAATCACAAGCGTAATTTGAGCCGCCCATTCAGGGGCTTGGTGTAGGGCATCATAAATTAGGAATAGTCTTACTTGGCGCTTAGAAGCACTTCCTGTGCACGATAGAGGGACCGGACTCATCGTACTCCTGTTTCGAGATCCACATCTGCTGGAAGGTAGAGAGAGAGGCGAGGATTGATCCACCGATCCATACGGAGTACTTCCTCTCTGGGGGTGCGATGATCTTGATCTTCATCGTTGATGGGGCGAGGGCGGTGATTTCCTTCTGCATACGGTCGGCGATGCCAGGGTACATCGTGGTACCACCGGACAATACTGTGTTGGCGTACAAGTCCTTACGGATGTCGACGTCGCACTTCATGATAGAGTTGTAAGTGGTCTCGTGGATGCCATTAGCTTCCATACCTAGGAATGAGGGCTGGAAGAGAGCCTCTGGGCAACGGAAACGTTCGTTACCGATGGTGATGACTTGACCGTCGGGAAGTTCATAGGACTTCTCTAGGGAGCTGCTGGAGGCGGCGGTGGCCATCTCCTGCTCGAAGTCGAGCGCGACGTAACAGAGCTTCTCTTTGATGTCGCGCACGATCTCACGCTCGGCCGTGGTGGTGAACGAGTAACCGCGCTCGGTGAGGATCTTCATCAGGTAGTCTGTGAGGTCACGGCCGGCCAAGTCCAGACGCAGGATGGCGTGCGGCAGCGCGTAGCCCTCGTAGATGGGCACGGTGTGGGAGACACCGTCGCCGGAGTCCAGCACGATACCGGTGGTACGACCGGACGCGTACAGGGACAGCACGGCTTGGATGGCGACGTACATGGCGGGTGTGTTGAACGTCTCGAACATGATCTGTGTCATCTTCTCTCTAAAAAGAAATGAGCGAGTCAGCTATTGCTACAAGAGCTAAAGACATTGTTACAAGTTAGTGCGATTAATCAGATGATGACATTTACCTGTTTGCCTTAGGGTTGAGAGGAGCTTCTGTGAGCAGAACGGGGTGCTCCTCGGGGGCGACACGCAGCTCGTTGTAGAAGGTGTGATGCCAGATCTTCTCCATATCATCCCAGTTGGTGACGATGCCGTGCTCGATGGGGTACTTGAGGGTTAGGATACCTCTCTTACTCTGGGCTTCATCGCCCACGTAAGAGTCCTTCTGTCCCATGCCAACCATCACACCCTGATGGCGTGGACGTCCTACAATTGAGGGGAACACGGCGCGAGGTGCGTCGTCACCGGCGAAACCGGCCTTGCACATACCGGATCCATTGTCCACTACCAACGCAGCAACTTCCTCGTCGCACATTTTGAATTAGTCTGGAATGCGTAAAAGTTGTTTGTTAATTAACTATAAGACCAACCTCGTAAAATCCATAAACACGAACAGGTAAAAAGTCGCAACACTTCACTATGTCATTACATAACCGATATTATGTAATGTGTAAATGTTACACTACACAACTGCAGATTTAATTCGAGCACACGAACTTAAACTGTATTATTACCAAAGTAATATTACTTGAAAAAATATATTTATAAAAACAACTGATTTATAAAAACTAATAGGTAATAAAAACTTACATTTAAAATAAAGTTAACTGACTAGTGTACGACTCCGCGCTGCTTCAAGCACACTCACTAAATGAGGACCGGCTCTTGAGGATAAACTATATAAAACGCGTCTTATCAGAGTTCATACTATCGGCAACAATATGTTTTCAACCAATCAAAAGCTGCCTCAATTTTTGTTACCATATATGGTAACGCTACTCGACTCTATCCACATACATCTGTTGATAATAAGGCGATGCCTTGATAAGCCGTAAATAATGGCACTACTCCTTATCTGACGCACGGTTACGTGTATACGTAACCATTCACGTGTCGAATCAATTATACCTCTGTATGCCTCCGATGCCTTTTCTGCGCAAATCTAATAAAGAATTTCACTCCAATCTCTCAATGCTTTCTCTATGAGTCGGCAGTTTGCGCTAATTGCTGCAAACGCCTGACATTAACCCAGAAATTAATAAGCTAACAATTCACCTACCGTCTGCAGCAGTAATTAAATTAACAGTTGAAAACATTCTCATTATAATTACCAAGAGATCAGAAAGCATTACTAACTGACGTGAGAGGTATCTTAATATAGTTGAACATTACAGATGTTCCGGCCGACATCAACAGCGCAACGAGACGATAAAATAATAAATAAATAGAACCAATACTATCATTTTATGATGAGCTATTATAGCATGGGAGTTCAAAAACGATACGTCATGTGAGCCACACACAGCAATGCCAAACAAGTTTTTGATTTTTGTAAAGACGTCAGTACGTACTCACTAATGCGTTACACGTGAACATGTACACGTGTTACCAATTAAATAAAATTAGGTAACTAACAGTTGATTGAAAAATGACCTTGAAACAATCAAGGACAAACTTATCGCTTCTATCTGAAAATGTCTCGGGGAAAAACTTTTGGTTTAATATATTGCATACTACGTTGGAATTAATGTTGATATTATTACACTAGCATTCCGGGCCGTGGTCCTTTAGTTTAAAATATAAAACTTAGGTATGTTTGGACTTACATCAATGCGTTATGGTCCACATTTTAAATTGTTAACGAATATTTCTATATTATAGCGTTTTAATTTATTACATCAATTTTATGCAGCTATGAAAAGATCTTCAACTAAAATATTAGACCTTATATATCAATCTTCGTTTATTTTCATAAGCAAAATTCGATACATATACTATTTTCCTTCTTAACTAAATTCTGAGTGCACTTGTCTGCGTATATTGATTTTCGGTCACCCTCGCCCGGCGTGGGCGGGCGCGGTGCATCGACTTATGGGGTGTGCCATGGGGTTGTTTCACGTGACTCATCCTACACCCGAGGGCTCGTCTGATTCCTCTAATAATATTCCCATTCGATATAATGAATGAAATCACCGTATTTAGTAAAAAAAAAATCAAAGAATGCATTGAAAAATCGTTTTCGCATTATTAAACACTCAATAATAAAACTTAGCAATTTTTTTACATCTATGTTTTTGGTGGGTTACATATTTATTTATATGTTTATCTGTCCGTCATGCCAGTCAGGTCCCAGTCTGTCCCAGACCTGAAAACGTCCACATTACTTAGTCAGTACTGACTGCCAAAGTATAAACTTACCCTTAAATTATACATGGTCATACACCTGCTTGCCCTGTTGTTTGACCACAACATACTAGTCATGATATTTTTACAATCGGTACGGAACTGAGGCGCATAGCATGACTCATAGCCATCGATTTCTCACCAGTAGGTACGTTTGACAAGTATGAATCATCATAAATGTAATCAAATCAGGTGACGATTTGTCTCGATCACACTATGCGATCTTCAACCATATACATCTGAAGTCATGGTTTATGTGACATCACTTTCATTAACGTCCTTCATCGAACTTCGTAATTATTTAAAGAAGGAATTTGGAATACTTAATCGAAGCATTTTTGGGCGATTACGTGTTAACATTGATCGTGTTTGATTTCCTAATTTAAATAACGATAATATTGTTTTGGTCCTATAAGCATATTTTCCTCATGTTTATTTAGGAACGTCATATTTTTTTATAAAAAAATCATAAATATAATATATATTCAAGAAATATATTTGTTTTAAATATTTTTTTTACAATCATGCTATTATTATCAGATTTATTTTTACCAGAAACTAATCAAGAAAAGAGACGTCCCAATAAACATTATCTATCGTTCCATACAATTATCATTTTTTATCCAACATTGAAAAAACGTTAAAAATGTCATCAATTTAAATAAGTCATTTTACGACAAAACAATACATATACAATACGTCAAAAGAGCTTTCCAATGATACACACTTACATAGCGTGACACAGCTGATCGCTATTGGTGGTGGGTCATACAGTTTTGCCTGTCCTTCTTTGAATTTTTCTCTTGTTCATTCATTCATGCTAAATTCTTTGGCGACCACAAAGGGCTACCTCTCTGGTAGGAAATATCTTTTGACTTTGAGTCATATAAAAAAAGTGATAGGCTCCTATTTCGACGTAATCGCGTAATTATAACTTTTAGGGTATTATTTTATATTTTCCAAAATTAAGCATATTATTTAAAAAAAACGAGAAAAAGAGTCGAACTAAGGACAGAAAATAAAGAAAAGGTTTTTTTAAATTCATGAAATATGAAATGATTTTTTTTATTAAACAGCATTTTCACCTTAAGATCATGTCGAGGTATATCGGTTCTCTGGTATTCTTATTGTGTCGTTATTATAAATAATTAATAAGCAGAAAATATGAATGTGCCAGTAACGTATTATTTTACTTACAGGAAAATAATTCAACGAGGAAATTGTGAATCACGTGTAATAACTACAGAATAAGAAGTGTAGACGTAGGTACGAGTACCTATGATTTCTCGGCCGGTCGATGACATAAATGTATTTCTGTATCTAAATTTGTCCTCCGTTCACCCGCGGCCTCACTCGTTTAATTTCCATACTTTTCGATCGAGCTAGGTTGATGTTTTTTTTTTGTCGCGATTTCAAGATTCGTCCCGTAGTAAATATTGTTTAAATTGACAAGTAGGTACTTTTCAAATCCCGAAACCTATGGTACACGAATATTTTTGTTCGAACGGGTAGGTCATCGGGTAAAGAGCTCCAGGTGAATCTATACTAATATTATAAAGCTGAAGAGTTTGTTTGGTTGAACGCGCTAATCTCAGGAGCTACTGGTTCGAATTGAAAATTTATTTTAGTGTTGGATAGCCCATTTATCGAGGACGGCTATAGGCTATTTTTTATCCCGGGAAAACAAGAAAGATCCCTCGATTTTTTTTCTTCAAATATTTTAGGAATCCAACCCCTAATTGCGTGTGTAACCGCGGGCGGAAAGTTAGTAACGATATATAACTCAAGATGAAAATCTGTCGCCAAGGTGTTCCAGCGCAGTTGCACTTGAGAGCCAGTTGCTTTCTAGGCTTTATAAAGGCCACCAACGCATTGGCGATTCTCCTGGTATTGCTAGTGTCTATAGGAGTCGGTAGCCACTTATCATCAGGTGGACAGTCTGCCTGCTTGTCAGCCTTCTGAAATAAAAGAGAAACTGGTGTGTGGTGTGGTACACTAATGATAGCTAGGTAACAAAAATTCTAGCTATCTGCAATATCAGTCCGTACCTATCTCAAAGATTAACAATTATAAAGAACATTCTTGTGTTGCTTGACGTAGGTAACGTAATATTGTAACAATTTTAAATATGACTTCACGATAAGGATATTTTATTATGGAATAAGACAATAATACATATACTGAAACATACTTCACACACGGCCATCTGATCCCAAACTTAGCAGAGCTTGTACTATGGAAACCAGATAACTGATATAGGTACAACTTTTTTTCTAATTACATCCAGACTATTCCAGACTCGGGACAAACAGACTTGTTCATGCACATAAATGGGGTTGAAATCGAACCCACGGCCTGTGGCGTGATATGCAGAGTATCTTACCAACCACGCCAACCGGGCCGATGACGATGCTGATGATCAGCTAAGTAGTTGATTGTTCAAATATAATCAAGGACTTTACCTTACCATTTAAAATTAATAAAAATAGTTCAATACATTAGCTTGATTTAACTTACGCATATTCCTATAGGATTTACGTCAGAGAAGACCTCATTACAATAAGAAATAAAATTGCGGTTTGAACTTAACTGTAAACAAGGTAGGTATTTTGTTCGAGGAATATTCAGGTCATGTAAATTAATATGTGTACCTATTATTGTTATATTTATAATTAATTTTATGCGCAGTAATATTACTTATTTGCAACCTTATATGGACTTAACTTGTTGTTTACTTAAAAACGAGTAATTTATATGGAAGCATCACAAAATCAATACTTGTGCCATCTATGGCTGACGTTGTAGTAAAAACAGACGTATTTAGACAAAGGTAGCATCTCTTATTACAATGGGTTAATCCGGTTAATTATTTGGTAGGTAGGTACCTACTACAAGTTGTTTGCTAAATAAATCACTGCTACTATCTCTAAATAGTATAAAACAAATCTATCTGCTGTTCTATCTGCTGTTCTATCTGTCTGTTTCTCCGCTTCTTCTAAACCACGCAACGGATTTTGATACGGTTTTCACTAAAAATCGATAAACGAGGATTGTGTATATAAATTGCACCCGTACGAAGCTGAGGCGGGTCGGTAGTCTGCTATCCTACTATAATATTATGTTTGGTTACTCAATCACGCATAAACGGCTGAATGGATTTGGATGAAACTTGGCACATAGATAGATTATACCCTGAAATTACATATAGGAATCAGGAATGCGGGTGAAACCACCGGATATTTAAAGAAACGGACAAATAGCAGATTGTGTGTTTACGCCCATTCGCTTTTTTGATCACAACGTATAAACGGAAATCAGGCAGATGTCTTCTTCTATGTCGATGTTTTTTCAGTGTAAAAAAAGATATCTTCATTATTTCAGTAAAACAACGATATATCGATAAAACCTTTTATACAATCAATAAAGAATGTTATTTTTATGCATCATAGAAAATTTTATGTTAATCGGTCCATAACTCTCTAAATGGTAATTATTTTTTAGTAAATGTGCTCTCCTGTAAAATTGGGATTTTGTCTTCTACTTTGGTGCCATCATATTATACTAAGCATTTGTTTACAATACTTACTTATTGTAAGCGATCACGCAATATACCTACTTACATGCAATAAAGCAACTGCACTGCACATTTCACAAGGTCGAGGCAAGCCGCCTCGACTGGAAGCACAACCAAGTTCATTGCTCATATACCTCAGCATTGCATACTTGAATACCTTGAGTGATTATATACCTTCAAATATAAGGCTATATACTTACTATATATAGCCTCCATACTTACATATATACCCGCAAATTATGCTATTGTATCGAATTGTTCTAGTTTTCACAGTTTTGGAAGCACATTATTCAGACTCCGCCTTTTTAGTTATTTTATGAGATGGCATTATTTATAGGGACCCTGTTACTATGTACGTATTCTGCATGAGATATGGTTATCACATTTTAGTCATTAGGTACCTAAATAAAGTTTATCGGTAACAAAATAATTAATTGACCTCCAACTAATAACTAAATATCAAAACGATATAATTTATTGTCACGCTACAGTGGCAGGTAAATAATGAGTTCTATACATAGGATGGTACATATTTGGATATCGATCTGTTTGTTACATTACCACCCAAGTAACCTTGGTAACAAGGAGCCACAGTTACACTTCTCTGTCCATGTACCTAACTGTATTGGTATTTATAGTAATCAATAGCCTCTTTGTTCCGGGATGCCTTTGCTCCAGCATTAGTTATTAAAAGTATTTCCTTATTTCAATCATTAACAACCTAGAACTAATTCAAACAAAGAGGTAAATCCAATATTCAGCACAGTTTTCCTATAAACAAGCCAATTAGACAAACCCATATTGTGAAATACATACAACCAAATTTGCCCGAACGAGATTCTAGGTATAATTTCCGCCCTGAACCAAGATTACCTTCGTTTTATACAGGTCGGTATAAGTTTTGAAACCTTAAAAGGCCTAGTCGCCATCCAGCCGCGGCGAATCGGCAACGCGCCATTTTTGGACGACACAGCAAACCTTGGTCTGTACTCAGATGGCAATTCCATTAGAGGCTAGTCTTGGGTAACTACTCCGCAATCGGGAAAAGCTGATTGTTATGGCTGCATCATGGTCTAATGCCATTTTGGTAAAGTTGCGTTGTTATTTTTAACGATATTACAACTTTTTGTTTCGGAGATTGTGAAGTATTTTATGTAAAGCTTCAAATTTAAGACACTGCATAATCGTGATTCTGATAGTTAAGGCGCTGACAACAGCTAAATGGCCTTGAGAAATTGAAATTTTAGCCACGCCCCTCTACATCCCCAATATATATAGCACGTATAGCACAGCATAGCGCCACACACGAAGACGCGGTAAAACGGTGCACTTTTTCGGCCATCATCCAAACAGTAAACAAGTACAAATATATCTATGAAACTAACACAACTAGATGGCGCTATTATTGATAATATAAATATGTAATTACAACTAGCTATAAAGAAATAGTAATAACCGAGTTCTCAATATATTTTAACCTAGTTTTGTAACTTTTCTATTTTATTTCCATCTTTCACACCATTATTTACAATAGTATGTACCTACTAATTTTAATGAAACCGCTTCTCTTATCATTTTATATTCGCCCGTGTGGATGTATAAATGTTTTTTAATAAGAAATATGAATGAAGAAAATAATGTACAAAATTCAAAATATATAGCTAGGTTTCATTTTTAGAAAACGTCGATTTACCGTGTTTTCAATCAATGAGAAACTGCTACAACTTCATTAGAATACGAAAGTAAATTTCGCCGCTAATTATAAGAAATTAATAGCTCAGGTGGGAGATCGTGCGATCCTAGATCTAGATGTCCATGGATCGAGTCCTGATGACGACTTCAGTTTGATTACTTTATTCGATATGATTCATCCTACTTATGTAACTTTTTCATCTTTCACACCATTATTTACAATAGTACCACAGCGTAACAAGTCATACAGTGGTTTATCGCGTTTGAAGTCACGCGAAATGCCGCTTTTGTGTAGACATTCGTCATTATTCGTAGTATGTGTATGTAGAGTACCAAGAATAAAATGAAAAAATATAGAAGCTATGTTGGTAGAACTAATACCTAACATATTTTTTATTGTTTATAGGTCATAAACAATAAAAATTAATAATACAATAGGATACCAAAATAAAAAAAATACTGAGATACTTATTCTTTTAAAAACTACAAATGCGAAACTGAAAGGTATTTTCAACATTTGGATTTACTAATTTTCAGATTGCGATTGTTGAATTTGACGATGTAGTCAATTCTCATACGTAGAAATAATTTTAATAAAAATTCAGACGGGAAGCAGGACCATGGTCTTGTATTAAAATTAATGTTCTTTAGCTGTTGATATAATTGACTTCTAATATTATTTCCAAGAAACGTTGTAAAAGTTGTCTGTAAAGTGTCTTCTAATTTTTGGCAGTACGTTAAAATACTAATACATAATAGTTTGCTAGTAGTTAAATTAGGTCGCGCAGAGATATCACTACTCCATATTCGTAATCGGCACCCCTGAAAACCATGAAAACGATATCCATATTGATTTTATTTAAAAATTCACGTCCGCCATCTTGAATCTCGAAATATGTTATATATTCGTAATTGGCACCCCTGAAAACCATGGAAACGATACCCATATACATAGATGTTATTTAATAATTCGCGTCCGCCATCTTGAATCACGAAATATGTTATATATTCGTAATCAACACCCCCGAAAACCATGGAAACGATACCCATGTACATAGATGTTATTTAATAATTCGCGTCCACCATCTTGAATCACGAAATATGTTATATATTCGTAATCAGCACCCCCGAAAACCATGGAAACGATACCCTTATACATAGATGTTATTTAATAATTCGCGTCCGCCATCTTGAATCACGAAATATGTAATATATTCGTAATCGGCACCCCCGAAAACCATAGAAACGATTCCCATATAGATTTTATTTAATGATTCGCGTCCGCCATCTTGAATCTCGAAATATGTTATATATTCGTAATCGGCACCTCCGAAAACCATGGAAACGATACCCATATTGTTTTTTTTTTTTAATTCGCGTCCACCATCTTGGATCTCGAAATATGTTATATATTCGTAATAAGCACCCCCGAAAACCATGGAAACGATACCCATACAGATTTTACTTAATAATTCGCCTCATAATTGTACAAAATTCATATATAGCTAGGTTTCATTTTGTCGTTTTACCGTGTTTTCAATCAATGAGAAACTGCTACATTTTCATTAGAATACGAAAGTAAATTTTGCCACTATCTATAAGTAATTAATAGCTCAGGCGGGAGATCGTGCGATCCTTATACCAGATGTCCGTGGTTCGAATCCAGATGATGTCTCCAGTTTCATTCATTAGATTTCCTCTTTTTCAAGTTCCTTCTTTTGTTTACCAAAATAAAAAGTATTAAATACCAGCACAACTCAATTATCCAGGTACTTTACATTCATTATAAAACATGGTGTCATCACATGGATTTGAACACACACATCCAAGTAGTTATAGGTTCTTGACCTATAACCAGGACCGCTGAGCTAACAATGACATGACTTCAGTGATGAAAATAAGAATCTTTCTCGGTCAGTGATGCGGCACGACAAATTTTATTCCCAATGCATGAAAGATTATAAAATTAATCAGTTATTATGCCCTTTTTGTGGTAAGTAAATCTTTAGTTTGAATACTTTTTTATGCGAAATAATACGACGAGATCATATTGTAAAAGTTATGTAATGCAATTCATTTTCCCTCCAAATATTGTCATTTAATTTGATAAAAAGTTATAATGTGAATAGGCTGAATACATTCATAAATTACACTGCAATCTAGCGGCAGTGATATGACGCTTTGACAAACACAAGTATTTGTTTACTTTTATCATTGTCAATCACTGTGAAATAAATTGCTTACTACCTTACTTTATTCATCAGGCATTGCACATTTTTTTAAAAGATATTTTACCCATTTATGGATGATAATGTTGAAACCGCGCGCTCGGAAAAAAAGTGGTATAGGTCCGTCTAGCAACGCGGATCGCCGCGGAATGCGAGTGAGGGCAAAGCAAAATACGCAAGTAACGTGACAGAAGAGTGTGGCATAATGTTGACTCCTCCCCCTAACTGCTCCGAATTAATAACGTAAGCGACATTTATAAAAATAATTAATTATGTACAAATAAATTCCTTATTCCAAAAACTAACGAAATAAATCATTTTCTAATTATTCGAACAATATTAATGTAAAATATCACATCGAAAAATACATTCATGTATAGGATAAATTTGGGAATTCCTTGATTTTCAGAGTTGTGTTTGGCAATTTTTTTTATCGAGGCAATGAAATGAAATCGTGTTTTGAGATTAATAAATTTGTCATTTATATCCTTGAGTATCGTGTATTTAAATTTCAATACCGTACATTTAGTAGGATTAATATAGGTTGGGTTGCAATAGAGAGACTTTAGCTGTTGTCAGCGCCTTAAGACTAATGTCTTAAAGAACGTCAAGCAAAACTAGTCATGTTTTGTGTAGTGATTAAAACAATTGAATTTGTAACCTGGCCTTGTGTCATAAGGTTTATTTTCGTTCTATAAATACGGGATAAGTTAAAATAGAGGTGGATGGATTTTGTAAAAGATGATATTATGAGTGAATGCAGATATGGTTTGAAGGCCCGAATGGAAAAAGAGTATATTTCGCGGCGACCCCGAAATGATTGTAAAAAAAGGCAGAAAGATGATGAAATATAAGAGTCATAGACATTAGATTCCTAAATCTAAAATAACCAACATAGCCTGTCCAAAAAAAAATATATATAAAAAGTGTAACCTTGCTGAGTTTCTTGCCGGTTCTTCTCAGTTGAAGGCGACTTCCGAATCGGTGGTAACTTCAGTAGTTTCGACGTTCATAAGTGCCCTTCTAGGGCCTAAACTGACTAAATGACTTTGGCTTTAGCAAAAGACGTCATTAAAAAATCACCGACTATGTTACCAGTGGAAGTAGACTAGCGATAATTCCAAATACATTATGCTAATGGAACGAAAGCAAAAGTGGAAACAGGTGTATTAACTTGGGTGCATCTGGCTACATCTGGCGGAAGGAAGGAAGATAAACTATCGATGTCAAGGTGAACACAAGTTTCGTATTCCTTAATCCTTGGATTCATATGGACTTACTTTTTCAAGGCTATGGCTTAATAAGGAAAGGTTATACTCAAAGGTAATTGTCTACTAGATCTAACTTAAAATTCTGTTACATGCGTAGGTACTTCAAGTAGCCTAAGTAAGTTGTACTTAATATAATGGTGATAGGCATTTATATGTAAGTAACTTTTACTTAACTCTAACTCAAACTAAAACTAAAGAAGTTCTTTCACCGCAATGTTATTAATATTCATTAATCTATGTAGCTAGGTTTACGGTTACTTTATGCTATTTCGGTAAAAAATTTAGGGTTCCGTACATCCGATGGAAAAACAGAACCCCTATAGGATAATTCTCGTGTATGTCTGTCCGTCTATCACAGTTATATGTACCAGCTTTCCGCCCCGCGGTTTCACCCACGAACCCCTATTTTACCCCCTTATAAGCGGAATTTTCGTAAATCCTTAGCGGATGCCTACGTCATAATAGCTATCTGTAAGCCAAATTTTAGCCCGATCCGTCCAGTGGTTTGAGCTGTGCGTTGATAGATCAGTCAGTCAGTCACCTTTTCCTTTTATATATACAGAAGAATCTACCGGACGAAGAAAAAAAATATTTAGCACATTTACAGCTTTTTTTTTTTCAATTATTTAGCTAAATTTTCAGGATTGGATAACTCAATAATACCTACAAACAAATTTTAGTATTGGACCTGCTCTGAAAGCGCGGAAAAAATTTGCTTTTCCATAGTTTTATTTTGTTGTGTAGGTTAACACTTAAAAACCTTATAGCTATGGGTACCTACGGAACCATCGGTAAGCGAGTCCGACTCGCACATGTCCGGTTTTTTCTTCATAAAATCTATCTACATTCGTTTCAATGCCTCGGTCTATGCGGTCATTCGCTCGCAAAGTAGGTTCTCTAAAAACCGAATTAATTAGAAACAATAATCTTTGTTCTTGAAAGATTTCTGTAAAAGGAACCTAATTTTAATGGATTTATAGTGGAGAATACACTAATGAAGTTAACTGCATTGCGTTGTATGCATTGCGTTCTGAACTTACCAACCCTATATTAAACCTACTAATATTGTAAATGCCTTGAATGCTTGTGTGTGTGGATGTTTGTTACTCAATCACACCGTAATGGCTGAACCTTTTTTGGCTAAAATTTAGCAAATTTTGAATGATACTTTCTATATTGGAAATCATTAGATTTTTCGCGAATTCAAGTGTCTTGTAGGTGTCCTGAATTGTCCTTTCAGTCAGACTGTATTAGGAACCAAATAATTCTAACGAAATCTTTGCTATAGAATTTGTATCGAGAGAATTGTAGAAATATTGGAGTAGGTACCTACCAACTTAAATTTTTTATCCACATTAAAATTTACCATAATATGAAATGTTGGCTTATAATTTAAAATGAATATTATAAATAAAATATATTAATTACACGCACTCATACCCAACACCGTGATACCTGTTGGCTGAAACTGTAATTACCTACATTTCACAAATATAAATTGCATACATTTAAATAATTGTAATTCTAAAAACAAGCTATCCGAGGCAAAACTACACAGCTTTATAATTTCATACTGTGGTTTGTCTGTCATACTAACGGAAAATTATTAATAGGACGAGGTATGAATTTTTCCTGTCAATTGTTGAACGGTGTCATCACGGGGTGTCATTTGCAAATCAAACTAACGGCCACACTCTGACGTAAATTATAACGATTGAGTTATCTGTGTACCTGTCCTTTTTTATAGCTATTTATTAAACAAAGATGGAGATACTTTAATCAGGTATTAAATTCTTATCGAGTACGACATAATTCTCTGATCTGTGGCGGTAATTCAAGGTAGAGTCCGCGCCACCACTGAAGTCAGATGGAATTAATGAAAATGGATCTTATTTCTTCTGCAATAGAGGTGGACCTATCGGACTTCAGTGGTGGCGCTGACTCTAAATGTCACAAAGTGCGTTGAATCCGCGCGCTGTCACTATTGCTCTAGCAATCACGTGTGCGGCATCGTGGATCGTGGCGCGACTTTTGCGCGGACTCATAAAAAAAACTGGCGTGCCCAAATATGAATTAAAATTCTAAGTATACTCTTAGATGATTATTGAGATTGACGATTCAATTCTAATGCAATTAAATTCTTTTAGTCACGTTTTTTATTGGTTGTGGACTAAGTAGTGTAGGGTTTTGTTATTTCTGATTTCCCAAAATAATACTTAAATCTAATTATAAATAAGTAGGGACGTAATAAATCAATTAAAATAGTTAATATTTTTCGTAACTTGGAGAGTTGCCAAAAGAAAAAAGTTTAGATAGTAAAGTGTATTTTAGGATGGGCAAAACCACAATTTACGCAACAAAACGAATCAGAGATAACGTATTTTTTTTTTGGAACCACAGAACCCCTTGCTATTTTCTCAATTTTGTAAGTTCGTTGTAATTAAGTAAGTACTTATTGCGTCGTCGTCTCCAACAAATGGATATTAGCAATATCAGGATGATGTCAATGTGTTGCCGACCTTTATAAAGCCTAGAAGGAAACTGGCTCTCAAGTGCAACTGCCGGAACACACCGGAAGGTGCTTGGCGACAAGTTATCTACTTGAAAGTGCCAGGCGAGTAGGTATTACAAAGTACCCCTCCACCGTGCGTGCATGCAACGCAACAACATATAAACTTAATAGGAATATGACAGGAATACTTTCATCAGATAAATAATAAACTATATGGACATTAAAATTAGATAACTAATGCCTATTAACACAGCCTAAATTGTTATTAAAATTACCATTAGTTTATTAAGTTAAATATAAACATAACAGTATGATCTCATCGTCTAATCATTCGATCCTTGACTTCGTTTCAATGTTATGTTATGGCTATATAACATCCTACGCAAGGAGTGGAGCTGGAATGCAGTAAAGAGCAAAAAAAAACAAAAAAATACTGGCTGTATCAATATGTGAATTTATTTATCTGCTTCTCTTTTTAAAAACATAGAAGACTACAAGACAAGGCAAGGCAGATGAACGAATAAATAACGGTCGAAACCAAAAGATAATCCACTTCAAGAATCCATTTAAATTCGATTCTAAATCTCTATGATCGTTAAAATTCGTCTTGAAATGGATATAGTCATTATAACTGCCATAAACATGGCAAACGAACAGCCAATTAATACCAAAAAATACCAACAAGCCCTTTTTAAAAATTTCAAACAGACAGTTCACACATGGTGCGGGGAAGCCAATTAGAAGGTTCCTAAGATTCGCCAGACTATCAAATTGTTCTAACTCTAGGCTGGTGAAAATGGTGATTATAGGTATCTAAGTACCTATGTTTAGTTTATTAAAAACAAATCAATCGCTAATAGCCAAAGAACATCATGGAACAGTTTAAAATGCCTTTTCAATGAGCTATTTGAAATCCAAACAGTTCTCAACTAAACCGGTTTAATCGAGAATGAGTAAGTATTAAACGGCGATAAGACAAAACTACGACTTCCGAAAAAAAATGGCGTCAGTGTCTTTGGCCTCCAGACTCGACAGTCGAGTTCATCATGTCCGTTACGATTTAAATTCAAAGCATTCAACGGTATGGATTTGGCTAACGGATGCCAGTTCTATATGCGACTGAGCTACCATTGTTTTATATTCGATTGTGTGATGTGGAATATTATTCGTTTGTTCCTCTAATTTGGGCAGAGGAGAGATGGTGGTAATATGAACTGAGAATGGGCTTAATATTGAAGGTTTTGAAAGTATTCTTCTGATGGATATGAAAGTAATGTGCGAATCTATTCATGGAATATGTCTATCTGGCCCGTTGGAAAGTAAGACTTCAGTAAAAGCATTAATTCTTCTCTTAGGGTCTTATTTTGAAGATTCAACAAAAGCAAAGAAGTTTGATGAAACGTTTTTATACCTTATAAGCTGTGTTATAAGCTTCCGCCTCGCGGTCCCTTAATATTAAGTTTTCTTTTTTTTCCGTAAGAATCCGTATATTATATTATAGTATAGTATAGGTAGGTAGGTAGGTACCTATAGATTTAAGTACTTAAGTATTTATAAATCTGCCATCTACGAATTCTACGATGTGTGATGATAAAATCCTGAAATTACCTATTTAGTTACCTCTTATTTTTATTTTAGACTAGCTTCCGCCCCGCGTTTAGGCTACTTTTTATCCCGGGAAAACATAAGATCCCTCGGGAACGCGGGTGAAACCGTGGGGCGGAAGCTAGTAATATATTATAATATATATTACCTTGGTATGTTTTTTTTTTAGTATTACATGTTAGTGTTATCAGAATTCAATGGAATTTATTGTTACTCATAATCATGTTGTAAGTACTTAAATAATTTTAACGAATTCGCTGATAAAAGTACCTAATCGTTTTATCAATTCATCAATAACACGTTATCTACCTAGGTACGCATATTATTTCGTTTATCATATTTTAGAACATCGATGCTTCATCAATAAGTTTTTAAGAATTTCTATGACAGTCTAATTATTTTCTCGATATATTATTTTATAGTCAATATGTTGAGATATTAACGGTCTCATTAGGTGAGATGATAACGCAAGACTTGTAAAACCCACTCTTTTTCTAATAGGATGTTAGAAAGTGACGGATATTGTTAAAACCTAAGTTTTACTAGACTTATTAAACCATCATACGTAATAAGGGGGTAATAGTTTGATTTAGATAAATGCTTTAATACATGCTGAATGTCTTGGTATAAAATACGAGTCGACAATACCTAGTTGGTTTGTTGGTCACCTCACGTCTTATAATTCCGATGGAGTCGCTGTGACCTTGAATGGAGGTAGGTATAAGTCGTATGTTTAAATTTCATACGTTATTCGATTATTATCGAAGCTAACGTCATAGACTTACATCATCGGTAGGTACATTGCTCGTAATTTGATAATACATCATACGTATTTATAGAAAAAATCGAGGACCCATATCAACTCATTCACCTCTCTGATGGAATATTTCTTGAAGTTTACGAAATACTGTCTCTATAGGTAAATCGCACCTAAGTAATATACAGGTATTTATGGATCAATAAAGAGTAAATTACACTTGAGAAAGAACTTACCTATATCTATAGGTATATCAGTATCCTTCTAATTTCTTTTGTATATACTAAGTAGTATTATAAAGCTGAAGAGTTTGTTTCTTTGGTTGAATGCGCTAATCTCAGAAACTACTGATACAAATTGAAAATTTATTTTAGTGTTGGATAGCCTATTTATCGAGGAAGGCTATAGGCTCCTTTTTATCTCGGGAAAACATAAGATCCCTCGAAGAATCATACCAACAGAAGAAGAATAAATAAATGGTAGACCATATCATGATCGGATTTGCGTACCTACTTGATGCGTCCAACAAATACGTTCCACATGACAAGGAAACTTCAAAATTATAAAACTTCAAGCGGAAATATATATAATAATATATATTTCTATGTAACAATGATTGAGCTATCAATATTAAAGTCCATCGAATCATTATATGTGTAACTCTTAGATTAGATAACTAATTATTGTTAAGAATTTTGTTTGTAATAAAAAGTATGAGTCACCATTAGCTAGTAAGTATTTATAGTTCTGGTATATGGAACAAGGTAAAGTGATGTGCCAACACCGCTTTACCTCCATGTCCGTAATATGCTAGTTATAAAACTTAGGTACTTAACTTTAATTTACGTTAAGTATTTTTTAGAGAAAATCGTTATTTCTTAACACTCATTAGGAGTAGTTAATAGGTATCTTGTCAACTTTAGTTGGTCATAAGTGCTTTGAAAATTCTGAGCAAATTCTTATAGGTTTTTCTTGGTTATGTTATTGATACATAGATATAAATAGGTTCGTAGTTCGAATGAAAAAGAAAGTACTTACATCTAAAGTTTCAAAATAAATCTATTACAGAAATGTAGAATTTACGGTCAATAACATAAACCAAAAACGTTCTAATCGTTTTTGACGTAAACGTTGGTTCATTACTACTATCTGTGACTACTATGCACTTGACCGGTTTCTGAACGAATCACCGGAGACGAGTAGGTACACGCAATTCTAATTTATATCATGTTATTCTGAATGTTCGCGTGCTTGTTCTAGTTAACCTACATGCGAAAAATGTGATGTATTGAAAAAGCACGCTTTCGTCGGCTATCGATAGGTAGGAGGTATTGTCAATAGAAACATGGCGAGATCAATAATTTTATTGAAGTCCAAAAATAGTTTTTTTTTAAATGGTTGAATATGAAATATAATCTCAACATTGAAAAGCAATGTTGAGATTATATTGCCAGCAACATGAATATTTTCCTTAATACGATTTTTCTAGGCATCAGTATCAAAATTATAAAAAACACTTATTGTTTTTTAGTAGTTCTGGCACCGGACTAATACGACTAATGCAAAAAGAGCACAGGGGGAGCCTCGGTCCTCGGTCCGAACGGAAAGTGGACCAAAAAGACTAAAGATACGTCGTTTCGACCGTGTCAATATTGGCATAGAACTTTTGAAGTGTAAACTTCTTTTGGCGCGGTAGGGATATTTTTAGATGAGGTAAAACCTCTGAACTCGCGACACCGAGACGCAGGTCGCAGTTTGACGTTTAGTTTCTTTTTCTTTCTCCCATTAAAATAATTGCGGCCAGTAATGTCGCTAGTCGCTGTCAGTAGTTTTGGCGCCATAATAAAACAAACTCACTCAGAAAAAAAACTATTTTAGATTGTAATAATTTTAATGATAATGGTGATGATACAAGAGCTCAATCTCAATCACTCAAAAAAAAAAAGTTTTCACTTCTGTCGGCACTACCGGAGTGCAATGTTTTTTATTCCGGGGTTATAAAAATACTTTAAATATGATTTGGACATTTTTAATAGGTCCTAGACAACACTTTGGGACTCAAAACTTTAATTCACAGATAGTAATTGATAAAATTATTTCTACTATAATTCAACTACATTTCACAAATTTCAAAAAGTATTTTTATTTTTGATAATTGTACAAACTATTTTTTTTTGATAACGGCCAGTATTCAACTTTTGAGTATTTCCACGAAAATATAATAATTTCCTAGGTAAGTATATGTAAAAAAATATTTTTCATGCCTGTGGTAGACAGCGAAAATTATTTCAGACCCCCTTGGTCAAAAAGGTCTTGGATATTTTGTAGCTTTGTTGCGTGAGGATAGAATGTAAGACATTGCATTAATTAATTTTAAAGAAGACATGATCATGTTTCCGATGAAGTGAAATGAATGAAGTCATGTATTATGGGTTCCAGTTCTCACGCGACGATGATTCTTGTTGTAAATATTGTATGAAAAAGTTGACGGATCAACATTACTGTCATGGAACGCATTTACCTCATAATATATAATAATAATTACAGCCTATATCTGCCCACTGCTGAGCACAGGCCTCCTTTCACGAATAAGGGTGAAAGGGGAATGGGCAAATACTCCACCACGCGTGCCCACTGCGGATTGGTGGAGGTAGGCTAGTGGTCAACCTACTGTTGAAGTTGTCAAGCCACCTAGGAGGTCTCCAACAAGCTTAACGACCATCACAATTAAGTGATAACCGGGACCAACGGCTTAACGTGCATTCCGAAGCACGGAGAGCCGTGTTGGTCATAATGTTACAAGCTTTTTCTGTGCATTTACACAATTTTCATCAACAATATCTAAGTTTTGCGAACAATCCCTCGCATCTCATAAACTGAGACGTCAACTCTGTGTGAAAGTAAGGAGAGTGTATGAATGGAGAAAGTATAAATGTGAACAACTCTAAATGATATAAGCATGAAGTACATATCTATGTACTAAACTAACAGTTTCAACTATCTAACATTTCTCCTGATCACAATCTGACTTATCCTTATCTAAATCTAACAATCAAGAAAATTATGTCGAGTCCTTTTGCCAAAATTTACCCTCAAAAAAATTTTCGTCATGGAAGTAAATTGTATCAGCACGAAATTGGCATAATTTTGCGCAGCGCCACTTATTTATTGGCAAGGTTGTTTGCCCTACAAAAGCAATTTGTTATGTTCGCCGGAGAAGGCAATTTGTTACGTCTAGTGAATCGATATCCGTTACCGTCAAGCATTAGCCTAAAATATAGGTTACGCTCGGCAATTTCCCACGCCCTTTTTTACCATCACAACAATGGGCATTTATAGGTGCGGTGCAGACAGCAGATATCCTACCATATAAGGCGAATTCCACACGACACGCAGCAGAGCGGATAAGCGCAATGTTCACGCGTCGATGCGCTTGCAGCGCACGCGACTTGCCGATTTCTGCGACGCGACGCGATACCTACAAGTCCAAAATGCGATACACCGCACCGACTAACGGAATATCACGCTAATTTGTTATTAACGGCTACTCTCTCTCGCTTAAATTTAATACAAGTTTTAACATCCGTTTAAGTTCGTATCTCTTGCATTGAGAGAGACTGCAGTCGCGAACTAACATTCCAAAAAGATGAACGTAGTATTGACAACAGCTATACTTTAGAAGTAATTATGCTTGTCTTCTTTTCTTATTTATTCTGTGACAAAACCATAACCATAGTCAAAACCATATTGGCTAACTATAGAAATAAATACATAACTTCTTTAGGGATTTTTTACCTAGTCCAATTTGACTTCTGGTTTTGAGGCTTCCAAAAAAAAGTCTTTTGTAAAATAGATAAGACCAAATTCTACTTCCAAATCTCCAATCTACTTCAAATAGGTAGACCAGCTACTAAACTCCTTATTTAAGAGATAAAACCTAGCTAGACGACTCGACCTCCAAAAGCTTTTTACAAATTTAAATAAGCATGGTATATGTTTAAAAAATATATAATGTAACATAAGAAGCTCAATAAACATGCATGTATATTTAGATAGATGTAACATGAGGTATTACCATCTGTCACAACGAATAAGCCTCGTGTCGTTCTCTTTACCCTTATAGAGCAGCAATACGACACCTCTTTTGCTCACCATGTTTGGTCAGAAATCGAAGCGGTACACAGTGCAGTTTTAACCATAAACTGAAGCGATGTAAAAGAAAACTACGCCGCGCGTACAACAAGCCTATTTTTGTTCATAGAACGAGATTGTAATTGGCAGAAGCGTAGAACACTGAAAGAAAAAAGAAAGAGAATGAAACATATATACATTATTATTCTTTGAGACTACCTTACTTGCCACCTTACTAGCGTCAGATTTTCAACATTAGTCAAATAGGTACCTACCTAGTAGGTATATGAAATGTAAAGACTTGCCTGACTCTCACGAAACCACTGGGGTTAGAAAAGGCTTTTATAATGTAGGCACTAAGTTATTCAATAACTAATAGGGAAGTAAAATAGGGTATCGCGGGTGAAGTCGCGATAATAGTTCATTTTACAATCAAGTACATAATTTTTTGTTCTTTCTTACCATTAATAGACTTTTCTATCGCTTATTCGCAAGCATTTTACATACTGGATGAGTTACTAACTATAGGAACAGAATGAGTAATAATTAGCTTCTACCATGACCTTGTATAAAATAGTTGTTTCTACAGTCTGCACTGGCTGCAGGATGCAATGCAATACACTACACCACGCACGGGTGCCTCGATGCTCCCACGCCGCGGAATCTCTAGTTTTGACAATGATATACCTAAGCATATGACTTAATGTAGTTGTATAGTGTATGTTCGTTCGAGATCTTAATTTACAATCTGACGCCAGGATGTTTAGGTACTCCGAAAGATGATACACTGTCCCCGCAGTGAAGAGTCCTAAGACGAGCTTGAGCTTCGGATGAAGGAAATTATAACTTTGTTGTACCTACTAACTACCGGTGTTCAAGCAGCGACACTTGAGAGCCATTTCGATATTATCATTCAAGCTTTTTCATAGTGTATGTTTTTTTTTTGTGCGCTATGGTCCGCTTGCAGCATCTCTCTAAAAAGACCTAGTTCAAGTACCTACCTAGATTATAATTAAAATAGTAGGCAACGCGCGTGGGTAACAGTATCTACCTATGTTTGAGAAAATAATTAATGTAATAAGTGTTTGTAAATATAAATATTAATGAGATTTCACTCATTTTAATAATTTACATTTTGATTACGCTATGAAGGTTGTTCACCCTTTTTATATGTACCATTCCAAACACACATACTAGGCAGGCCACCTTACTCCTCCCTTTAAGAAAGAGATTTAATTTTGAATAGTTTAAGTAGGTACTTATACATAAAATAGCAAAGTGGTGAGAGCTCTTGCTCTATTTAATTTTTAGGGTTCCGTACCTCATTAGAAAAAAGGAACCCTTATAGGATCACTTCATTGTCTCTCTGTCTGTCTGTCAAGACTTTTTTCTCTGGAACGCGTGTAGGTATCAACCTAAAAAGGTCAATTATCAAGTTGAAATCAATATCAAATAGTCAGGTCTGTAATCCCTTGGAGCTGTGAAAAAATTTGACTTTTAAGTCAACGCTATCAAAAAATAATTTTTGCCGCATATTTTGAGACTCGCAAGGGAATCAAAACCTAGTGGGTATCTACTTCCGGTTGACCTAGAATCATGAAATTGGGCAAGAAGCAATGTCTTATAGCACAAGTAAAAGTCCGAATAATTTATTTATCGGGCTGCCATGCTAAACATAATTATGAAAAATCCTAGATTACATCAACAATATGTTGACTGGACATTGACGCTTTTTTTCCGTTACCCGCCTAATAGTTACCCGTCCTGTTTGCTGACGATACTTCATTAATTTTCAAAGTAGATAGAAAAGACAAAGAACTTATTAAAGTGAATGATACTTTGTCACTAGTCTCCAAATGGTTTGCTGTTAACAATCTTTTACTAAATTCTAAGAAAACTAAATGTTTAAGATTCTCTCTTCCAAATGTAGCGCAAGTAGACAGCCAGATATTAATAGATGGCAGCAGTTTGGAATTAGTCGATAAAACTGTATTTCTGGGCATCACATTAGATAATAAACTACAATGGGGTCCTCATGTAGAATCTTTGACTGGTAAATTAAGTTCTGCTGCATTTGCTGTTAGAAAAATCAGACAGTTGACGAATGTCGAGACGGCCAAATTAGTTTATTTTGCATATTTTCATAGTTTTTTATCGTATGGCGTTTTACTGTGGGGAGCTGCAGCAGATATAGAATCTATATTTATATTACAAAAAAGAGCAATTCGTGCCATTTATAATATGGGTCCTCGTGAATCGTTAAGGGAATTATTTAAAGATATAAACGTTATGACTTTACCTTCACTATACATATATGAAAATATAATGTTCATACGTAAAAATATAGAATTGTTTAAATCAAAAATGGAGGTACATAATATCAATACAAGACAAAAAGATAAATTAGTTGTTCCGTATTTTAGATTAGCCAAAGTTAAAAAGTCATTTCTTGGAAGTAGTGTACGCTTTTATAATAAATTACCTCTCTCAGTTACCAAGATGACTGATTTCAAATTCAAATCTCACATTAAGAAAGTTTTGAAAGAAAAAGCCTATTACAAGGTAGCTCATTACATTGAAGATAAAGATGTCTGGAAATAGCTGCACTCTGCACAAGTGCACCTTGTTCATACTTATAGAGAAGCCAGTACTTAGTATTTTAGAGATACTATATTTTTTTTTTTTTTTTTATAAATTTGAACTTGTTCAGGTTATTATTTTTTATTTATTTTTCTTGTTGTTTTTTTTTTCATCTTTTGTGTTTATGTGTATTATATTTCTTTAAAAATTGTTAAAAAATTTAATGGAAAAAAAGCCAACATTGTCAGATTGTCCAAAAAAAAAAAAAAAAACAAAATATATAAAAAATGTAACCTTGCTGAGTTTCTTGCCGGTTCTTCTCAGTTGAAGGCGACTTCCGAATCGGTGGTAACTTCAGTAGTTTCGACGTTCATAAGTGCCCTCTTAGGGCCTAAACTGAATAAATGGCTTTGACTTTGACTTTGAATAATAATCTGTCTGTAAGTGGGCCTACGTTTTTAGGGTTCCGTAGCCAAATGGCAAAAAGCGGAACCCTTATAGATTCGTCATGTCTGTCTGTCTGTCTGTCCGTACGTATGTCACAGCCACTTTTTTCCGAAACTATAAGAACTATATTGTTGAAACTTGGTAAGTAGATGTATTCTGTGAACCGCGTTATTTTTAATTTTTCATTCATTTTCACACAAAAATAGTAAAAAAACAATAAATTTTGGAGGTTCCCCCTACAACTGAAACTCAAATATTTTTTTTTCGTGAAACCCATAAGTGTGGGGTATCTATGGATAGGTCTACAAAAATTATATTAAGGTTTCTAATATCATTTATTTCTAAACTGAATAGTTTACGCGAGAGACACTTCCAAAGTGGTAAAATGTGTCGTCCCCCTACCCCTGTAACTTCTAAAATAAGAGAATGATAAAACTAAAAAAAATATATGATGTACATTACCATGCAAACTTCCACCGAAAATTGGTTTGAACGAGATCTAGTAAGTAGTTTTTTTTTAATACGTCATAAATCGTAAACCGCAATTTACCTTTCATTCAATCACCTCATATATTTAAAAAAAATGGCAAAAAGCAAGGTCTTACAGCACAAATAAAGCAAAAATTCTAAAAAATAAAAAAGTTGAAAATTAAAAACTGTCCCCATACATACATAGTAATAGGTAGGTAGCTTATATAGGTAGGTTCGAAATGAAAATAAAAAAAGTAGAAAGTACCATTTTATGATCTATGGTGCCATCTATCGAGTTAAGGCATTCATTATTTTATACTTGCAACCCCTTTAGGGTAATATTGTTCTGTGCTTGCAACTCGTATAACGCCATCTATACGTATGCTATCTAACTTTCATTATAAATAAAGTGTGAACGAGTTTTGTGATTACAACATTTATTTGAAATATTTTATTGTTATGTCTTCTATATTTCTTTATTCATTGACTATTACGCAAATTTTATATTGTCTGAAAATATAACACATAGACAATTTATGCAAAAATGTAAAAAAATAAAAGAACAGCTGCACGAATGTCTGTTCCTGAGGCATGGCTCTGCATGCGATCCAATAACTTTGTAACCCTACGCATCACAATATTATTGTCCCTTTTACTCTTATGAAACTTAGGTATCTCCATCCTGCAGCCACGCTACAATAATTTGTTTGTCAAATGGAACTGAAACTCCCTCCTGTCTGTCATTCATTCCAGTGAATTTAGAATAAACTCCATCAATAATAAAGTATTGTATAATTTGGTTTTCAATTCGGAATTGGATTGTTACTGCTTGGTGTTAATCAGAATTTCTTATCAGATGACGTTTGGAAAGGAGTCTACCCTCAATTGGAACACATGTATCGGTAGCAATGGGAATTATTTCTTTCGAAATATGACAGAAAATAGGTATGTATTAGGTATCCATTTACATTCTTGTTTATGAACATGGGTATGCTATGAATTCATAAAAATAACATATTTGCAGGAAAAGACCTCGTGAGGAAGACACCTGTGAATTTATGCCATTGTCGAAGAGGATTAACAATTTGCATATAAATAATAATCTTGTCAATACAACTGTTCCACAAACTCCAGAAACTAGTCAACTGAATGGAATCATTACTGAAAATGGAATTTCCTCTCCTAGTTCTTCATCAGACTCCGAAAGAAGACCAAGTTACGATCCAGGAATTGACTCTTCTCAGAGTAATTATTTTTATGAGAATAAGTTGTTATTTGAATTGCATTTAGAGAGAATACAGAGATCTGGACAACAATTTCCATTTTAAAATTAGTTAATAATTTTACTTATAAGTTTTGTGTGTATTATTTGATATCGATACTATTAATTTGTTGTGTATGTATTTATCGTGTACTATTTTTTAATAAAAAGTTGTTCAAATATTATTTCATTTAATTTTTTGTTATGGCATTTATGGCAAACAAACGTCATACTGTGTAAATTTTCTAACCAATCACGATAAAGAAATAATAATGCGCCACGCCATCTGGCGATATATTCCATAGACACAAACACTAGTATGGCGGATTTCATTTATCGTAAATTGTAAAAGAGAAGGGGCGTCAATATTTATGTGGTTATTACTAAAATATGGATAATGTTTTAGAGTGATTGATGCCAAAAAGTTGAATTGTTTACATCGGAAAAGAAAAATTGTTGAAGTGAAGGTGAGTTTGGAAATATTGTACATTTGTTTACAACGTGTGAATATCCATGACCTTATTTTCGAAGCGGTACTTTGCTGTACCGTTATGCGGGCGCGTGGCCACTTGAGCGCCGTCGAGAGAGTGCCGCGACTCGCGAGGGCGGAGTGCAACCCCTCCTCTCGCGATTTCCCTGGCGGTGGAGGAAGGAGTCGGGAGCGGGAGTGATTTGGTGACGGCACATGGAGGGGATCCCGTACCTTTGGTGGGGATGCGCCGCGTCCGCGTGATGAACACTCAGCCGGCCGAAAGGAACTGGTAGGGGTTAACAACCTTCCATTTCTGTCTGGGTCCTCCCACCACCACGCGAGCACCCTTTGAAAAGTCAATAAATCTTTTTCCATCATGTTTTGTCACAAATTGCGTAACAAAAAAATATTATCGGCCATATTTGTTGTGTCCTTTGTCTGGCAAAGAATGCCAAACATTCCCTTTCTAAAAATAATTTCCATTATTTTTCAATGCCAAACATGTTAGTCAATATACTTGGTGCATTTTGATCATTCTAGCATAATTATTTTAAGCATGTACCCAAATAAATTCCCAAACTAGGCATAACAAAATGGGGTCAATGACTTTCATGACCTCATATAAACATTATATTCATAAACTTGATTGAAGATGTTCATTCATGATTTTTTTTTTACTATAGTTATTATAAATGAGATTGAAATAAAATTTACATACATACTTGTAGTTAAATATTTTTTTTAGTTATTCAAAAATATTACATAGCCTGAAGCTCATTAAGAATTTATAAATGAATTGTTAAATTGTAGTCTAATAGTTTGTATAGTATAATAGGTAGTATTGTAATTGCAATACACTTAAAATAAAACAAAATTTTTAGAAAAACTATTTATTTATATGACATACTATGCTTACTTTATTTGGCCATGGATTTCTATTTTTTTTAATGATGTGGAATAATTTATAACAATAAACTTATGAGCTCATTGAGCTTTCTAAATTAAGTTCTTTGTATAATTTAATGAGCTAAAAATTCAGTTTAACTCTGGGGCCCACCCAGTTGACATATAGATTAGTAGGATTTACTCATATGAAAACATGTAAAAGAACAGCACTAAAAATGTCCTAACACTACACAAGACTGTTACCCAACAAGCAGTCTCCGCAGTCAGTGAACCACGACCACACCTCACAGTGTGTCTTGTGAAAGTACACCAAAGAGAAAGTGAGGACCACGCTAGAGCCACATGCATACATACACAATTGTCTGTCAGTATGTATAACTAACTTGCCGGTTTACTATCGAGTCTGCATAAAAAACTTTCTTTAACCCACTTTCTTATTAGTAGTTGTTGGCGATCATCTTTCGCCTCTCACCGTGCTTGAATTAATTTTAGTGTAGTGCCGTGTTTGATGGTCGGTAGTGGTATGCGCCCTACCATCAGTGTCCCAGAGTAGTCCCGCGACGCAGTGGTGGGACTGGGGACGTGGGGATACGCGCGGGTGCCTCTCGTCAATGACGCAAGTGGGACAGTGTTTATTTTTTTTCATTTGTTTTTCTCCCGCTTCGGCGGTGTAGTGGAGGGTGTTATACCATGTGCGACATGCAGAAAATGCCCGCCACAGAGGATGATTCATGGTATATGTCACCATTTTATTTTTGCCCATAATTTATTTTAATTTATAATAAAAATCAAGAACATGTTTGGATATGTAGATTATTAAGAATTGCAACTATAGTTCCTGTTTTTTTGCGATTATGGAATCCGTACTTTCTATTTAGGAGCGTGGGAAGTATAATTTCAAATATGTATATAAATTAGGCAGTGCAAAAATTCTGTATCAAAAAAACTTTATAAAATATTTAATTGTTTTTTTCTATATAATCAAGAGCTGCAGAAAAAGTAGCAAGGATTAAGTTAAGAATTAATATTTTTTTATAATATAGAGGTATATTGATTCTTATACTCAATAATTAAATATTTGAAGAATAAATAGGAAAAGTCCTTCACACTATGTAGAATAATATTCTTACTAAATAGAGATACACAAGCAAACTTGTGCTACAATGTAATATTCATCAATCAGTCTCAGAAAATGTATAATTTTCATCAATATTTTCATTAAGACACAACTTTACAACACAAAGTTAATAAACTTTTCTATCTATCTTGCAGCGAAGAGGATTCCGAGATGAATTTCTTCTCTACAGTGGGGGCCCCTGGCACTCACTATGTTACCACCGGAGGCCAGTTGCCTGTCACAAAGCTGCAGCAAAATATGACCAATAATGGCACTGCATTATCACAGGTAAACTCTTCAACTTTCAGATCTGATACTTCATAGATATAAGGAAAACCAAAACCTGATGAATTAACTCTCCACTTAAGATATTTGCCATACAAGATGTATGTGTCTCATGAACATCACATAGTTACTGATTACTGATAGTCACTGATTGTGATACCTACCCAAAATTCCAAAATAGTATAAGTCGCTAAGCACAAATGTTGGCCAAATCTTCAAATAGTTGGGGAATAAATAAGGATGTATTGTTGGCTATTATTACTCTTTGAGTTTTCCTCAGGACCGCACAGCTAAGTACTGCGTCTACATGTACGTTATTTAAATAAATATTAATCCATTCTAAACTTCAATAGTCATGAGTTCATCAACTATTTTCATTCCTACAGCTGCATTAAAACATTCTTAACATTAGTTTGACCTATAATTCATGTATTAATAATGTATATTTTAGGTAATATATTATTATACCTATTTATTAGAAGGAAGTCTAAGAGAGTAAATAATACACGAGTTGACTTGACATGCGTATAATTGCGACTGGTTAATTACTGACTAACTAACTGGCGGTGCAACCGCCTCTACACACACAAACATTACTTATACTCATGTGTACCTACATATATTATAAAAAAAAGAACTAGTGTGCAACATAGAAATTCAAAATTAATAGTCTAAAAGTGATACTAGGATAAAATAAGAGTTAGATTTAATGGAGTATTAGTATGAATGGTTAGTGTGGAAAATGTGCTAAATAGCTAATGCAAAGTGTAGTCTATAAATATTGAGTTGTAAGTTGTTATACAACCAGTGAAAGTTACATACACAGACATTCTATGTAAGTATGTACATGTAAACTTTTAATGGTTTTGTTAACTACAATTTCAATAACTAGCTTTTCCGCGCGGTTTCACCCGCATTCCTGGTATAAAATATAGCCCATGTTACTCAGGGCTAATGTAGCATTCTAATGGTGAAAGAATTTTTGAAATTGGTTGAGTAGTTTTTGAGTTTATTTGTTACAAACCTATAAAAATACAAACTAAATCTTTCCTCTTTATAATATTTGTATGATAACCAATAACATTATAAAATACTATTTTGAGTTATATCTCAGTACCCCCTAAGATTTCATATTTATTACTAATGTTACAAGTGAACCTTTTTATAAAAAAAAAAAACAGCTAAAAAAACATGTCTGTTGAATGACATCATCAGTACATTTTAAATGGTAATTGTCGGTTGCAAACCAGTTATCTTAATATATTGTTGACTTAAATGAATTCTCAATAATAAATTAAATTATGACCTTGTTTTTATGGATTTGTTTTAATTTAACCAGGTCACAAATCAACCAAATGAGGGAAAGCTAGTTAAGTGGAGACGGCGATGATAGCTCAGTGGTAGTGACGTCAGACGCTGCGGCGAAGGTCGTGGGTTCGAATCCTACAATGAGCTTAAACTTTCGGTGAAGGAAAACATCGTGAGGAAAACAGCACGGTGGTAGGGTGCTTTGTAGTACCCGCCTGGCTGGCTACCACCCTCAAGTTGAAAAACTGTCGCCAAACACTTATTAGTGTGTTCTGGCAGCTGCTATTGAGAGCCTGTTCCTTCTAGGCTTTGTGTGCCTTCAACCTTTTTCCACATCATCACTTACCATAGTGAGATTGTGGTCAAACACACGCCTATTCAACGTAAAAAATATATAATTTAGTTATGACAGTGCAAATGCTTTGAAACAATATAATATAAGAAAGTTGTGGGCATAAGATAATAATATTGAAAATGTATATTTCTCTCTTCAAATAACCACAATGTGAAATTGTGAACATACTATACAAAAAAGAAATACAAAATATAAGTAGAAAAATGTTTTTGTTACGTTTGTGTTATGCTATGTCCTGAGTTCCCTGTATGATGATCACCAGGATCCATGTTACTCCTTGATAAATTTTCATGAAAATCAATTTGCCAGATTAGCCATGAAATCAAAAATATATAGCATTGGGTTAGAATATTACTTAATATGCAGTGCCCCCAACATAAAAAGTTAATTAAACTAAGATAAATGTATACCATGTATCCAGTAATAATAAAAGAAATATATTCTCAGGTGGTGGGTATGACAATGGGGGACGGCAGTGTGCAGTACCTCCGGGCGATGGATGGTAGCTCCACATTGCAGGCGTCGCCGCAACTCATATCGGTGCCTATCTCTTTGCCGGGGGCTAAGCCTGGTATGTACCATAGACTATACTTGACTATGGGCCGATTTTTCAATCGCTGGTTAAACCTCTGATAAGTCTACAAAAACTGTTCTAATTTCAAATTAACAGACAAATATTCGGGCCTAAATCACCAAAAGCGAATTTGTAGTAAGATCGTGTTTCACACAATATAATTTAAATGCTTGCAACATTGCTGTATGCTGATAAGTATCATGATGCTTTTTGAAGCACAACCTGTGTACACAATGCGTTTCATTAGATGACCTGACCTAATTATCTTACAGTAACTTATCTTGTAGTCTGAGCAAGTCAATTACCATGAGGCAAAGTTTGACTGTTTTATTTTTTACTTTGTGTAGGCTTGTGATTGACCACAATCTCACTATGATAAATGGTGATGAGGCCGAAGGTGGTAAGCACACAAAGCCTAGAAGGATCTGGCTCTCAAGTGCAGATGCCGGAACACCAACAGGTGTTTGGCGACAGATTTTCAACTTAAGGGTGGTAGCCAGCCAGACGGGAACGTGCTGTGTTTTCCTCACGATGTTTTCCTTCACCGAAAGCTCAAGCTCATTGTAGGATTCGAACCCACAACCTTCGCCGTGGTGTCCGACGTCACTACCATTGAGCTATCATCGCCTTAAACTACCAAAAACAATCATCACTACATGGGTCACTACTGTCAATGTATTAGTTATTATTCCTAGAGTATAGGCCATAGCTAGAAATTCACTTGTCAAAATCTTCTATCTCTATACTATAACTCCGTAATAAGGTTTTATTTCTGAAGGTAATAAATGTGATGTGTAATTTCCTTTGTATCAGGTGACCCTCAGCCCACGGTGCAGATTCAGGTGCTAAGTCCGAACTTGCTGCAGCATCAGCAGCAACCTAAGTATCAGATGCAAATACCTATACAAGGATTTCAGCAAGGTAATCTTATATTACAGAATATAAGTATATTAAACTATCTTCCGCCCCGCGGATTTACCCGCGTTAGTGCAATAAAAAGCTCTCCGTACCATAAACTATCTCTGTACAAAATCTATTGCCTCATTCTATGCTCCGTTGACAAAAACACTCTTTCGTATTTACATAGTAACGATTCGTAAAAAAATGAACTGGGCCCAGCCAAAGTTATCATCACGGCGTGATTGAGTAACTCACGCAAATAAACACAATGTCGCAAGAATAATTTTTATAGGGTATTTAAAGGATTATTTGAAAGTTGAGTGGACTCACTAGGTAATATTGGCTAATAAGAACAAGCAAGAATTAAATAAATAGGAATAATTAAACTTATGTTTTAATATTGAAATGTTCTCTTTTTGCAGGAAGCACAGTATTAACAGTAGCTTATTCGCCCGAAACGAATGAAGCCGGCGGCATTCAGTTAGTCGGACAGAACGCGTTGACCGAAGGTAAACGTTAACTTAAATTATTTATTAATGATTTGTATGAGATTTATCAAATTTCGCAAACATTAAAAGTGAAAACTTTCCATAAATTCAGGTACTTACAGGATGAGATCAGGTGATAATCTTCGTTTCGTAAGCATTCTGTATATTGCTTGTCATTGTGACGTAAAATTAAATGCAAAAACTCTGTCCCAGAATCTTACCACCAGTTGACAACCTGTTATTTTATATATAAGTAAGAGTGACAGTTTTAATTTTAATCGTAGTCAGATGAGGCTTGGTACTAAGCCACAAGAATAAACTGTGTTAATCGAAAAAAGCAGTAACAGTTCCTGATTTCAAATTCAATAGTTCCAATCATGACTTTGTTCTGATCCCCGTTTATATAAAAGTTGACCTAAGATACTAAAATAAACTGACCTCAACGAGACAGCGGTATGAGAGCAAGCAAGAAAAAAACAATGCATCTCGCTCACACGCACACAAATATTCTTTATAGTATTATATTTTCTATGATTCTGAGATAGAGTACACAACATTTGATATTACATAATAAACTAAATAAGTTTTACATATTTCTACATATGTTTGACTGACTACATTCAGCACTCATAAATGTTGTTCATGAATCATTGAGTTAGTTTTTCAAAAAATGTTCATAACCTCAATTAATTAACCTTTCCGTTAAATGGCACTTCATTTATTTCGCTTGGATCCACACTATAACAAATTGTCGTTTTATTAGCTTCCATATGCTCTATAATGTTTGTGTTTGTAACTTCTTAAGGTCAGAAAAATCATTCAAAAATTCAACCACATTTAATTTAAAAAAATCTTTAGCAGGCCTACAAGTACTGGCGGCGTTACCACAAGAGATGCAACTCATGCAAGCACAGGACACTAAGGAGCACATACCAACCACCATGCATCAGGTACCTATATTAACCCAGATTTATTAATACATAATAATTTATATAAAAATCGGGTTCAACTTCGATTACCTGAGAATTACTGTAATATAATTATTTTTATAATAATTTGTCGCTCTATGGAATACGGCCCTGGGTTGGTCGATGGAAGCTCCTTGATGTAAGCGTAGCAGGGTTCGAAAATATCCGATATTTATAATAAATATCAAAATATCGGATATTTATGATATATATCCGATATATATCAAAAGTTTGATATATATCCATTTTGTATGAAAGCCATATTATTATTTTATTGTATTATCTATGAATACTATTTGCATATGTGTTACATAAACATAATATTAAAAAAACGAAAATGTTTTATTTATTATATTTAGATATTTAAAATTAGACAAACAAAAATAATGAAGTAAAATCGTTTTTGAACTTTGTCAATTACTTTCTTTGTAAAAAATAATGGAAATAACCCAAAAAAAACTTACTCTTTCGTAACTAAATTTTTCTGACACGACTAATGCCATTAATGCTGGCAGAAGTGTTGTCATTTATGGATTAGAATTTACTATTAGGGAGTATGTTTTAATTCTACTCCAACGCCATCTACATTTGGGAAGTAGAAATACAGTAACAAACGCCAAAAAATCCTTAATATTATACAATTTTTGTATTGATATATATCATAAAAAATCGTTCGATATATATCGGATATATATCATGATATATATCCTCGAACCCTGAAGCGTAGAATCTATGTTCAGTTAGAGATAGACACGAATAAATATGATGCCATTAACTTGTATATTATCCAAAAACAGGTATTCATAACGCCGAATCAGCAGATAATAATAAACAGCCCGGAGGATAACAAGGCGATGAACAACAACACGTCGAATAATAACAACAATGAAGGCATCACCAACATCATAATTAAGGAGGAGTGTGACGAAAATATGGACGATGTGAGTAGGCAAAATAATTGTGCATGAACATGTCTGTTTGTTTTGTATGCATGCTGTATCCCACTAATCTACACTAATATTATAAAGCTGAAGAGTTTGTTTGTTTGTTTAAATGCGCTAATCTCAGGAACTACTGGTTCGATTTGAAAAGTTATTTCAGTGTTGGATAGCCCATTTATTGAGGAAGGCTTAGGCTACTTTTTATCCCGGGAAAACACAAGATCCCTCGGGAACGCGGGTGAAACAGCGGGACGGAAGCTAGTATTATAAATGTTTGTGAACTAATCAGGACTAAACTGATTTGGATGCAACTTGGCACAGAGATAAATAAATCCTAGAATATATTATTTTTTTATTTAACATCCCTGGGATACGCTGGGAATGCAGCTGATGGCCATGTGTGAAGAAATTTTTAGTGTATAAGCTACTCAAAGAATATTTCCTCCTAAATACGTTGTTTATCAGTCAGTATGTAAGTCAGTCACACTACTGTTTTACAGGTATAAATTAATACACTTTTATTTTTACATTTAACTTATTACATTGAGTTTCTCTATTCCAGGAATGCACTCAAGGGGCAGAGGCGAGTGATGTGCCGTGGCACATAGCCAGCAGTCAGCAGGACCTTGTCAAATACCTTGGATCTTTACCGCCTCCGGTTTGTAGCTACTAATTACGATGCGAGATTTTGTATGCATATTTATGTGGCACTGAAAAAGTTCATACCATTCCTTGATCAAAACACGAGTTTTGCCATAAATGTATTAGTCATTAGCTACTTCAGCAATACCGCACTTTTATAAAAAGTGATTCATCGTATACTGATTCATCATAAAGTAAATCAATAAAAATAATTTGGGGCTTTGATGCGTTACGTCATAAATAACCGATCCTTGATTTACAGAATTTCCATGACTCTCTTTTGCAACATTTATAATGAATATTATTTAATGTATTTATCTTATTTAAAACATCTGTTATTATAATACCTTGCTAAATGACAATAATTGATACAAATAACTTTGTTTTGTTGTTTTTTTTTAATGTGATGTAGCCCAAGCAGACATAGCTTAGAGGGAACTAACTTAGTGAGGCTGGCAGAAAACACCAATACGGGAGCTTTGCGACAGATTCTGAACATGAGTGTCGTACCTGACTTGACTGAGTTTCTTGCCGGTTCTTCTCAGTTGAAGGCGACTTCCGAATCGGTGGTAACTTCAGTAGCTTCGACGTGCATAAGTGCCTTTCTAGGGCCTAAACTGAATAAATGGCTTTGACTTTGAACCCAGCGAGGCGAAAGTACCTTACCACCGTGTCATGATTTCCTCACGATGTTTTCCATAACCGAAAGCTCATTTTAGGATTCGAACACAAGGCCGTCGTCACTACCATTGAGCAATCAACGCCTTAAATAATAAATAAATCATAATAAAGAAATATATATTTTTTTTTTTACAAAAAATATTTGCGCTGGCTCCTAAACTAGGTGAATCCTGTAGTTTAGGAGCCAGCTTCCCATCAATGTTACAATAACCATATGCTTCTAATTCTAGCAAATGCAAGCGCTACCAGTGTCATTACAACAATTCTTGCGGCTTAACCCCGCTGAGATAAAGAAGTCTGAACCAGTACATATTGAAGTGTTGCCCATGTCGGATAAGAAGGAAGAGGCAGTAGCAGAGGCAGTAGTTAGTGAAGGTATGAACTATGAAGTATGTAGCCGAGTGCTTATATATAACTATTAATTTTCCCACAAGCAAGTATATATTTGGGTGGTATATCACCTGTAGGTATGGACGTGCTATTATCTTTCTTTTTTTAAATAAAATATTTCTTTAAAATATCGATTTTGTATAACAAAGTAATATAATATATATTTATAAAATATCTGTAACAATAAGGAAGGAGGTTCCCAAGATACAAGTTATACCTAGTTTGGGGACCAACAATATGATACTGGAATTGTTGCTCAATAAGCGTTATTATTATGGTTTCCTCAAGATGTTTTCCTTCACCGAAAGCTCAAGCTCACTGTAGGATTCGAAAGTCACGACCTTCGCCCTAAGATGTTTATCACATACTAGCTGTCTTTCTGTCCTATTCCAGGACCTAGAGTAACTATATACCAAACACAAAAATTCACATTAACAATTTTTGTAGAATTACTACCATCTCTTGTACTATCTTAATTTATTCAGTTTTAATGTGTTGTGGCAAGGAAAAATATCTATCATATTTACACAGTAGGATATCGTCTGGCTTCAACTATCTTTGTTTGGAATCAAACAGCCGTATTTATTCTTCCCCAGATGGCACCCTAAGGATACAGAGCAAAAAAAAGAAGAAATACAAGAAGAAACCCCCGAAGCCGGCGCGTCCGAAGCCCGGCCAGGTGGTGATCGCGACCGCGTCCGACGGCACTCCGATATTCTGCTGCCCAGAGTGTCAGATGGCATATCCTGAAAAAGAGCAGTTGGAAGTACATCTGATTGTGCATAAGATCGAGCGGCGGTTTATATGCGGGATTTGTGGAGCTGGGTAAGTGAATTGTAGATGGAATCATAATGGAGTTGGATCATAATCTGTATGAATGTGATGAGGTCTTGTCTGGTGCCATCGAATTCGGTTAGTCTCTGTTTCAATTGAATAAAACTCATTTGGTATTATGACATGTTAAAGTTGAGAGTAGTTTGAATATCTCAATGATGATGACGTTAATAGTGAAGGTTGTGATTTTCAATACTACAGTTCATCTAAGAGTTGAGTGTGTCTTTCACCGAAAGCTCGAACTCATTGTACTATTCGACCTCACAAACGTCATCACGGCATTAGGCAACGCTACCACTGAACTAACATCGCCTTCAAAGACAAATTGTGGTCAATGCCAAGCCATTTGAACCTTAATCTGTTTATGAAAGTATAATGTCGGTATTATTCCAGTTTGAAGCGCAAAGAGCACCTGGAGCGGCACAAGCTGGGCCACAACCCGGAGCGGCCGTACGTGTGCAGCGTGTGCCGCAAGGGGTTCAAGCGGCGCGAGCACCTCAACCTGCACACCGTCATACACTCCGGCGTCAAGACTGAGATGTGCACGGAGTGCGGGAAAGGTTCGCCACACATCACTACCTATTAACCTAACTAGCTACCACCCTCTGCTTTCGCAGCATAAAAACCGAAAGAAATATAGTACATTCAAATCCGTGTAGCTATTATGGAGCTGAGTGATAACAGACGTATTTAGAAGTAAAAAAGAAAACTACAAAACAGATACAAGAGCATGATGGGACTGCACACATACACACACACAAACATTCACATTTATAATATTAGTATGGTTATATTTTCTAGATTTTGTTGGCTTACCACCTTCATTTCATCTTCATTTACCATAGTGACATTGTGGCCTATTCATAGGAAAAAATATTAGGTCCATACACCAATTATATTTTCAATCTTTGTGAAGGCTCATGGGTTATTGAGTTGTTAAGAATAAGTACTATATAATATATATTTGTCTTCAGGTTTCTATCGTAAAGACCACCTGCGCAAGCACACGCGGTCGCACGAGAGCAAGCGAGCGCGGGACGAGGCGCAGGGCGAGACCTTCGTCGAGGTCAAGCCGGCCATCAAGACAGGCAACAATACCAACAATATATTGCCAGAGATCACTATACGTGTTAGTATGCATTCTTTATACACAACCATCGGATGATTCCAAACTAAGCAGAAGTACTATGTATTATGGAAACCAGATAACTGATATACTAATTGTAAATATTATATTTATAAAGATTAACTGTAAGGGAGATATACTTAGTTTGAACAAGCAGATATGTTCATGCACACTAATATTAGTACTGGGTGGGAATCGAACATACGACCTGTGGCAGAGGGTATCTAACCTAACCTTCACTCCAACCAGACCGTCGAATAATTTTAAATATGAAGGTAGAATTTCGGTAGAAGGAATTTCCTGGTACATAAAAACATGTCCCCTCGCAAGGGATAATTTATTATAAATATTTATTAATTAAATAATGTTTTTCTACACAGAGAGCCAAAAGAGAACTTGTAAGTTTTTGGAGTCACTATTAACTATTACTTTAAGTATTAAATTTCTATATGTCATGAGAAAATCTAGAGTCACAGAAAGAGATTAGAGTTCTGAAGTTCCCAATTTGGTTATAATTTTACAAAAAATATTTATGAAAATCATTAAACTTGCAGGTACCAACCAGCTCAAACATGCAAGTCCCCGTCCAGATCAACATCCCTCAGCACGTGGTGACGTCACTCGCGGCCGCTCAGCAGCCGACGACGCCAGCCCCTTCAATCGAGGCTCAAGCGCTTGAAGCGCTGCTCGCTAACCATACGTGACGTAGCGTTTCACCGCTCAGTGACATAGTGCTGAGTTAAGTTCACTTTTGCAAGAGTGTGGGAAAGATTCTTTCTCCAATAAAAACTAAATAATTACTAGCTAAAACCAGCCACGTATTGCTATGACTCAATTTAAACCTCGCGAAACGTTTAGAATTTCCTGTTCCCGTGGGAACTCTTATATAGAAACGCAATGTTGTGTAAAAGTTTCAAATTAATCCATCGACTATTTTCAGGTTATAAAAAAATATTTTTTATATGCTTTCACACTCAAAACAATTGAATAATCCACCTGATTCTTGTTTGTATCAAAAACGAACTAATCCCCAGTGCGCGTTGCGCGTTGCAAAGCCTCTTGTTGTTTCTTTTTTTTGTCAGAAAACGTCGTGGGCTTGCTCTTAACAACACTAAAATTTCATCGCAATCGGATGAATGGTATAGGAGCGCATACGTTACAAATAAACAAACAGACAGACAGACAAACATTGATTTACATATATAAAGATTTAAAATTTTAACAAATGCTATTCATGTTATATATCCATATCTGTATGAATGCAAAACACATTCGTATATTACAGTCAAAACTCTTTCTAAAGGCCTACCGCATAACTCCAATTTCTTAACTCAAACTCGCACTAAACTGACGCGTCGCGTTACTACATCCCTGTCGTAGAATGCAACTACCTTAAGATCCGACTGAGATAACTACAGTACTACCAGTTTTATAAGTTATTTAGTTTAGAAAGTAGTATCTAACGCCAACTAAAAGGATTAGTATTGTAAGGTCAATCAAAATTACTTGGGACTGAAAACAATCATTAAATTTGGGGCTTGCTTAGTCTTTTGTTGATGAAAACAACACTACCTACTGAGAACATTCTAGAATGTATAATTTATAAGAAGTCAGTCATGAGTGTCTTAAATAGAACCTGTAATATCCGTCCAATAGTCCACCAATCGAGAATCTAATTTTCACATTGACATAATAATACACCCTTATATCTTTATTTAATTCCTAGTAACTCAAGGCAATACGGTCAAATGAGTAGCTTACTAAATGGCAATTTTTTAGGCACGATGAAATTTTCTCGCTATCTCCCTCTTTTATATTTCCTACTCCCACACTCTTGCACTCTATCAACGTGACGTCATTTAACATAGTTGGACACTTCGAGAGTAAAGCTTTCCCCACACTACACATTAATTTTTTCTCAGACATTGTGGTAAGTGACAATTAAATGTAGTGATTGGAAACCTTTAATTTGTAGTTTTGTATCAATCATGGTTATATAAATTCGGATTACAGATTGGGCTATTAGCATTTGCTGCATATTGGTTGTGAATCTATTTTAACACGTATTTTGTGTCGGGGAAAAATAATCTATTTAAATTATTACAGGGATTGACAATGTATGGAAACTTATAGCAGATTATTGTCAAAGGTATATAACGATACTCTCGTGTAGTCGTTCTCGTGACAAAAATGAACAATTTGCAAATTTGCTTTGTGATTGACACTTGACCAAAAACACGAGGATGTGTGTGTACTGTCTTTACTATGAATGCCAAATCTAAGAGGCGCCCTCACTTTATATTATATCAAATTTCTCTGGACAGGGTTATGAAAAACGACATTATCAAAAAAATGCTGGAAATGTGTATAAAAGATCGACTGAAATATTTAAATAAATCATCACATGTTCTAGTTTTTTAGTGGTATATTGATGTTATATTATTTTGTATATTCCACGATCATGTTGTATCCCATCTTGTATAAAATTGTGATTATATTTACGTGAATGCACAATAAAATCAAATATGAAATCGATTCCAATTTGCGACACTTATCGCATTAATATTTTTTGAAAATCAAATATACACTTCTCATCAGAAAAATTGAAACGGTACAGCAACAACACCTCTGAAGTTTGGTTTTAAATGAATTTTATGTTTTATTTTTGCAAAAAAAAGTAATAATGCCAGATAATTGCGGATATTATTAGGTATCGTTTCACGAATATTAATGTTTAAAATTAAAATTAAATTTGTATTAAATATAAATAGGTATGTTTTTTCCCTTTAAGAAGAATTTGAAAAATTTTAGAAACCGAACCGCATTGAAGCAGACATTAGAGCCCGGGGAGGAAATACGAGATACTGAATACACTGTTTAAATTTTAAATTACGTTATTATTTTGTTTTACGTCTTCGTTTCAAAAAGTTTACAAAAAACTTTGGAAAAAAAAATTTTTTTTCAACAGGTAGTAGAATTTGATTTTAAGGTCAGGTCTCCCTAAAATGTGTTCTTGCGGAATTTATCAAAAAATTAATATATTTTTTTAGTCATCAGAAAAGCAATAAATGACGTTATTTTAAAGTGTGAGATTTGAAGTTTCCAATAAATAAATAAATAAAATTAATGCATATTCTTTTTTAATTTGATGCCAAATATTTCTTTTCTGATAAATTCCGCAAGAATACTGATTTTAGGGAGACTGGAGCCTTAATTTGAAACATTAATATTTGTTAAACGATACCTTAATTACTTTTTTGTTTAATGTAAAAAAAAACATAAAACTCAAAACCAAACTTCAGAGGTGTTTCGATTTTTTTGATGAGAAGTGTATAATGAAATTGCTGATACATATCATTATTTGTAATGTATTAATTGCAATTATAAATTATAAGAGAAAATAACGCCATGACACGACAAAACAGTTTTCATTCCATGTTAAATCAAAAATCGATTGAATTGATTGAGGAAATGTTAATTAAATTATTGTATTTGACGAATAATTGTATTGTAATGCATACACATTTACATAGATAATTTATATTGCTGAAATTGCCTGGGTAAGTGCACAAAATATGCTTCTATAACCCGGGCACATAATGCGTACATTGAAAATTGGGGCTTATTTACTGTTGTCTCTTTCACACACGACCTCGAGCAAACGAGAGAAAAATGGATAATATAATCCCATTCTACAAGTGCGGGACTTATTTATTATTGCGATAAGGTATATTGAAACTCGACATTGTAAATAATATCATTATCACTGTGATATTTAAACCATTTTAAATCCTTTCCCTTGCTAAATATTGTGTAAACGGCATGTATGATATTTTGCTTACATTTAATTTGTACACAAATCATTGTTCCATTCATTTGTGATAGGATATTACATCATGTGTTATTTATATTGTGAAAATATTTGTAATTATGGATTTGTATTTATACTGATGGATGTTTCCAATACCCAATTTTTTTTCCATAAATTTTCAGCATTACAAACCAAACTTAGGTATCGAAAAGATATTTCTGGGAGTATCCACCTGTATAATAATGGTTAAATCGCATAAATATGAATTTATATATAGCTGATATTTAAATGCTGTGTGTGATAATTGGAAGAAATCATTTGCAATGCTTACCTATCATTGTATTATACATTTTTATATTAATTTCACTAAATATACCAATTTTATTTGAGCGTGATTTTATCACAGTTTAATTAAATTCTTATCACACATGTGCGAGTCACTGTTAGTTAAAATAAAATAGAAATTAAGCGTATCTTCCACCACACGATATTAATATTGTCAGCTTTAATGGTAGGTGTAACTTTATTTTCTAATTATATTTTTGTACTTAGAATAAGTTTAACGCATCACCAAAATTACTATGCGAAATATAGCATTCAAATGAGTGAAATTAATCAAATAGAAACACTTTGCTTTCTTTAATTATACCGACGTTTCGCTTGTTTCAATCATTAAAAATCTGTATGCTCGAAGCGTTCCTTTGCATCATTTTTTATATTGCTACATAACATGTATGAAGACAAGTCCGCATTGTCGATTTATAGTATTCAAGGTGCTCTAATATTCACTATTTTAAACTTTCCATTTTTCACATCATCTATATGATAAGTTGTAATGTTGTACATTATTTTAGATGCCTTAGTTGTAGCCACAGTTTTTAATATACCTTTAAACTGTTTTGATTCGAAACAGTAGCGTGTTGTTAGGTGTTGACATACTTCGGTCAATAACTTTATTTCTCATAACTTGTTTGTTTCAAGTAATAGGGTAAAATTAGTATTTTAACCAATTTAGATTTGTATTTTTTTATTTTGTTTATTTCGAAATTAGTTACAAGTATTATAAAATTAAGACATAGTGATTTAGATAATTCTTACCTTCCTCGGAAGTTATAATTGTAAACATTTTGTATGGAAACCTTTTTATTTATTAAGAAGACACCGTAAGAATAATGAGATTAAAAATAAAATCACTGATTTTAGAAAAGCTGGGTTTAATTATTTTTTGATTTATTACCTGCTGCATATACCTAATACAATGATTATCCAGTCGTCCGTCTAACTCGATTGCAGACATTCTATGGATGACGATTATTCAGTGAATTACACAGGGTCGAATTGAGGAGAGGACTAAGTGGCATGAGACTCGCTGAACGTCACACGTGTTTAACGCGTGTGTTGTACGGAATTATTTTGTTAAATACACGTTAAAATAATGGTACCTACATAAACTAAGATGGTTCTGGTATCAATGTTGTTTATTTATATATGGTAGGTAATATTAAAATGTTCCTATATAATCATCAGCATACGATTATTCGGGATCGTCGAAAAACTATAATACACGATAAAAGCTTGTAATAGTTTGAAATATTATAAAACTCAAACGCAGCGCGCTTTAATGACGTAAGCAGAGTCACGAGGGTATGGAATGTTTCCGAAAAAATATACCTACTGCATTGTTTGTTACCTTATCTTGCCTAATTCCATGATATAATTATCATATTACTTATTAAAAATAAAAACTAAATTAGAATTTGATGACTTGAAAAAATCTCAACCCGCATTCAAGTTCAATAAGCAGCAACCGTAGTGATTATATTCTCTTGGCAGCAACAAGTCCTGTATCGAGTTGAGAGATTGAGGCACACTTGCGAACCGAGCGCATGTGTGTATGTATTGTACCTATACTGTACGGCCGGCCCCCGCCCCCACCCGGGCTCCACACCCGCCGCGGCACGCATGCGCCGCCCGCCTTCCGCGCACTATGCCCGCGCACACCGCCATCCCTCACCAAACATATTTCATCAAACACGAACAATTAAAACGCGATGAAAAATCACATTATCACCGCAAAAAAGGTAATGATTCACTTATCTTTCCGTACTGACGCGCCTCGGCTCGCCGCGAGGTCGCATCACGCGCTCCGAAATCGATGGTGTGAGAGCGCGGGCCGGTAAAAATAAAGCGTTAGAAATGACTGGGGTGAGGCAGAATGGCGGGGGTTGAGTGAGCGCCCTGCCAGGGGCCGCACCCTTTGATTCACTTTGTTGTGGTTCGCACGCGGTCTCCACTCTCCACCTGTCCGGAGGACGAGTGCAATTTTTCTCCACGCGTTCGTCCTTACTGCAATGACCCCCGCGATTTCAGATACGATAAACAAAGATGAACTTCGCTCCATTCACTGGTCACATTCCGACGGCGGCGGCGATCCCTTCGATCCACCAGTTCGCTGCGAAGTTTGGTTACGAAGGTGGTGGGAGCAGTTCTGGTGGAGTATTGCAAGAGACGCGGTACCAGACGGCGGGTAGTGGCGGTGGGGTTCAGTTTGCGGTGGCACCAGGTTCAGGCAGCTTGACTGTCGATGGAGTCAAATTTAGACAGGCTGAGAGTGTGGTGGTGGTCAGCAGCGCGCAGCCAGGGACAGTTGCATTGGCTGGAATTGCTCCTTTACATACAGGTACGGTGTTTTACATAATGATTTAAGTACTTTATTCCAACAATGGCATTCTAAGTGCAAAAAAATATTACCTACCTGCAAATTGTTATTTTTTTAGATAGTTTGGTTCCGATAAAGGCCCACTTTATTTTTTTTTTATCAATACGGCAAATTGACAGCACAATCGTTGATATTTATAATTAAATATCACATCAAAATGATTCAACCACATCCCCAGTGAACACGGGTGTGAAATACCAAACGATATCAGCGTCATCGTCATCCGTGAACCTCGGGCACATTACGTATGGAGGACAGGCGAGCTACGTGCAGGCGGAGTCGGTGCATCAGCAGCTCAAGGCGGAACATAGAGGTGACAAGCGCGAGTACCGGGAGGAGCTGCATCATGACCTCATGGCGACCATGATGCAGCAACATCAGGGTGAGATTCAATATACTTACATTACGTTTTTAGGATGTTTTAAAGCAATGATAAAGACTAATGACGTCGGATGCTGCGGTGAAGCGGGTTTTAATCGACCAATGAGCTTGAGCTTTCGGTGAAAGAAAACATCGGTTCTTTGTATCCGCATGGCTACCCTCAAGTTGAAAATCTATCGCCAACCACCAACTGGTGTATTCTGGCAGTGCCCTTAGAGAGCTAATTGCCAGGAGCCAGGCTTTATAAAGGTCGGTGACAAAGCGGCAATTCCACTGGTATTGCTATTGTGTCCATAGGCGACGTAGCCACTTACCACTTTAGTAGGTATCCTAAAAAATATATGACATTCCACTTTGCTTTTTTGTTTACAATGTGCTGTTGGCGTTACCTACGATTCGCTTTTCGTTTTATATCCTATTATCTTAAATTCTAATCCCTGATTCACACCAACAGTAAACCAGGCACCTCTACAACAAGGCACACAGCAACTGCTAGTGGTGCTACACGAGCCGAAGGAAGCAGCCGCTCTCGCGCGAGCCATCAAGCAGGAGGGGCGGGCCGAGCGGGCCGGAGCAGCCGCACCCGCCGAGTTTATTAGTAAGTAGTTTTAATACTTGTTGTTCATGCATGTTGAGCACATGTAAATACTTAGCGCCTGCCTATACTTTGGCACCAAGTTGTAATTGAACACCGATGTTTATTTCTATTCCATCGACAAATTCTTTTTAGAACCTTAGTGCAACGTAATACCGCCCAGTTTCATATGGCCCAGGCATCGGCGACGTGACTGACAGTTCCACCTGGCAGACCCTGGGTGGAGGCGTGGCGGACTACCTCTCCGCCTTACCACTACCGTTGCACCATCTGCTGAAGTACTCTACTCCGGTGACCAATATCGAGGGGAAGCGAGAGGAACAGCCCACTGTCGTGACCGCCGTTAATGCTAATTCGTTGCCTTCTATGCCTATTGCTAGTGTAAGTTTATTTACCTTTCATAGGGAATTTTATAATAACATTTAATTAACTATGTTAAGTCATCATGTTTATTCGAAAGATCTGAATACCTATATATATTTTTTTATATCAGAAGGCTGACAGCTTGTCAAAACGCATGTGACATTCAAACAGTATTTTATGAGTCGGATATCTCCGACATCTATTTCGGATATTAGTTCCTGTAGATTTTCAATATCTCCTAGTTTTAAATAAATCTGTTTTCCAGATGCCACAAAACGCAGCGAACACCGTGGTGGTGCAAGCTGCAACGATAGTGAACCAAACGGTGAACAATACCAATACCATCACACACTCCAAGAAGAGAAAGAAGAAGAGAAACCTCAAGGAAAAGAAACCTAGACCAAAACCAGGGGAAATACGTCTTACTACTGCTTTGGGTAAGGTCGCGTAGCTACCACCGTCAAGTTAAAAGCAGTCGCCAAGATGCCAGTGAGCATGTACATGTTCTGTCAGCTGCACTCGAGTCAGTTAATTCCTTTCCTTTCAAGGCATTGTATGGTACACTGTTAGATAACGCAAACCTATATTACAAATACTTAGGCAATGTATAAAATCCAATTCAAATTCAAAAGATTCTTTATTAAATGAACTCATTACAAGTATTTTTAATCGCCACTAAATCGTCATCGTCTGTGATATCATAATTACTAATATTGTAAGTAAAATGTCCATACTTTTTGTTGTAGATGGCAGCACATTATATTGCTGTCCAGAATGTCACATGGCGTATCCTGAGCGTGGACTACTAGAACAGCATCTTGTTGGACACACTATGGAGAGAAGGTAACAATATTTATTTTCACGTGATACTTAATTGAAGCTATAAGTGAGTGTTGCTATGTAAAATTCTATAGAAGCGGCGCATCCGCATATTATGCTGCTTTATCTCTCTGTCACCCGTTTCTTTGGCCTATTCTTTCAGTGAAAGTTCACACAATCCTTCACCTTACACTCTGTAAATAGAGATCTTACTTTTTCATCATAAAGAGTTGAGTTTTTATGAAAATTGCAAGTCAACGTCTTTCCTTCCAAATTCCTTCACATGCTTCGTTTGCTAAAATCCGTTTTCCAGGTTCATCTGTGACATATGTAACGCAGCATTAAAGCGCAAGGACCACCTCACACGGCACAAGCAGTCGCACAACCCGGAGCGACCGCACGTCTGCTCAGTCTGTATGAAGGCGTTCAAGAGGAAAGAACAACTTACACTTCACTTCGTTATACACTCTGGAGAGAAGAGGCATGTTTGTAATGAGTGTGGAAAAGGTGAGATTTGTACCTTCAATTATTTGAAACTTGCATCAGTCCAGGTAGGACCACTACGGTGGATTTGAATTCCGTCTGTTTTTTTTTGTCCCTGGTTAGTTAAGTTATTAGGGTTTCTAGGTCACCCTGCCACAATGGATCAGTCCTGGCAGGACCACCTACATATATCACAAGAATTAGAGCACTTTGTGAGATCTAGTTACCAGAAACTCTTATACTTTACATACTTTTGAACAAGTGACCGACAAAATCTCATATTTGGCGACAAATTAGCGATAGACTCGGAATTCGGCTTCTCGTCGTGGTTTTCCCGGGGGAGTAGGTGCAGCATGGGGTTCTTCAAAAGGGTACGAAGAGATTTTTGCAGGTTCATCATCGCTCGAGTGATTTCCCTGGTATTGCAAGCGTCAATAGGCTACGGTAACTGCATACTATCAGGCGGTCGTATGCTCATTAATCACCTTAAATAATAACAAATCCGTGATGGTGGCTCTGCACAGAAAGTCTTACACTTCGCATTCGTCCTCTGACCGATTTTCATGGATTAAATTGTTATTTTTACTTTCTCTCTCTATTCCAGGTTTCTACCGCAAAGACCACCTCCGCAAGCATACGCGCTCGCACATAGCGCGTCGCGTGAAGGCGGAGTTGTCGCAACAAGGCGCCGCGGCCGCGCCCTCGCAGCCTGCGCCGACGTCGGCCCCATCCTGACCACGGTCGCAGCCCGACGATAAGAACGACCTCTTGACGCTTATTGCCGCCGCTAAGGACGCCTTTTAACTGTAATAAACTCTAAATTATTCTTTACATAAATTTTGAAGTGGTTTTACAAATAAAGGGCATTAACATTACATCTGTTATTATGGAATGTTTTTCTAAAAGCAAATGAAAAAATAAAATAAAAAAATACTTTTTTTTTTTCATTATTTTTATGTGTCAATAACGATGCATATTTTTCGATCAGGTGTTAATGTCCTTAATTTCGTAAACCATCCATTCGACATGTATACTATACGTACCGATTATGTGTGGTTATCTTTAGCGAAGTGTGTGAAACTATGGATGATAATTTAAAATTGAAAATAGTAATGGAAACCAGAAGATCTAAGGTTCTTCACCAGCCTAACGTGAATCCAGATGAGTCATAATAAATTACCACATATTTTGGGTAAGTATTTACAACAAAATATACAAAAGTAAATCCACCTTTTTCTAGACTTTTATTTACATATTTTGTAAGGAAATGCATCCCACACTGTAATCAATAGAAGTAGAATAAAATTAGTAATCAAGAGTTTAGACAATTTTAACAACACAGTCACACTTCGCTAAATGTAATAATTACATCATCTAAAATTCGCACCTACAAATTATTTTGACGTGTTTATTTCTCGAAGAATAATTTACGTGACATGTCAGAAATAAATATCATAGTATCACAGTGGAAAAATCCCTGAACGTTATGTGCCTTCCTCAGAAAGCCGCTTCCAGTTTTTTTTAAACGATAAAATGTAGGCATACACAGTCGAACTAATTTAACATTATTGATACTTATTATAGTGTATAGAATTAATAAAGTCGGAGAATTTAAACCCTGGTGTTAAGTGTGGCAAAGAAAATTCCGGCAGTTTGTATAGGTACGCGGATTAAATGTCTACTTTACCTAGTGTCAAGTCGGAAATAAATGTATTCAAGGTGTACCTATCTATTGTGATAATTAAAAATGAGTGGTTTGTAAAAATGATCTTAGTCACTGAAATATGTAGTAAAATAACAGTAGATGTTGCACGACCAAAGTTCGGCTTCATAACAATCCTTAGGATGAGTTTCCTATCAAGTGGGAAGAGCGATAAAAAGTCTGCCCTTGTTTTAATTCTCTGAAATCTTTTTATATTATTGTTGATACTACTTGTTTATGATTTAGGGATCTTTAGACAAAGATTCCTATGAGGATTGTTAGTGGAACCGTTCGAAATTGCTCGATATATTTTTCTGTGATGAAAAATTTGTATATTTTATTTACTTATGTTGAGATATTAATACGTTGGAATTGTTTTTAGAATACAGTTAATTTAAGTCTTAGTAATGATGCGACATAATACGAATTTTACTCGAGTACATTTAACTCGAGTAAGTTTCAATATAATCGCATATAACCTTCGTGATTTAAATGTTAACGCAATATTAACTATAGTTGTTACTATGCATAATAGCTAGTATGTTTGTTCATACAATTGTAAAATAGTGTTTATATAGAGATAGGATTCTCTGTAAATGTACTCCGATTTTAAGTTTTAACAGTTTTATTTGTAATCGAATTTTAATCGATTACACTTATTTTCGAAACCTATGTTATGAATTACTTTTACTATGGGACGAATTAAAAGCACGAAAAAAAATACATACGTATTGATCGAGCAAGGTTTACCTTTAGAATGAAAAGTTTGATATTACTTTTGTCATTGGTCCCATAGTAACTTGTTCATAGGTACCTAACATTGCCATTTAAGAAATATCCACCACTATAATAATAAAAAAATATGTATTTACCTTTCTACCTAATTATATTTGTATTCAATTCAGAGTAATTTTTTGTATTTTATTATTTCAATTTCAATATTTTATAAAACTACCGACTGCCCAAACAATAGGGCAGGTTCAAAACTTAATTTCGGGGTACTTTGTAACTGCTAGTCAGAGAAACACAATAGAACATATTTTTATAGAGATAACAATGATTCTACTAAATTTTTAAATGTTAAAAAATAATGGGATCACAGTACAAAATAACGTGAAAGTTTATATCGATGATTGATGTTTTCAAAACATAAAAGTAGGAAAGAATTATTGCATAATTTAGACGTTTGAAATACATATTGTCATACTATGATAATCTACGAAGAAACTGAAGTAATTTTATTGTTAAAGTAGGAAGAAGTAGCTCCCCATAATATTCAACCATAAATTATACAGAATTCATAGAGCCGAACATAATTCCAAGTAATTACTTAGTATTTGTGAGGAAACTATTTAAGTGGATTACATTGAGACCATTATGTAATAAAATGCTTTCCTTGTTTCAAAACTTGTGCTTTACTGTAAAAATAAATTAATAATTCATTTTAAATGTAGTTTTATTTCTATGTGAAATTAAAAGCTGTACTAGGGTGTGCAAATAATTTTATTTTTGTACTTCATGTTAGGTACATACGTACATTACAAACTGAACTTATCATAAAATAACAACATATCTATGTCATGACAAAAAATCGGAAAATTACTATAATATTAAACCTATAATTAAATTTGAAAAGATAAAGGGGATAGGGGATAGTATACCAGTAGACGGGCCGGTTGGCGTGGTTGGTAAGATACCCTATCTATCACGCCGCAGGTCGTGGGTTCGATTCCCACTCAGGACAAACATTTGTGTGCATGAACATGTCTGTTTGTCCTGTGTCTGGGTGTAATTATCTATATATGTAAGTATTTACAAAAGAAAAGTAGTATATGTAGTATATCAGTTATCTGGCTTCCATAGAACAAGCTCTGCTTAGTTTGGGGTCAGATGGCCGTGTGTGAGGAATAATGTCCCAGAATATATTTATATTTATTTATCTGTCCAATAGTATAATTTTATATGGATATTCAAATATTGACGTTTGAGATCAAACTTAATTCATACATTTTAAAATTCAATTTGATATTTATTGTAGGTTTTTGACAAATGCTATCACGCCGCAGGTCGTGGGTTCGATTCCCACACAGGACAAACATTTGTGTGCATGAACATGTCTGTTTGTCCTGAGTCTGGGTGTAATTATCTATATATGTATGTATTTACAAAAGAAAAGTAGTATATTTTATGTAGTATATCAGTTATCTGGCTTCCATAGTACAAGCTCTGCTTAGTTTGGGGTCAGATAGCCGTGTGTGAGGAATAATGTCTCAGAATATATTTATATTTTTTTAAAGCAGACAATATTTTTGGTGCACATGGACAAAATTAAACCCTAAACTAATCCGATTATAAACGTAGTTTAAACTTTAGGAACAAGTTTGTAACCTAGTAGAAATTACTATCTGAAATAATGGAACGAGATAAGGCATTTTTGTAAACAGACGGTAATCGCAAAGACATATTTATATGTACAATATACTATGGTTTTCCACAAATGTAAAGTTTAACAATATTTAAAAGCAATTGATTCAAATAGTTAGAAATATTCTACAATAAAATTCAAGGAGCATAAACACTCCCAAGGACATCTACATAATATTCTTAAGATATGTACAAACTCACAAATATATTTATTGAGATCTAATGATTTAATTTTTTGGACCCTATTGTGATGATATTTGCATGCAGTGCCCATGCACACAGTAGGGTTCCGAAGTTATTATACTTATGTCGATACTCAAATTCACATGACAAAGTTAGTACTGCGGCTACTACATTATGGTAGAACTGCTTAGGGAGTGGAGTTAGTTACCGGCAAGATTTATATAGCTCATAATCTAGAAGACTACATAGTCATGATATTTCCTTGTAACTTCAGTCTTAAATCTAGCGCTGTAAAACCTATTAGCTGTGGAGGGACAAGTAACTGATGAATCTCTTTATATTTTGTAAATTCTCTCAAAAAATTGTTGAGAAGAAAAAACTTTTTTATGACCAATTCAACGGTACCCCACTTGGGGCTACATCCGTTCCATCGACAGGTAATCTCAAAATATTTTACCTAACATTTTATTTCATGATTGTTGTTTGTTTCTATACGAGCCTTTGAGCAATATAGACCAAAATTTTTGAGTAACATGAGTAGAATCCTTGTTTGACTTCGGAACCCTAAAATAACATGATTATGCCACCATTACTTCATATTAATAAGTGTTTGTTAAATCGTAAAACTAATTTAAAAGATTTGACACATTGATAAGTACAATATTTAATTGATTTCGTGCTTCTATGTGACAATTGTTGAGTTAGAAACTTGTGAAGTTCAAATGTCATTTAGCTTAAATATTTAAAATGCATGCATTCAATTTCATTCTTATATCACCATCCGTGTACTTTCATTGACATGTCCGACTGCTGGCGAAGAAGCGACTGGCGAGATACAGCTAGATAATTATGTTGGCCACAGTTTATTAACTTAACAATCGATTCTATTAGCGACTCAGTACATTTTTCATATTCAAAATAACGTTTTTTAGGCTGCCCGCCCACGTCCAATAATCGGTGACAGATTTTATTCGAATAATAGAACGTACTGATTGCAATAGTGCACACACATTACGACGTAACTTCATGTACATGGTTTGAGGTCGGGTCGACTGTCACAGCGCGCTGCTCGCCGTTCTCCATTGACATCACCATTTGGTACGGTACCTTCATTTGAAGTGGCACCCTTAATTTAGTGTTGGATGGTGCCTGAAAACATTTATTTAGGTAAGTATTTGTCCTTGATTATGACAGGTCATGAGGCGTCATAGATAGGATGTGTATTCCGAACCGGTGGTGTCAAATGTAACGATCATAAGTGCCTTATAAGGGCTTAACTGAATAATTGAGTTTTGAGATTTTGTACAATGATTACTGTGTAAATTTGCTTCTTTAAGTAGTCTGCAAATATAAATTACATTTTTAGGTTAACAATTAGGTAAAGTAGGTTAAGTGTGCTCAAAGCTGTATAATATATATAAGTTAAAATAATAGCGAAATAAAATTATTCAATGTCGAGCGAGGTAAAGCCCGACCAAAAAAATAAAACACCTTGCCATATTGTGGAATTTCATGGAACTATTACGTGTACCGATTTTACTATGAGCTGTCAAAATACTTTGAAGATGCGCCCTCACGCAGTTTCTTTTATTTTTCTATTCAGGCTTTACATACAATTGACGTAACTTTGTCTTTAACGATCTCATTATGTGAGTTTGTTTTAAGCCCTGTCTCCTTAAGAGTAAACATAAGCAAGGTATAGAGCACGCCTTACTAAATATGAACCGAAAGCACAAGTATGAACACAGAAGGGTCTCAAAAGGGGATGCGAGAGACGCGGAGCGGGTGCATGGACCATCGCTATGAAAGCGACCATAGCTAAGTATCTATAAAACATTTGATTACGATCGGCACAACGGACCGGAGAGATACTGTTACTCTATAGCTTGCTTATGTATACCTACTCTAAGCCTCTCTTTTTGTTGTATGACGTTAGAAAGTGACGGATATATTTTAAGCCTCGGTTTTACTAAACTTTCTTTAAGCCATCTCACGTAATAAGGAGGTAAATATTTATTTATGTATAGCATGTTTTTCGTCGGTTGAAAGAGACGGCCACGAAACTAATAATCATTGAAACAAAGCGACCTCCTAGAATCTAGATAATTAAACAGCACAACTTACATGTATAGTGATCTCCGGTTTGATCTCCTTCTTCTTTGGCAATGACGTTAGTTTAATGGGGTATAAATCTGGCAATTCTTTCTTTGGCTTTGACTTAACTATAGGCTTGGGTTTGTTATGCACCTGCGCATGCTTCTGTAGGTGATCTTTGCGGTAGAAACCTGAAATAACAAACTAACATACTAAAACCCATCGGAGATTAAATTATTGTTGGTTGGGTGTTTTTGTCTAAGCGTAGCTTGTATAATGCATATATAAAAATACAGAAGTAGGTGCACATATTTTTATCCCATACAAACATTATAACAAAAAATTGTCCATTACTTTTAAAAATCCGTTATTTGAAAGGCGTAATTAAAACAGAAGAATGGAGTTAAATACGCCTAACCCACTAATTACAAAACTTCGACTCATAAATACTGGGCGTTTAAAAGCGCAACTTTCTTTTTCTTTTTTATATAAATTTTACAGTTGATTAAAATTAATCAAACCTGCAAAAGATTGAAAAGAATTTTCAATACCTATTACCACTAAAATAAAATCATAATCAACGATTTTATTCTATTGCCAGTGACTAAAAAATCATCATGTATAGACGGTCGTAAAAATAGAAGGTCGTAAAAACAAATTGGCAAAAAAAGCACTAAATGTATACATACCCTTCCCACAATCAGGACAGAAGATACTCTTGACGCCGGTGTGCACATGCAGATGTATCTTGTAGTGATCTTTCCGTTTGAACGGCTTAGCGCAGTACTTGCACACGAACACCTTCTGCGGTATGGGGATCTCCCGCTCTTGTATCATTAAGTACTGCGGCAGCGTTCTCTCGTGGTCTGATTCATCTTCATCGACCACCTGTAATATCAACAAATAATTATTAAATTATTTGTAAGCAGTCATTATTACCGTATCGTTCATCTCTGTCAGTCGTTTGCTCTCTCGCTCACACATTGCCTTCATCCAGGGGAATCATAAGATCCCTCGGGAACGCGGGTTAAGCTGCGGGACAGAAGCATTTTTTTTTTTTTTTTTACTTTGTATAGGCTTGTGTTTGACCACAATCTCACTATGGTAGGTGATGATGTGGCCGAAGGTGGTAAGCACACGAAGCTTAGAAGGATCTGGCTCTCAAGTGCAGCTGCCGGAACACACCAATAGGTGTTTGGCGACAGATTTTCAACTTGAGGGTGGTAGCCAGCCAGGCGGGTACTACAAAGTACCCTGCCACCATGCTATGGTTTCCTCACGATGTTTTCCTTCACCGAAAGCTCAAGCTCATTGTAGGATTCGAACCCACGACCTTCGCCGCGATGTCCGACGTCACTACCACTGAGCTATCATCGCCTTATAAGAATATATATAACACACTACTCTCACCTTTACAAACTCTACTGGGTATTTGTTTTCTTTCTTAGCTTCTTGCGGTATATTTTTTACTCGCTCCGTGTTATAAAATTCACCATTGTCCTGTCCTGATGATTCTGCTGGACACTGGTGATCCTCGAAGTCTTGATTTGAATAAAATCCTAGAAAGAAGTCATAAACATCACTATTTGTAATATTATAAGGTTTTACCAACTCCCAAACTGAGAACATGTTGTTAACATTAATTCAAGGTTCTATTTATGGTATGTATTTACGATGTTGCTAATCACGAAAACGAATGCACAAATTTCGATGCAATTTAGCAGATATATTGTTAAACAATTTAAAATAAATATAGTCTGTCAACAGCTTCCTTCAGTAGCTTTGACATTCATAAGTGCCCTTAGGGCCCAAAATGGAAAACCATGGGACATAATCTAGTATCAAAATTCACGTACCTTCGTTGCATAGCGAGCACCATATACTCGGCTGTGTGATTTTAATGTGCACATTGGAATGCACTTTAAGATGTTGTTTCCGTTTAAACTTCCTATGGCATATGTGACATTCGTGCGGACGGTCTGTTTTTGTCTTTTTGTTTTTCTCTGCCTTCGGTACCAGGAGGCTGTTGTCGTTAGACTGTGGGAGAAATTATGGGTTACTCATTATATTTTTTTTTTGTTGCTATCTAGGCTTTTTGTATAGGTTGCTGGTGTCCATAGGGGACCGTGGCCACTTATTATCAGGTGGACCGTCTGTCTGATTTTCAGACTTCTGGTATAAAACATCTTAATAGTTTTTTCTAGGCTTTTTGCCTCACACAGCATTAAGGCTCCAGTCCCCCTAAAATCAGTGTTATTGCGGAATTTATCAGAAAAGAAATATTGTTTTTTAGTCATCAGAAAAGCAATAAATGAAATATAATTTACGTTATTTTAAAGTGTGAGATTTGAAGTTTCCAATACATATTTTATTTTTTAATTAGACGCCACTTTTATTAGCTTTGTGAGGCTTTAAACATACCTCTATTTACGTTCCACGCGTAGAGGGTACATAACGAACGGCTGTCAATTCCCAGCGGAATTGAATGGAATTTTGATGCGTTTTATGTTTTATTTGTTTAGGTTCGGTAAATTGATTTCAAATGATTTTTTGAATGCTTATATTTTTTATTCGACAGATAAGTAGTTGTTTTCGGATTGGTTAAAGTGTGATTTCTCTAAACCATTACTTTGTAATAGAAAAAAATATATGTTGCAAGGGTCAAATTCAGAAATTTATAACTTTTTAAAGCAGTTTAAATAAGAAATTGAGACGATTTTGAAAAAAAGTAACTAGATAAGATTATTGTAGAGGATTTGCCGACAAATGTAATCTGAATACATCTCTTGTTTTTGTTATATTTTATTCGTGGCGTGTGCATGAATGAGACCCTCTACGCGTGGAACGTAAATAGAGGTATGTTTAAAGCCTCACAAAGCTAATAAAAGTGGCGTCAAATTAAAAAATAAAATATGTATTGGAAACTTCAAATCTCACACTTTAAAATAACGTAAATTATATTTCATTTATTGCTTTTCTGATGACTAAAAAACAATATTTATTTTCTGATAAATTCCGCAAGAACACTGATTTTAGGGAGACTGGAGCCTTAAGTGTATTTTTGTTATTTTAAAATTATTCTGTGGTTTCTTGTGAGTCTAAATAAACGTTTTTCTTTCTTTCTTTTATGCTGGATTTTATACAGTATTGTAGTCTTGCCTTGCCAACCACCAGCCAAATCATCACCATGTTAATTTTAATTTAAAATATTCGTTTAAATAAAGAAAAGTATTACTTACAAACATATCACTATTGGTTTGTTCACCCAGTAGCGTCGGTAGCTGGGTACTATCTTCTTCACTACTCTCCACAACATAAATATTCGTGTGAATCTTCTTGTGTGCCTGCAGATGTTTTTCTTTTTTGAAAGCTGTAAATAAGATAAACATAAAGTTAGAAACACTACTTCATAATTATAAACGTTTATTTATTGATTTGATATTTTTCTTTAGGCTAGTAGTTAGGTAGTTATTTTTTTTTAATACTGGATTTGGACAATATTCCGTAGATAGCTCCGTAAATATAAATTCTGTTTATTCATTCAACAAAGTTTTTTTAAAAATTTGTTTGTATTGGCTCACGTTTGACCACAACCTCACTATGTTAAGTGATGATGTGGCCGAACATGGTAAGCACACAAAGCTTAGAAGGTACTGGCTCTCAAGTGCAACTGCCGGAACACACCGGTAGGTAAATGGCGACAGATTTTCAACTTGAGGCTTTTGTAGCCAGCCAGGCGGCTACTACAACGTACCCGTGCTATAGTTACCTTATGTTTTCTTTCACCGAAAGCTCAAACTCATTGTAGGATTCGAACCAACGACTTTCGCCAAGGTATCCGACGTCACTACCACTGAGCTATCATAGCCTTAAGATCTCACTATCATTTCTAAAATAAATTGGATTTAACAGAAAATCAAAGAAATGTTTATTTTTTAAAAGAAGGCCTACAATTTACTTACATACACTAAAGATATCCAAAACTGTAAAAAATCGATACAATTCCCCAGCTCTCTCATAAAAAAATACATCACACGACTGCCATATTCGCCACCCTTCCCTAAATTCAAAATCCGCCCCTTCCCCGAAAATAAATTAGATCTCCAAAACCGTCCGTAATCTAGTATCCCTTGTAGCACAGTCGGGTATAATCCTCCCCCTACTTGTGCCCCCTCGTAGCCACTGGCCCATGGGGGATCGCCCTAGAATAGGGGAGGGTCCAATAAAGGTCGCTCGGCTGTGCGGCCTTGTTAGTACAGGGTATGTTATGTATGTCTGGTGGTAATTCTAAAGTCCGTTACAATATTGATTTGCGTCTACTGTGGAAGATATCTATGTATTCAAGAGAGCTGTTACATTTTGCAGTTTATTAGTATTGTAGTAACTATTTTGAAACTAACTAAATACTTTTTTTATGCCAAGCTGGCTTTTCCCTTTTACACACGATATACAAGCAGAACCAAATATATTTTTTTCGACTCGGCACTATTCAGCGTTTGAACTTTTGAGGAAAGAAAGAACATGTGTATATTTTCGGGTAAACCTGCCAGCCCCTAAAGAATGGGGCCGATGGGTTTAAAAAATATTGTATTTTTGTAATCGTTTAAAATCTATAAGTACCAATATAATAAAGGAGAAGAGTGTTTTGTTTGTTTAAAGGCGCAAATCTCTGGAACTACTTACCAGTCGGTTTGAAAAAATATTTTTGCATTTGTTACCCCAATGCTTGAGGATATATAGGCTACTTTTTATCCCGGAATGCGGGTGAAAAAGCAATGTATTAGCTATGAATTGGTTTTAGTTTCTGTACTAAACGCATTTTATATCGAATCTAACTCCGATCTTGGTTGTTTCAAATACATTTTATCTAGGTGTGGCAATAGACCGAAATACCCGAATCAACTTTGCGACTAAGTTCAAAATATTCCTAGGCTTAAAGATAACACGGGTACAAATCGGGAGGGAGCTTCGTGGCCCGCCCAAATTATAATGTAGGTACATAATCTGTATATATAAAAGGAAAAGGTGACTGACTGACTGATCTATCAACGCACAGCTCAAACCACTGGACGGATCGGGCTAAAATTTGGCATACATATAGCTATTATTAAGATGTAGGCATCCGCTAAGAAAGGATTTTTGAAAATTCCATCCCTAAAGAGGTAAAATAGGGGTTTGCGGGTGAAACCGCAGGGCGGTAACCTAGTACTATAATAATATCATGTCGATGTTTGGCCGACTTACTTATATTATCTTTATTAATAAGCTATCTATTTTGTCCTTTTGAATTCTTTTGGGTGAGTTAACAATGTTAAAGTGGGTGGGTTCGCAAGGGGGTTCGAGCTTACCTGCCTGATTTACAGTTACTATTGTTATAGTTCTGGGAATCATGGCAAGATATTGTTTGACCCATCGACCCTATTTTCACAGTTATATAGACATTTAACTCTAAAAAAGCAAGTCCAAATATAAATAACATATTAAAGCGAACCTAAAGTCGTAGTAATAATAATAAATGTCATATAAGCAACTGTTTTTTTTTAATAAACTTTAATTGAGAATTTATTGTAGTGTTTTAAAATCTACATATTTTTCGTGTACTTAATAACTGAGATGATTACATGTGTCTGAAAATCTGATTACACTTTTTCAAAATGGCGACCGAAGTTAGCGGTAGTTTACACCTAGAATAATTCAGTTATTCACAAACGCGTAGCAAGAAAATTGCTCTATATTTTTAACCAACTAAAATATGTAATTCGAGATTCTGTACCTACATTTACGGCTCCCTCAGTGGGGGGTTTTACCCAAGACCGGCTTACCCTGACGTCACCCCCACTGCGACGGGCGAACGGACATAATTGACATGCGCTTAAACCGGTATTCGAAGCTGTGACCCTACAGACGGGGAGGGCAAGGTCACCCCTTCACTATTCTGTCTACTTCACGAGATATTGCGTCTGCTTTAAGTTTATAACGGTTATCTTATTTAACATGTAACATAAATTGAATGAGTATCGTAAGCCCGCGAAAAGTTAATATTAAAGCCTCAGAAAAAACTGACGATTTTCTTAGGTTTCACAAACTTTGGGATAAGAAATTGGCAAGAAGCTTATTTTTTTTACGTAACATCGATCAACGCCTACTTTGCACGGTTGAAATGGTGACATTGAGAGCTCTAGCAAAGTTCATAATGGTATAAATCGGTAAGGTTTAGTAATCATCACCAATTAGAAGTAAAATTTGATGTTACATTGGTGAATTGTAGTTTTTTTAGAGAAACTACTAATAATCTGCAATAAAACTACCAATTTTATCACAAAACTTACTAGCTTCCCGCGGTTTCATCAGCGTTCTCGGACTAGAAGTATATATGCTTATCATCGTGGTTCATGCTATCCACCTTGCCAAAAATCGATTTCGTAGTTTAGTCGCTGAACAGTAAGAAACAGACTAAAATTAGCTTTTATAAACCCGACAACGCTTCGCTGTACGCAATTTAGGCCTCCCAAAAATTTCCCGTTCCTGTGGGAACTTAGGGATAAAAAGGTATATAAAACACTCTATAGAAATACAACGTACGTTGTGTAAAAAAAAAATTAATACATCGGCTACTTTTCAAGTTTTGAGGACACAAACATAGGAAACTGTTTTTTTTATTTTCATATATAAAGATATGTACGGATAAAACAAAACAAAAAAATGCGAATGTATGCATCAATGAGTAGATAAAAATGATGATGAAATTTCGCTAAGATATAATATCGGAGCTATGTTAGCTAAAATAATTTGAGATCTTTAAATTTTAACGGAACCTTTTCAACGTTCGTACGAAACGATCCATAAGGAGCGTCCCTATTCCCAACTGTTGGGTAAGGCTTCCCCCTCTCTTTTGCGCCCCTACAAGTTTCCGAGGCAAAAAACGTGGTCCCACCACGCCACGCAAAGGAACCTATTTATAGAATCGATTTTTTTATCAAAAGGGGATGTGAAGGGTCGTCTGGGGATAGTGTGTGGGTTTCAATTTAAATAGAAGGCAATGTCTAACGATAATTCTGCTATGAAATACATAAATAAATTGATGTTTTACCTTTGTTAATTTATATTTTAATGGTGGCTGCAAAGTATGACCAAAACCAAGTGGCAGATGTGTGAAAACATTTATATTTTATATACGCATAAATTATTATTAAACGCTAACATTTATCCAAAATTTTCATCGATCGCTTTTCATATCGAGGCTAACAGTTATTAAATTAGCGAATTAACTAAAACATAATGGTTTTCACTGCTTCTCGAATATTAGCGTGGGTATAGGTATAACAAGAATTTCAGTGTGGGAGGGACCCGGCCCCTTGAGTCAAACCAAATCTAGTTGCCATGTACGTAACAAAAGTGGTAGGTACGTTATAGGTATATACTTATAGAACTTATGTATGTGGATGAAGTAGAGGGATGTAAATGTATTTTCCATTTCAAAGAGACGGCCTAAAGGGTAGGTATTCAGTTAATGAAGTTCAAAATACCAAAAAGCCCTAAAGCATATTCAATTAATAATAAAAAATGGTTGCGAAAAGCTTTTCAAAATTAACATGGGATAATCTTTAGAACTATTGAATCGATTCTAAAAATTATTTTCACTAATAAAAAGCTAGATTATCCCTAATAAATTAGGCTATTTTTACTCCTGGAAACGCAGGCGAAACCGCGGGGATAGTCTTGTTCCTGATAAAGTAAACCGAGCCGAGACGATACGATGCGACCGTAAAGCAGCCGTAAACAGAGTCAAAATGATTAATTGATAGTACATTAATAAATGAGGATATAAAATGCGAATTGAATAGTTGATCGGAAGAAAAGTCTCTACTTTCACTCTAGAGTTTAGTCTAGTTTTGTCTCTAGTCTCTACTAGACATACTAATTGTAGGGAAGTGCCTCTTTCGGGTATTTTTTTATAACTTTTTAGGGGATGATCACGCAATCGAGGTACGCCTACCACGTGATTACTCTTCTAAATAAATAGTAGTAAAGCTTTTATTTTAAAATTGTTTAGTTAAATATCGATAGGCAAGAATATCACTTCATTAACAAGAATTAAATTAGGTATGTTCTTAGCTTTAAAATTTGTTTCTAGAATTATTCACGAAATGTTAGCCTTTTTCTTTTTTAAAGAACACCGTGTTTAAAACTTTAAGTAGGAATGCCTGCTTGCTTTATCCATGTCATACAATTGCATCTAATCGTATATTGTGTGACAGAAAAAATCATAACACCTTACACTATGTGCAGTTCAAGTAAGTAGTCACCTTTGTCGCAACGTAATGTACTGGAATGGTACAAGGTTACAGGCAAAGCAATCAGAAGATAGAGTGCATGAGATGATTCAATGCCAAAGGACGTCGTTACTACATCTAGTAACATAAATAAGTTATTATTACTTAGAGGTCTTTATTTCTAAATGTTCAGATTTACTAATAAAATAAAGCGGTGTTATACACCGTGATCGATGAATTTTAGGGTACATTTCAGCATGGATAACAATCGATAAAAATCCTCATTGCAAGGCCTCAGCTGTGAATCAACACTTGATATAAAATATTGTGTTTTTTTTTCTATTACTCTAGTTTTTTCAATTGAAATTGTTATTTTTTTCATGAATGTATTTTGTTATCTTAAACATTTTATTTTGGCGTAAATGCAATTGATTGATAAAATCCTCCGCTAACGATTTTACAAAATCCCTATAGCCGGATTGATTATATTGCAAAACGATTATAATCATGGGTTATTTTAACCGACCTTATGAGGTACTAGCCTTCCACCCCGCAGTTTCACCCGCGTACCCCTATTTTACCCCCTTAGGGGTTGATTTTCCAAAAATATTTAATTAGTTAGCCTACACTGTATAAGGTATCTATGTGCAAAATTTCAAGTCTCTAGGTCCAGCGGTTTGAGCTGTGCGTTGATATATAAACAGTAGTATACCATTATATATATATACAGATTAAGTAATAAATAGCCCATGTTAATTTCAAACTACACACGGCGGCACATTTAGCGGAACATAAAAAAGTATAAAACAGTTATTTTAAGATAGGTTTTCAAACATAGTATAGTCAGGGCAATTGAATGAAATGAGAGGGAATATTTAAACGAAACATGACGGATTCTTTCGTGAAGAGAAGACAAGGAAGGGTCTCATAAAACGGCTCGGAGAGCAGAGCAAATTTCGATCGCAATTAATATTGAGTTTTAGGACTTATATTTAAATCAGATTTATTTTTATATTTCAAGTCTTTTGTGACAGGATTGATGGTCAAGAACTCATAATGAAAAAACCTTGTCCGATGCTCTTTTTTTTTTTGAACAGGAACAGAAAGGTGGTGGGTCCAGGGGACCTTCTTCCACCGTTACACGGACTTTGCGGTGAGCGCTAAGGGCTCTCAACCGCTACTTAAAACTAAATAAATTTAGGGCAACGGTAGCCTGAGGGTGCCCCCTGTGGGGCTCGACCTCGGCTCAGGACGTTGCCTGGGGAATATGGGAGGGCTTTAGCATGCAAATATTTATTATTTGGGGATCGGTCGGATTGCTAATATGTAGCTCGGGCCACTTAAATGGGACGAGACTGGGAAGGACGACGCGACGGTCCTCGCCGGCGAGGACGAAATCGTGGTTGACGGTTACGCATCTGTAATTGTTTCCGGGCTTCTTCAGCCTCGATCTGAGCTAGGGTGATGGCATCGTCCGGTTCGCTGAGGGCGAACCTTGGCCTACGGATGCGGGAGATAAGGGACGAGGTGTATGTGATCGTGTTGATAATCAACGGATTCGCGTGATGCGCTGCGGTATCAAAATCAAATCCGATGCTCTCCGAGCAAAAGATAATTGAGAGATAATTATTATAGATAATTAAAGAGATGAGCGATTTATATTCAAACTTGTGTTTGTAAAATCCCAGGTTTAACGGCTGTTCAAGCCAGAAATCACCTTAAAGAAGTTCGTGGAGTCCCAGTAAGTTAACGCACGGCACGAAGAACATTCAAAGCTGATTAGGCTCATTCGTACCCGCCGATGTTCGAAATTTGGCACCATAGAAGAAATATACGGATTTTTATGGGACAGGGTTCGATGGAGTAAAGTTTTGTTAAGCGATGAGTGTCAGATTTCTTTTTTAAATCAATTGTGAAGACGCAAAGGAGAACGATACATTTAGTCTAATTTTGACTACGGTGGCTAACGGCGTTAGATCAATAATGGTGAGGGAGGTATTATGTTTGGTTTATGTTTTACTCATACGGAATTGCTGGACTTCGAAAGAGGGAATTCGACTGCGGATCGCTATAAAATAAACCTTTTAGAAGAGTATGTACTCTTTGCCCCCTATATCGGCGACAATTTCCATTTAACGCAGGATATTGCTCGGCCCCATACTCGTTCAACTCGAGATGTATACACATATATTCCGGTTATGGATTGACCGTCAAGGTTCCCTCTATAAATCCTATAGAGCATGTTTGGGACTTCTTGAACGATGGTGAACTGCATAATGGAGTAATTGAGGAATGGCAGAATCTACCTCAAGAATCAATAGATAACTAGAAGGTACTTGTCTATAAATTATCTATTTTAGAATATTCTTAACTTGAGAAAAGTCCCAAATGCAATTCTTATTTAATTAGGTAATATGTAAAAATTTTATCTACCTACAAAAAAGTTTGAGTCGATTTTCCATCTTTAATTTTTAGATATTTCGATTATAAAATTTAAAAAAATATTGGATTAAATCATTAAAAAAAGGCTATAATTATTTTAAATAAAGCTTAGGTACATACTTTTTCCACACTCGGAGCAAACTTTATCCTTCAGATGCGATAGGCTATGCATTTTAAGGTGATCCTTCCTTTTGTATGTCTTCTTACAAACGCAGCATGCGTAAGGTCTCTCGACGTCGTTTGATACTATGTGACTAGAGTTCATTATCATCTCCATTGTTGAATCGTGGCTGTTTTGAATCTAAAAAAAATATAATATTTGACTTATTTGTTCCATGATTTTTTTTTTCTTTTAGTTTATTATAAACTAGCGACCCGCCCCGGCTTCGCACGGGTAGAAGAGCATAATATATTATGCCTACATTTTTTGCATCAACATCAAGTGAGTGAGACCCGCCGTCGTGTCGCGTTTTCTCGCGCGTAATTTTTAATTTACGATAGCTCATAAGATATTCATTTAAATTATATGGTGTAATGAGTAAAATAATGTGCATGAAAAGCTTAAAGCCTCTAACTTATTTAAAATCATAAGGATTAATACCGTATTTGTGTAAATAGCTTTCCAATTACCGCTTTATAATTGCCCATTTTTTTAAGTATTAAAATGGATATAGTATGTTATCCTTAAGAGATAGACATATGCCATCCCGGACTTTTCTGTAGCCCTATATAAGATACAAAATTCCACCATACATCATTTAGTTATATCTCAAAGGGTTTAGGCAGCGTTTTCGTTGAAAACTCCCAGACGGCTTATTTTTTCCGACACCTCCAACAAATATCATTATATTTTAGCCAATGTATACAAAACCTTGACAATTTTATACTAAAACCTTCCTAATATAATAAAATATTATTTTTATTTTAAATATTGCTTATTGCCAATATATATTTTAACCTCCTACGCCTTTCCGCACCGTACCTACCCCGCTACGCGCCGTATTCCCATTACATTATTCAGAAGATTCGTTAGCTGCACTAGGCGCGTTTGAAGAGTACAGTGTGGAAAAAGGAGCGATCAACTTACATAGGAATTTTAAAAAAATAGGGTACTGTACCCTGTGATAAGGAAAAAGGTTTGTAAATCTTTTTCCTTATTACGAAATCCCGAGAAGTAACTTGCACATATTATATCAAATCAACGCGATTTTTTAAGGTACATCTGTTGGTATTCGATGACCATATCTAAAGAAGTTACGTAGTTTTTGACTAATAACATAAAACCATAAGATAAGATAAAATACATTTTTTTTTCTTTATTATTTTTTCACTGTAAATATAACAAAGAGATTTAATTACCAACCTCTGTCAACTCATCCTCCCTCTCAAAATCATCCATAACTTCCTCCTTGATATCCATCAGCTCCTGGTCATCAACTGGGTATATATTGTCTATTAACATTTTGTTGTGTGTTTGTTGGTGCTTTTGCAGGTGATCTTTACGGGAGAATGCTATAAATGTTACAATTGATTAAGATGCTGTTTAAAAGTATCAGATATTTTTGTTTCTGGACTACTATTGCATTTTTGTGCAATAAGGTATAAGCCCAATGACTTTAAGATGTGTAGTTTTATTTTTATATAGTAGTACTAAGAGTATGACCCCATAAGTGTGTGTGTGTGTACCTTTACTGTTAATCCTACATAGTAAAGGTACATCTGTGGAACTATGACATTTAAGCTTCTATCTTACTTCAATAAGTACTTTAAAGGCATATATATTATATATAAAATAATATTTTGTTAATAAATTGTAGTTATTTGAATTTAATTTAGTATGCAAAGTATAAAACTAAATATCACTGAAACTTCTTAAACATTCAATATTACACTGAAACTTCTTAAAAGTTCAATATTACACACAAACATACCTTTTCCACACAATGGACATGTCTGACTCTTGTCTCCGCTGTGAATAGTGCGGTGTATATTGAGATGCTCTTTTCTTTTGAACCCTTTACCACAGTCTTCACACACATGTGGCCTATATTCCTGATGCTCCATTATATGTCTATCTAAATGCTCTTTACGTTTTAACCTGTGGACAATTAAATTAAGATATTTTAAAAAGTCCTATTATGAATAAAAGGAGATAATAAATGGTTGGCAAAAAGATGGTACTGGATTTTTGTCTCGCAAGTTAAATTTTTACAAGAAATAGACTTACCCAGTGCCACAAATTCCGCATAAAAATCTGTATTCATCAAAATGCACTAGTAAATGTTTTTCCAACTTGGCCTTGTCATGGCATCTGACGGGACATTCCACACAGCAGTACTGGATAACACCGTCAGGACCTTTCACAATGATTGCTTGCTTATTCTTTGATATGTAACTCCGTTTCATTTCATATTCCATTGTGTTTATAATATGTTCTAAAACAGGGTTCAATGTTGGTTGGTTGAAATGAAAGATTTAAAAAGTTTGTTATGCTGTAAATTAATAATAAATATCCTCATCCTCAATATCTTTGAAGAAGTAGATAGGTTTTCTGACAATTTAAATAACATAAAATAAAAAAATACTATAACACATTTTTTGTTTGTTTCATGATGTAAGTCCCTCACAATACTATCTCAGGCATAGTTACTTATCAGAAGTACAATGGATAAAATGCTTTCGCGTCATCGGAACTTTATGATAACAGAATTCTAATAAAATGACCCAAATTAGACCTACCTTCAAAACTTGAATCCATTTTTGTAAGAATTCTTGCTGCGTTATTCAAATCATAACAATATTTTGAATACCAGGCGTAAGTAGAAGTTTCTCACACTCGCGCAACCGTTAGGGGCAAGAACCTAAAAAAACTTAACTTGTTAATGTGATCCTTCCCGGCCAACGAATAGCGCCCAGGGCCCGAGCTCCCCTCCGCATAGGGGTGACTACCCTTTGTCTGTCTACCTACTTCCACTAAAACGAGGGGAGGGGACCCCACTACGGATAGGAGGGGTGAATTTACCTGACTCTACACTACATACATTGATTCAAAACCCTCTACGTGAGTACCAAATAGGGTGTAATCATGGTAAAGATGATGGCGATGTCTAGAAACGCCGACAAACATCTATAAACCGTTTTGTTTTCAACAAATTTTTAACGGCGCGAAAAAGTTTTGCTATAAAAAGCGGCATTATATTCAAAGGAATAAATACATATTTGACTAACTGTTTATTAGAACACATTATATAACTAGCAATAAAATAACATTCTAATTTTATAATTATGAAAATAAAAGAATATATTCAACACCGCACAAAGAACGCTTCACATTACCATTACAAATTCACAATTGAACTGACTGAGACTGACTGACTGACTAACTGACTGTCAGGAGGCTATGCTCAATGCTTTCTGTCTGTCAGACGATGACTGACTGAACCATAGAATAGATAGGAATACAAATTACTCACTCGCACAGATATTAAATGTACTACTGACGACTCGAACGACTGGGTTACCAATAATAATAAAAAATAAAGGGCGTCACACACGTTGAAGATACTATAATATTTTTATCTTTAGATCATGAAACAGCATTATACTTTGAAAACAGAAGCAACGACGTACTTTCACGTTCCTTCTCTTTCACTGGTATAGCACTCTCTCATATATCTTAAGATAAAATATTATAGTAACTTTGCCGTGTGTGATGCCCTTAACATGACAAAATACCCTAAATCAAATAAAAGATAAAACCCCAAAAAATGTCCTGTTCAGTTGCAAATTAAAAAGGTTATTCAAAAATCACAAACTAATAAAATGTTTGTCTAAGAAGATGGATTTATAGTCTGTACCTAATGGCAGCAATAATAAATTATCGGTGTATTGATTTAACTTATTATTGTGTAAAAAATCTAACTGTTATGTTAAATATTATCTTTTTATGTACTTTGGGTGTAATTATCTATATATGTATCTTTTTATAAAAGAAAAGAAGTATAGTATATCAGTTATCTGGCTTCCATAGTACAAGCTCTGCTTAATTTGGGGTCAGATGGCCGTGTGTGAGGAATAATGTCCCAGAATATAAAGACAAAACCCTTTTTTTATGATCTAGCAAATTAATTAATTAAATTTATAAAAATATTTATTCTGGCAATCCAAAATCCATCTTGAGATGAAACCTTATGGCACCTCCCCACTTGGCTATTCGTATTTGTGATAGGTATTTGACGGTATTTATATGGCATATATTTGACGTATAGGCAAATAGGCGATACGACCGTCCGCACATGGAGCCAAATACCAAAACAACAAACATGTTTGCTTTACCATGTGTGGCCTGTATATTTGAGAATTTGTCTCCTTTGATGTGCCTTGAAAATCCGACAGGCGTGCGGATACGCGTGTTTGGTATTTGTTTATTCGCCAAATAGGCAAATATATCCAAATATTTGGTGAATAGACCCTCCTCACATGCAAGTTATGTGTCAAATACAGCAAATACGCCAATACGCATAGCCATGTGTGGTGCCAGTATTAGATAAAGTAGGTAAGGATTTGCCCGTATTTGTACGGATTTTGGAAGTCCAATACGGATGAACTATGTTTACGGATTTTTATACGGATTTATGTACAGACTACTACAGACATACCGCTCTTACCGACGACTAAATACTACTTACTAAAACTAATCAATAAATATATGTATAGATAAACATAATAATATTTGTTTCATTTTATACGGAATTTTCATCCTTGGTCCTACGGAATTTTTGAATGAAAATACAGATTTCACGCCTCCCGCTTATGACAACACTGACTATAATGTCAATCACGCGTGGAGCTTGGAAAATTTGGAAATATTATATTATAATTTTAAACTAATTAGACTATAGTGAGCTTGGAAGTAGAAGTGGCGTTAGTTATTTTTTTCAATAAGACTTCTATAAAATTACGTTAATCATGGGTGGCGATAAGAAACACGAAGAACTTGCTGTGAAGCTTTTTTCAATCGACGCTGTAAAGTTCGGGGAATTTACTACTAAAAGCGGGATAAAAACACCTGTTTACTTTGATTTGAGGGTTATAGTCAGCTATCCTGATGTTATGGTACGTTATACACTATACAGTATTCATAGTTATAGTTTACTATGAACTAATTAGTAAGTAATTTCACAATCAAAAAGAAATTTAAGGTTATAATTTTATTTATTTACTTACCGAAACTCATATAGGATGAAATCATGGTTCTTACATAAATTATAAATGCAAAAATCTCTGGATGTTTGTTACTGAATCACGCCCTAGCTGTTGAACGTATTTAGATGCCACCTGGCATATGTAGCATACCCTGGAATAACAGGGTTCTTTTTATCCATATCCCTTGGGAATGCAGACAAGACAGTGTTGCAGAAGCTAGTAGAGAATAAACCATTGCTATTTCAGGAATTGATTTCTTCATTGCTGTATGACTTTGCCTTGAAAGACATAGAATATGATCATCTATGTGGTGTTCCATACACTGCATTGCCTGTTGCCACACTACTTAGTGTTAAAGCTAACAAATCTATGCTGATGAGACGTAAGGAAACTAAAGCTTACGGAACAAAAAAGTCCATTGAAGGCCACTACAAAGTTGGACAAACATGTCTCATTATAGAAGATGTTGTAACTTCTGGCTCTAGTGTCCTGGAAACTGTTAAAGATTTACGTAAAGAAGGCCTACTTGTCAAAGATGCTGTTATTATACTAGATAGAGAGCAAGGTGGCAGTAAAAATCTCAAAACAAATGATGTCCAAATAAAATCTCTGTTTACGATGTCAGCTTTGATTGAGATATTGGTGAGGAATAGCAAGATAACTGAGGAAATGGCCTTGAAAGTAAAACAATACTTGAAGGAAACACAGGCTCCAGTAATTGGTATGTTGTTAATTATTTTATTATTTAAGGAATTAGCGAAGATCAGTAACAATAATACTAAAAACGGCACTATTACAAATAAATTTTCATTAACCAACCTACCTATTTTATTTTTTCACAGAAAACAAAGTGGACAGAGTACTCTTACCATATGAGAAGCGAGCAGAGCTTGCCACCAATTCAATAGCAAAACAATTATTCACCATAATGGCAACAAAGAAAACAAACCTTTGCCTATCAGTAGACCTAACTTCGGTCACAAAAATTCTTGATCTGCTAGAAAATGTTGGTGAACACATTTGCTTGGTCAAAACTCATGTTGACATCATTGAAGATTTCAACAGTGATTTTATTAACCAACTCAAACAATTAGCAGAAAGATTCAACTTTTTGATTTTAGAAGACAGAAAATATGCTGATATTGGTAACACAGTGTATTTGCAATACTCAAAAGGATTGTATAAAGTTAGCGAATGGGCTGATTGTGTCACAGCACATTCTTTACCTGGTGAAGGAATATTGAAAGCTCTGAGTGGTTCTACAAATGGTGCCAGCAGAGGAGTTTTTTTATTGGCTGAAATGAGCTGTGAGGTAAAAATCCTATGGCCATCAAGTAGTTACACCAGATTTGATCATTTAAATATCATTACTTAATTATCAATATGTATTTACAGGGTAATCTTATCTCATCAGAATACAAAGAAACAACTGTCAACATGGCATCTAAATATCCCAACCTAATAACAGGCTTTGTATGCCAAAATAAAGGCACATTCAATGATCCTGGTTTGATACAATTAACACCAGGAGTTCAGCTGGAAAAATCGAAGGATGACCTTGGCCAAGTGTATAATAGTCCAGAAAAGGTGATTTTGGAGATGGGTGCTGATGTTGTGGTAGTAGGGCGTGGTATTGTTGCATCCAAGAGTCCTGAAACTCAAGCTATCATTTATAAAGACACTCTTTGGAAGTGTTACTTGAAAAGAGTGTCAGGCAAATTAGAATGACTACATAACATATATTTTATTACAATCATGTTAATAAAATAAGTATTTTTTAAATTATATAATATTATGTAGTTATCAGTAGGTACATGAAAATATTTCCAGAAATTCATATTCTTTGTAACTATAAGAGAGAAATATTTTTATATCTGAATTTGCCTATCAAAAAGCTTATAACCTAAAGCATATAGAAATAGTATACCTACATACAGAATACAGTAGTCTGAATTATCATAATATAAGAAAGGGGCCAATCTGCTGTGATAACGAAAATGCAATATATATTGTTGGTGCTATTCCACAATCCAAACCTTTTTACTTATTCCTTATTAAAAAGATATATAATTCTTATGTCAATTTGCTTTGTGCTCAATACCAAAACAATAAGTTTTATGACTAGGTAAGGTAGGTAGGTACATTCCAAGAAGTCATTGTAAGATCGTTGTTTTATTCACGTTTTAAATAAATGTATACAGTTATAATCAATGTGTTTATTTTTTTACATCCGTGATTCCTGTACCTACATTATGTCACTCGCAAACAAGTACGGCTGCTGCGTACTATACGGTTAAGGCCGGGAATATATGTATAATTTTTTTCATCCGATAGTCTGATCCGACTATCGGAAGGCGTTGGAGCCATTACTTTGGACACCCAATACACGTCCGATCTGATAGTCGGAACGGAGTATATTGAATGTTCGCCGGATCAGACTATCGGATGAAAAAATCTGACGTATATTCCCGGCCTAAACCGGAATGCGGCCAGCCGTCCGGTTTACTACTCGTACGTAGTAGTGGTTGTCAATGTTGTCATTCATATTATTAGAATCAGACTGAAAAAAACAATTTGTTGGGTAAAAACAAAACCCTCGTGACGAGTCAGCGTACTTAAGTATTCTTTAATCATTGATTTATTTCCATTCCACGGGAATCGGCCTGTCAAATACCTACACATACTAGTTTCCAGACTCCCGTATATATTGTTTGTAGATTTTGTAAAACGTAGTGATTATATACTCTTTGGTTTTTGCATACTAGGTTTGAAGTTTAAAAGCCGTGTATACACTATGCGATAAATCGCCAGCGACACGTGTCTCTAGAGATATCGCACTACGCGACTTGTCACCCGACTTCGCACGACATTTCGACATTATCGCTGCACGACTTCGTGTTTTATCGGTGTCAGGCACACTATCACTTTTGTCTTCGTGTTTTATTTGAACAGAATAGACACTTTTCTATATTGCAAGTACTTTCTATCTAACTTTTTTCTTCTTCTTTGTAGCACTATTATTCATCATCAGTCATCCAGAGGACATGGAATCATGTTCGCAATGCAATGCCCGCAAAGGTCGATCCGAGCTGGCATCCCTAAATCGATCTGTCAGTTGAGTTCCACAGACAGAAACAAAGACAGAAATGTCAAAATTTTACAAGATTGCAATTTTCGCAACAAAACAAAACAAACTATCAATATTGTTTAGAAATGGATTATATTGTTAAGGAATTAGGTATAAGCAGTAAAAATATATTACCGACAGCCTCACCCAGCTTGTTTGCAGTCGTCGTCCACACTAGTTGGCTTAAAAAATGGTTTAAAAATGTAGAAGTCGATAACTCTGTGAACAATGTAGATTTTACAGTGCAACCTGGTGAAAGTATACCTTATCCATGGCGAAAAATATTCATCAGGGTACGTACTTACTTATATTTCCGTAAAGAGCATTAAATCTTTCGGAATTAACATTTAAAATGACACATCATTTTCTTTGCTTTATAGGTTCTAAATAAAAAGGTGTCCAAGGTTTTACCACTACCACGATACAAACTCAACGATAATAGTTCGGAAAACCCTCTAACATTCTCCCAGTTGCTACAATATGTATCACAGATCAACCAAAGAAGTTTATGGAAAGAATCTTATAAGAAATACTGTCAGAACATTGAAACCACTAAAGAAAGCTCTATAGTTAACCTTTTAGAACATGACCAGTTGCTGTCTGAAGTAGTGTTAAGACTGTATGGCTGTAATATTATTAGGGTAAAAAGTGACAGCACGGGAAAGCACATAGAGTACAAAGAAATAATACCTAATAAACATGTGTTAAAATCATATGAAACCCATGTTAATTTATTAGCAGCTATCCTTACAGTAGAAACAGACAATAATTTCTTCATTATGTACCGAGGACACTATGAAAACAATCTCCTAGATTGTCTCAATTTCAGTCCAACTTTAATTGATATGAACTACGGACGAGGATTATTTATTGTGTATCAGTTATTGAACTTGTCTAAAGCTTTGAGTGACAGGGGGTTAAGCTTAGGTATGTTAAGTTTACAGGATATTTATATGTCAGAGAACTTGTGGTTACAAATTGTGCCTACTGTGATGAATAACATCCATTGCTTGGATGCATCACAGATCTGTGAACAGAATAGAAGTAAGCATATGACTCATATCAGTAATAGTCAGCCAACAAAGACAGGTGAGGAGTGGAGTTGGCGTAAAGAGGCTGTGCAGCTGGAGAAGCTTTGTTTGCTCTGGGTTAGAGGAAGGATATCTAACTTGGATTACTTGCTGCATCTCAACATGTTGGCAGGAAGGTGTGCTAATGATCCGCAAGTACATTTTATGGTTCCGTGGGTCACAGATTTTGCTTCGAGATGTGGTATGCATTTACTTATTTTGTACAATATTTTTTTGTAGTTAAAGATCAAAATTATTATTTGTAATGGAGGTACAAAAGGCTTCAATTGTCACTATAGCAGTTGGCTAATACAAAAATCTCATTTAAATAATTGCTTTTATTTTTCAAGGGAGAAACTGGCGTGACCTCACCAAGTCGAAGTATCGGTTGAACAAGGGTGATAGGCAGCTAGACATGACATATGACGTCAGTAACTGCACAGATCAAATACCCCATCATGTGTCAGATGCGTTAACTGATATAACTTGCTATGTTTATTTGGCACGCAGGTATGTAACATTGTGGAACGGTGAGAAATACATATAAATTCATATTCTCAGCCTTTGATCCTTCAATTGAGCCTTCAATCTTCAACACAACCAAATATAAGGAACATTTTTTTTATAATGGAGAAAACTTTTACTTATTTGTTATCCCATGCATAATTCATTAATAATAATATTTTGCTTAAAAAAGTTTTGTAAAAATAAGTGTGTAAAAATAAATTAAAAGGATATTATAAAAACAATTGAGGGTAACCATTTTCCTATTGAAAACAGGAAGAAGCAGAAATAACTGAATCCATATTAACTATTTTTTTTATCAAAGTACTTGACCTAACTACTGAAGAGCAGTAAAATATAGGCAGGTGCCTGATAATAATAATAAAAAACTGGCCAACTGCGAGTCGGACTCGCGCACCGAGGGTTCCGTACAAACTTCGTCTATCGTTCGTGCATCACGGGAAATGCACAATTTTATTTATTTACCTTATTTCAGGTAGGTGCCAATTAAGCTAGACCTCTCAATTGTATCAGCGCCCATACAACTCAGAGGTCTTTATTAATTGGCGTAACTATGTATGTATGGGGACACCCTTTAATTTTCAACTTTTTTTATATTTTGGAATTTTCCCTTTATTTGTGCTGTAAAACCTTGGTTTTTGCCAAATTTCGTGATTCTAGGTCAACAGGAACTACCACAAAACAAATAAAAGGGCAAAAAAATCGCGTTTGTTGAATGGGAGCTCCCCTTAAATATTTATTTTATTTTGTTTTTAGTATTTGTTGTTATAGCGGCAACAGAAATACATAATTTGTGAAAATTTCAACTGTCTAGCTATAGCGGTTCTTGAGATACAGCCTGGAGACAGACAGACGGACGGACAGACAGTGAAGTCTTAGTAATAGGGTCCCGATTTTACCCTTTGGGTATGGAACCCTAAAAATGAGCCTCTACATTTTGGATCTGTTTCCCCACGCACACTTTCTAAAAGAACCAATGGAATGGTTACCTGTGTGTATACTCAGCAACAAAATACTAATACCAACATAAAATTAATAAAAAAAGTATGAATGTCAGTAATATTACACCTATATTAATAAATTATATATATGGTTTGAGCTTTACTTGCCTTTGTTTGATAAAAACAAAATGAATGAAGAGATGAGTCATTAACTAAACAATAATAATATTTATTGATATTTTTATCTGTTATTTAATCATTGTGTTCATTGAATTGATATTTGATAGTATATTGTTGTGTTATTCAAAGCCATTCAATTGAAATATTTAAATTTATTAAACTCTGGCGCAATAATCGATGTCAACAAAAATATTATAGTTATGTTGGGGCCAACTAACTTAATGAGTTAACAGCCTAGCCCTTTTACTATACGGCGCCGTTCAACTATAGCCCGACCGCTTAACTGAGAACGTTCCTGAGGTAGCTATGCGGTGAGGGAGGGGTGTGGGGACACGACGCGAGAGCTCACTGATACGTCAACTTGTGACAACTGTCACCTCTCCAGCATCGCGCACCTACCTCAGGAACGGTCGAGGTTAAGCGGTCGGGCTATAGCGGCCTAAATGATATTCAGTCGATGCGTCTAATATATAGTGTAGTAGTAGTTCGAACCCACGACCTTCGCCATGGCATTCGATTACCACTAAGCCACTTCCAAGTTCTAAAGATACCTAAATACTTTGTAATATAACTTTTTTCTAACCTACTATATGATAATAAAACATACATATACATCATTGTGTAACAGGACACCAAAAGAAGTCCTATGCAAGCACGTCCGTAACAAATGGGTACCAGCGGAGTACCCGGCCTCTATCCAGCGCATGCAGGAGTGGACCCCAGATGAGTGCATTCCAGAGTTCTACACGGACCCCACTGTGTTTAAGAGCATCCATGAGGACTTGCCGGTAATTATATTAACTTTGTTAGTTAGTTTTTACCACATTTTCTTGCAAAATGTGTCCTGTTCCGTATAAGTAGTTGTAAAGAGCTGAGTTTCTTGCCAGTTCTTCTCAGTTGAAGGCTGACTTCCAAACCGGTTCAATAAATTTGACCTTCATAAGTGTCCACCTAAGGCCTAAACTGAATAAATGGCTTTGACTTTGACTTTGAGAGAATAAGAAAACATTTATTGGACACACAAATTCACACGGAACAAAACATAATAAACAGCACAAAAGATGAAATCAATATATCTAAAATAATGGAGGGACATATGTTGACATGACATAAAACGGACCCAATACTAAAAATAATCATAATAAAAAAAACATCCTTATTTTAGGGTTTCTATCCTTATTCCTAATTTATATAAAATGAATAGTAGATAGGATTGTTGCCGGTGCAAAAAAAAAATTGCGTCAATCAATCTTGCACCTTATTATAATTATGAATGAGGTAAATTATAAGTTTTGTAGTACTTTCGTGTATTATCATAAACTATCTGTTCATGTATGCGTAACAAAGATTGTTCTTGAGGTAGATTCGGGAGGGGTGTGGGGACACGACGCGAGAGCTCACTGATACGTCAACTTGTGACAACTGTCACCCCTCCCGTACCCCGCACCTACCTCGGGAACGGTCGAGATTAAGCGGTCGGGCGTATACCTGTATTTGTATTTACATTGAATTTATGCAATTCATTCTTTAAGGTACTTATAATAATTTCTAGGATCTAGGTATCCCCTCGTGGGCGTCGTGTGCCGAGGACTTTATAACGAAGCACAGGGAAGCTTTGGAAAGTGCGCACGTTTCGGAGAATTTGCATCATTGGATAGATATTACTTTTGGATACAAGTAAGTTATTTAGGTACTCATGTTAACTGTATTATTGAATTACTATTTTAAAATTGTTCTATAATATATAAGATAATGTCGGTCGTATATTGTATACAGACTATCGGGGCCAGCGGCAGTAAAGGCCAAGAACGTGTGTCTGTCGCTAGTGGACGGGCACACGTGGGCGCGGCGCGGCGGCGCGGTGCAGGTGCTGGCCGCGCCGCACCCGCCGCGCGCGCACCGCCCGCCGCCGCCCGCGCCGCCGCCTCTGCGCTGGGTCCAGGCCGAGCCCGCGTCCCGGGATATAGTCAGTACGTATACTATACTGTCGCTAGTGGACGGGCACACGTGGGCGCGGCGCGGCGGCGCGGTGCAGGTGCTGGCCGCGCCGCACCCGCCGCGCGCGCACCGCCCGCCGCCGCCCGCGCCGCCGCCTCTGCGCTGGGTCCAGGCCGAGCCCGCGTCCCGGGATATAGTCAGTACGTATACTATACTGTCGCTAGTGGACGGGCACACGTGGGCGCGGCGCGGCGGCGCGGTGCAGGTGCTGGCCGCGCCGCACCCGCCGCGCGCGCACCGCCCGCCGCCGCCCGCGCCGCCGCCTCTGCGCTGGGTCCAGGCCGAGCCCGCGTCCCGGGATATAGTCAGTACGTATACTATACTGTCGCTAGTGGACGGGCACACGTGGGCGCGGCGCGGCGGCGCGGTGCAGGTGCTGGCCGCGCCGCACCCGCCGCGCGCGCACCGCCCGCCGCCGCCCGCGCCGCCGCCTCTGCGCTGGGTCCAGGCCGAGCCCGCGTCCCGGGATATAGTCAGTACGTATACTATACTGTCGCTAGTGGACGGGCACACGTGGGCGCGGCGCGGCGGCGCGGTGCAGGTGCTGGCCGCGCCGCACCCGCCGCGCGCGCACCGCCCGCCGCCGCCCGCGCCGCCGCCTCTGCGCTGGGTCCAGGCCGAGCCCGCGTCCCGGGATATAGTCAGTACGTATACTATACTGTCGCTAGTGGACGGGCACACGTGGGCGCGGCGCGGCGGCGCGGTGCAGGTGCTGGCCGCGCCGCACCCGCCGCGCGCGCACCGCCCGCCGCCGCCCGCGCCGCCGCCTCTGCGCTGGGTCCAGGCCGAGCCCGCGTCCCGGGATATAGTCAGTACGTATACTATACTGTCGCTAGTGGACGGGCACACGTGGGCGCGGCGCGGCGGCGCGGTGCAGGTGCTGGCCGCGCCGCACCCGCCGCGCGCGCACCGCCCGCCGCCGCCCGCGCCGCCGCCTCTGCGCTGGGTCCAGGCCGAGCCCGCGTCCCGGGATATAGTCAGTACGTATACTATACTGTCGCTAGTGGACGGGCACACGTGGGCGCGGCGCGGCGGCGCGGTGCAGGTGCTGGCCGCGCCGCACCCGCCGCGCGCGCACCGCCCGCCGCCGCCCGCGCCGCCGCCTCTGCGCTGGGTCCAGGCCGAGCCCGCGTCCCGGGATATAGTCAGTACGTATACTATACTGTCGCTAGTGGACGGGCACACGTGGGCGCGGCGCGGCGGCGCGGTGCAGGTGCTGGCCGCGCCGCACCCGCCGCGCGCGCACCGCCCGCCGCCGCCCGCGCCGCCGCCTCTGCGCTGGGTCCAGGCCGAGCCCGCGTCCCGGGATATAGTCAGTACGTATACTATACTGTCGCTAGTGGACGGGCACACGTGGGCGCGGCGCGGCGGCGCGGTGCAGGTGCTGGCCGCGCCGCACCCGCCGCGCGCGCACCGCCCGCCGCCGCCCGCGCCGCCGCCTCTGCGCTGGGTCCAGGCCGAGCCCGCGTCCCGGGATATAGTCAGTACGTATACTATACTGTCGCTAGTGGACGGGCACACGTGGGCGCGGCGCGGCGGCGCGGTGCAGGTGCTGGCCGCGCCGCACCCGCCGCGCGCGCACCGCCCGCCGCCGCCCGCGCCGCCGCCTCTGCGCTGGGTCCAGGCCGAGCCCGCGTCCCGGGATATAGTCAGTACGTATACTGGCTATACTTGCTATACTTGCACGGATGGAAATACTCATCGATACGACCTACTTTTATTATAAGACTGTGATATCACGAAAAAATTGTCAACTGTTCCATCTAAAAGTTCAATACCTACTTGACTGAAATGTATGAAGCGACCGTTTTATTTTACGCGATATCAGAGTTGGTCCCATAATAAAAGTTGTTCATATTGTACTTCCACCCCTGCAAGTATTGCCAGCCAGTGACTAAAAAATCATCCTGTATTTATAATATCGAAAATACTTTTGTTTCACTTATTATTGGTAACTATGTATTTCAAATTACGGTAAAATGAATATTATATGAAAATAATGTAGTCGACTTTTTAACGAAAACATAAGATTATTTTCCAATTTAATACTATATCCTGGGACTATTCGTCGCGGTATGAAGGATCGACGTTATTAAAGACACTATGAAACTATTTTATTATGTCTTACATACGGCGTCGTCGCGAAGCTCATTTATAATGGTTATGTTTAGCTCGAGGTGAAGCCATGTATATAATTATTACTCTGAGTACTATGTTGAGTTTTGCATATGAATTAAAAAACTTTCTCCGCAGAGAAAACATCGAAATCCAACGACAGTTCCGATGACGTGTCGGATGATGAAGAAGAATCCACTTGCTTACCCCAACACGTCTCCCGGCTCCACGTTCCCCCTCAACGCGTCAGATCCAGACACAAAAGCTCCAGTCGAGCTAGATCCCTGTCCAAGAGCCAAGGACTCGATGACCAACACACTATCTCTGTAAGCAGAGCATCTTCACATTCCAGACATTACAGAGTGCAACGTTCTGAACTAGGAAAGGGAGTCATTTATTTACCCAAAGAATTCAATCCAGTCGCATCGATACAAGCATTAGAAGCCCTCGATAATTTTAAAACTAAATGCTTCTTCAGCAAAGCGGAAGATAAAGACAAACATAAGGAAAACATGACGATGTTGAATCTATATCCTATGCAGGAATCTAGACAGAATAGTGTTGTTGGATTAAAAGATGGAGACGATACGGCATTCACAAACCATATGTTCTTAGCTTCGTATGAACAGAGTTATTTGAAAAAATTAAGTCAGGATGCTCAACTGGAAAACGCTTTGAAAGAGAGGAAGAATAGGTCTTTTAATTTGAGGTATACGACAGATGCAACGGTCTATAAGCAATTAGTGACGGAAAGTCGTCGGCAAGATATGTTAGTCATAGGATGTTTGATTGTGGAATTATTCTTCCACAACTACATGCGCCCATTGAGAACCACTAGTGAGAACTTTCTAGATAGGTACAACAATTGTCGAACGGTTCTAAAATATAATTTTATTTCGCTACCCAAATGCGTGAGTTATATCACGTCATTGCTTTTGAACGTTCAGCCTCCATGCTTGAGTTTTAGGAATGATTTGACGCCGAAAAAAGACGAGCCTATTAAGAAAATAGTAGTGACAGACAAAGGTTTGCCGACGCCAACTCCTTCGCAAATGATACAACCTTTATTGATGCAACATTTGATACCTTTCCCTCCGAACTTCAGTGTCCTGTACAAGCTTTTGAGTACATTACATGAATACGAATTGACCAGCAACGAAATGAATATACTGTTCATGTACGAATGCGATGGAGTACAATGCGAGAAATATCAAAATGTGGACAAAACTAAGTTATATTTCAGTCAAAAGATCGCCGAGGGGAAGATCGAGGCATGCGCCCTCCATTTAGACGTTCTGCTCAATCAAGTAACTTGCTACAACCAATTTGACGTCCTCGACATTTTTCTTTCACATTACATAGAGTTGCTACAAAATAAAGACACCTCAGTTTTAGCTGCGTGGTACTTATTCGATACGGTCAGCAAGGCGTTAGGGCCTGCGCAAACTAAGAAGAAATTATTAAGACATATATTGAATCTTTACGAAGATGACGACTTAGTTATCGATAAAACTGATCATCATAAATTGACAGATGTAGACGCCCTTACAGTAAATAGCGCTGGGAGTAAGCAAAAGTTTTTGAAACTGTACCATAACATATTCTTGCTTCAATTGATGGTCAGACTCGGTCTTCAATGTTTCCTCGATAATTTCACACAGCATTTAGTTGAAGCGGTTGGAGGTTATAAAGATGTTGTTACAGAAGTTGGTTCACCTGGCCATTTGTGTCATAATCGAGCTATGGCTAATAAAAAACCAAGATACTCCGATGATAATGTCAAAAATGTTCTCTCAACTACAACGGACATATTTTCTCCTGACACTTCTTATGGTTCTGAACATGTCATGACACCGAGTGTTGAAAAGACTGTAAATGAAGTTTTGAAGGAAAAAGATGTAGATAGTAGGAGCGAGAATGAATTGTTTCACTTTGAGACTGATAAAGAGAGGCTCCCAAGTCGAAGCAGCAGAAGTAAATCTCCCGCCGAATCAATTGATTCATTCAATTCAAACACGCAAGAAAACAACATGCAATCTCCATCACCATTAGTCGATCACTACTCACCTGTCAGCGCTAAATATTTCCCACTGAATAAAGAACCTAATACCACAGTCAATAGAGAAGAAATCTCCGAGATACCGAACAAGCCAACGTCTCCGACAATTGAGATACCAACGAAGCCAATGTTCACAAGCTACTTACACTTCGCTGAAGACGATGATAAGGAAGTTATAGAAATACGTCAAGAGACTCACGCTCGACAGATAAAAAGTCTAGAATTTAATAGAAATATGGAACAAGCGCCGAAAACTTCAAGAAGTTTCAATGACGGCGAGATGTCCCAAGACTTCAAAGACACGGGACCATGTAAAATATCGGATATGAGCTCTGAGAGTTTGATATGGTTAGCTCATAGGCTAGGCCCAGTACTTACTTGTAGATATGTAACGAAAAATTTGCTCAAAATGTTGACCTTGTGTTATATAGGTAAAGATAACTTAAGTCCATGGGAGGGTGACGTGAAAGATGAATTTGATGATATAGCCGTTGTCAATAGCAAAGTGGTGGGAGACAAGAATGCTATGAAGGTTATAAAGTGCCTCACTTCTATTGTTGGTAAGTCTTGCACCTATTTACACTAGTTTAATTTGCTAGGTTTATTTCTAGATGGTCATCCTTGGCTGGAAACTTATGAATTTGTTTTTAGGCTATAGGCAAAGAGACGTATGAATTATCTGATGCACTATTAATATTTGTGGTAGATTTAAAATGAATTTCCGTTTAAAAAAGAACAAAGATCTATAAAAAATGTCCCTTGCTGAGTTTCTTGCCGGAGTCTTCTCAGTCCAAGTGTATTCCGAACCGGTGGTAGAATCATTTGTAACGTTCATAAGTGCCTTATTAGGGCCTAAACTGAATAAATGATTTTTGAATTTGAATTTGAATTTGAAACATTCCAATCAACTTGTGGCGGAGTTAAAGAGGGATTAGAAAGAGATAGAATGATATATTCAGTCGTCACATTCTTTCAAAAAATGATTGTTTTATAACTTCATATTTTCCATTTTCAGCAATGTACGGCGAACAAGTAATAATATTCCAATACCTACCTCACATGGGCGAACTGATAGCGTCATGTCGGCGACGTCTATCCGCGCCGCTAGAGGGCGGCGTCGTCGCGTGCTTGCAACTCATCAAGTACCTCTTGCCGTATATGTCTGATGTTAAAGTTATGGAGCAGTTGCAGGTAAGGGAACTTGAGGTTTTTGGGCTATGATAAAAAAATAAATAATCCAATTTGATTTTTTGTATATTATACTTTTCTTGCAAACGAAGAATGCCGCTGACTTCAATAATAATATTTTCAGGATACATTTCTAAAATCAATCTTACAACCAGCCCTCCGGCTCGCGTCAACAAGCAGGTGCTCGTACCCGAGCGGCGCTGCAGCGCGCGGCTCCGTGTCTCGCAAGCTGCTGGATGCGCTGAGAGCGTTAGCGCTGCGAGTCGGCCCAGAGATGACGAGGCGCCATCTATGTGTGCCTGCACTACAGAGGTATGGATGAGGCGTGATCGAATCTATGGAAATAGATTTTACTATTTTACTAGCTGAAAAAGTCTAGAAAAAGAAAATGTGTACCTATATGAAAATAAATTGCTAATTGTTTTTAGATTCTTCCTTGCTTTCGATAAAGCAAATGGAAAAACAGATAACTGGCCGAAGCAGGATGACGTTCCCGTCGATAAAGTTAGTACTACGTCCTTTATTTAAGACATAATTTACAAAAAAAAACAAAAACAAATTTTACAAATATTAATTAAAAAATAATTATACCTTCTAATCTCCCATAGCCAATAGAACAAGAACCACCAGAATCGAAACTGGAAGGCTTCCTTGAAATCTGTCGCGACGGTACTACAGCAGAATGGACGGTGAAAGACGGTCGGGTGGTCCGGGCCGACCTGCCCGATCTCGCGTGCACGCCACCCGACACGTCGGACCAACCGCCCGACTCGGCCACACTTACCGTGAGTACAGTAGGTACACCATGTGTCTCAATGCAAATGTGTTTAGTTAGCTCAAGAGCCTGTTTCACAACTTCTGGATAACTCATAAATAATAATATACCTATATGATAATAAACATTGCGATTTAAAGGTTCATCTATTATAAATCTGTTAATCTGCTTTATCTTTCGGTTAAAACACAAAAAAAATACGTTTCTTATTTTATTTTGCTTATTTAAAAAAACAACAATCATCTATATGCTTTATTCGGTTTTATTTGTAAAGCACAACTAAATTCATGTGGAATCTTTGAGGTAATTAATGGCGCTGCGGTTTACCGATTTGAAAAAAATTGAAAAAATAAAAACACTACCTCGGTTAATTAATAATTTTATCAAGTTTAAAACGTATTTGACAGGCTCAAGAAGAACTCCTAGTGGTTTTTGACGAGGAACTGGCGTACAGAGCGTACACTACATTCACCAAGTTCATAGGCGGTGATATGATGGAACGATGTCTTAAAAACAGTGACACGATACGCGGTCTGTGTCGGAAGTATGAACAAAAGTATTCCATTAGGTATTTCAGATTATATATAATAATAAATACAGACGTACATACATGCAATGTTTGGAAGTTGTTGTTTATATTGAACAATAATCCTTAATTCCAGCTCCCCACTCCAAATAAACCGCTTGGAAAAACGTTTCCAGTCCTCCTTCAGCGACGAGCCTCTCGCTCGGAAAGCCGACGTCACTCCGACTAAATCCGAAGTCGTGATGGACCATATATCCAGCTCGAACAGCTTCGGATCCAACGTGACTTTAGTGGGGAATAGGATAGATGTCGCTAGTGATGCGTGTGATGTCGGCCACAGTGGACAGGGGTACGGGTTTGATGTGGTTGCTTATAAGATGGATAATGGAGTTAAGAGTAATAGGTGAGTGCTTTATGTTCTCTTTAATAGTTTGAGGCAAGAAAAGAGTACACGTGACAAACCTGAAACTAAAGTTATCTTTTTCTTCTCTCTGGTCAAGTACCTATTTCCGCCATTTTGCGTCAGAAACGTTTTGAAACGTTACATTTAAAACTTTGTACTCAAATTCTACCTTGAAATTTACTCTCATCATGCCCAAAGTTGGTATATTCATTTCTAAAAATTTGACCCTTGGATCAACTATAGTTTTTGTCAACAAATTAAGCATTTGAAGCTGGCTTCAGTATAGATTGAGCGTTGGTTTTTTTGGATTCAAATTCATGAAGTTGCGCCTCTTTGTGGATTGATTAATGAACAAAGTGAGAATATGATTAAAGTAAAATGTGAACAATTCCACACTATACCTCACGAATAGAGTCACGCCAATCAATCGTGGAATCATTAAAAACGTACATGCATCGAAATCAGAACATCCTTTTCTTTAAATTAGTATACATGAACAACATCAAACATCCAAAGATTCCACATCAATTTCCTTTCTTATAGGCACCTACGCGGTGATTGGCTAATATACTGGGAGCACGAAATAGGCCGTCCGGATAAGGAATCCCGCTTCAACCTGAAACAGATCAAATTGCAGACTTTCATCGGACACACGCAGTCGGTCAAGTCCATACATTGTCTGGACAATGAGAGCAGTTTCATGAGTGGTTCCAAGGACAAGACTGTTAAACTGTGGTCATTGAGGAATCAGGTTAGACATCCCTACTAGGTTAGTAATCGGGGTTTCTCTACGCGATCGAATCGGGAAAGAGGAGATTCGTTGACGAACTAGGGTAACCGACATAGCCCAGCGGGTTGAAAATTTGAAGTGGCAATGGGAAGGGCACATAGTGCGCAGAACGGATGGCCGATGGGGCCGAAGAGTTCTGGAGTGGAGACCACGGACCGGCAAGCGCAACGTAAGACGTCCACCTACAAGGTGTACGGACGACCTTGTAAAGGTCGTCGGAAAACGCTGGATACAGGCCGCCCAAGACCGGTCCTATTGGAGATCCTTAGGGGAGGCCTATGTCCAGCAATGGACGTCTTGCGGCTGAGATGATGATTATGAATAAGAAAGTGTGTTTGTTGGTTTATCATTAGGTATTTCACGCAGCAACGTCATGATTTTTTATATAGATGTATTTTTTATATAGAGGTAGTTTTTATCGGATAGTGACATAGGTTACTTTTAAACGCGGTAACACGGGTGAAAACACGCGGTGCGGTCACTCATTGTTGTAACATAAGACTTTTTTTCAATTAATGAAATATGTTATTGAGTCTTCATTAAAGTTTTGAATCTTGTTCCGTTGTATTAAGGTTTATTTCGAATTTCTATATGTAAAATTGGTCCCTTATAATGATAGGGCGACGGCAACGCGACAACTCAGTGCAACTGGACGTATACTGGTCACAAGAAAGGTGTACTGTCTCTTACGTTCCTGGAGTCTTCACGGCTGGCCGTCTCCACAGATTCTGTGGTTCATATATGGGATCCCTTTATGGAAAGCGTAGTTTCGCAGGTACGTAGATTGAATAATAATTGTAACTTAAGTTATTAGTATTTATTAATTTATTTTCATGACATTATTAGTAAATTTTTGCTTCATAAATTTTCAGCTTTTTATAAAATGCCTATATAGGCAGATCGGGATTAATTCAAAGAACATTGGCTTATAGAAGATTTTTAAACAAAACTTTTTTAAACTGATGCATGAATTTTATCATCGTAGCATTTTAATAAATGCAACTATAAGTCAATCAATAAACACTTGTATCTATATGTATTTAGGACTGTATGTTTCTTAATAAATAAGTTTCCATCTAAACGTTAGATATTGTTTTCAGTTAGAACACATAAAAAGTCCGGTGAGCATAGTGCGGGCAGTGCCGGGGGGCAGTGCCATGCTAGCGGCTACTACTGACGCCACGCTCCGTGTCATCGACCCCAGGGACCCGCACTGTACACATGATCTCAAGGTAACTATTACATGTAACGTTTATTTGAAAAAAGAATTTTAAAAAAACAGCCTGATTATTGCAATAAGTTTGAATACTAGCTTTCTAGTTTTTCCGATATGTTAATCTTTCCTAGTGACTTTTATTGAAATACCAGTTCCAACAGCGTGTTGTGTTACTTTAGACATCCATTCTCTTACACTACACCTAAAGGGTTGAAACGTTCGTTTTGGGATGTAAATGTTTATATGATGAATTAACGACATTTAAAGAAGGCGACTGAATTCTCTGTGAGGTTTTATAAATAAGTATGAGAATAAGACAATATTAGACACAAAGTTATTCTAGAAAATATTAATTATACGTTATATAATTAGCAAGATACGTGAAGTATTGATTTAGCTAATACCATAATAAATTTATCTGTAATTATGATCTTATGGTTTTTCCGGGATAAAATATATCTAGAATATACAAGGTGGATATGACGATTCATCATTAAATTTAAACACTGTCGTTACAAGTGCACTAAATCACTATAACACAGTCGAAAACGATTTCAGAACAAAATAAAATCATAATTTTCAAAGAAATTAAATAGCTTCGAAACATAACATCGCTTATACGTTTGTTCGGGTCATCCGACCTACTTTAGCCTAGTGAAATTGTTAGGTATCTACGTGATGAGTAAAATTGATAAAACGTAAATTAATTACTGTGGCTAATCTACTCGATGGATTTCAATGATTTTTTGTATACGGTTTAAAAACAACGTGATAAATCGCTGGTTTCATTTAATGATCGACCGTTTTATCCACCTTCTATAATGGGTGATTTTCTAGTCACTGGCAATACTTGCAGGGGTGGAAGTACTCATCAATATGAACAACTTTTACTTTCGGACCAACTGATATCACGTAGGAGTAGGTATTGGTATGAAACAGCTGATATTTGTTTCGTGATTTCACAGTTAGTCCCATAGTAAAAGTTGTTCATATTGATGACCCCTGCAAGTATTGCCAACGTCTAAAAAGTAACCCTGCATAGAAAATATTCTGGATTAACATATCCTACATTCTGGATTAGCATATTTTATTTTATTTTATTTTTAATTGGGGGACCAACAGCTTACAAAACATTGTGTATAGGGTATCATTATAAGAAATATGTGAGCCAATTAAAGGTCCTCACTGATAGCTACATAATACTAATCTGAAAGTCGTTACTGTCATAAAAAATAATATTATAAAAACTTACATGACGATGAGAACTACGCATTGTAGTATTTAACATATTTTGTTCAAGCACGCTCCAGTTAAATAGTTGCCTATTTAATTATATATTATAAACCTAGTTACAAGAGAATTGCTGACTAAGCCGACGCCTTAGTGTTGAAGTATTCATATTAAAAATATCCATATCAATTGATTTACATATGCTATTATATGCATTGCTAGCTCGCCACACGTAGCTATTTTGCCTGTAATTGGAAGACACAACCGGTACATGTAGGATGGGGCTTTGCCGAAAACATTTGGTAGGCGTGTTAAGCTGAATTAGTGTTAGCAGTTCGGGACAGTCGATAGATCCAGTGGCAATTTTGGAGAGAAGGACCTGGTCAGCAATATCGCGTCGAGATTCAAGTGGCAGGAGATGGTGTTTTTTACACAATTCAAAGTAATTAGTAGAATCATATTTAATGTGAGTTCGGTAACACAAATATTTAATGAATTTCCTTTGTATATTCTTGATTCTATTTATGTAGGTATTGTACCTTGGATTCCATATTTGTGATGCGTATTCCAGGTTACTTCTGACATAGGTGCAATTAAGAATTTTCATAGTTTTCACTCTGGTAGAACATTTGGAGTTGCGCATCACAAAACCCAATGCTCGAGATGCTTTCAAAGTCAAAGTCAAAGCCATTTATTCAGTTTAGGCCCTAAGAGGGCACTTATGAACGTCGAAACTACTGAAGTTACCACCGATTCGGAAGTCGCCTTCAACTGAGAAGAACCGGCAAGAAACTCAGCAAGGTTACATTTTTTATATATTTTGTTTATTCATTATAAGAAATATGTGAGCCAATTAAAGGTCCTCACTGATAGCTACATAATACTAATCTGAAAGTCGTTACTGTCATAAAAAATAATATTATAAAAACTTACATGACGATGAGAACTACGCATTGTAGTATTTAACATATTTTGTTCAAGCACGCTCCAGTTAAATAGTTGCCTATTTAATTATATATTATAAACCTAGTTACAAGAGAATTGCTGACTAAGCCGACGCCTTAGTGTTGAAGTATTCATATTAAAAATATCCATATCAATTGATTTACATATGCTATTATATGCATTGCTAGCTCGCCACACGTAGCTATTTTGCCTGTAATTGGAAGACACAACCGGTACATGTAGGATGGGGCTTTGCCGAAAACATTTGGTAGGCGTGTTAAGCTGAATTAGTGTTAGCAGTTCGGGACAGTCGATAGATCCAGTGGCAATTTTGGAGAGAAGGACCTGGTCAGCAATATCGCGTCGAGATTCAAGTGGCAGGAGATGGTGTTTTTTACACAATTCAAAGTAATTAGTAGAATCATATTTAATGTGAGTTCGGTAACACAAATATTTAATGAATTTCCTTTGTATATGGGTCGATCAACTATTCTTTGTACCTAACCATGTCCTCATAACAAAAAAATAAAAATCTCCAAATTAATGAAAGCTTTTTAATATTTTATTGCTGTACGGTGAACCAAGAATAGATAACTGTATATCCAATTTGTAAATTTAACCGAATCCATAACAAAAACTTTTATTTTTATTGATAACTTAGGGGACCTCATCACTCTCTCCTTTAAAATCTTAGTGTCCCCACAGGCTGTGCTGTACATTTTTATCGGATTGTTTATGATTTTTTATATAGGAGCATGCTATTATCTGCTAATATTATTATAATACAATAGTTTTCCCTTTCATATTCAATCAATTGTAATATAATTAAAAGAAATAATATATTAATATTAATTTTACAAATCTTGTCCCCAGCTTGTCACTAAAATCAATGTCCCTTCAGTAACCATTATTGTATTACGTAGATCAAGTCATAGATGGCTCTAATTGTAGTTAATCTAAGCATTGACTTACTGGTACTCGTGTCACATGTTTCCCACAATTTAGAATTTTAGCCAATAATCGCTACTTGCCCACATGGCGTGTGATAGCTAACGTGTGTTTATTCGATGTCCCCTAAGTTCCGACGTAAAAATTGGTAAGTACTCTTTAATTCAGTACAATAATTGACATGGATTACATTAAATAAGTCTGTTTTTCATTTGTGATAATCGATTCTGTATTATTTTTGAGGAAAAGGAATATAATTAAGTTATAACCTATAAAAGTCTCATCCGTTACCTGTCCCTTGAGTTACTGTAAATGGTAACTTAGAAGACCTAATAGTAACTTGGTGGACATTTATCGTTGTACTATTTAACATATTCTATCTCAAAGTTAAATCTTTGAAAAGTAAAAGATTTTTTAATGTCCGGGAAATATTCTTGGCATAGCAAGTTGTTATATTTTTCGATTCGAATTTTATCTCCACTGATATTATAAAGAAGTAAAGTGGATGTAGGAGGAAATTCCGGAATATGCTCATCCGATTTCTAAAATTCTTTCTTACTTTTGAAAGGTACATAATTCAATTCGAATCCAACACATGGGCAGCATTTGGGAAACTACGAAATGTTTTCTCATCCAAAATACCTCAGTGCCTCAAGACGAAAGTCTACAATCAGTGTGTGTTAGCAGCGATGACATATGGCACTGAGACGTGGTCTTTCACTATGGGCCTCATAAAGAAGAAGCTCAAAGTCGCACAACGAGCCATGGAGAGGGCTATGCTCGGGGTTTCTCTACGCTATCGAATCAGAAATGTGGAGATCCGTAGACGGACAAGGGTCACCAACATAGCCCAGCGGGTTGGCAAGTTGAAGTGGCAAGGGGCAGGGCACATAGTGCGCAGAACAGATGGCCGATGGGGCCAAAGAGTTCTGGAGTGGAGACCACGGACCGGCAAGCGCAGCGTAGGACGTCCACTTGCAAGGTGGACGGACGACCTTGTAAAGGTCATCGGAAAACGTTGGATCTAGGCCGCCCAAGACCGCTCCTATTGAAGATCCTTAGGGGAGGCCTATGTTCAGCAGTGGACGTCTTGCGGCTAAAAAGATGATTACGATGATGATTGCAAGAAACGAGCAAGATTGTACTGTTTGTAATAACCAAAGAAGATGTCAAAATGGTTTCAAAAGAACTTCCTACAAACATTACAAGATTGCAAGGTACTTGTACGTACACCGAGTGTTCACTTCCACTTACGGTAATTTGAGTTGTTTTTGCAAACAAGGATTTTGCAGGTGCTTAGAACCTAAAATTTCCCATCCTATTCCTCTGGGATCAACAACAACTGCTGACGCATCAGTTTACAATAATATTGCGATGCCGATTCATCCATCTTCTACGTATTCAGCAGATGCTGGTGATGCATGCATCGTAAACACTCATTTATCTCCTATATCTTCTGATGACGATGTACCACTTAACTTGATTAAGTCAAGGTGTTTTGGAGCTGCAGAAACTACTGCTAGCAAACCACTAGCAGAAACAAACTACACAGACTTAGCCAAGGACGTGGGTCAACGAGGAGCTGTTTACGATATGGTTTACGGCTCCATAGATGCATCTGATGAAGAAAATCAGCCTACCTCTTTTGGGAATAGTAAAATGCTGCCGGTGATTTCCTTTTAGCAAAAGTACATGCTGGTAATTCGACGTTCGTAAGTGCCTTCTTAGGGCCTAAACTGAACAAATGGCTTTGACTTTGACTTTGAATAATTAAAAAAATACTTATTAGAAGATATCTTATAGTTTTGTTTTCTTTTATTTTTTAAATTTTATTATTGAAGTTTATTATTGTCTGTAATGGATCCAAAATAATGTTGGTGGTAAATAAACCAATTTTTGACGATATTTATGTCTATTACGTTACCGAAATGTCTCTTAAGTTACTAATTTGTCCCCAAAATTTTTGAAGGTTTATTGCAATTTAATCATATAAAACAGTATTTTCTTACAACAATATTATATTTACGAAAATTGGTAAAGTAATGACTGCACACATCTTGAAAATCTAGTTTTGTACATTGGTCATTTTAGATTTATGTTAAAAATATCTTCACAAAAAGTTCAAAAGTAACTTAAGAGACACAATAACATCGTTTTTAATTGGTTATATCATCAGTTTTCTTTCGATAATTAATTTGTAGAGTGTATAATTCTTAGAACTTCTTAATAAACTGTTTCTCTAATAAAATATAATAGTTTTATTCGATTGAAGACCAATTTATCAGCAAGTAACTTAGGGGACGAAAAACGTGACAAGATCAATTCAAATTTAAAAAAAAATGCTTTATTTTTAAAAACTTGCACTGCTGATTAGTTGGTTTTAATTTTCAATATCCTTGCTGTTGATTACTTAGTTACAATTTTTGATTTGTTTACATTTTTATTTTAAAATTTATTTTTTGAATTGAATCGTTTGGGTACAAAGAATAGTTGATTGACCCATATTCTTGATTCTATTTATGTAGGTATTGTACCTTGGATTCCATATTTGTGATGCGTATTCCAGGTTACTTCTGACATAGGTGCAATTAAGAATTTTCATAGTTTTCACTCTGGTAGAACATTTGGAGTTGCGCATCACAAAACCCAATGCTCGAGATGCTTTCAAAGTCAAAGTCAAAGCCATTTATTCAGTTTAGGCCCTAAGAGGGCACTTATGAACGTCGAAACTACTGAAGTTACCACCGATTCGGAAGTCGCCTTCAACTGAGAAGAACCGGCAAGAAACTCAGCAAGGTTACATTTTTTATATATTTTGTTTATTTTTTTTTTTGGACAACCTGACAATGTTGGCTTTTTTTCCATTAAATTTTTTAACAATTTTTAAAGAAATATAATACACATAAACACAAAAGATGAAAAAAAAACAACAAGAAAAATAAATAAAAAATAATAACCTGAACAAGTTCAAATTTATAAAAAAAAAAAAAAAATATAGTATCTCTAAAATACTAAGTACTGGCTTCTCTATAAGTATGAACAAGGTGCACTTGTGCAGAGTGCAGCTATTTCCAGACATCTTTATCTTCAATGTAATGAGCTACCTTGTAATAGGCTTTTTCTTTCAAAACTTTCTTAATGTGAGATTTGAATTTGAAATCAGTCATCTTGGTAACTGAGAGAGGTAATTTATTATAAAAGCGTACACTACTTCCAAGAAATGACTTTTTAACTTTGGCTAATCTAAAATACGGAACAACTAATTTATCTTTTTGTCTTGTATTGATATTATGTACCTCCATTTTTGATTTAAACAATTCTATATTTTTACGTATGAACATTATATTTTCATATATGTATAGTGAAGGTAAAGTCATAACGTTTATATCTTTAAATAATTCCCTTAACGATTCACGAGGACCCATATTATAAATGGCACGAATTGCTCTTTTTTGTAATATAAATATAGATTCTATATCTGCTGCAGCTCCCCACAGTAAAACGCCATACGATAAAAAACTATGAAAATATGCAAAATAAACTAATTTGGCCGTCTCGACATTCGTCAACTGTCTGATTTTTCTAACAGCAAATGCAGCAGAACTTAATTTACCAGTCAAAGATTCTACATGAGGACCCCATTGTAGTTTATTATCTAATGTGATGCCCAGAAATACAGTTTTATCGACTAATTCCAAACTGCTGCCATCTATTAATATCTGGCTGTCTACTTGCGCTACATTTGGAAGAGAGAATCTTAAACATTTAGTTTTCTTAGAATTTAGTAAAAGATTGTTAACAGCAAACCATTTGGAGACTAGTGACAAAGTATCATTCACTTTAATAAGTTCTTTGTCTTTTCTATCTACTTTGAAAATTAATGAAGTATCGTCAGCAAACAGGACGATATCTGAGAGACCAATTACAACAGAGGGTAAATCATTAATATAAACTAGAAACAGAAAAGGCCCTAGTATCGAACCCTGGGGTACCCCCATTTTGACTAGGGAGCCCTTGGATGTCGTACCACTAATTTCTACTTTTTGTTGGCGATTACTTAAATAAGACAAAACAAGATCATGAGCAGTTCCACGAATACCATAATAGTTAAGCTTCAGGAGCAGAGTACTGTGGTCAACGCAGTCAAAGGCCTTGGATAGATCACAAAAAATACCAATGGCATCCTGCGAATTTTCCCAGGCTTCATAGATGTTTTTCAATAATTTTGCTGCCGCATCTGATGTGGATCTCCCCTTCGTGAAACCGAACTGATGACTATGTAATATCTCATGTTTATTGAAATGACCTAACATTTGATTAAGCAACAGTTTTTCAAAGATTTTGCTAAGTGCTGGGAGTACGGATACTGGTCTATAATCAGAAGGATTATCTTTACAGCCAGATTTAAAAATTGGGACTATTTTACTATACTTCATTAGATCAGGAAAAGTACCCTGATCAATGCATTCATTAAAAATATTCGACAAAATAGGTGCAATTACTGTTATTATCGATTTTAAAATCGTTACCGACAATCCCCATAAATCTTCGGTGCTTTTTAAATTGAGAGTATTAAATAACTTTATAATATCATTAGCAGTAACGTAATTAAATTTAAAACTGGGAAATGATTTACGAATATGTTGCTTAAGTAACGCTCCAGCCTCATCAGGGCACGAGTTGAGACTTTCAGTTGTTTTCCCTGGTATATTACTAAAGAAATTCTCAAAAGCGCTAGCTACTTCTAATTTATCCGATACAATTTCATCATTAATTTTTAACGTTAACTGTTCGTTTTTACATTTTATTTTTCCTGATTCCGTATTTATGACATTCCATACTGCCTTAATTTTATTAGATGCTTTTCCTATTTTGTTACTTAAGTATATAGATTTTGCATGAATACACACTAATTTAAATAATTTGGAAAAATTTCTAACATAGTTATGGAATTTCTCGTCGCAAGTGGATGATCTTAATTGGTAAAGTTCATACATTTTATCCCTACTTTTTCGGATTCCCTTAGTAGCCCAGTCACTAAATTCCAGTTTACTATTTACCTTCACTTTTTTGATAGGACAGGCTTTATTAAAGTCATCGCAAATAGTAGATAATAATTCATCATACAAGACATTGGGCTCATTACTATTATTATATATCTTACTATTGAGTTTATATTCCAAATTTGTGCTAAAATTGTCTAATCTTGCCTTTGTAATAGGTCTAATTTCTTTAATTACCTTAGAAACTTGAAATTTATACGGCAATTCGACAATCTGAGCCATATGATCAGAGCGAACACCACTTATGATTGATTTACCTAATATACTGCTATTACTTATTATATTATCTATGCAAGTAGACGAAGTGGCCGTTGACCGTGTTGGCTCATTAAACAACAAATGTAGGTTAAATGATTGAAACAAAGCAACAAAATTACTTTTTTCAGATGAGTTAGTAAGAATATCAATATTAAAATCGCCGCATAAAACTATTGACTTATTAGAATTAAATAATTTGCGGAGAATATCTTCCAATGTAGAAGAGAACAAAGAAAAATTAGATGCTGGTGGCCTATACACACAAACAATTATATAGCTTTCTAACTCTGCACAAGACACCTCACAAACGCGTTCCACTGAGAGGCTACAAATATCCTTACGTTCTTTGAATTTAATATTATTATTCAAAAGAATAATTGAGCCACCGCCTACTGCGGACACCCTATTGAATACACTGGCAACTACAAAATTTTTGATATTAAAAAGCATGGTTTCTGGTTTAAGCCATGTCTCAGTGAAACATAAAACATCTAATTTGATTTTATCTAATAATAAATCAATATCAAGAATCTTGCCAAAGAAGCGATTAATATTCTGATGCAATAATATAATAGAATTCCTGTGCTTCTCTGTTGTCGAAACTAAATGTTTAAAAAACTATTCACAGTATTAATAGTAGTATTACTATTTAAGACTGTTTCATCCCTTAACCTATTAATATTATATGCTACAAGAGTAGCAATCAATTTCTTGCATTTTTTAGGAATAAAAAATGTATCCTGTGTCAGATGTAAATTACTAACAAACTTGTTAGAATCAAAATAAATAAATTCGTCACTATGACGACATGTCACATTGTACATGAGATTATTCAAACGCCAAATATAATTATTCTCTGTATCAGAGTAGTTAGATGAGTATGGAAAAGCACATAACATAATTTTCATTACTTCTAAATTTATCAAAGAATTAAAACTATTTATTAACTCTTTTTTACTAATATGTAAAGCATGGCCAATTAGAATAATAATTATAGTTTGATCATCAAACTTTGAATGTATAATTTTATCTATTATTTGTTTGTAAGATGCTCCTGGCATACAATAATTTATTACTGAGTGATTTAAGTGTTTATTTAATATTGAGCCAAAGTCAGTCCCTATTTTATCTGAGAAAATAACTGTCTTTTTTACTAGAGGATAAATGTGATTTAATTGATTACTAACACCCTGAACAGCACTCTGACCGTTTGGAGATACTGGAAGCAACTCACCAGCTGGCAAATGGTCACAATCACAAGTGTGATTGTTGGTTAGTGATGTTAAACGGTCCTCATTGTACTTACATAAGTCAACAAGGTGTGTCGCCGCCAATATATGCTCATTTATTTCCTTCTGAGCATTCTCATACTTAGAAACTAGGTCCCTAAGACAATACTCTTTGTGCTCAAGGTCAGAGAGCAAACGCTCAGTATCAGTATCATATAATTTTTGACATTGGTTTAGTTTAATTTTACATTCCCTTAGGTTTTTTAAATGCTCTTTTCTTAATTGTACATTTTTGTAGAAACATTTTTGTTTTTTAACTATTGAGTTTGTTTTCCTAATAAATTTATTTAATTTAAGATATTTCTTAATTTTATTATGGCTTGTCATTAAGATGTTTGTTTTACTATGAACAGAGCTATCATTTGTTAAGTCAATAGTAACTACAGAATTTGCCGGCTGAGAACATGGATCACTCCCGATCAGCTCATCATAGAGGCTCAACGTGTTGTTGGTTTGGTGACAATTCGCTTCAAATTCTAGACAGCTGATTTTGTTGTTAGCTTGACTCAAGCTCAGTTCTAGACCAGTAATGCGAGTTAGAGCTGATTCATAGGTGTCACTGCAATCGTTGAAGGATGATACCACTTCCTGTAGGTGATCCCGCTGATCGAGGACTTCAGTGTAATTGTTGTGAAGCTCAGCCAGCTCCTTCTTCAGTTGACTATTTCTATTATTTATGTTTTTTACTTCAACCTCGCTTTCTTCACGTTCCTGCATCAGTTGGTCGCAAAGAACTTGGGTGGCCTTTAGATCTTGTAGGGCCTTTCTGAGTTTGTCCTCCAAGTCACGTGCACAGGCCTTGCGAGTCATCATGTTTACCGACATGATTCCACAGACCCTGAAGTGCAAATACAGAAAACTGAGTAGCGAAGAAAAAGCAATAAACACTAACTATTAGGGAACTGTTTCAAGATCAACTTGTTTATAAATTTATTATGATTAGTTTTAGGAATTATTTATCTTATTTTTTGATAACTAATTAAACTTCACAGTGTAAAATCATTTAAGTACTTAACAGAATTTATTAAATATATTATGTGAGTATTAAATTGGGGTACAACTACAAAGATACGGTTATATACAGTTATGTACAGTGACAAGTGTTTATGAGTCTGAGGCAAATGCTGTTGTCATCAACTTTGCTTCCACAATCAGTCAAACAAGGTGAGACTATAACGGTGCCCAAATGTGTAGTGGACGTTGCTCAATGTACTGAACGGTGTGCAGGATCAGTGTATGTTATGTTGTGTATGTCTATGAGCATAAATAAATACAATACTCCCCAGTTTTAATGATGTTGATTTCAAATTTTTTCCGTTTTGTACCGTCGGGTGACAGTTCAATTTATTGCCGTTGATTGAGTTGTGAATCAGTCACAAACACTTTTACATCAAATTTATATTGTTTACAATGTTTTTGGCTCTGAACTTTGAATATTTAGAGAAATTTAGAATTATTTAATTAATTTTAAAGATACGATACAAAATTTTGACGTCTTAACGCTGGGGTTGCCAGCTTATCTCTTATCTTACTTTGGATATTATATTATCTATGTGGACATCAAATAACAACTTAGAGTCGTGGGTAACACCTAAATCTCGTACAAGTGGCTGTTTCAACAGCAACTTCCCTTTTAGAGAGTAGTCAGAGTTGATTATTGACTTTTTACGTGTAAATGTGACGACTGAACATTTGTCAGGATTAAGGTCAAGTTGGTTCAGTAGACAGAAATCATTTAGGCGAGTAAGATCAGACTGTAGCTTAGCAACATCGTCTTGTGAAGATATAGCGGTATATATTTTCATATCATCGGCGAAACACAAGAGATGGGAGAACTTAAAGCATTGCTCGATTTTAAAAAATCATTTAAAAAGATCACAAAAAGTAAAGGGCCGAGTAATGATCCTTGAGGAACACCACTAGGAACAGGGATCCAGCTGGAAACATAATTATTTATGGCCACTGCTTGAGACCTATTATCTAAGTAAGATGAGAGCCATCGTAGAAGATCGCCTCTGATTCCAATATCTGATAGTTTAGCAACTAATAATGTACGAGCACGCACGTACATTGACCTGAACTTTATATCATCATCAGCACTTTACGCCATTACTTTGTATTTTAAATCAGTTCGCAATCGCCTATCATTCGCGCCTCGCGTTCTCACTCATATCTTTATCATCTATCAATTTATCAGTAATCTAATAAACAGTTATAATTATCGTATCAATTCTTTTCAATCAATCCATATCAACAAGTGTGTACGAACCCGTACATTCTTTTTTTTTGGTCCTTAATTTTTGGACCTCGCGTGTGATACTGTGAAGTTGCGTGCGTAGTGAAACGTGACTCTGTGTTGCAAGTGAGGTGAACCACCGCTAGAGCAATCGAAGGACTCTAGTATAACCCAACGAAATATATCAAATATCTACCAGGCTGTACGAGCGCAGCAAAATATCAAGTAAGATCTATCCTTTTCTTATTGTCAACTACATAATATCATATCAAGATGTCGATGGAAAACCTACTGTCAGTTCAGGAGCAGCTCTCCGCGGCTATAGAACAATTATACTCAAATTTCAAAAAAGACGGTGCGGAAAGGAAAACTCCCGACAATATCAAACGGAAGCTAGATACGCTAGATAACTACTGGCGGGATTATCAGTCTAACCATATGAAATTGTGTGGATGTGGAGATAAGTCTCATATATACTTTACTTCTAATCAATTTGAGAAAACTGGAGATAGGTATTCAAATATAAGATCAGCAATCCAAAATTATACAAACCCTAGAGAGGAAGGTAGACCTACCAATCCAATTATCAAACCAGCTACGCCTTTGGCGACTACGAGTAATAGCGGGCAAGGTGTCTCATCGCAGTCTCGGAGTGTAGATAGCAAGACTGACGAAATGTTGCGAAAGCAGAGTAGTCATTTTAAAGCATTTGAACATACATTAGCAAACATTCAGCTAGATTTCATATCAGAGAAATGGGAGTTCGATCACCTATTGCGTACAATTCAATCACGTTGGTCTGCCATAGATTCCCTACATTGGGAACTGGACAGCGAGTTAGGCGGAAGAAATCCTGAGTATGAGGCTCATTTTTATAACTATGAAACGCAATATAACGACGCCATCAAGGCTATCAATAAAAAACTATGGTCTGTATCACATCGAGAGAAATCCACACCACATATGGAAATTCCAATGTTTACGGGTAATTATCATCAATGGTCAAGTTTTAAAGATCTTTTTACTGAAACTATTCATTCAAATCCATCACTGTCTAGCGCCCAGAAGATGCAATTCTTAAAATCAAAGGTTAAAGGAGAAGCCGAGAGATTGATCTATCACCTACCGATATCATCAGATAATTATTCAGTTTGCTGGGATATACTTAATCATAGATATAACAATAAGCGTTTGATTTTAAGCTCACACATAGATATAATGCTCAGTATCCCTGCGGTCCAGCAACCATCCATAAACCATATTAAAAGAATCCACGATGTCACTCGTGAAAGCTTGAATGCAATTAAAAATTTAGGAGTAAATATAGATTCGTGGGACCCGCTCATCATTCATCTGTTGTGCCAAAAAATGGACACGGAAACCCACCATGAATACATCTCTTCTGTAAAACAGCCGAGGGATGTACCGAATTTGGAAGAGTTTTTATCATTTTTAGAAAAGAGGTTCACCACGTTGGAATCCTCACGAAGGAAATCTGATCCTTTGAATAAGTCTATCGTGAAAAACAATCAAAATTATCAAGCATATCCGAATCCAAAGACATATCATAATTATCATAATTTCAACAATAAACAGTCAATTCATTCGACCGGACGAAATATTGCACAACCTACCAACAAAAACGTCTATGCAATAAAATACTATAAGTGTGTCATTTGTAAAGTGAATGACCACGGACTTTTTAATTGTCAACTGTTTAGAGATATGACACCGTATTATAGACGTAAGATTGTGGTAAAACACGATCTATGCGATAACTGCCTTTATTGCCATTTCGGTAAAGCATGTATTTCCGAAAAACGTTGTCGTGAGTGTGAGCAACCACACAATACTTTATTGCACGATGCATTCGTTTCACGAGCAAGCAGGTTCGGACCGATGACTCCGAAAAATACAAACGTCAACTCTACGCCATCGGGGCCGATGACTCCGAAAATCCCGAACGTCAGCTCCACGCCATCGAGGTCGAGTCAAGAAGTTCAAAGCAACTCGCACGTGTCGATGCAACCTGATATATCTCAAGTGCTTTTGGCAACCGCCATAGTCAAAGTTCAAGCATCAGATGGGTCTTATCTAAACATGCGCGCCCTAGTAGATCAGGGGTCCCAAGCCACTCTGATAACCGAAAATGCAGCACAGCTGCTTGGTTTGCCAAGGCAGAGGTGTCAAGGGGTGATCTCAGGAGTAGGAGCGAAGCAAGCGAATTGCAAGGGAGCTATAACTATCAACTGCTTATCAACAAATTACAATTTCAAATTTCAAACAGACGCACTTATCATGAATAACCTAATTAATAATCTACCAAGTCACACATTTACTAAACAAGACTGGTCGTATCTAGACCATATCACTCTAGCTGATCCGGATTTCAACATCAGCCGCCCCGTTGATCTTTTATTGGGAGCTGATGTTTATTCTATAATTTTATTGGAAGGTATTTGCAGAGGTGAGCAAAATTCTCCGATTGCGCAAAACACACGTTTAGGTTGGATTTTAAGTGGATGCGCAAAGACACTGCAATGTAATGTAATCATAAATAATTTAGATGAAATTCAACGATTCTGGGAAATGGAGGACATTGCAGATGAATCCAATTTATCAATCGAAGACCAAGAGTGTATTCAATATTACAAAAATACTACCACGAGAAAGGAGGACGGCCGATATGAGGTACGACTACCCCTTAAGTCAGACTTTGAAGATAACTTGGGTATGTCAAAAAATAGAGCAGTTGCACAGCTTAAAACATTAGAGAGAAAATTTATAAATAATCCAAATATGGAACAAAGTTATAAATCATTTATGCAAGAATATCAATCGATGAGTCATATGACATCAGCCACAAGTAATGCGAAACCCGACTGTTACTTAACGCATCACGGCATTGAACGGGCTGAGTCTACAACTACAAAATTTAGAGTTGTCTTCAATGCTTCAGTAAAAACATCAACAGGACACAGCCTTAATGACGTCATGAAATGTGGGCCCAATCTCCAGCAAGATTTACAATCATTGCTTATCAAATGGCGACAATATCAATATGCTTTTACAGCGGACATCGAAAAAATGTTCCGCCAAATCGGGATTCATAACGATGATCAAAAGTTTCAAAAAATTGTCTGGCGAAATGATATTAATGAACCTATCCAATTTATGATCAATTCTATCAAATGCCTTACTATAGTCTGTATAGACTACATCGACATCCTATATGTTAATCCAGAATATTTTCTATCTATGTGCCATATTTCAATCAAATCTGTTCAGCCGTTACGGAGTTGAGTGGTAACAAACATCCAAACATATAAACTGTCACATTTATAATATAAGCTCCCAATGTACACCTAGTTAGTGAGTGCCACTAATATGTATCATATAATACTAATAAATCAAATATATGTCGCAGCTGTCATTGAGCGCGACGTCGTTCATCCGGTGCATGTGCGTGAGCGCTACGGGTGCGTGGGCAGCGTGTGGACTGGCGAGCGGGCTGGTCGCGGTGCTCGACCTGCGCACCGGCCTGCCGCTCGCGCACTGGCGAGCGCACGACGGGGAGGTACTTATACACTATACACTGGGGGCGCGTGGGCGGCGAGCGGGCTGGTCGCGGTGCTCGACCTGCGCACCGGCCTGCCGCTCGCGCACTGGCGAGCGCACGACGGGGAGGTACTTATACACTATACACTGGGGGCGCGTGGGAAGCGTGCGGGCTGGCGAAACTATCGTTACAAGTACATAAAGCACTATAACTTAGTCGAAAACAATTTTAGAACAAAATAAAATCGTAATTTTCAAAGAAAGTAAATAGCTTCAAAACATAAAGAACATCATTTATAGTTACAACGTCACTCACCTGTAAGAGGCGCGACCTTGGACGCAGTGCGGGCGATACGCTTTCTTCGTCTCACATAACGTGTTAGACATAGAAATGGAGGCAGCACGTTTGCTCGGGTCATTATCCGACCGGTCCTTGATTTAGCCAAGTGAATTTGTTACCTAAATTAATTACTATGGCTAAACTACTCGATGGATTTTGATGATTGTTTCTTTACGGTTTTTAAAACAACGTGACAAAGCTCCGGGTTCATTTAATGATCAACCGTTTTCCCCACCTTGTATATAGATATACTAGCGGACCCTTTTATGTATCTCGGCAATAGCGCCACCTACTTCAGGGTGGTAGCCAGCCAAGCGGGTACTACAAAGTTAATCTCATTGTAGAATTCGACAAGTTGACGACACTACCACTAATATATCATCCGCCTTATGATATAATTGTTCTTCGTCAGGTACTCCGTCTAGCAGCAGTGGATGAGCATAGACTCCTCAGTTCTGGATTGGATCAGGTGACTGCGCTTTGGAGAGTAGATGATGGGGAACTGATTGCGCATCTCAAGTGAGTGCTCTCTTCGTTATTGTCGTCTTTATTTCGTCCTTTAGTTTGTAATCTTAATACTAACATATTCATACCTAATTGAAATGTGGATCAATTTTGAGTAATTTTTATTTGACACCTATCAGAATTTGGCTCTTAAATACCATGAGTTTAGTCTATATTATTTAGTTATTTTAAAATGTTAGTACTTTTTAACTTTTGGTTGTAATTTTAAATTGCATATTAAAGTTTCAAAGATATAAAATAAAAATCAAATCATTTTTATCAATAAATTGTCAAATTAGTATTTATTCTTTAAGATTAAAGTTGAGTATCCACTATACCTTTTTCCAATAGTTTTAAACTTTATAGCGTTTGAAATAAGATTGTATTTGATTAATCCGCAGAGGCAGCACGGAACCAGTCCACTGTCTCTCAGTATACTACAACGAACTTATAACTGGTACAACCAACAACCGAATAGGAGTTCACACAACCCTTGACCAAGACGCCTCTTTCTCAAGCACCAAACTACGTTCAGATACATTCAAAGGAGTACTTACTTGTATGTCCGTCCTTCCATTAAATAGATTGTTATTATTAGGCAGCGACAACGGTACTATAAGTTTACTTTGTTGATCTCCTGGAAAAAATAACTTTATTACTGGAGTGTTAGAGTATAGAACTGCTTGTTCTTTATACACATTGCGAAAAAAAGACAGCTGATTGTTACGAAAAGTACAACTTCTATTGGTTGTTTGTTAAAAACGTCGGTTCCTCAGACTTGTGTTTTAATATGTACTGATGGAAACGACATTCTGTAGTCTATATTATGTATTTTTGTTGACATGTGGCGCTTACGACTTTTCGGTTTTAGTTTTGTAAATAATGTTCAGCCAGCGATATTAACTTTTAAGTATATTTGAAACTGTTATATCGAATCAGATCCACTTAATTGTAAAAAATAAGATAAATATATTTAAAAAAACGAAATAACTAACTAAGTGAAATATTTTCAATATACCGGTGGATATTTCCCACTGTAATCTTTTCAAAATGATTTCGATGACAACATTTTGGACAAAGTCGTTGTTTGAATTCGAAAACGGTTCCGAAAATATGACATCTCAAAGTATTCATCTTGTATAAGATAATATATAGTATATATATATAAGTATTTATTTAGAAAAAAAATATATGTAGTATATCAGTTATCTGGTTTCCATAGTACAAGCTCTGCTTAGTTTGGGGTCAGATGGCTGTGTGTGAGGAATGTCCCAGGATATTTATTTTGTATTTTGGGGGTGTCCATAAATTACGTGAGGTGTTTAAGGGGGGGAGGGGGTCGAGTCAAATCTCATCTAATCTTACGTTGGAGACCCCCCTGGTCGCAAATATCACGCAATTTTTTTTCTGATTAAAACAAAGAAAAAAATACTATTTTGGTCCATTTAATCCAGATTGTACATGCTTAAGATTTAATCTTAAGCGTAATCGTAATACAATTAAAATCATTCACTAATTCGTTCAAAAGAAAATAATTTCATTCATACTTCGACGTTATACATCTACTGACTGTCAAACCACCATACTGAAAATCATATGAACATGTTGGTTCCCATAGTCTCTCTTGAGACCGCGCATGATTCTCCATGGACTGAATTAGAGTAGATATTCTTTTTTGAATCACAGTAGTTACGATTTAAGTATTCTATTGTTAAATTTTTATTACACTTATAATTTAAACTCTCAGCAATATTGATTACAAGTCTTAACTAGTCGTAAATAAAAGCACGAAGCATTTTTTTTTTCTTTTTACAATAACAATCCAACGCGTTTACGTAAGAAACCCACATTTTGAAAAATCTCACGTGAGATTGGGGGATGGGGGAGGGGGTTGAATAAAATCTCACGACATCTCACCAGGGGGAGGGGGAGGGACAGAAAATTTAAAAAAACACCTCACGTAATTTATGGACGCCCCCTTTGTATTACTGCGCTACATGATTAATATTTATAGTAAAGAAAGGAAATGGCATAATATTTCATGATCTCAAAGTCTCCTGGATGTAGGTATTGAAACAATCCTATCCTATTAAAATTATAAATGCGAAAGTTTGTGTGGGTGGTTGGATGTTTCTTACCACTCACCTATGTAACAGCTGAATAAATTTTCACGAATCTTGCCACACAGATAGATCAAATAAATGGCGGGCGGAAGTTAGATAAAAATAATGATAAAGTAAGAGTCATTTTTGGCCTGCCACAACGCTTATTGATAAATAAAATGTATGAAAATTGCTTTGAGAACCAAGCAAGCACATGAATTAAGCGATTGTACGGTAAATAATAGAGATAAATGATGCAGTGTACCAACGTGAAATAATGTTAACTATAGAATAAATACGAATCGACAGATGATTTAAAACTGCTGCTTGTTTTGGTACAGTCTACTGGTTTTATTTAAGTACAGTTGTTGGATGTTAAGTTGTTAATTCTGAAGCCGGAAGAGAGAGCGAGAAAAGTTATGGGTTTCGGCTTCCAAAATTGTCAACTTAAAGGCTGTGAAATATTATAAGCTTAAAGTGAAATCAATAATAATATTAACTTGGCACCTAATTAATATCTAAGTTAAAGAAAAAACATTACTTCCTAAAATCATTCCATTACAGCATTTAAATCTAATTATAAGATATTTATTATATAGTCTCACCAATTTTTCTGAACAGTTACACAAAAAAGGAACGAATAATGCCGTTTGATCAGTGCTTCCATACTTATAAATAAACTCCCGATATTCTAAGAAGGTTTGATAACCGTTACATACCTGGTCGAACTAACATATTGCATATATAGACTATATACCTACATAAATACATTACATTCATAACATAAACTAAATTTGTATATATATGTATATAAATATTACAAAAAAGTTACATAAATTAAGATTCAGATATAGGCAACATTTTTGATGGTGGACCTCTAGTTCACAGATAAGTTGGAAGGACTATCTACTACTAACTATAATTACTAGGTACTTCTTTTATATTTCAAACATATTTATTCGAAACGCTTTTTGATTTAGAATAATCAAAATGCAGTTTTTTTGCGACTTTAGTGTTGGTCCAATAGTAAATGTTAAATATATCGATAAAACATCCTTAGAATCCAACTTTTATAATATCATCGTAGGTACATGTTTCTTTCATGAAATAGCATCCTATGCCCACTAATTTCACTTAGCCCTGTATTGAACCAGCGAGAGATTTTTTTAAAATAATTAATATTTGCACCTAATTTTCAAAACAAAGTTGTCAAAAGTACAAAACACTCGTTACCAAAGATGCTTAAATTTACAATTATAATAACTATGTCATATTTGAGTACACTACTTGAGTCTTACCGAAAATAATTATTCACTTCTGCTTTCATTGTAAAAACATTTAGAAAATTATTTAGTTATTTAAACATTTCAAAAGATATCAATATGGCCAAAGTTCAAATTTATAAAAATAAATAAAAACTATAAAAAAGCCTTAGATTAGCTAGAAATTTAGAAAACTTATAAGCGTTACGGTCACTGGTAGATATTTTGACGTAAGATAGCCTTATCAATTTATGCGCTTAATTTAGCAATCTTACGCAATCCCACGTAAAAAAACTAGTTTCGTGATAGCACAGTTTGAGATTCATAAATTTGAAAATATAAAATCATTTATTAATACGAGGAAATCTATAACAAAGAAGAAAAGACGGCTTGAGGTATTATAGGACAAATAGTGTTACTTTGTAGAATAAAAATGGTTTATCAATAAAGCCATCCTACACAATTTTTCGATTTTATTTTATCGTGATATAATGAACAAAATGATTATGTAGTTAGATTTTAAGTTTAATAACGAAAGCTTTTCTTATAAATGTTGTGAAAATAAAAATTTGTCACATAAATAATGGTTTATTACATATTGATCGAATATATTAACTATAGTAGAAATGTCACGATTTAGTTGTAATTTTTTGGGAGTTTTATTTAAAATGTAAACTTTGATTTCCTAACGTATATAAGTAAAGCCGATAGTATTTAACATGTATTTGTATATTTGGTACCTAACAGTTTTATTTTATTCATCTTAAGGGCAGTCAAGTGTATACAGGTGTAAGTTTCCACCGGAAATTTTCTCCGGATTTTTTTTCATATTTTTATCGTTTTTTCAGTTACTATTTCTTTATTTCAATGTAAAAATAAATTCTTTGTACACAACACTCCATTTATGTGAATAAAACAGCTAAAATCCAAAAATCAGCAATGGATGTTGGAATACTCTAACGCACGACGCGGGTAGGGTGGCCGACGGCTCGCTGCGCTGCAGTTCGCTACGTGCGTTTTGCCACGGTAGCGATACATTCCGTATGAGGTAATCAAACAAATCAGGTTTATTGGATTCCCATGACGTTCCGGAAATAATTTCATGTACCGGGCATCTTAGTATAATATACTGAATTCACCCCATTAGTTTGCGGAGGGCTGTCCCTTACACCCTGTATTTTATAAATATTATTTAAAATATACGATTTGATTGCTTGGAATTAAGTCGTTGCCATGGATATGACACAATAATTTGGTGAATTTAACAAAAAAATACGAAAATTAAGTTATCAACTTTTGGTTTAATAAATTTCGACTTTTAAGTTATCGATATCTAGCCAACACTATTTTACAGTTTATCTCTCAAATTCTGTGCCAAAGGCTAACTAAATTTATTTTATCTCCAACACATTTTACGTAGGTAATTTCAATAGGGGATGAAAGTAAACGAATGTTCTGCCTTGATAACAAACTATTATTATATATATTAATACAAATATGTTGTAATTATGTATATTAAGAATGATGTATTGGTTTAGAGGTATTTTTTGTAATAAAAGTATTTTATAGAATTTATATGCCACTTTTTTTTTTATTCATAACAGGTTATAGTAAATTGGTCGTCTGACATAAAACACGAGTAGTTCACTATGCAATAAACTATTAATGTTGCTCAACTTAAGGGTAGTAGCCAGCCAGGCGGACCTATACTACAAAGTACCCTACCATAGTAGGTACTATAGTTTCCTCACGATGTTGTCCTTTACCGAATGTTCAAGCTCATTGTGCGATTCGAATCCACGACATTTGTCACCGCATTCGACGTCATACCACTGAGCTCTCTTCGCTTTATATTTATAGGGATTGACAATAAAACTTCTGAGATATTACTTTTATAGGGTCACAGGAATAATAATGTACTATGTAACGATTTTTTCTGCGATGAGCTGACTGCCCTAGGGTGGCTATCAGCCAGAGATGCATAGCGTACCCATCGGGACATCGCTACCGGCACTATTATAGGGTCTACCGCTCATATTTGAATACCCATGATACGTTTGTAAAGGTTTAGAACATATTTTCTCGCGAATTTATAGCTGATAATGATTGTCTAGTTGTATTCAATTCGAAGCTACTGAAGTTACTACCAGTTCAGAAGTCGCCTTCAACTGAGAAAAACTGGCAAGAAAGTCGGCAAGGTTACATTTTTTATATATATATATTTTTTTTGGACAGTGACATTGTAGGTTTTTTTCCATAAATGCAAAAATAACATGACGAAAAATAAATAAATAGTAAAAAAATAATCTCTGATGAACACCGGCTTAATTACGGTTTTTACCTCTTTTTAGTTTGATCTCTGTCAGGTCGACGGTCTCGTACAGTCACGAGCATACATATCTTAATACCTACACTTAGTAAAATTACAAAGCGATTTACTCGTACCTACTCGTGGTATAACAATTGCAACTTTGATATAAAAAACTATATCATAATAATATTGGTTGGAAATAACTATGTTCATAACACTATAAAATTTCCATTAATAAAAAGAGAAAATGCCTTTTGAATTTTGCTAAGTGTGTATATGTTTAGGCTTGTGACTAAACAATATACTAGCGACTCGCCGAAGTTTCGTACGGGTGCAATTTATATACACAAAGCTTCCTCGTTTATCGCTCTTTCTATTTGTGAAAACCGTATCAAAATCCGTTGCGTGGTTTAAAAGAAGTAAGCGGAGAAATATAGGCAGATAGTGACTTTGTTTTACACTATTTAATTGTTAATTTGAGCAAAAGAGGCTTAAAGAGATCTAATGGCGCTCATTTGATAAAAATGTAAGCTTTGAAACGTCCGACTAACGTAGTGTAAAGAACATAATAGGTACTCTTTACCGAGACGTAGTGTTTATATCCTCTTTGCTACGACTGTACACACAGCCTTCATTGTTTCTAATAATGTCTGTAGTCACCGTCTTCTCTATTCTGAATTCTGTAGAAACTCGCTGATAGCAGGTTGTTTGACAGGTCGAATACATGTTTGTTCATTTTATGATAGGTACCGAATAAGTTTAAATTTGTGGAAATGCCTCATACAACGACTCATCGACGCTCTAGTGTCTCTCTGGCGGCCACGCGGCGGGCCAGTGTACTGGCGCACCACGCAAGTAATGATTTAGCATCTGAACTATGCCTATTGAAAGAAGAAACTCATACAGGTGATCACTTCCTCACACCTACTCAACTGGAAGTCGTCTTCCGCACGAACATAACCACAGGGCTCACCGAAATCTTTGCCAGGGAACAACTTGAACAATATGGACCTAACGCTCTGAAAGAGTTACGAGGAACCAGTTATTGGAAGTTATTCAGACACAATCTCTTCGGCTGGTTTCAATGCGTTCTATGGGTAGGTGCATTTTTGAACTTTTTTGCATACTTCTTTGTTGCATCAGACGACCATGGTGGACATTCCAGTAAGGAATACATGTATCTAGGTTGTGTGATCACGGCAACTATCGTCGGTACTGGCTTATTTGGTTTCTATCAGGAAGCTAAGAACGTCGCAGTTATGAGTGGATTTGAGAAAATGGTTCCACCTAATGCAGTTGTAATTCGAGACGGAATTAAGAAAGTAATTCCTAACTGTGATGTGGTAATAGGTGATATAGTCGAAATGACAGGAGGAGAAATAGTTCCCGCCGATGTTCGGATACTTTCATGTACCAATTTCAAAACTGATATGTCGTCATTGACAGGAGAATCTGAACCTGTAAAACATAAACCCGAGTGCACACACGCCAATCCACTGGAGTCCAAAAACATGGCATATTTCAGCTGCCCGATCACGGAAGGTTCAGCTAGAGGAGTAGTTGTAGCAACTGGAGAATTGACTCAAATTGGAAAAATCGCGGGCCTCGTGACAGGTTTAGAAAAGGAAGATACGCCAATTGCTAAAGAAATAACACATTTTATAAAATTGATATGCGGTGTGGCATTCATTTTTGGCATCATATTCTTTCTAATGGTATACTTGATACAAAACAGTTGGATATCTGCTCTGCAGTACATGCTGGGCATCATTTTAGCTAATGTTCCCGAGGGTTTGATTGTGACTCTGACCGTTTGTATGACTTTATCAGCTAAACAATTAAAGCGTAAGAACTGCTTAGCCAAAACTCTCCAGGCTGTAGAAACACTAGGATCAACGTCATGTATATGCTCCGATAAGACTGGAACATTAACGGAAAATCAAATGACCGTGTCTCACTTATTTTGCGATTTCAAAATATATGACAAAGACGACCATAGTCACGTTTCGGATGGCACATATTCGCTGTTATGCTTAGCTGCATCTCTCAATCTAAAAGCAGTATTTGTATTCGATACAATGGCTTTGCCTATTGAGAAGAGAAAAATTCTAGGCGACGCTTCAGAATCTGCTATATTGCGTTATATGGAGATTAATCGCTCTGCATCTAAAACTCGAGAGGATAACCCAACGGCAGCTGAAATTCCTTTCAGTTCAGCATACAAATATCAAGTTACAATTCATCTTATGCAAGCTACACAGAGCTTTTATTTAATTATGAAAGGGGCACCTGAAATAGTCCTTGAATACTGTACGACCGTCCACACTGACGAAGGGCTCCAACCATTATCACAGCAAGTTAAAAAGGTTTTGAAAGAAAATTTTATAAAATTAGCTAATATGGGCGAAAGGGTAATTGGCTACTGTGACCTAAAACTACCCGTGGAAAATTATCCTCCCGAATATGTATTCGATACTCAACAGAAAAATTTTCCTGTTGAAGATTTAACTTTTATCGGTGCGGTATCTATGATTGATCCACCGAGACGTGATATTGAGAAATCTATCGCCTTATGTAGGCAAGCTGGGATCAGAGTGGTTATGGTGACAGGTGATCACCCAGTTACTGCGTTAGCAATATCACGCCAATGCGGCACTATAACTCAACCAACAGCATATGATTATGCTTTCGAACATCACATAGAACTGTCCGATGTGCCAGTCCATATTAGGAATCAGTTTAAAGCTGCCGTTATTACTGGGGATGAACTTCGCAAAATGAGTGTAAACGAATTAAAAAATGCACAACATAAGTACCCTGAAATCACTTTTGCTAGAACAAGCCCGCAGCAAAAGTTATTTATTGTAGAAACATTTCAGTCTTTAAAACATGTGGTTGCAGTTACTGGCGATGGAGTTAACGATTCACCAGCTTTGAAAAAGGCAGATATAGGTATAGCTATGGGTATAAATGGAACAGAAGTGTCAAAGCAAGCTGCTGACATGATTCTTCTAGACGACAACTTTGCTTCCATAGTTTTGGGGGTACAAGAAGGGAGAAGAATTTTTGATAATTTAAAGAAAACTATTGCATACACTCTCACATCGAACACGCCTGAAATGTTACCTTTTGTTTTGTATGCGTGTCTCGGTATGCCTTTGCCGATAACTTTAATGCTGATTTTAGTTATTAATGTTGGGACAGATTTATTACCAGCGATGAGTCTCGCTTATGAGGAGTCTGAGGAAGACATAATGTCGATTCCACCTCGCAAGCCAACCGATCACCTTGTTAATAGAGTATTGATATTTATGGCGTATTTTCAGGTTGGCTTAGTTCAATTCTTTGCTGGTTTATATGCTTACTTTGTTGTATTCGCTCAGGACGGATTCTTCCCATCGAGTCTGATTTTCATTCGTGAAGACTGGGAGACGAAAAATAAAGTTGTTCTAGACACTTTAGGCCGCAGTTGGTTCTTTCTAGATAGAAAAAGAATTGAGAGAAAAGCACAGACTGCTTACTTCGTCGCTGTATGCTGGACTCAAATTTCTGACGTGATCATTTGTAAGACGAGACGTATTTCACTTTTGAAAAAAGGAATGAAAAACCACGTATTGAACTTAAGTATTGTTGTAGATTTGATTGCGGCCTTGATCGTCACCTATCTTCCTTGGTGCCATGAAATTTTTAGCACGGAACCATTGTCGTGGCATGATTTCTTTCTGGCATCACCGTTTATGGTGCTTATGATTGTAGGTGATGAATTAAGACGTTATTTGATTCGGAATAATCTATCGAAGTGGGTCGAGCAAGAGACGTACTATTAATTTATTTCATTAGTTCTAAGAATTGACAAAGATTTAAGTTAATTTTAAAATGTGGATGAAAAGTCACTTTAATGTTTTTGCTAAGGTATTAATAAAAAAGCTATTGCCTAAGGTACCTACTGCTTGTTTATTTTAATAGATATATAGGTTTGTAATATAACTTAATACCACAAACTGCAATAGCGAAACTTGTCCTTGCAACATACGGGTATCAGTTCTCTAATGTAGTGCTCGAATTATGTGTCTAGCACACACGAAGGGGCGCGGCGGCTGCGATATGAATTTTAAACTTACTTGCACATGTAATGCCGATGTCGGTAGGTACCTTACCGGAATAACGGTGGACCGAATGTGACCTACATTGCACCAAAATAATATGTTGCAGATAAGTTCACGTCGCTTTGATAGCGGTAAGCTATAATTATAAGGATTTAAAACAAAGGGTACCAATGGTATCCTATTATTAATTTATACCTAGTAGTTGTGTTTCTAATCTAGGGCTTTATGGGGTTCGCACATCATTCATGTCACCGTCACGTTTCCGATCGTTCACGTCAAAAATATAGTTTCATAGAAGGCGTAAGATCGTTGGATCAGCCCCAATGGACAGACGGTGTTAGCCACAGGTGTCTTTTACAGCCTTATGCGAACAACGTTAGTCACAGACACGGTCTGCTTTTACACAGCCCCGGATCAACATTTTTTTGGAACCGGAGCAAAATCTTGGAGATTGGCGCCTTTGCTATCAAGCGTTTAAATTTTTTTAAACCGGGGTAAAATCTTGAGATTCGCGCCCATTCTATCCAGCGTTTGAAATTAATGATATCAAAATACTTAAAAAATAAAACGACTAGGTAAGATTTCTTGTAACCGGAAAAATAAAAACCCTTAAATATTATTTTTTGTGATTTTATTACATATAGAAAGAATTTAATTTTTCATGTTTTTGATCTCCTAACTTTGTAGATTTTTGCTTACACGGCATGAGTGATCTACGTAACTAACGTGGGAAACCAGCTCGTAATGTATAACCGCTAAGAATGTGACCGCAGCCTGCAATGCCACAGATCTATTTACAAAAGCCACAGCTGCATTATTTTACTCTTTGCTTATTGTCTAGATCTCCTATAGAATTACCTGTGTTGATTGTTATTTGTTTTGTTATTATATGGCATTTTAAATTTATATGTAGGTACCTAGGTTTATTGGACGACATGACTTGATGTAGGGTAATACCTTATATAAGCTTGATTTTGACCACAGTCTAACTATGGTATGCGGCTGAATGTGGTAAGCACACAAAGCCTAGAAGAAACTGCCTCTCAAGTGCAGCTGGGCTATTCTGAACTTAAACTCGACGGTGAAATCATGCAGTGACTATTCTCTGTCTCACTCGTGAACTTCTGATTACCGAGTTGCACGAGTGAGACAGAGAATAGCCTCTGTCGGATTTTCAATTTAAGGGTGGTAGCCAGCCAGGCAGGTATTACAAAGTACTACCATCGTGCTACGGTCTCTTCACAATATTTTCCTCCCGAAAGCTTCAGCTCATTGTGGCATTCTCACGATCTTCGCTGCGGCATCCGACGTTCCTACCACTGAGCTATCATCGCCTTAAAATTGTGATTATGAAGTTATAGTCATGGTATAGGTGCAGAGTAAGATGCAGTGTATAGGTATGTTAGTAAAACACGTTACCAATAGACAAGTAAGTATACATTATTGCAAAAAATAGAAGAAAAATAGGTAGGTATACAAGAAAAAATCCCTTGTTGAATTTATTGCCGAAGTATTCTCAGTTTAAATGTATTACTAATCGGTGGTAGAGCTAATAAAATTGTGAAGTTCATAATTTTTCATGGTACCTATATGAAAAACATTTTTGGATTCAGGGATCCGTCCGTTTGCGAAATATTTAAGCTTTAGAGTGGTAAATTTTGTTAGAGTCAAAGTTTGTTAGAGTACGTGTCAAGGGTTTAACTACTAAACCGTCGTTTTTGGATATGTGAAAAAATTCACGATAGTAGTATATATAACGAAGTTAAAAAGAAAACAATAACAGCTAAGTAAGTAGGCTTTACAAATTAACGAGTAAAAGTCGACCAAGTTATAAAATGTACTTGGATATGTAAAAAAAATCGTGAAAGATTCATAGGTATGTGATTGCACGTCACATACCTATGGAACCTTAAACTGCGCTCTTGGCTATTTTTTTTATGTCAGTGAATGAGGGAACGACGTAGATCCTATAGAATACGGAAATACATCTGAGTAATTATTTTTTTACATTGTTGTTCTATAGTTCTTACAATATACCAAGGTTATTTTATGCATACCACACATACCATTACCTACGGGACAAACATATACTATATCTATGTTCCTACCTATATAAAATATCACTGGTACGTAAGATACGTTTGGTATTTTGTATGCATTCAGACCTATGCTTTGACTTGCAATATAAAGTTCAATTTGTGGGTGTAACTGCAATGCCTAAAAATGCTATCTAGAGCAGTGTAGGTAATACATAAAGCCATAAAATATTTAAAATGAGGTTAAAAAGCTCCTTCGATATTTCAGTATCGATAAATTATGCATTTCCACGCATATTTGTCACGTATCTATAAACTACCGTTATTTTATTATGCAAATTGGTACCTACTTAAACGTGTATGATCAAATGGACCCAACCCTTGCATGCCCAAATCAATATTAGTTAAGACGATAACTTAACAACGTGCAAAACTGGGTACAAATTGCATCAGAATGCGTTGGTTGAACAAAAAGTTTGTTAAAAATCGACATATTTTTTATCGGATTTTTATAAGAAATGTAATTTTAGTTGGGTCAATGAAAAAAAAATGATATTCTGGAACACGTGCTTCTCTTTCCCTGACTTCAAAACGCGTTCTAATAACGTTATTTTATACTTTTTAGTGCAAACCCGTTATGAAGTTGGTTTTACTTATTTGTTAAATGTTAATTTATCTATAGGCTCGTGTATGACCACAACCTCACTATAGTAAGTGATGATGTAGCCCAAGGCGAGCATACGAAATCTAGAAGGGAAGGAACAAAATTGAAAAATGTATTCAGCGCTCGTAAAATAAACCCAACGAGTACTTAGGTATTAGGTAAATGATGACTTGAGATCCGTAATTTATTTATTAAAGTTGGTCGCATCCTAGCCTCCTGGTGAACCTACCGGTCGCGGTGTCATTAACGTTACTGAACTTAGCGACAGCGAATCATCATCATCAACTGTCGAAACGTTTTTTTTTTAAACTTTTTTAGACCCTCAGATCATACATCCAAGGAAGGTACGGAACTCCTCGGTGCGCGTGTCCAGCTCGCACATGGCCGTTTTTTTTTATACAGGATAAGCTTGTGTCAACAACCTCACAATGATAAGCGATTACGTTCTGCAGATGGTTAGCATACTAAGCCTAGAAACGAACTGCTATGATATTATGTGGAACTACGCACCTACAAAATGTAAAAGCAAAGCTCAAATTTATTAATATCAGACGACGTCATCCATAAATCAACTATGACTCTTACATGCACCCTTAGGTACTAAGTTTAGGACATGCGTGTCTTGTTAAACTTGTATCCTTGGTTGCGAAATGTGTATCAAGTGTATGGGCGTACGGCGGTCCACTCTTGCGCATGGCCCTTTATATACCATGCGTGTGCTCCACACAACACGATAACCAGCAACGTGCGCACGCGACAGACATGCTCGCTAAGGTACGATATTTAATCTTAAATAATATTAATAACCAGTTGAGAAATGTAGCTACTGCGAAAAAGATAAAATATATAAAAATATTATATAGAACTTATTTTGAGATTAGCTTTTCGACTACGGCATCGCTCACGCAGGCTTTATAAAATTTATGTAAAAATATTTTTTTCCGTCAGCCGATTACGATAAAATAAAGCCTCTAATAATATGTTTCCTCTAAACATAATCCACTTGTAAAAGACCCATCCGTTTGGTTGTTTCGGAGATTAGCGTGTTCAAGCAGACAAACAAAAATAAAGAGAAACAGACACACAGACAAATAAAAATTGTACATTACATTATATTGATAAATTAGTATTCATATATTAGTATTCATATATTAGTAGTAGAGTATTTCAAATTAATCTAATTATATGATGCGAGAAGTATGCTAAGCTAAGATCAAAAATTAAATTCAAAGTCCTGTCACAAAACTTTAAATTCGCGTCGATCCATATAATTGTAATAAAAATCCACCATGACGTACTTTTACGTGATGCTTGCACAAACAAACAAATAAAATTGTTAGAAATTTCATACTATTAAATAAATGTGTATTTCACCACAATCCTACCATCGTGACGATGCTACTGAAGGTTGTAAGCAGACTCAGTCAAGCAAAGAGAACTTTCCCAAAAAAAAAAAAGATAGGCACATGCAGTATGTGCCTAATCGTATGTGACATACTTAACCTGTTGATGATGTAGCCAAAGGCTGTAGGCTCAGCTGACTAAGCCCTAGATGCACATTACTCGATTTTTTTTAGATATTCTTGTTGTGCTGTGCGTGCGCCGCTGCCGTAGCGGCGCCGGGGATATACGACAGTATTGGATACGCGGCGCCCGCCATCGCCCACACCATTGCAGCGCCAGCATATGCAGCCCCAGCTTATGCAGCCCCAGCCTATGCAGCGCCAGCATATGCAGCTCCAGCATATGCAGCGCCAGCATATGCGCCAGCAATCACCCACGCAATAGCTGCACCGGTTGTTAAAACTGTTGCGGCGCAGGTAAGCACTATCGATTTTCGATTGTATAAATATTTTATGAAGAAACTGAAAATTTAGTTTATCCATAAGGTTGTATGCAGAGCTAAGAACGACTTTGCTTTAAAGTACTTACTTACATCTGAAAAACGAACCTACGAATGTTCAGATATATCCTACATTCGACCAAATTGTCGATTTTTGAAAGGTTATTCTATTAGGTACAGTACAGCTGACATACCTACCTATTGATTCCTACTCATCTTATGAACATTTTATATCAACAGGTGGTACGCGCAGAACCAGTAGATCCCAACCCCGCTTACAGCTTCTCATATGGAGTAGCAGACCCTCACACGGGAGACCAAAAAGACGCAGCAGAAACGCTGCAGAACGGCGTCGTCCACGGCTCGTATAGCCTCGTGGAACCTGACGGCCACCTGCGTAGAGTGACGTATACCGCTGACAAGATCAATGGATTTAATGCTGTGGTGGAGAGAACTGGTGGGGCTCATGCGGTAAGATTCTATTGCTTATTAAAGGATATTGATAGACTTTTAAAACGTGTAATGTGCTTAAATATGAAACAATATCATTCTCAATACTTTTCCGCTATACATGTTACGGGGAAAATTCCAATAATAATAATTATTGCAAATGAGTCCTACTACTACCTACTCAATCACGCTGAAACTGATGTTAAATGAAGTTTGACCTGGAATAAAACATAAGACAGAAATTTGTTGCTATGCTATTATTTGACTCCAATAACAGGTACTTTAAGACGCTTAGATTTAGTTCCATAGAACATTATTCAGTCATCAAATTGCCAACTCAGAGTCAAGTAATGTAATTCTCGAGAATCTGTTCTAAAAAACTAATTTTCTCTAACCAGGTGGCAGCAGCTCCCGTAGCAGTAGCAGCACCAATTGCCAAGGTTATCGCACCAGCTCACGTGGCAGTCGCTGCCCCAGTTGCCAGGTATACCCTACCCTCTGGCTACGGACACCCCTGGCGTTAATAGACATACATTCTACGACAGAAGTTAACTGCCGTATCGCTGAACGTGGAAGACGGATTGTTGAGCGGAATTCATACTTTTTTGTAGTCTGTTATTCATGGAAAGTTTTTGTTATTTTTTATGTCATTAGAAGGTTTGATTTAGATTTAGGCTACGGTTACATGGTAAATATGAATGTAATATCTTGCTTATAAAAGGTAAAGGGGTTATTCTATTTTGAAATCTTATGTTTTATCTTACTGTAATTGGCGTGTTTTCACGTTAGTTCAGTTGAGTTTTTACGGATACATCGTCTTTACCAACTGACCGAAGCCTTGTATAATACGATTGTTTTAAATACGACCACGTTCAGCCACACGGTGGTACCGACTTGAGACCTCGCCAGCGGGACGCATGAAACTATAACTTATTGTTTTATTTATTATTGTACTGCTTTGACTGTTGCCTACGGACTTGATCTTGACGCGTTGTAATACTTTACATAATGTAAATATAATGTGTAGTTTTAAATAAATGCAGTTTTTGCACTTACTTTATTTTTTTATTTCCTAAAAGACTTTTGTACTATTACAAAGTAGGTACCTACCTATTCAATTTTTAAAATGAACACGTATCTAGGATATTTGGGTTGCAATTATACCAATATTTACTTTTTAATATGTGAGGTAGGTATTAGGTAATGTTTGGTGCCAGGAGCTCCAATCTAACATTGATATTTTAAGAAGTGGGTTAAATAATCAATTTGATTCGTTATAACTAGTGGTCAGTAAGGCACTAACTAGGTAGTCGTATTCGAACGGAAATTCCGTAACGAAATACCTACTAAAGGAAATGCATGTAACGGTGCGGAAATAGGCAATTATGTGAGACTTATTTCCATCTTAGTATTTATACGATTTGTTATTTGAATAAGTATATGGCATCGGTACATGTGGTTTATTGGGTTATTTTAAAATCGAAGTTGTGTCAGTAGCTAATTTGGACTCAAATCGCAATTCAACGGGTTAGGCGCTTATCTATGGATGAAGGTTACAAGATTACCATAATATAATCCGTGGAAGGAATAGGATGAAAATCCTGTATCTAGAAGGTATGTATGTTCTGCTTGAATTTTTACAATTCACATCGTCCATCATATTGATTAGTAAGAGTGAACTTTAAAATAAAAAAAGCAGCCAAGTGCGAGTCGGAATCGTGCACGAAGGGTTCCGTCCATCTATAAAACCGGCCAAAAAATCATGTCTGTTGTATGGGAGCCCCCCTTAAATATTTGTTTTATTTTAATTTAACTATTTATTTTTAAAGTGAATATATACTGTATGTTGCCGTTATCAATATCGAGCAAAAACGAGCAAAAAAATCACGTTTGTTTTATGGGAGTCCTCTTAAATATTTATTTTATTCTGTTTTTTAGTATTTGTTGTTATAGTGGCAACAGATATACATAATCTGTGAAAATTTCAACTGTCTAACTATCACGGTTCATGAGATACAGCCTGGTGATAGACGGACGGACGGACAGCGGAGTCTTAATAATTAATTACTTAGTTTTACTCTTTGGGTACGGAACCCTTAAAACGTGTTTTCAAAAAAATGTACCATACAATTTGTGACTTAGTAAATATTCAATACGCATAGGAAATCTTTATTTGGGCAGTGGTCCCATATTGATAGAAACTGGTTTTATTTCACAGCTTTTTAGCTTACCATTATACCAATATAGAAGGTGGTATGATAGTTTTTACTTGAAGTGAGTTTATTTTATGTGTACCTATCCATTTCCATGGTATTGGAACTACATTCATGAATCACATACTTGGAGTATAATACATCACCGTAATAAAAACAGCTCACCGCGTAATTGGTAGACTATACACATAGTACATACATAATTACAAGTATAAATATATATTTTCAGTTTCGAAAGCGATTTTCTCGTGAAATAACGTTTGTGACTTTGAGATAATACTTACCACAATAGTTATGGTTCGAAAATACTATATTCGTAACACCATAAAATTTCCAACATGAAATTTTAAAGATTTTCAATTTTTCTTTAATTTGCCGGATATCATTACTTCCTAGAAATTGCAGCATTGCAGCAACACTATCGGATGGTGTAATAATACAGTATGTGATTTTTTATTTTAAAAGCAACGGGTTCCCTGGCTAGGAATATTGATTTTTCAAAAAATCCAATGACGCAGTTTTAGTTTTTATTAAAATCGGGCTCGAGACTCCTTTGAGTATTATTCGCTATTCCTTATAGTTTAGGATTTGGCCATCTACGCCCACTTGAATAAATCATCCTGTATATTTATACTCGTGACTATACTTAATAGTTCTTAGGGCAAACAAACCAGTAAAATTAACATTAATTTCGCAACCTTACATCCTGTGTCGGTGCATATTAAGTTATACTTGACCTATGCGGACCTATAAAGCATATCTACATGTTCACATTAGATACAACCGGATCCACATAATGATTGTCGCTAAATAAGCTGCGATTATCGTAACAAAATAGAATAAGCATGCTAGACTTTTAAGACCATAAAACTGCATGCTTAATATAATCAGCAATCTGTGATAATCAGTAATATTCTTCCTCAATGTTCTGTTCTCTGTCAATCTCACATGATGATAGCGTGGTCAAATGTGAGCACACAAAGCCTATAAGGGATCTGGCACAAGTGAAGTTTCAGGGAAACACCGTTACGTGCTTGGCTCGGTCGTGTAAATTGAGGGAAAAGTGAAGCCAAAAGTACCTACGCAATAATAAATAAATAAGTGGCGTGGTTGGTAAGATATCCTATCTATCACGCCGCAGGTCGTGGGTTCGATTCCCACTCAGGACAAACTTTTGTGTGCATGAACATGTCTGTTTGTCCTGAGTCTGGGTGTAATTATCTATATATGTATGTATTTACAAAAGAAAAGTAGTATATGTAGTATATCAGTTATCTGGCTTCCATAGTACAAGCTCTGCTTAGTTTGGGGTCAGATGACCGTGTGTGAGGAATAATGTCCCAGAATATTTATTTATTTAGTAAAACAGAAGTAAACTAATTAGAAACACATTTAATACAGTACAAACACCCCAACAGTTAAGCTACTTGGCAAGTTTTAGACTGTCACACAGGTATCCTGTTCTGCTGGGCCCACCTCGCGATGGGCCGCACTATATGGTCAGCCCGCGGGTGCGCCCGTGGGCCCTTCAGTAAAGCTAGTGCGTCGCGCAGTTGGGCCGCCGCCCCAGACTTGTTGGCAGCTGCCGCTTGGGCGCAACCACATACTGCCCCGCGGAGTCCCTCCCACATTTCTGGTCCTCCGTCTAATCTGGAGGGTGTGAATGAAGTCGATATAAAAATATGGTTCATTAGAAATCGATTCCCTGTCGTGGATATATATGAGATAAGTTTAATAAAATAAATGTAGAAAGTACGTAAAGCCAACAAAAGACAGTTTTTTTTAATGTTAGAAGGTTGACAAGCAAGCAGGTGGTCCACCTGATGGTAATTAAGTGGCTACCGTCGCATGTATCTACATTAGCAATACAAGGGCGGATTGTCAATGAGCTACCGACCTTTATAAAGCCTAGAAGATAACTAGCTCTCAAGCGCAACTCCAGTAGATGTTTGGCGATAGATATTCTACTTGAAGATAGCCAGACGGGTACCTACAACGAAGTACGTGCTATGATTTCCTCACGAAGTTTTCCTTCACCAAAAGCTCAGCTCATTGTATGATTCAAATTCACGACCTTTTCCGTGGCATCCGACAACACTACCACTGAGCTATCGTCACCTTAGACCTTCTATACCTATTTTGTTGAAAGATCACTTATTCTGACTATTACGTCTCTTATAATTATCTATTTTATTATACTATCGATACATTTGATACGTTAAATACTTCAATTTGACTGCTCCTTTAAAACATAATAATGAATGTCGTGTGACTCACCTATCAAGCATGTGAAAGGCTTTGGCTGCTACTAAGAATTGTCCCATACGGTAGCTGTCGTTTGCTACCAGCTGCAAAAGTGCGAAGCTGTCTGGGGTACCTGCCGACTATAGATGTGTATTATTACCGACTGCTCCACACCGATAATTAAAACAAAATCAACCCATTTAAAGAACACCATATAAAAATATTTAATTCTTTATCATAGCAGGGTAGCGGGGTACTTATTCGTACCTGTTTGGCTGGCTACCACCCTCAAGATGAAAATCTGATGTCAAACACTTACCGTTGGGTTCCGACAGTAGTACTTGAGAGACAATTCGTTCTAGACTATGTGTGCTTACCACTTTCGGCCGTATCGTCACTTACCATGGAAGATCATGGTCAAATACAGGTTTAAAAAAAAAGCAATACTATCAACCTATTACTTAAAAGGTACCTTAACACATATTTCCCATGCGAGATGAGCGTCCTTATTCATGACATGACATCGACACAAACACGCGAGGAACGTGAAAGAGTTGCTCATGACCTCGTCTTGTATTGTTAGGAGACACTCCTCAGCTTCTCGGTAGAAGCCTGTTGCTACCTTAGCCTGGCGGTAAAGTTACTAGTTTAGTTTAGGTAGTTTTACTAGTTTTTCATTTGGAATAGGTGCTGTTAGTGCGGTGTCTACTTGAGTTTGTTATTTTATAAAAGCTTGTACTTTACGTCCTGGACATAGGTCACTTTTCATCCAAGAAATACGGGAGAAACCGCAGGGGGGAAGCTTAACTAGCTAACATAAAAAATATACCTGAGCGTAATTAAAATTGAAGGTATCATCATTGACAAAGAAACTCTTGATGGAATTAAGGTAAACGAGCACTTCCTCGAATTGTGTGGCCAGGAAGTAGGAAGAGGCCATGCACTGTCGGCCGGGGATCGTGTCACACTCTGATGCTGAACTGCCGACTAAATGGAAGCTTTGCTGGGCTATTTTCATTTGCTCCTCCTATAAATTGGAAGGTAGACTTTATTGAAGTGTTTTAGGGTGTATTTTTGCTAAAACAGAGAGGACCAATGGACTTCTTACGTCAACTCTTTTTTTTCATATAATTGGTTATCTTACTCATGATTGAATGATGTTGGCAAGATCACAAGAGAAGTAGACAATATAAAAACAACGTAGGTAAATGGACGAACATGCCGAAAGAAACTAAATATTATTTGTAACTTCATCTCGTACTTTCATTCGTATCATTAATTTATAGGATTATAGGCTCGTCCAAACGCAAAACCTCAAGTTAGAGGTTACACAAATAGCTATAGGTCGGGTCAGGCCTAGAATAAATCAAGACAGTATACTAACATCACCAGTTTCATTATAAAGCCTCACGGCGACCACGGCTCTCAATATGTAATGCAGCGGCGACGTTGCCTGCAAAGGTTCTAATAGAGCTCTCGCTTCGAGCGGCTCTCTGTTCCGTAAGCGATATCCAGCTAGATTGAGTCGTGCTTCGGGTACCACATCCACTAGTTCAGGTAATACCTAGATGGAAGAGGAGATTAAAAGATAGACAACTCTTTAATGAGCCAATAAGCAATTTAGGTATCAAAAACAAGAAATGTTTACTTTTACTGTAGGTGGGCCTTATCGCTACTTAATAATCTCATACAGGGATAATTTTGATTGGAGAGGAATTTATATACGGTAATTATCGATATGTTGCATCGTTAAATAAGATTTTTAAAAGGTTTCAAAAACCGAACTAAATCAAGTTACCTTCAATGCTCCTTCGCCATTCCTAAACACTACAAGATTGTGTTTGACGAGGTCTTGTCCGAAAGTGTGTTGTTCCGATGATATTTGCTTCAATTCGTTTTCAGCTGCTTTCCCATTGTATAGTCTATATAGAACCATAAATATAACATGGCGAATAGCATTTTGCAATATAATATTAACTAGCTTTTCCGCGCGGTTTCACCCGCGTTCCCGAGGGATCTTGTGTTTTACCGGTATAAAAAGCCTATAGCCTTCCTCGATAAATGGGCTATCCAACACTGAAATAATTTTTCAAATCGAACCAGTAGATCCTGAGATTAGTGCGTTCAAACAAACAAACTCTTCAGCTTTATAATATTAGTATAGATAAGTAAACGGCTGGACTTGATGCTATTGATTGATCAATAGCTCAGTGGTAGTGACATATACCGTGATGTTTGAACTCACAACGTTCGAATCCTACATTGAACATGAGCTTTCGGTGAAGGTAAACATCGTGAAGAAACCATAGCACGGTGGTAGGATATTTTTTAGTAGGTACGCCTGAATGATTACCACTCGGGTTACCACCATCAATTTAAAAGTCTGTCGTAAAGCACCTACCGGTGTATTACGGCAGTTGGGCTTGATAGATAATTGCTTAGTAAGCTTTATAAAACGTCGGCAATACATTAGAAATATTTCTGGATCTGCTAATGTCCATAGGCGACAGTGGCAAAAATATAACTATGAATGAATGAAACATTTTACCTAAATAAGTTGCAGGCTTTCAGGTTGGATGCTATGGTGGACGTTGGATGCTGAGCCAGATATACTCCAAGCACTTCCTGAGAAACGTCGTAGTAATCCAGCTTATAGTAGCAAAGAGCCACGTATACGTTAAGGGCCATGTATGTCCTGAAAATATCTAGATTTTTAGCTCTATACTCTGATAATAATGGGTAAAATTCATATTTTTCAAATAACAATAAATGGTTAAATCAACAATATTAGGAAGAAATAGTTTTTACACAACATAAAATTTTCTTAAGTCTACAATTTCAGGACATGATTTCAAAGAGTAATATTTTTCTAGTAACAGTAAAATCTACTGACTAAGTTAAATATTTTCGATATGTTACCCCGCAGTATGGGACAATACTTTGATCCAGTCCATATCATCTTGTTCATATCTTTTGTATCTGCAATATTGGTATCAATAGGTAATTTGCTGATTGTCACGGAGGTATGGACATTGTGTTTGTTGAGAAACTGTGCTTATTGGTCATTGTTGATTATTATACTTTCAACAGATATACTATAAATAACTAACTTTTACCACCTGGGTTTACCCTCTAAATTAATGGATAACTTTTAAAAAACGCTGATTCTCATCGATCTAACTTTTCAATGAAAAGAACTAAGTAACTACATTAAATTTAAAAAAAAATAAGTGCAAATCCCTTATTTTATACCCTTGATTGACTAAATTCCTTACTTCATACTACGTTACAAAAGGAACATAAACTTTGTTTAATAAAGGAATTTTGGAAAAGTTGTGGAAGACTTTGAAGTTATCTAGTCTTCTAATTATGTTACTTACCGTCTATCTAAAAGCAATTTCTTATAAACATCAATGGCCTCCTGATAATGGGCTCTGAGATAATGCACAGAGGCCAAACTTAACTGGTCTTCAGGCACGTCACGTAACGCAGCGTGCGCTTGCATCAGAGATTCTTCATCTCCTAGCTTGTGAGAGAGATGGAATGATAACCTGGTCTAGAGGAAAGGGAAATCAGAAAGACAATATTCACAATCATTATTCAAGAAAGAAAACAGAAGTTTTTAGTACTGACTGCGTAATAGAAGGTATATTAAGTCCTTAGGGTAGTGAGTCTACCCCCGTTGGAATTTTCCTATCACGGTCTACCAACAGAAAATTTTCTATTGGTACATTATAATTCAATGATAAAAAAGAGACATTAATTTGGTTTGGTAAAATTCCTAAAAATAAGAGGGATTGATTACCTTTAATTCACAATTAGGTGCTTCTTCTGCTGCTTCTTGAGACTCCGTGTACATTCCTGAAAATAAATTAAATCAATAAAGTATAAAGTCACCTTCTCTGGATCACAGGCTTTCTCTCCAAATTTCTCTACAAACAGGGCGATTTTCTGGAATTTAGGCAAATAGGCAAGTGATTATTCGCTCTCGTGGATCAATTACCCCTTCCACACTGTGTCTGAGTTCTTAGATTTTATTTAGTTTAGTTTATTTTTTCATATCTATGTCTATTTGTAAAAGTAAGATGTTTTGCTGACCTAAGTAGAAGTAGCACACAGCAATGTCAATAGCTATGGTATCAGCGACTCGCTGGTCGAGATTTTCCCGCTTGCGCACGCGCAGGTAAGTGTCCAACGAGCGCCGGTACTCGCCCAAATGGAACCAGCACCACGCCGTCCATACGTCCGGCCACACGTCTGTGTTGCCCTCGTGTTTCAGGAACTGGAAGCATGACCTCATTCATTCAACATTTACATTTCTTTTTAAAATGATTAGGTTTTAATTTTATCACAATTAAGGTATATTAGACTTAAATTTTACTGACTGAAATTTAAAAGAAAACATAATATGGTCAACATGATATTATCTTCGTTCGTAACTACTTATTGTCCCCTTTTTTACCCCTTTAAGGATTGAATATTGAAAAATTATTTCTTAACACACCTATGTTTTAAAAGGAATAGAATATCCTAGTCTATCCTATCCATAGTCTGCTATCCTCTCTCAGTCTCAGTCAATCAATCAGTACTTGTTCGTTCAAATTATTATGTAATTAAGTACATTTAAAAATGCTTAAATTCTTATTGGGGTGTATCGGTCCTCTAGTACACTAAAAATAAAGTTGTATAGTTACTCCTTTATATATGTACTTCTATTAGGTACATAATTGTGAGTCTAACTGACCTCCAGCATAGTCAGACCTCCGACATAGTCCCTCTTCAATATGAAATCTTCGAGTTCAGGAAAATTCTTTTTAGCAGAATTGCTTCCCGTAGTAACGCGACCGTCTGTCGCTGGTTTTGATCGGGAAAGAATCTACACGAATAAAATGACATGAAAGTAATTATAGTGGTATTGAAAAGAGCAAATATAGTTTATAACAAGACATACATACCATAGTTTTTATTTATTTCGTATAAAAAATATTTTGCAGTGAATTCACCCGCGTTTTTGTTGACACAATTCGTTGCTATGAGATACGGATTATCATAACCAATCATAACAATGCAAAAAGGTCCAGTATGGTGTTGTCATAGAAATAAAATAATATTGATGATGCAAAGAGGTTGGAGATTAAATAATAATCTTTAAAAATATTTAGTTGCCAAGAAACAAACAACGCCTGTTTTTTAAATCGTACCTAATTTCTTTGTCGTGAACATTTTATAATTATTATAAACATAATTAGTGCTGCTGAACAATAAATATGTCGGATTCACCACCACCTTCCAGCTCTTCTATAGATTGTCTCTGTACGGACGATCGGGTCAAGTGGGAGTATCCTCTGGTCGTGAACTGCAGGTGCCCTCGGGATGACCACGACATCGTGGTGCACAAAGAAACCTGTCTGCTATATAAAAATGAGACAATGGTTTACGAAGTTAGTTACTTCCTATAGATAGCATAATTCTATCGGGTTCCGGCCAAATTTTAAGTAATTTTCGACACTATGTTCACCTAAAATATTTGTTTGACTTCATTCTTCAACGACGTATCTTGTTTTAGATTTAGCGTTTAGAAATATTCATATTTTTGTTTAAAAAAAAAATTATCACAACATCATTAGTACCTAATGCAGAAACGTGCACCACTAAGTAAAGGCATTCATCATGAATATTGCTGCCACGAAGATCCTAAGGTTTTTGTACCAAGGATGTTCTAACCTGAAGACTTTACCATCCTTAATCGTTGTATCGTATTCGTTTCACATTATATTATGCACAGATGTTATTTTTGTTGTATAGGATCCAGGCACCATACGCTGCAAGTGTCCTATCAACCAGTGTCACTGTAAAAAAGCTGGCAGAGAAGCTTTTGATGAGTGAGTGGTTGCCATTTCTATAGTACAGTCAGCGTCAAAAGTAGATTAGCACTTTAGTTCACCGTGTCACATTACACAATTCAATAGATTATTATGAAAGGGTACTAAAGTGCCAATAAACTTTTGACGCTGACGTACATACAGCAGTATTTTCGCTGCATTATTCTTATATGCATATGCGGTCAGCACCCTGAGTGTAAAGAATCGACGCAAGTAAACGCTTACTGTCAGCAGTTAGCGTTTACGACATTTCTCTATAGGAATTTGCGCAGCGCCACTCGCGGAATACTCATGGAACTAATTTCTTCCATACAAAATTGTAGTAAACGTAAACGCGATAGTAAGCGTTTCTTACTTACGTCGATTCTTTACACTCAGCCCACAGGCCTTTGTTTTGATTGATGTAAAAAATAATGTTAATGATCTTTAATCATGACAGATGGCGCAACAAACGCGACTTAGGCGCCATGCCAGCAGTTCTGGAGTCTACGCATCCGCTGATGCAGCGCTTCCAGAAGACCTTGAAGCAGTTCCTCGAGAAGGAGAACGCTATTGCCGAGGAAGAGATTCTAAACTTGGTGAGATTATTTTATTTTCACCGATCGCGATGAAATTTGGTACGCACATAGCCTATGGTATGGGGAAGCACATGGGCTACTTTTTTTTCTCAGGAACGCAGGTGAAACCGCGGTGCGGAAGCTAGTTAATAAATAAAAATAAATATCTGACCCAGGTACAGTCAGTTCCAAAACTTTTAATAAAAAAAAAATTATAAATGAGTGTTGATTATTTTCAACCCTTTGATAATAAATCTATTGACATTCTTTTGACACGAAATCTGTGATTAGTAAAGGTAGCAATAAAGTGATCATCTACTTTTGGGGCTGACTGTAGTACCTAAAGAGAAACAGTTGAAATAATTTACTTATACATTTTACTATGCATAAAATAAATGTTTGCTGTAAGATATACAAACACGTTAGCAACACTACACAATCTTCTTCGGTGGTAAGTAATACTAATGATTCACCTAAAAAAATGTTATAGAAAGACGAGTTGCGCTGTAGCAAACTGGCTTATGCAAAAGACCTCGAGACAATATACCGCAGTGATCACGACACAAATGCGCAAAGGGTAAGTGAAAACACGTGTGTACTTTGTACTTTATCAGGAAGAGCAAGACAATAATTTGACAGCTGGTATTTCTTTCCGCATGCTCGTGAAAAGGTTATTGCAATCCCCCAAGCATTATTCTATTAGCAAATTGTATTCAACTTTGATTCTGAGAGCATTACACAATCGCCCTTCTGGTTACAGGATACAGGATTGTCGTTTTAAAAAGAAAACATATTATAAATAGCTATTACAAAACTGTAGATAACTAAAACTCTCTTTAAACTGTAGTGAAAGCTCATTCGGGGGTATGTGTTCAATAATTTCTAAATACATTATAGGTATGGTATGATAATGTACTCGTAGCAAATTAATTTGTATTCTCTCTGAATATTACAGAGTCTGATAACAGAGTATGAAGAAACGTTGTCCAAGCGAACATCTGAGCGCGAGTTGGAGGAGCAACGCGCTCGAGAATGCAACGAAAGATACATGCGAGCCAAGGAGAAGTTGGAGCAGGATACTATAGCTGGTATGAATGATGGAATTTACTATAGAGAACTATTTCTTTTTCGTAGATATTCTTTAAAATCTGTCTCTTACAGGACTTTCGGTAAACTGTGTGATATTCTATATCTAGGTCATGTAAGGTATCCTTCCATTAACACATCCATTATTTAATTCCTTCATTGTAGATATTGTTAATGAAGGTTTTGGGGCTTTTTCTTTTTTAATCACATTAGTTCTGAGCTTCATTTGGGTGGCAGTTTATTCTTTTTTGTAACTGAGAGCATTTTTTCTGGTTATCTCTTCAATTGTAGGTATTTTTAGGTAAATGTCTAGAAAACTATTGCAGTTGAACTTGTCATGCATCTCAAATAAGAAAAAGAGATGGAATATCCGCTGATGCGTCCTAAAGTTGACGTTTTTTATAATAACTTGAAACATTTTCTCAGAACGCGAAACAGTTCAAGAACAGGAAGCTCTCACGGCCCTCTGTCGTCAGTTTGAGGCGTGGCGTGAGGAGACAGAGTCGGACCTGACCGTCAGTCACCGGATGTCAGATAAGATGAAGGCCGAGAAGCAGGCGCTTGCTGATGAGAAGAGAGAACTGGTATGGTTGATACTGAACATTATTACTAACAAGCTTTAGCTTAAAAATGTAGATTTTAAAGCACAAAATATAAGCTATTACAAACTTATCAAATTATCATGATAATCTGATCATAATAATATTTCAGGATATGTTTATATTCGGGCTCAGCAACGAAGTGTGGAAGCTGGAGTCTAAGCTGGAAATGTTCCAGAAACAGCTCGAGATTAAGAACGTTGAGATGGAAAAGGTCAACGATAAGGTTCGTCTAAGTATTTATTTTTATTTTTTACTTACGGCTCTTCGGTGAACGATAACATCGTGAGGTTATGTGAGGTTCCTGATGTTTATTTGTGTGGAGGACAAACTTTCGCAGGAGGAGCCACCCCGGTTTATGTACGTCTCGATCATTTTGTCTTGAGGGAACTTGCACAAGATAGTGGATAGTCCCCGTTTTGAATTTTAAACGAATATTTCTTGCTTTTTAATTTAATATATTATCTCAATTTCAAGCGCCTATGAGACGTAATTTAGTGATTTGGACATGAGGCGTATCTATGTGCTGTCCCATAAAATACGTTTGCTAAAGCACTTTTTTTAGGTTTTTTTAGGTAAGTTTTTTTTAGGTGACTGCATATGCTGCCGAGCTAGAAGACTTGGACTTAGGCAAACGTAGACTGATGAGTTTATGGAACTCTGTCATCGTGAACATACAACAACGAGACAAAGTGTATGACTCCGTGAGAGATGACTACAAGTAAGGGAAGTGACCTTTTCTTCATACTCTATCTACCTACATGCTAAAACTTGTAAGAGTTTCCTGAAAACTCCTTCTGCCTTTAACGTAACTATTCAGAAATTTCATGTAAAATTAATATCTAAGAACGCAAATCGATTTCTGATCAATCCCATACAAATGTTGATCGTCTAGTATCGATGATAATTGTCGACATCTATCTTGTCTAGGGGGGGCAGGTATCACTAAATCTATCTCGGTATATTGATGGCTATATAATAGAATATAGATATATCACGTCAATTTTTAACTGCAACATATAGGTACATAAACTTATTCTAGCAACTTCTAGCATATTTTAGTATACGATTAGTCAAGTGGGTGTCTATTCTATGTCGCTTTATGTTTGTATATTTCTACGCCTCTATTGTAATGCTGTTGTTTCTTAATAGGGCGTTGCAAGAAAACTACAGAACACTACTGATCAACTTGGAGATAACTAAGAAAGTGGTGCTCGAGGAGATGAACAAAGGAAAAGAACTTGCAATGAACAAAGACAAGCTGATATACGACATCGAACATGCTACTAAGTCGTGTATGAAACGAAACGAAACTTTATTTTAACTATTCCTTTTTAGGGTTCCGTAGCCAAATGGCAAAAATCGGAACCCTTATAGATTCGTCATGTCTGTCTGTCTGTCCGTCCGTATGTCACAGCCACTTTTTTCCGAAACTATAAGAACTATACTGTTGAAACTTGGTAAGTAGATGTATTCTGTAAACCGCATTAAGATTTTCACACAAAAATAGAAAAAAAACAATAAATTTAGGGGGTTCCCCATACTTAGAACTGAAACTCAATTTTTTTTTTCATCATACCCATAAGTGTGGGGTATCTATGGATATTAGAAACCTCAATATCAAAAATGATATTGAGGTTTCTAATATCGTTTTTTTCTAAACTGAATAGTTTGCACGCGAGACACTTCCAAAGTGGTAAAATGGGTCCCCCCCCATCCTGTAACTTCTAAAATAAGAGAATGATAAAACTAAAAAATTATATGATGTACATTACCACGCAAACTTCCACCGAAAATTGGTTTGAACGAGATCTAGTCAGTAGTTTTTTTTAATACGTCATAAATCGTAAACCGCAATTTACCTTTAATTCAATCAACTGAAATATAAAAAAAATGGCAAAAAGCAAGGTCTTACAGCATAAATAAAGGAAAAATTTAAAAAAATAAAAAAAGTTGAAAATTAAAGGTGTGTCCATACATACATAGTTACGCCAATTAATAAAGACCTCTGAGTTGTAGGCGCTCATACAATTTAGAGGTCTAGCTTAATTGGCACCAACTTCAAATAAGGTAAATAAATAAAATTGTGCATTTCCCGTAATGGACGAACGATCGACGAAGTTTGTACGGAACCCTCAGTGCGCGAGTCCGACTCGCACTTGGCCGGTTTTATTTTTGGTGATGACTAAGGTTGAATTATGTACAGTCTTGCAAAAGTTGTCGGTATGAGTAAAACTGATGACTTAGTTCTTAGTGAAAAAAAAAACAAATGATTCTAGAATATGGTAGACGAACATAAATTATTATTTAAAGCTAAGCGAAAATTGTCCTTATCTGCAAATATGAAAATGTATAATCTAAACCGTATCTAGATTGAGATAAGGTTTCTGATGTAACTGGAAATTAGGAAAGTGGTTCAGAAATTTGAAATTGTACACGAAAAATTTATTGCAGTTGACACCGAAGATATGAAGCGTGTGAACTTGGAGACTCAGATTGGTGAATTAACAGAATCCATTGAGATGACCGAGAGAGATCAAGATATGATAAAATCTGTACGTAACATATTAGTATAATTTCCTACACCAAATAGTACCCAGCCAGACAAAAGTGTCCTTTTATAGCGTGTCTATCAAGCGTACGAAAGCGGACGAAGGCTTTATAAGAGAAAGAGACAAAAGAGTATGACCGTGAGTCTGAAGAGTGCAACCGAATCCTTCGTCCGTTTTCGCCTAATCTGTACATGCCATTCCTTGTACAGTCCTTCCGTAGACGACCTTAAGCTATACGTAAACTTTTTAACTGTGAATAGGTTTGTGATTGGTCACAATCTCAACGTGGTAAGAGATGATGTGCCCGAAGGTGGTAAGCAAACGAAGCCAAGAAGGGAACACGCTCCCAAGTGCAGCTGCAGTAACGATGGTCGACCCTACCCTATAGTCGTGATATGGCGAAAACGAATAGTTATTGTACGATTCGAACCCAATACCATCGTCACGCGGTCTTTGACTTCACTACCACCGAGTCTGATAATTTAGGTCCAAAACGCAATAAACTATTTAGAAATAGTACATAACCAAATCAGTAGTTAGTATAGATACCTATAACTTATGTCTTGTTTCAGGAAAACCAAACGATGCTAAATATACTAAAAAGCACAGACAAGGAGCACGCCCGCAAGACGGAATGTAAGCTGAAGTTGGAGAACGAGATCCTGACGAATTTGCAAGAGTGTCTGCTTAATGATAAGGCGGTCGAATCCATGGCTAACGGTATCAAGAAGATGAGGGAAATGTCTAGGAAACAGGTATGTGTTGTGTTCGGCACTGGAAGCTACTAGATGCATGCGGTGCAATAGTTCTGTAAAGACAGATATCATTTACGAGAATATATTCTACATAACAAGGCGGTCTGTTAAAAAAAAAATTAAAGAATGTAATACTTAGGTACGCATACGCCCCGCGGTTTTATCTGAGATCTCGAGGTATCTTTGTTTGATGTACTATTTTTTTCATAATCTGTGTAAGCAGCTGATTTTCGTCGCTTAAATTGAAATTCACTTATGTATTCCAGGAGATATCCCTAACGGCGTTAGAGAACCAACACGCTAAAATAATGCTCGAAATAGAGATACATCGCAACCATCAGGCGAAGAATAAACAGTATCTAGAAGAGAACCTGGCAAATGTGAGATCGAGGGAGGCGGAATTAAACCAGCTGCAGGAGAAGTACGACCAGAAGGTGTCACTTGTCACGCGAAAGCAGAGGGAGTTGGATATTATTACAAAGAAGCATATAGCTCTGAAAGAGTTGTTTGATGTGAGCGTTCCTTTTTAAAATAAGTTTATCTATAGTAAAAAAAAGATAATAACGTGACTGTCGTGTTTCATGATTATTCTTGAATCAGAAAAGGTCTGAAATACAATAATAAAGAGCCCGAGTGAATATTGACAACCATACCTTTACGCTTGCTCACACGTCAGACAAAAAGCGCCCAAATTTTTGGCGGAGAACAGAGCACTTAAATCCCATACTACCAACTCGCACGTCAACAAAATGTCCGATCTATGATAAAACACAAGAGGAAAGAGATCAGCAGGGTATTCGACTTTGAGTTGGGCCTACAAAAAGTATGACGCCTTTATGTGCTTCCTGTTTAAATAATGGGTATTCCTATAAATGCCGTATGTTTGAATAATGACACAACTATAAAAAATATTTGAACTACTCATCAACATAAAGAATCTACACATAAAACAGCCAACCACATTTTCTGCACTGTTGGGGCTTACTTCTAAGTTCATATAGTCCCTAATAATAGTGATTATATTATATAAACACCAAGAAAAATCTCCTGATTTGGCTTATTTCCAAATTTCCCTAATGCCTATTTTTCTTTTTTATCCGGTTTTCAATTTGCAGATGAAATCGCCGCAAGAAAGACGCATCGAAGAATTAGAGCAGCAGATAAAGGGTCTTCGCGAAAAAACCGAGAGCTTGCAACATGGATGGCTGCGGCTACAGGGGCACGTTGTAAAGCTAGCTTCCCATCATCAGAAGATGCTAGCAGATATCAACCTTATTAACAAGCGTTAGAGTTTATTTTTAACAGTTTATTTCAAACGTGGTCAAACTCTTTTTTATCAATACAAGATGGCCTTATCCTAAAAGGATTAAAGCTCATTTTACATCACTATCATTATAAATAAGGATATGGTTCAGCAGTGGACACTTGAGAATGCTCGAGTGTAAACCCGGTTTGCAAAGTAGCTTTTGTGAGAAGACCTGTACCTACATAATATGTAAATCATATAAGTGACTGGGTCTGAAGTAAAGTCTAAATGACATTGTATCCAACAGAGATCCAAATTTGCGAGCAGAAGTCGATGCGCATCCAAGCGGAGTGCTCCAGCGTGATACAGGAGCGGCTGCAAGTGGAGCGGTCCCTGCGCGAGCTGCGCGGCAGGCTCGAGGTGCTGGAGCGCACGCGCAAGGATGCCGCCGAGCGGAACGATCACGCGCAGCGCACCAATGTCGCTGTTACACACGAGTATGGCGCCAACTTGAAGGTACATTTGATAAATAAAAACTCCATTTGCATCTTGAAAGCTAAGGGAGTCGTGTCTTAACAAGGCTGTCACAATTGCTAATCTCTTTTATGGTTGCAAATTTTTTGAAAAATCAAATGGATTTTTTTAAGACAGAAAACTGACATTGATGTATGAATTTTTAAATTTTAGGATTCAGAAGCTGAAATAATTCAGTTGGAAGATGACATCGAGTCATTGGACAGGGATAAAATGAATCTCACTCAAGAGTTAGATCGTGTTCAGAGAGAAGCGCTAATTTGGCAGAGAAAGGTACCTAATTTATATTTTTCTAAAAAAATCCCAATAGGTAGGTACGTGAACTTAAAATTGTTATTTGTTACAGGGTATTTTAGCGGTTGAGTTGAAGAAAAACATGAAATCTGCCCAATCAGCAGCTGGTGAGATAGGACAAATGAAGATTGAAATACATAGAATGGAGGTACGTATTGTGGCTTTTTAAGTACCTACTCGCCAATTGTATGGAAAACACATGCAATATGGGTTTATGTCTGCCTTGACTGACTCTATTTTAGATTATATGGGACCTCTTTCAATTCTTTGCGACGATTTGTCATTAGTGTGGGTCTACTTCTTTTAAAGATTTTTATTGAAGCATCATCGATTTCAGTCAGAATTACAGTGGTGCTTTAATTTCGATCGCCATATAGATATTGATCAAATAAAATATTTCCCAGGTTCGACGGGAACAGCTTCGTCGAACAGGCGAAAAACTAGCCGAAGACTTGGCTTTGTATGTAACTCGACGTGAGACGGCAGTAGAGAAGTCCCGTGCCAGCGCCGCCGTGGAGAAATCGCATGGCACTGTGGGACAAACCTCGCAGTCCTCCTATCATCATAAGTTGAGATTGGCAAGATCTGACGTTGCTAGAGTTACTAAGGTTTGGACTTGATATTGTTAATTTCATATTTTTGGGGCCAGTAAATAAAAATTTAGCAGTTGTTAATAATACTGTAGAATCTTACTTCTTTCTAATTTTATATATTCTACTGACTGACTACTATGTGTATATTTATTACTACTCAGTCCCGAACGGCCGAACAGTTTTGGAATAATAGGGTATTTTTACCCTGGGAAGCCAATAATTTCACTCGCGAACAAGGGTCATCGGAGCGGAAGCTAGTGATTAGATAATTGTAGTGCAATAATCGACATGTCTGAGATAGCAGGTGACGTCATCAGTGGACTTTTAAATAAAAATTAAGATCATGAAATTCACCAATGATGTGTACAAGTTGTCACGATAATTGAGAACTAAATCCCAAACTTTCAGGACTTAGCAAATAAATCAACTTTGTTTCCAGGATCTAGCAGAAGCTAAAGTTCACTTGGAGCAACTGCAACGCGAACAAGAGCAGTTGGACAAACAAGTGTCAGAGACGAGTGAAGCGAACTCGCAACTAGAGGAGCACGTCGCGACTATGATACGGGAGTGTCACGAGGCTGAGCGACAGAAGCAATGGGTGAGTACTGTAAAACTAAAAAACATTTTTTCAAGTTGGTAGGGAAATTGGAAGTGGCCACTTGACCAGCTACCATCTTACAGAAGATCTTTCGCCATCATCTACAGGGTTTCGGCAGTTTCACTAAAGCCAGTTCCCTTCTTACTTGGCTCTTATCACCATCGGTCATATAATTATTTACCACAAGGATACGGTGGTCAAAGACTTTAGAGGGTGGAAGCAAACATTTCCATCTCTAAGACTTTTGGACTGTCACAAAATCGTTAGTAGTACGAAGCCTTAAAATATTGTTTTTCACTTAGTTTTATTAGACTCTACCGATTACCGTCATGACATATCTTAAGCTTTGAAGACAATCAGAGATGTGCCATTACATTTTCAGCTCCTAGAACGCGTGGTCCGCAGGCAGCGCCTCAGCAACGAGTTAACAACCGTCAACAAACGACAATCTCTCCGCATACGGAAGCCTAAATCCGTCGTTTTAGCTGAGTACTCTCAAAGCAGAGCTCTTAATGACAGGATTAAGTTCATTGTTGATACACTTAAGGCAGAGTATACTTACATGGAAGATAAGTTGGAGACTATTACAAACACGTTGAATATAATCTCACCCACTGGCTCGCCACGGTTCACAGAAGACCGCGACTGTCATTCAATGATTATTCATGAAGAATCTTCTGAGAATGTTGCTGAGAAGCCGTTGTGTCCTTAGTCATCGCGCGGAGGCAAATGGCTGGCCACTAAAGTAGAAGTACTCGAAAAATAAAGCTTCGCTCAAACCACAGACCCCAAAACCCGCGCGAGCGAATCAAAACTAAACGTGCCATTTCGTTCACACACATGACACGGTGAAATCGCAGCTCTCTTGCGCGTCCCGTCCCAGTTTGAGCGAAGCTTAATGGACGTGGCATATTAAATTCTGGTGGCCTGCCATTTGTGGCTAGATTATTGCATTATTACTATTTATTCTATACTTCTTTTGTTTAGTTAGATTGTGTGACGTTTTTTAACCTTTTCTATTTATTACGACTGATGTAACGATTGATATTTAAATAAAAGCCAAAATAACAATTACATATACAATTTATATTTTAAACTTAATAGGTAAAGATATTAACATAAACTATTTTACTCTTAAAATTCAAAAAACGAGTAAGTTAAATCCCGTGTGGTAATAAAATGTATCACACAATAATTGAGGTAAGACATTCATCTTATGTGCCAATACACCATGTATTTGACCAAATTGCGGTAGCCACGACCACAGATGGTATAATAAAGAGTATTTAATTTTATAAAATAATACAGTTTACATTGCACCATATCGTTAAGAGATAAAGTTCAAACTAGCGTTAGCTATCGCGCTATGGTTCATTCGGAACATTCTCGTGTCACCTTAGTTTTGTCAATTTATGGAATCATCCCGTTAATCAAAAAATGCCCCGTATTACAGAGAAGTAAAGTTGAAACTTGCATCACGTCTTGGCTAGGTGTCGCTCGTGCGCAGTGTACTCGTGTCGCTTGCGGTGGTCGGAGCGACCGAATTTCAAGCCGCAGTACTGACAGGGATGTCGCTTCACTTTTGTGTGGCTTATCATGTGGGCACTCAGGTATCTGTAAATCAAAGTGTTCATTTATTTATGAAGGCCCGGGTATCTGAACATACTTGGTGATTCTTTAGTCACTGGCCATACTTGCAGGGGTGGAAGTACTCATCAATATGAACAACTTTTATCATGGGCCTACTCTCGAGATCACAAAAAATTTAGCTGTGCGTCCATACAAAAGTTCAATACCTACTCGACCAAAATGTATGAAGGAACCATTTTATTTTTTGCGATATCAGAGTTGGTCCCATAATAAAAGTTGTTCATATTGACGGACGAGTACTTCAACCCCTGCAAGTATGGCCAGTGACAAAAAAATCAACCTGTATATTGTAAGTATCTGGCGAATTGGCGTGTAGCCACAGAAAATAGCCCCATAGATTTGTACCCTAACTTTTGGTGATTACTCATTCAACGATTTCTATTTATTATTAAAAAAAACCTGTCTGTGGGTATCACCCATAATATGTTTTTAGATGAACCTTATCCTGGATTCAAATAAATTTACAACTATAATCTTAATTATTTTAATGTATTTCAAACAAATATACGGAATACATTTTCTGAGTCAAATTGAATTGAATTTGATATAAACACTATATTTTAAGAGCGTAATAAGGTTGTTAGTTCTTACCCAGATCGAACGAATGTCATATCGCACAGCGTGCAGGCGTACGTCTTTATGTCGCTGTGGATCAGACGGTGGTTCTTCAAAATAGTTGTCGTGGAGAAATACTTGTTGCAGTCGGGACATTTGTAGGGTTTCTCTTTGGTATGGCTCCTGTCAGACAAAATCTAAGTATTACATATATACCGGTAATTTTTAACAGATTTAGGTTAGGTTTAAGAATATATTTATTTCCTACAAGAATTACAACAATTCACTTACGTGAGATATTACACATCTATTTAAGTAATAATTATCAATTTGATGAGCGTACAAAATCATTAGTAAAGAAATCAATGGTGTTACAACGTAAGGTAGTTAATCAAATTATTAGTCACACCAGCTACGCGCCGACTTCTATCGATACAAAACAACACGGATTTAATTGGCAGATAACAAATTGTATATAGAAATTTCAAAGTATTTAACTAACGAATGTGCTGATAACGTCTTTAGTGGTGGAACATTGGCAGTTTTATCTCTTACTAGGTTTCTACTCCGCGGTTTAACCCGTGATCCCTTATTTTTCCCCCTTAGGGGAATAATTAGGCTGTGCGTTGTCCGTCAGTCAGTCACGGTACTGTTTTATAGGTATCGTTTTCAATACGCGCATCATCCTTGAAGGTGGTTTTAAAAATATTCTCTTACCTCAAATGTATTTGTAAATGATATTTCTTGAAGAAGCTTTTCGAGCAAAATTCACATACATGCGATTTCTCTTGATCATGGACCTGACGTCTGAAATGCGTAGAACTTTGTGAAATAAACGTATGATCTTGTATAGTATTATATATTATACAAAACGTGTGGAAAAGAAAGGTTATTTGCCTCGATCTCGCTTAACTGCTACCGTTTCTGAGGTAGGTGCGCGGTGCGGAAGGGGTGTGGTGACGCGACGCGAGAGCTCGCTGATACGTCAACTCCCTCACACGATGACACCCCTCCCGCACCGCGCACCTACCTCAGGCAGGAACGGTCTCAGTTAAGCGGTCGGGCTATAGTCAGGAATATGATATAACATAGAACATGTTGCGTATATATTTTTCCTCTTTCTCTTAGCGTTCTCTGATATCGATAACTAGCTAGGAATTAACATGCTGTGTTGGAAATTACACACGTACTATATAGCATTCTAGTGATCTGACGTCATTAATAAACAAATTAAATATGGAACACTAAGGTCGAGCAAAAGAACTTACTTATGCATTAACATGGTGAGATTACTCCGGAATGTCTTCTCACATTGATTGCATTTATAAGGACGGTCCTTAGTATGTACAGTCATGTGCATGTCCAATCGAGATTGCGAAATGAACCGTCTCCCGCACGATACGCAGCCAAACGGTAAACTATCGGTTTCATGCATCACCAGTGTGTGCTGTTTTATAGATACTACGACTGAAAAGGAAGATATGTTTTTTGAACATCTTTGGGCGCGATTTGAGTACAATTTCAATTTAGAATTTGAGTGCAGTGCAACGTGATACGAAACGTTTCTGATGCAAAAAGGAAGGAGAATAGGTACTTGACCAGAGAGAGAAAAAGAGAGAACTATGCTATATACGTTGTTAGATAGAGTATTAGAAAGGTAAGGCGAGCATAAGCGAGAGAGAAAAAGCAAGAATGATAGTTTGACTTCAGTCACGTGTACTGAGTAGCATGCGCCCATTTTTTTTATATGTGTGTAATGGTTAGTTTACCACATCATAACACCATGATGTGGAAGGTGATAAGCTCAAAGAAATTGGCCCCCAACTCCATGAACCAATGAATTCTCATCTCTAGGCGACACCCACTCTAAAGTTCCCTTTCATTAGCACCATGATCGCTTAATTCAACAATGAAGTGTATGTAGTCATATCAACCAATAAGCGATTGAACGGGTTTTGTTTTTTTCATACACGTTCGCGTCACGTTAGCATTCTCAAATTATAAAATAGTGACAAACTCACATTTGTTACATATTTTGCAGTGTTGTTTAATGCCAAGATGCTTCCTTTGATTGTGCTTATACCTAGCACTGTGGCTGGAGAACATTTTTTCACACACGTGGCATTTGATCCTCCTACGGTCTTCCTTAGGCAGATGTATGTATAAATGCTCTTTTAAATTTTTCACTGTCATCCCACATTCCTCACAAACTTGGTTAGGCCTTTCTTCTTTGATGCGCTTTTTTAGCTTTATTTTTTTCGGTCCGCCTTTTTTCTTTTTCACTGGTGCTGGAAATTTAATGACTTTTAAAATGAATGGACCCATGACAGAATCAAGTATAAAATATGTAGAGCATCATACCATAATAAGAATAATGAAGGAATATATTCGGTGTCAGACAGAATCGAAAGGGCTGTGTTGGCTCTGTTGCGCTTGAGCGTACAAACGAATCAGATGGACACTGCACAGGTTCAAATTCGTACGGTTTCACCGCTGGCTTTTCTTGCATGTGCTAATTCACACTAGGTCTGCATAGTGGTGTATGTATATGTCCTTAATCACCCTCGTTGACAAAGTGTGTATACAAGATGCTCCGTAAGGATAAAGTAATCCGAACAGTGGTCACAAACCAGACAACTTTTGTCCTATACTTTGGTTTTCGTGAAAAAATAATATTTTCAATACAAATCATTTGACTATTTTACAAAAATATTTCGCTGCTTTCAAAAAGTGAAACACGTTCAGTTTAATGACTTGTGTGACCTTACTTTGGATTTTTTATATTCTTTATAGATGCCGAAGGTGATAAGAACACAAAGCCTAGAAGGGAACTAATAGCTTTTCAGTAGGTACTGCTGCCGGAACACACCAGTAAGTGCTTCGCGACGGATTTGTAACTTTAGCGTGGTAGCCAGCCAAGCGGGTACTACAAGTACCCTGCTACCGTGTTGCTTTCCTCACGATTTTTCCCACCGAAAGCTCATTGTAGGATTCGAATCCACTACCTTCGCCAAACATTCAACTAGCTATCATCACCAATAATAAGTGTGTAAAATAAAACAACAATAAATCTCGGATATTGTTTGTGTTTTATTTATTAATTTGTTTGATTCATCTTTAACGTAATTAAGAAACAATATGCCGCTTGAAGCAACAGTTATTTTTACAATTCTTAAGACTATCTACTGTTTCGATAATTATCAATAATAGCTCCAGCCAGATATGCAAAAATCAAATTGGGATCATATTCAAGGTCTGAAGCAAAATCAACATGAAGTTTGAACGCCGCCGTCACGTCATCACCAAATATTTTTACTCTTTATTTTTGTTTCTATTCACCTTATTTTTCCCGCTTCGCATTTTTCTTGCATCATTTTTTTTATTGATATCTTTTGATTTCGTTCTAAACTTCTGAACATTTTTTCTTATATCGTTGTTTATTGATCTTTTGGTTTTAATTAGTTTTTCTGAACCATCCACCATAAACAATGTGTCATTGTTACCTTTTAAAATTTGTTGCAAGTGAACAACATTCCGTTTTATATTGGGGTATAACAAAACTTCAGGTGTTACGTTAGTCTGTAGTAAAGAGGTGGAACATGACAGTTGGCAATCATCAGAATTATAATTGTCCACTTTAAAAGCGTGAATTAGCGAAGAAGAGGATATAATAGTATTTAAACCGATTGGTCGATACTCTGGATCTCCAGGGTCATATGAATCAGTTCTGTCATCTAAATTAAATTCGGATAAGTGTGTTGAATGAGAAATTAAAGGATCTTTGTTTGCAAGCGCACAAGATCTTCTATTTCTAATAGGAGTTTGATAACTTAGCACTTGAGGTATTTTTTTCATGGCTGTATTGACCATTTTATCACTTATATCTAGCGTTTTTACAAAAAAATCTTTGCATACAATATGTTTGATACCATTAAATGTGAAACTGTAGGTTAACGAACATGTTCGGCGCGAGCTTTCCACTCGACGACGTCGTACTTCTTTTCTTGTTACATTCTGAGCTATAAAATTTATTCTATCAGCCCAAAAGGTTTTAAAAATAATCAGTTTCCCTTCATCGTCGATTTTTTTGTGACACTCAGCTTTACATTTACATATTTGGCCTATGGTCTTTGGGTGTTTTTTTGGTTTTTCTTTTGGGGTTTGACAATTAATATCATTTACGTATTTAATATTGTTTTCTGCCTCTGATTTTTTCATGCTATTCACGGAAGAGTCCGGCGATTCAGAAAGACATGGTTGCTCGGGATTTAACTCCAATGGATCTTGAGGTTCACTAATTATTAATGAATTATTTCGATTACGTAATTGTGTTACAGTGGTATCATCCCTTTCAAAGGCTTGAATTATTATTCGCTGCCTATTTCGAGCTGGAATAGAAGCAGACAAGGCATTTTTTAATATAAAATATTTTTAATTAGTTAAAGTAATTTTATATAGGTAATTTTTTATGTCAATAAAGAAAAAGCAAAATGATTTATGCAAAAGCTTATAAATGATTGATAGAGGAAATGTATTAGCTATTTCCCGCGGATTCGTCCACGTCAAATATTTCAAAAAGTTTATAAATATTGTCTGAATTATAATTATTAAAAATAAACAAAAAAGATCAAATAAAATGTTAATGAAAATGAAACCAAACCAAACTTACCCCACAACTTGAGGTATGCCGATGACACTGTACTTATAGCCTCAACACAGCAAGACTTACAGCTCATTCTGAACAAGGTGCATGAGAATAGTTTGAAGTAGGGTTGACCATGAACGATTATCAATTGACAATCGTTCATGGTCGACGTGATTTGAACAATTTTCTATGTGATAAAAAGTTTTCTTCTCAGGAGGCAGTACAAAATGCTTTCACACAGTTTGTTGAATCTCTTTATACTTTAACCCCTAATATTAATGTGGCAATATTGGGTGTATGCATATTCACACACTAGATATAAAAATAATAGAATTCTATGAACTGCTTAAACTTGTTCATTTAAAAAACTTTACTTTTATATTTATGAAGGTTATTTTTTTTAATGTATTTTTTTGGTATGCTCATATTTTTCTGAAATAAGTTAACATTATAAGAAAAACGCAAGTTTGTGTGTATGTGTTTGTATGCTTGTTACCACTAGCTCTGTAATGGCTGGATGGAATTCCATGAAATTTGATTTAAAGATACACAAAGTCCTGGTATATAAAGTAACACATAATGATATTTTACTAAACCATTAAATATCATGGAAATTCAGGCAATTGAAATAATCAAATAATATAAATAAAGACCTGACACATATCTTCACTCTTGGATCCCAGTAAAATAACTTTTACATGGAAACCAGATAAATCACATAAAAATAATAGGTTTCTAAACATTAAAATAATTTCTATTACTATTTATATTACAACATTTTAGTTTACTTGTTAATATTATTTATGGTGGCAATGCGGATGAAGTCACGGGGAATAGCTAGTTTCAAAATAGCAAATATAAACTCACCATTTTCCTTAGTTTCTTCAATATATTCATATTTGATTTGCTTTATAACACTAAGGAGTTCATCATCCGACTGATACTCTTTCGAATTATCTTCTTCTTTCATAGACTCATCCCTAAGACAAATCTCTGACCCATCCTTCAATTCGGAGTTGTCCAAGTCATCGCTACACAAGGATTGCTGCTCTATTTTTACATCTGTTACATCCTCAACGTAAACTTCATTTTTGACATCAGCATCAGCTTCATGTGACTTCAAGTAGGCGTCGCTTTTCAATGCTAAAGATTTAAACTTGTGGAATGCAATAATTTTCCTATAGCATTTTATACAAAGTTTTGTACTAACTCCAGAGTCTTGGACGACCTAGAAATAATCCGCACGTTAATTCTAGAGTACTTAATTTTAATTAATTAATTAGAATACATTCCGACAATATTTTATTAGGTACCTCTATGTCCAAACAAAATTTGAATATATCAACGTGTGCATTACTGCTTGTGTTCTCTTCTATTTTTAGTTGATGCAAATCTTTTTCAGGTTCAGACATTAGACATATTCTACACACATTCATGGTTATTTTTAAATATATGCATAATTAAAGAAAATAAAATCAAATAATATTCTTCTTTCGCAACACTCACTACACGTCGTAGGTAGGTATCTATAACTTTGACAAGTTTGACGTCTGTTTGACATAGTGCAGTGCTGCCAGCTCCGGTAAGCAATTTCAGACGGTAGGTTGTCTGAAATGAGATAAATCCTTTATTTAATATGTATTAAAAAAAGTGTCAAATTAAAATATAGTTTTTAGCGTCGGTTTTTAGTCTGTGGTCTGTCATCTGTCATCATCTGTTTCGTTTTAGGGAGTTGAACGAAGTTTTCCAAATGCTGCCCAGCCCAGCTGAATTCTTCTATTGAAAGTTGTTTTTGCCTAGTTGAAGAATCTGCCCTACTCTCGAACAACTTCAAGAGGAACTCCACTGACGGTAATCGATCCCTGGACGATATGTTCGTTGAACATTACCTTAGTTTTGTCCAGGTTCATCCGAAGACCGATGCGTTGTGAGGAATCAGCTAGGCCGTCCAGCATCTGTTGCAAGTCCTGCAACGATTCTGCCATAATGACGATGTCGTCTGCGAATCGTAAGTGAGAGATGTACTCACCATTAATATTGATGCCACGTCCGTTTCAGTCCAGCGTCTTAAACATATCTTCCAGTGAGTTTGTGAACAATTTTGGGGAAATAACGTCCCCTTGTCTCACTCCTCGACGTAGGTTGATATGTTTAGTCTGCTGGTTCTGTATTTGGACGGTCATTGTTGCGGCGTCATATAGACATCTCATCACTTCGACAGTTCACTTGGCATCGTTGCAGGGATTCCAAAACAGACCAGGTCTCGATGGAGTCAAAGGCTTTCTCATAGTCCACAAAAGCTAGACACAGAGGCCGATTGTACTCTTCGGTCTTCTGTATAATCTGCCTCACTGTGTGGATGTGCTCTATGGTGCCATATCCTCTTCTAAACCCGGCCTGTTCTGGAGGCTGGAATTCATCGAGTCTTCGCGCGAGACGATTTGTTATGACACTTGAAAACAACTTGTAGACATGGCTCAGAAGCGAAATGGGTCGATAGTTTTTCAAAAAGGTTTTGTCTCCCTTTTTGAAAAACAGAATGACCACGCTTCTGTTCCATGTCATCAGAGTTCTCCCAGAGAAGAGAACGGAGTTAAAAAGGCTCTGGAGCTCCTTTAGTAGTGGTGCTCCTCCTGCTTTAAGGAGCTCCGTTGTCACTCCATCCTCACGTGTTTTCGTCTAAGCTGACTTCAGGCAGCTCCTCTGTGAAGTGGCGGGTTAAGGTGGCTCTAGTATCCTCAGCATTGGGTTCAGGCCGAGGTGCGTGAGAAGCGTACAATGAACTATAAAACTCTTCGACCTCTACGATAATCTCCAGCCTGGAGACAGTGACGTTCCCCGTTGAGGTGGTAAGTATCGTCAGGTGACTTCTTCCGAGCGGCTGTACGAACACTTTCGACCCTCGATTTTGCTCTATTGCTTTCGCAATTAAGAGCGTATTAGATGATTGAAGGTCGCGTCGTACCAGCTTCGTTATATTTTTGTTTAGAGCCTGGTGTTCTGACGGAACTGATGGGGGATTATCACGTCACTTTTCCATAAGCTGCAGAGTTTCTCTCGAGAGCTTAGTCTTGTTACCCGTACGTCTCCTCTCGCAAAATTTCGTACCTTCTTCCATGAGAACACCAACCACTTGGTCGAGTTTCCGGTCAACGTCGTCTGTGGTTTCCAAGGCAGCAAATCGATTTTCCAGTTTTAACTGGAACGTCTCGGATCCTAAAATGGTTTGGAGCATACTTGGCCGGAGCGTAGACCTCATCAGGCGGACTCGTTCAAGCTTGTAATCGATATTCAGAGAGCCCCATACTAGTCGGTGGTCTACTAGTCGAAAACATAATTTCATATCGTAATGCAATAAATATTAGTAAATAATTATCGAAACTGATATACATATTGTAGTTATAGCTAGTTTTGCTTTATTGTTCCCATACATTTTCATTATGATTTATGTTTACTGATTCATTCAGATTATAACATGGTATTGAAACTATTGCATACGGTTCTACTAGTAATTTTGAACAAACTAATACTACTGTCCCAGGATATTATTATTGTTCGATTAAAAATTACTTCATCTCGGTTTTTAACTAAAACGGTATAATGATAGTCCCATGCCTAAGCCAAGTGATTATCATGAATGGTTGGTAGAACTAGGTACAATTTTGTGTTTACAAATTAGCCTAAGATGAATTTATTCATTATTATTACTGTTTCGATGAATGGTCGAACATGGAATAGGACGCATAAACCGTCCCTTATAGGATAGTAAAACATAGTGATTAAATCCTCTTTGGGATAGTGTAGCAATGCTGGATCTGTTTGAACATGTCACAATGACACAACAGATACAGATAAAAAAAACAGTCAAGTATGTGTCGGACCATTATTACCATTCAAGTGCCACCAAATTGTTCCGTTTATGCCAATCAAACTAAAATAATGTTCTCTTTCGTACGGTTTGTATAAGTTCGTTTATTGTCGTCGTCGTGGGAGTCTAATATTTTTATTGGTCTTTGGCTAATTCGATACAATTTCACAATTCCTCATCATGTAAAATGCTATGTCAATAAATTTGTATATAGGGTCGTTAGCCAAAGTACCTGTTAGGAATTGCCCGTTCTAGCAAGGCCACCTTTCAACCAGGGACCTGTAAATTCTGATATATGACTACGAATCAGCGATTGACTTCAGATCTCTGATGGTGGTCCTGCCTAGAAAGGTCACACGTCAAGTTTACACTAGTGTTTGATTAGGCCAATAGCCGCCAGCAGAAAAAAAAACAAGCAGCCTTGCCATGGCGTACATTCCGAACGATGACCACAACGGTCGCTTAAAGTCGCATGCACATCTAACTAATATGCAAACATCTAAACTATACAGGAGAATAAATAAAACCAACAATGTTTATTACCTTAGCTTTTATTCTTTTGTAAGAATGTTGGATACTAATTGCAAATTTCGTATCAAATATTAAAAATGCCATAATAGATAGAGAAAAATTGTACATGAATATCTAAATCTCGGCGCGTCCAAAGACAGCAAACATCACAATCGCCAAGTCGCCACACGGCCGCGGCACGGTTAGATGTCCAAACGAATGGGCAGGCACATTCCACTTATCTCTAGTAAAATATAATGTCTAAAAACAATAATCAATCCCTTATATCACAAATTGTGATGTAATTATGTGCTTTAAATATACTGTCAGCTGCCATTACAATATTTTAGAATTGCGAAGTAAAGGTACTTAATAAAATCGCCAGTTGTTAATGTTAATATAAAATTATAAAATGATATTATTTTAAAAGCATAAAAAATATTGCATAAAACTTTCCATTCATTCAATATAATTTATTTAAAAATAATTATTTACTGAATATACAATTAGTTAAAAAGGGAACGCTGTAATACAACATATTTCAAATTATTAATTATAAAATATAAGCTAACATTGTCAACGAATGGCGCGTTCGGGCATTTATCATGTATTCTGTAAACATTAGAACATTTTGATGTCATTTTCGTAATTCAATGTCGGATAGAATTTTAATGAAAGTTACAACATTAGCCCGTTTGTCGATACAATTACTCCAACATTTCCATGACACAAACTAAATGCTAACCATTACAAAATATACTCTAGTCATTCCTGATTGTCAAAAAATGTTCTATTACTAATTACTTAAATACAAATTATATAAAAACTTGAAATAAATAGGCACATCACATCCACTCCGAATGTATGAAATGTTGTAGTCTTAACAAGCTACAATTGGTACAATAATTTCACATTGCTTACTTAATTATTATAATTAATTAATATAAAAACAATCCACAATTATATTGCAGTATTGCTAGTACAACAAACGTTGTTATGGCTCCCGGATTTTGTACTAAAATAAACTGATTTAATTTCACATAAAAAAATATTATAATCAATGAATATATTTAGAAAGTTTTTTAATAATCTACTTATAGATTTGAAGTTTCAGTTAGGTGAGTCTGGTAATCTCTTAAAAAAGAACATTCGTTAAGTACTGTTTACAACATTGTAAATATAATCATTATGTCACGTCAATAAGGCTAGGAACACAACTTCGTAAAGAAAAGTACACCCAAAATAAGTCGTTACAGATAAACATGCATGCCACTTAACAATATATTAAGATAATTTAACTATCCATTACAAAATGCAAAACGTTAATCAAAAATGAATTTAAATTAACAAAAATGTATCTTACAAAAATAACTTTCATATTTAATTTCGGATTTGTTTCTACAATTTTGCATACCTAGTAATGTAACCATAACCAATACAATAATTAAAGAATTATAAATTTTGGAATTCAAACAATATGGCAGTACATTTAGCTGTCTAGGCATAGATAAGAACAAATATAAGAACGCTTATCAATAATACCGCTATAAATATTTTTATTGTAAACCTAAAGGCTGTCACTTTCATAATAAAGTTTTTGTCTATTGATAATGAAATGCCGGTATTGCGGCGTGACGTTTCGGTGGACCGAATACCGGTTTTGACGCGACCCGGCGAGTCGGACATACTGCATAGTACAGTGACGGTGTCGCGTTTGATAGTTTTAATACCGTTCGGTGTCGGGTACGTTCGTGGTTGATAGGTCGATCCGGTGAGTGTGAGGGTGGTTAGTGCGTCTCGGCGGGCTGCGGGGTCGGCGGGACCGGCACTGACAGCGGCGACCGTTGCCGGTCAAACATCTCGAGGATCAGCTTCGGGTCGGTGCCGGCTGGGACCGTCACGGTGCCCGTCTGTGTGTACCACGCTTTATGAGTACCATCGTACGCTCTTCTCGGCAACGCGTGGCGCCCGCGAGTGTTTACCGGGGACTGACGTGATACAATATTTATTACCATGGCCAGAAAAGCAAGGTCTGTCACCCCGTGATAATAACAATGTTTTGACGCAAGCATACGTCACCGACGCATCATCAAATGTGTCGTAGGCATGTTTCAATGTCAGCGCGGGAGTGCCAGACCTTGTACTCTTGAGTCATGAAGACAATTAATTTTTGATGTAAATGAATGAATCCCTCTAAACATATTACGTTACGGACACGAGCGGACGCCACAACATTGCGTATTTATATTATTGTTAAGTTAGTGAACAATTCATTAGTTAGTAGTAAATTGTTAGTTATAAAAGAGTTATCTAGAAACTAAGTCTGCCTCTGTAATATGGGAATCAAAAGAAGCTAGATTAAAGTATGGTTAAATACTAAAATAAGTTAGATATAGATTGAAAGTGTCGAGTCATGCAAGGTATTGTATGCTTCGATTAGATAGAGTAGCGATAGGCAATTACGAATGGCCGTTGCAATCGGATGAATCGATTGAGACAAGAATTTGATGTTACTTAGGAAGCGTTCAGTTTAAACAATGAACAGATTTGGTTCAGGGTTAGACTACTAATAAAGGGGTTATTTTTTATACCAACTTCACGCTGACGAAGTTACGTTGGAATTCATTCGAAATAAAGTAAAAACAATCGATTATTTAGTTTCGTAATCGCATATCGATAATAATAATAATAAATATATTAAAGCAAAGTGTGTGGTACCTCGATGCGCGTGATGACTCCTTCCTCGCGACTGTGCTCTAGGACTACAAACAAAAACACAAAGCGCCCGTCAAACATATAAACGAACAAACAGTCAACAAATAATGTGGTATGAAGCGATATATCATTAGGTATTCATATACAAATTTAAATATAGCAGTAGGGGGTAACTGAAAATGAAAATTACAATTTTTACATTTTTGGGTTTACAAATAGGTTAGCGAGAGAGTTGGAGCGACTATTCCTTCTTATAAATACAATTGAAATTGATGAAACCAATCGGATCTAGAGAACTAGCTGTAACATACAAACGTTTTTTTTTTTTACTTTGTATAGGCTTGTGTTTGACCACAATCTCACTGATAAGTGATGAGGTGGCCGAAAGTGGTAAGCACATATAGCCTAGAAGGAACTGGCACTCAAGTGCAGCTTTATAATTTTAAGTTAGTACAGATTAGTCGCTCAACCCTCGCTCATTAACCCTTAATAATAATCATTTCCATTAACCCAACACAAAATATATCTTAAATTAAATGAAAGCTCTAAGTTATTTTTTTATATGGTATAATATTTTTTTAAATTTAAATCGTAAAGTTTCAACAAGCCAATTCAAAGCAAATAATATGAAAAGCAAATAGCTTTTGCTTTTCATGCAATATAATTTTAAAATCTTCAAACGTGATCTCTGGGGAATATCTGCTTTCTTTTAAGCATTTTTAATTGTCTATTATAATCTGTCTATTTAATGATGTATGGTTTGATCATTCTATCATTTGATGAGATACCATATAAATCGTGTCTAGTCCATTTATTTTTAAGTTTAGATTACTTATATTTTGGTTTCATACGTTTTCGTGACCCATGTTCTGCAGTGAGATCATTGCAGCGTAATATTTTTTAAAATTTCAATATTGACAAGCAGGCAAATGCATCTGATGCACCGCATGTTACTTATAACATAATAAACATTTTACATAGAAAAATTAAAGTCGTCGTACAATTTATTTATGCCCATATTTTCTTAGTATTTTATACTTCCCGTCGTCAGAAATAGCACAGAAAATCTAATGCCTGGTAAAACAATTAATTAATTTTTTAATTATATTTTATTACTATTTTTGAGAAATACAACGTTTCATGATACAAATCCTTTGGATATTTCATCAAAAGACACGAAAAAATCAAAATCTAAACCCTACATTAAAAGTGCCCTATCCATGTGGTAACAAGCGTGGTTGATACTCACTGTTCTCTGAGGTGGCGTTGGATGTGGTGGTAGTTGTGGTAGCGGTGGTGGTGCCATCTGCGTTGTTCTCGTTGATTGTGGTGCGCGTCGTCGTCTTCACCACCATAGAGCTCGTGTTTACTTGCGAGTTCTACAATTAGAGATTGAAACTTATATTCAATTACTATATTCACATCATGGTAAATGAGGGCCCTAACGGGACACTGTGGAATGAACAAGCATCTATTCACCAATACCCAATAAACCCTCTTGTGAGTGTTCTCCACTTATGGCTAAATTAAATACTCATCTGGGGAAACACCAGTTACACCCCGATAAAGTAAAATCAATTCTTGTCAAGAATATAGTGCAGGTCTTAGCAGTAAGCTCAGGCAAGACTTGAAATAGTCGTTTAACACAAGTAATAATAATAGTAAGTGATGATGTGGCTGAAGGCACACAAACTGGCTATTAAGTGCAGTTGCCGTAACGCATTTCTAACATGGCAGTGCTAGATAGTTTTAGGGCCCATTTTTCAATCGCTGGATTAATCATGTGTAAGCTATTTTTCTAATGGCACGAACAGACTAACTGCCGTACTCAGAGACGTCAATTAGAATTTAATGTCTGATAAAAGTATGTCCATCTTTGTTTATTTAGTAGCTATAAAAAGAGCCAGGTATGGAGATAATCGATCATTAAACTTAATTGACGTCTCTGAGTGCGGCAGTTAGAGAATGAAGGCTTTATGAACGAAAGATAACGAATGAGTGTGAAGAGTGCAACCAAACACTTTTTCCGTTCTCGTGTGCTTAGTCTGGACGCACCATGACAAGTCCATACAAAATATGTTCTGATTTCAAATTAACTGTCAGTTGATGATTAGGATTGTAGAATGAGCTCCACATTACGGTTTCCTTTCAGCAATACGATATGGTTCTTCAAAACGGGCATAAAAAGAGCTCTTCAAAGTCAGCAACACGTCTACCTGCTGACATAAAAAAAGTCCCAGTAACATACCTGCAAGTTAATATTGAGCTCCGGCGGTTGTTCGGTCGCGTTGGCGTTGGTGTGGTCCCGCACAGAGTCAACGGTGATGTCAGCCGAGGCCGCGGTCACGTCGTGCGCCGCTTCTGGGACCTCCTCCTATGTTACCAACTATTACTTTTTGTTTTCAACATGCAGCCGAGGTGGATGTGGGGAATAGGGAACATGCAACATTTTTAGATCTCAATTTCAGTGTTTATTAAAATGAAAGTCATAATAACGGGCCAGTTGGCGTGGTTTGTAAGATAACCTATCCGCCACAGGTCGCTGGTTCGATGAGGAATGAGGTACCAGAATATTTATTTTATTACTAGCTTTTCCGCGTGGTTTCACCAGCTTTCCCGAGGGATCTTGTGTTTTCCCGGGATAAAAAGCCTATAGCCTTCCTCGATAAATGGGCTATCCAACACTGAAAGAATTTTTCAAATCGAACCAGTAGTTTCTGAGATTAGCGCGTTCAAACATTATAGATTATTATTTATTAACCATAGTTTTGAAACTGGAGTGATATAGTGATTATAAAATTACCTTATGTTCCCCATTGGTCAATGGGGTCTCTTCGGTAGCTCCCTTCAACTCAGCCGCCCACGGCGACAGTATAACGTGACATTGGGCTATCGTCACCTGAAATATAGATTATTAGTTCACGTGGGTTCACTCGATTTTTGTTAGGGATAAAAAGTAACCTATGTCACTCCGACCCATAAGCAATATCTATGCAAAAATCACGTCCATCTGTTGCTGCGTGAACGAAGGACGAACCAACAAACATGTTTTCTCTCTCTCTATCTCTATTATTTTATACGTCAATGATGTGACAGGTATATTTTTTATCTATAATCGCTTACGTTACAATTTGTAACGCCCTGAAATGTGTAAGTCAATTTATACTTTAAGGACATTGTCAGGATTCAATAGAAGCGCTGGGCTGTAAACTTTTAAATTTGTTTAGATATATAAAATTAAATGTCGACTTACCTTCGTAGCGGAGAGTGTGATTCTCTGCAATTCGGATGAAGAGTGCAAGTAGAGAGCTTCGCCTCGCTTTGAGAAGCATAAACTTGAAATACCACTGAAAAAGAAATTTAAAAATGATAAATTAATATTTCGTGAACGATAATGACCCATAATACGGTAGTATTAGGATTACTTTCCTACGACGACAAAGACATAAGAAGGCTATAAACCACAGTATGGACTTAGTACAATTTAATGGATTTAAATTACATTCAAACATCGAAAAGGGCTTTTCGGGAACAAATGCGGAATCGAAGTCTTCTCCGCCGTGGTTTTCCCAAGGAAGTACTGCATGGGGTATAGATAAGAAGACATAGACAAGAAGGGCGTATAAATAAGCGTCTATAGGTTATGGTAACCGCTTACTATCAGGTGGCCCGTATGCATGTTTGCCACTTTAGGTCGTATAAAAAAAAAAGTAATTACTTGATGTCCTCCTTGCGCACTGCGGCCGCGTTGAGCTGCCGCCGCAGGTCGGGGCTCAGCACGAGGCAGTCGCCCAGGTTGGTGAGGCACAGCAGGCACCACTCCTTGTGCTTCTCACCACCAGAACCACATGAGAACCACGCGAATGCTGTTCGCCGGATCTGTACGTAATACAAATGAATTATAATCATTGTATTATACCTATATATCAAATTAGAAATATATTACAAGAGACAAGTTTCTTATATAGCGTAGGCATCCACTATGGGTGATTCAAAATTGAGGTAAAATAGGTATCGCGGGTAAAACCGCGGCGCGGTAAGCTATGAACTTAAAATAGGATAACATAATGAACGTCACTTCAATTAGACATGTAAGCTGATTTACATTTTGATTTTGATATTGACGGCCTGTCACAACAACCGTCTCACTATCTACGCTCACGTAGGAAAGAGATAGCAATCTTCCTTCGACTTATTTATTTTAATATAAAACAATATATTTACATACCCTGGCGCCCTCGTGCGCGGTAAGCTTGTACTTATTGTGCGGTTTCAGTGAAGGTAGAGTGAACACCTTAAACTGTTCCTCAGACGTGATTACCACGCGGTGGGTACCGGGCTCCGGCAGGGGAGATACTCCTCGTTCCACCTGGGAAAACATTCATTAATTTCTAAGTAATATGGTTGAGTTTGGGTTGTCATCTTTAACCATCATAAAATCTAAAGTGGACTCTAGGATTTTTGATTCTAGTAATTTACTATTTAATCAAATGTATCACAATAGGTGTTGGAGTGAAGGGCGTAGTGCAGACACTGCCTCATCAGAATATATTGTAAGTATAACCAAATTTACACTAAGAAAATAAGGTACAGTCAGCAACATAAGTAGCTGAAAAGATTAAATTTACAAATACACTATAAACTATAACTATCCATAATATGATGAGATAAAGTAAACTTGTGTTTTGTAAATACAAATACAAAAACCTACATACTATACAGTTCTACATAATGGATAGTTTTCGAGTACATGTTTTTTTTTTATACCACATTGTCGGCAAACAAGCATACGGCCCACCTGATGGTAAGCGGTTACCGTAGCCTATGAACGCTTGCAACACCAGGTGTATCACTCGCGCGTTGTCGACCCTTCCCCCCTCCCCGATGAGCTCTGGCGACCTTACTCACGCGCAGGAACACAACTATGTGTTACAACTTACCTCCAATGGGTCGGGTAGCGGTATTGATGCTCCGTCCAAAACTGTGATGCCTATGACGGGGGCTCTGTGCTTCAGTTGAATTTCTTTCGCGAGCTGACATGTTACCTGCAATAGTTACTTTTGTTCACAAATTGGATCTTTTCAAAGTTATAGGGGAAATAAGTAACTTACTATATTATAATGTAATTTATTATACGTGATTTTTTAGTCGCTTTTTTATTATCGAAGGCCTCTTTCAAAACAAATGATAATGAGCTCTACATAATAATAAATTTCGTTTTTAGACTTTTTCGTTCGACTTTCCTAACATATTGTAAAACTGAATTGACATATTTTAACTAAATATAAATAAATCTTAATCATTTGCTCTGTCCTACTAATTAATTACTGACTTAGGATAGTACCTATTTTATGTTTATATTTCTTATGTTTTTTTTATACAATTATTGAAGCATAATTTACTAACCGGCTCATCTTTCCTCTTGTTGGTGTTGGGCACTTGTATCGTAAACGCGTATACTGTTCCATTGTTTGTTCCCGCCCATAAAGTCGGTGTTGAGTTTTGTGCTGGAAATACATCAAATGCTTAGTCCAACAGTCGACAACAGGCGGACCGCGATAGGTTGGAACTTGGACCGCCAAATAAAGTTAAATAACCAACCTACTATTCAATTTAAATAATATTTTATATAACTACCATGTTAATTTTTAAGAATACCTACCTATTGTGTTTTATAATAATTACCTTGCATTATATTATTCAATATAAAAAGTTTCAACTAGAGAGTATTATGAGGTCTTTTTCTGGACCACGATAAAAAAAATTAACAGTATCCGGACCCAACTAAAAATTACTTACCGACCCCTGGCTTAGTCCAATAAAGTAATCCTGCATGCCTGGCTACCATCAACTTAAAAATTGTTGCCAAGAGCTTACCGGTGTATTCCGGCTTTTTAAAGGTTGGCATTTGCAATCCCTCTAGTATTGCTAACATCCATAGACGTCGGTGGCAACTTACCATCAGGTGGATCATCTACCTGCCTCACCCTTCTGACATAAAAAAACGTGCGGTCCTCGTTTCCTTCCACATTACTCTTTACATGCTAAGTGGTAAAAGTGGCAACTAAAATGTATCTCTATAGGGAGTTGAGGAATTGCTTTTTACTCGAGGTTGGCCATATCACCATGTATTTTGTTTTTACAATGATATCATTCGATACTTGGAAAAAGCTGAAAATTCTACCTATAGAACGTTTACAAAAAAGTATATAAAGCTAATTTGAAATTTATACTAACTGTTAATAAGAAAGGTTCTAGCGAAGTACAGACACCGCACCATAGAGCCGAAGGCGTCGTCAGTCGATCTCGCTTCTACCGCTCTTTCGATTGGTTTTATTTCTGCGTCCACTTCTGTTATCGTCTTGTCGACTGGCTTTTTGGGTGGCTATGGGAATGTAATAATTTATTTAATCATCGTAACATAGAAAGAAAGAAGTACACATAACATTCTCATGCATTTATCATAGAAGGTAAACAAAATCATGTAAGTGTAATATAGTGAAAATAAAAAACTGTTAGCCCTTTAATGAATAAATAATATCTAAGATAATAAAGAAGAATAAGAATTGAAATAATCCTAACTAATATTATTAATGCGAATGTGAGTTTGTTTGTTACCTTTTCACGCCTAAACCGCTGAACCGATTTACGCAGATAGCCTATGAAGACGGCCATGGGCTACCTTTTTTCTCGGGATCGCGGGTGAAACCGCGGGGGACTGCTAGTTATTAAATAAATAGCATATAACTTTGTTTTATGTAGGTATAATTCTACGTTACCTGTGTAGGAGAAGTGGGACTCGCCGTAGTTGTCTGTCGTCTCTGGGATCTGCCTTTCCGGAGTCGTCTGAATGATTCCCTCAAGGATTTTTTAAACGATTTTCTCCTTGAAATTGGGGTGTCACCTGCGCCGGAGTGATCTGTACAAAGATTTTATATTATATTTATGTTTCTGATAAATTGTCTCTGATAATAAATTATTTCGAAGACAAGTATTTTTATTTTACGTAATTTGGTTATTATTATATGTTATTATTATACAAGTCGCTATAAAATTTTGAGGCAAAGTTGGCTGCCTTTTTTTTAGATTTAGAGTATTCGAATTTTGAAAAATACATATTAAAATAATAAATAATAAAATACATAGAAAGCGTATAGTCAGCTACAGGTCTAGCGCTTGACCGAGTAGGTTCTTGCGGTACTGCGCTGCGAATTGTCAATTTGATAAAGCTCGATAGTTCCGTTATAATCGTCACATGTCACCCCTTCCGCTCGCACGTCTACCACAGGAACCTACTCAGTTATGTGCTAGCCCTGTAGAATGTTATTAAAGTTTTATTTTTTTTACTTTGTATAGGCTCGTGTTTGACCAAATTCGCACTATGTTAAGTGATGATGTGGCCGAAGGTAGTAAGCATACAAAACCTAGAAGGAACCGGCTCTCAAGTGTAGCTGCCGGAACACACCATTAGGTGTTTGGCGACAGATTTTCAACTCCGAGGTGGTAGCCAGCCGGGCGGGTACTACAAAGTACCCCCTACCACCGTGCTACGGTTTCCTCACGATGTTTTCCTTCATCGAAAGCTAAAGCTCATCGTAGGATTCGAATCCAAGACCTTCGCCGCGGCATCCAACGTCACTACCACCGAGGTATCATCGCCTTAGAATCGATTATAAATGAATAATAAAGTGTAGTTAGTGACCGTGCGGGTTGAGCGTGCACTTGTGCAGCAGCGGCGCGACCCTGAGCGCGTCGACGAGCGCGAGGCCGTGCGCGGTGCCGGCGCCCACCACGCCCCACTCCCACTGCGCGCTCAGCGACGTCACCGCCGCCGGGGGGGACAGCTGCACCACCGACGTCGTCTGCGGGAGGGGGAGGGGGGGGGGGGGACACATGCATCAAAAAAAGATAATACAAAAAAATGTGAGTTTCGTGGAACACTCGTTTGGAACGAAGAAGCGCACACCTATGAACTAAAAGAAAAGGTCGTGACTTCGTCGACTTCGGGATTTTCGAATTTCGTTCCAAAATCCCTCACCCCCCGATCCCACCTCACCTCGCACCCCCAGGCTCGAGTCCGACTGGTAAGTCCAGAGATTAGCGCCTTTAAACCGTCTACACTAAAGAAAGAGTCGTGACGCGCGTGACGGAAAATCGTGACTGAAAATTCTGTCAATTTTTTTCGCCTAGCCCCCATCCGCAGACAAACTAAAACAAGTGACACTGATAAAGTCTAAGGTGTCTTATGGTAGGGAAAATAATAACTCTAAAACTATCGCGAGTGACCTAGTTTGTCATGCTGGTTCCCAAAAGAGCGCAAATCACATCGTTACAATTCATCGATATCCACTCGTTACTATTACGCGCATAATCCTAAACTCAATGAGTGTGAGCGAGATAGTATGACAAAAAAGTTTACTACTAAGGACAGTACTTTACCAATAAACAAACTACTCAGAAGATACGCGTCAAGCTTACCTGGTAGCCTTGTGGGAATGTAAGCGTGCCGGACCTGAGTGTCAACTGATCGTGCCCCTTCCACACGAAACCGTCGCGATCCGATACTATGTTCACTGATACAGACTGAAACAAAAATTCGACTAATTAATATTAGTTATTGTTATTAAAAAGCAAGACTGACTTGATAGTGTGCGAACGAGATGCAAAACGAGAAAGAATACAAATAGTTTAATCCGTAGTTTCATCTCTTTATTATGCGCTGGTTTACCAATTCCCCAGTAGGTAAATTAAAAAGGCTTCTAAATTGAACACCATACTCACTTTAACTTCAGCACTGCCTGATGTCGTCTTCAGGCTGGCGATGACGATGTGTCCCGCCGCGCCGCCGATAGTCAGCATACCGGATAGTGGACACAGAATTACCTATAAATATTATAAACATTATAGTTGCTACGTCATATCTAATATTAAAGAGTGTAAAGCTCGATATTGTTAGATGAAATATATAATTTACTCGGTTCTGCTCCGTGGTTTTACCTACATTTGAGATTGAATATAATCAAACATTGAATCAAGTGATGATTAAAAATATGTACTTGTAATGAAGAAACTTTTGAATTTTAATTTAAATTCCCGAGGGATCTTATTCTTTCCTAGGATAAAAGTCCCAAATTTCTTGAAAACTGGTTCAGCCATTATTGAGATAAGTATCAATACATCACAAACATAGGCCGCCCTTACACTTGTAAATTTTACTCACGTAAGTAACTTATGTAAATGACTTACGATAAATTTGCAATTGTAAGCACTTTTTATTAATGTAAACATTTGCAGATGTATCATAAGTTTAGACATACACCATACACACAGATTTTCGCAATTATAATATTAGTAGGAAGTAGAATAGGACATTGGAAACTAGGATTTTGGACGTTAAATCATGACAAGGAGGGTGCATAATTTGTTTCTATATATTTGTCTCTTTTCGGTACAAGGATGTTTGTATATGGTTATGAAATCCTAATTAAGCTCACCCTTTTCACAGCAAGCCTAGGGTCGTCGCTATAAGGGTCGAAAGTGCCAACCCTACGGAACGGAGGCCACTCTTCCTCGTCTGTCTGACTGTCGTTGTTCTCGCCTATCTCCTCACCGCTGTAAAATTATTTGTAAAATTGTATGTGGTACAGGACTTTTTAAGATACTTTAGTTTTTAATAGTAAGGATTTTCCCAGTATTCTAGATAAATGATCAAATACTAGCCAGTGGAGGAAACGTCAAAAAATTTACGAAAGTATCCAATAAGATGTAAATTTCAACCTTTTTATGATTTTTAATTAAATTCCAATCTAACTACAAAGATTTGATGCTGTACAATTATGACGTCACAATGCAGAATAAAAACTAGTTTTGACATGTCAGTCAATATCCCTATTATAATAATAATGAATCTGACATTTTATCATGCCATCACTTTACGGTTGTTTATTTGTTGGTATTATTGATGTAAAAATTAATTTGATTAATAAATAAGTTATTTTAAAAATACAAGAGCTTCAATACATCACAGAACCAACACATAATAACGACGAATTATAAAAACAATCGTACATACTGTCAAACGTATAAAAATAAATGGGCAAATTTTTGTTATTGGCAATTTATTTCAGTAATTTAGATATTGTATTATGTGAAGAGTATATATAGAAGAATAAATATATATACTGGGTGATTTTGTTATCACTGGCAATACTTGCAAGGGTGGAAGTACTCATCAAAATGAACAACTTTTATTATGGGACTAACTGTGAAATCATGAAAAAAATATCAGCTGTTCCATACAAAAGTTCAATACCTACTCGACCAAAATGTATGAAGCAACCATATTATTTTACGCGATATCAGAGTTAGCCCTATAACAAAAGTTGTTCACATTGATGAGTACTTCCACCCCTACAAGTATTGCCAGTGATAACAAAATCACCCTGTATATATATATATATTTTATTATGATATACTTTTCTAATGGTGAGTTTACACTACAACTATAAAATATAAACAGCTAGTATTATTTGCACAAAAACCAAATATCAACAAAAAAATAACATCTACCAGCCAGCAAAAATGCAATATAATACATGCTTACAGAATAATTTTTACCTCGTGTTCGACCTTTTCAGCCCACTGTAGTAAGCGATAAGCAAAAGATATATCATTAGCGAATATTGGACGCAAGCTGATGGCTATGTATGAAGATGAAGTAATTGGTGGTGATGTTATTAATATTTCGTGGAAGCTACGTATGGCGGGAGGGACGTTTGTATGTAGTAAAATGAAATATCAACCTTTATATGGTAATTTTAAGGTTTAATTGGTTTTAGTGACTTGTCTCATCGTTGCCGGCGAGTAAACGAAGAGCGAGTACTTTTTCTTTGACTTTTGTCGCTGTGAGAAAAAAGATCTCGCCGGCAGTGTAAATAGTCAACTACCAAATTTTATAGTACATATCTCTTTCAGACACACGGGATTATACGGCTGTTGTGAGTTTATTGAGCGAGAAAATAGTCGATCGCCACTCGCTTACTAGTCGGTGGTGAGACAAGACCCCACAATTAAGAGATTAGAACTATTTTCTGAACATCGTTATGGGTGTGAGTGGATTGGTTGCAATAAGTAATTTTTATAAAATAAAAAGAAAATATTATCTTTGTAAGCAACGTGAGGAAACTATAGCACGGTGGTAGGGTACTTTGTAGTACCCACCTGCCTGTCAAAATCTGTTGCCAATCACCGGTGTTATCCAGCAGAAATATCCTTCCCTACTACGGTTTGTGTGCTTACCACCTTCGGCTACATCACAACATATCATGAAGAGATTGTGACCAGTCTCCGAGGTAAAAATCTTATTGCAAACAATCCCATTTATGTAACAAAATACTCAAAATACCAATTATATTTTTCTTGGCCAGACAGTATACATATTTGAACAAACTCACCTAAACAACTGTGAAGTGGTGTATTTATACAGGGGTGTCATGGCAACGCCGGTCACGTCCCAGAATCGAACGGAACCGTCCTCGTGTCCGGTCAGAAGTACTTGCCGGTCGGATATGTCCGGACTTTCAATGCAACCGCCGGATATAGGCCATGGGCTCTCTGAATATACGTTGTCGGTTTGTTGTTGGCCTGTAGATATAGTGTTGATTAGGATTTTTTTTATGTAGGACCTTATTTTATGGTACTAGACGTGCCGGTTGGCGTTATTGGTAAGATACCGTACCTATCACGCAATAGGTCGTGGCTTCAATTCCTTCTAAATACGATGTCCCATTTGTCATTTTATAATGTCACAGAAAAATAAACCTTATATCCTTACAAAAAGGTTTATCTATATCAGTACACAATTAACCATTAATTCAATAAATGAACCTTATTGTTATGGATTAAAGTTAATTTTTATTAGCATATTTAAATTTGGAATAGACTAGCTATGTCCAAAACTTACCAGCAGCGACGATATTCTCGTACACGTTAGTTGCGATATTGTCGACAAGGTATGCGGTGGTCACCGCGGACGCGTGGATCGACACTAAGTAAGGTAGTCGCAACGGGCGCCATTTCTCATCCATTAGGTCTATTATCACTAGTTCTTCTTCTGCTAGGACCACCTGTATGAAGAATTGAGCATTAGCCCGTTTCTTAGACCATCATAAATGCAAGCACTTTTATCATGATCGCTTATGATGGATAAGACAAATTATCTCGGACCTTGTCGTTTTGTAGAGCGTTATCTCTGTCGCATGGCATGCCTTGCATACCGAGTCAACAATAGTGAAAATATAGCTTAAATAATGTTTTTGCTATTATGGAGCTACAAGTTCATCATTGAAATTTAAGTCTTGTTAAGTTCACATAAGGTATATATAAATAATTATGTTTACGAAACACAAATTTTCATTATAATTTCAAGGGTAAATAAGAGCTATTTTTGAATACTCACAAGTGATGCAGCAACCTGATTGACCGTTTGCATTTGTATCTGCGCGGGAGTTTCGGGTCGATCCTCTTGAAGCGGCACGCCGTCGGGTGGCACCGGCGTCGTTGTGAAGAAGTCGATTACCTGTGGTTTCAAACGTTATTCAGGAATGTGGGCTTGATCATCCTAAAGAGGTGACATTTTATTGTTACACTAGCTTCCGCCCCGCGGTTTCACCCGCGTTGCCGCGTTGCCGAGGGATCTTAGGTTTTTCCGGGATAAAAGGTAGCCTGTAGCCTTCCTCGATAAATGGGCTATCCAACACTAAAAAAAATTGCACTCCGGGAGTGCCGACAGAAGTGCCAACTTTTTTTTTCAGAGATTGAGATTGAGCTCTTGTATCATCATCATTATCATTAAAATTATTACAATCTAAAATAGATTTTTTTTCTGAGTGAGTTTGTTTTGTTATGGCGCCAAAACTACTGACAGCGACTACCGACATTACTGGCCGCAATTATTTTAATGCTTGCTGTGACGTCGAAGAAAGGTCTCGGGTTCGTAGCCCATACTGAGCTTCGGTGAAACCTGGGTGGCTACCACAGTCAAGTTCAAAATCTGTCGTCAAGAACCTACCAGTATTCTCTACACTTTAGAGCCAGTTTGCTTCTACTTTAGAACTATAATAAAACTTCAGAGGTTTTAAGCCACTTGTTTGACAGATACTCTTATACAACTAAGAAAAATATGAAAGTGTTGAATGCATATAATATTTGATATAATCCAGAATTCAATGATCATTAATTACTAAATAAAATACTTACTCGACTAGTAAAATCGAAAGCAACATGCTTCTCTCCCTGTTGCACTGTGACGGTGTACTTATCCGAATACGAAGCTCTGGGCATACCACCTGAAAACAATAGGACATTTAATCTTCTAACTTCATGTAGCCGAAGAGAAACTTTATGTCATGGATATAGGATCCAAGTATACAGAAGTGTTCCTTACTGGATCTATACAGGTTCTTGTAACCGGGTATCGTGAGGAAATCATAGCCTGGTTCAAGTTTAAAATCGTGAGAGCCATTCCTTCTAGGTTTTATGTGCTTACCACCTTCGGCCGAAAAACGTGCCTATATAAAAAAAAAAAGTAATCATACCTGCATAAATAGTAATCTCATCGCCATTAATACTGGTTCTGTTGAAGATCTTGCTGATCGCTTTACAAGGGTAGGGGCCGTACGGAGTGACGGGCTCCTTCAGCGGGCGGTCGCTCGAGGCGCCGGCGATCTCCCACGTCACGTACGAGCCGTCGTTGTGGGACGATGTGAAGTGTTCACCTGGGGACATGTTATAGTATAGACCATGGGTTATGCTTTAAGAGATTATTAATAATAACTTTATTAAATAAACTTTTAGGAAACAAACTGTTACAAAAATGTTCAAAAGGGGACAGTTTTACAAAGACTTTTGTTAATACTAAATGAAAAGTTAAGGCAAGTCCTGTTAATCCTGTTTTTTTTCTGCCTGTCGTAAAAGGCGATTAAATGGGGACTTTCGGGGCCGTGGGCAATCGGGGCGGGGGCCCCGACAGCCCCGAAGCGGTCCCTCGGAGGACGATGGGTCGTCGTGGTCACGACTCCTCGCGAGGGTGCTGGGGGGAGGTATCACACTTCCCCCGGGACGCGCTATCACAGCGCCGTGCTTGGAGGGGCTCGTGATGCGTTTTGTACGAGAACCCGAGCCATTCTACAGCGCAGATGGCGACCACTTTTAGCCGGTAAAATCCGACATAACCGGTCCGTTATACTATGAGGATTTCCCCACGAAAAAAAAAGGTTAAACCTGTTTTAAGTTATAGTAGATGGAATTCAACTGAAGAAAACAAATAAATTTTTAAATCGATAAATATGGGCTACTCGGACTTTTAAGGAATATAGGAAATGTAACTTCGAATAAATCGAAGAGTTCGACTTAAATCGATACTGAATTATAGATGAAAATTTTAGCAGATTTTCAGAAGGTATATAAATGTTGAGGTTATCTTGCTGGCATTTAACCAGTAAGTTGGCATGCTTTACGCTCCTGTAACATTTATAAGTATATTAGTATAACTTTTTTATTCTTACCCTCATCGTTCCAGCACAAGCTCTCCAACTGTTGATTGGATACGAATGTATGCGTGGGCGCTGCGGCCGTCCTGTCCCATAACACGACGAGCCCACGGTTATAGCCGATCAGTAAACGCGATGGGACTTTAGGGTGTTCACACACTGACTCTACTGCACCTGGGTTCACTTTGAAGTCTTCTGGGCAGCTGGAATGGGAAATTAAATACATTAACTATGTTAGTTTTACCAGCTGACATATAATAGGGTATTTGTCTGTATTCAAAATAAATTATCCAACACTAACCAATGTATAAAACATCTAAAAAAAAGGGGAAACCACGATAATTTTATTAAATTTATCCTTATTATGATTTTTAATGACCAATCTAACCATAAAGAGATGCTGTATAATTATGACGTCACATACTTGTATTTCATACAAAACTCCATATAAACCTATCGTTTTGACATTTCATAAAAAGTTGCTGATTTGAATGTCAGTCAAATACCCTATTCGTAAAATATTAATTTATAAAAGATAACAAAGTGGTTGCTCAATCACAATTTTTATAATATAATATTTATAAATTGTAATAATGTAATGACTTCATAAACATCCATTATAATATTATAAAAGGGAAAGATAGTGAGTATATTTGTGTCTATTTTCGTGGCTTAACTACCTACCGATTTCGATAAAAGTTAAGGACAAGCTTGTACCCCAGAGATGGACATAGGCTACTTTTATCCTAGGAATGTGGGTGAAACCACGGGGGACTGCTAGTAATTATTATTTACCACATAGATTTTTGACTAACAATGCCACTTCAACTTACACTGCAAACTTTTTTTAAAAATAATTCCACAACAATTACGTTAATTTTAATAAATATTTAGAAGTATCCTCACTTTTGCATAACAACATCCTGGTATATAACATCTTCTGTGACAGTCAATGTGTTTAAGTCCAGCGAGTAAATGTTCCCGCCTTCCGTGCCGAGTAGCAAGTGCTTGCCTGACGATTCCACGCATAGCGAAGATATCTTCTTGTTTTTGCCCTCAAATATATAGGATTTCAGGTCAACTAATGATTTCTCGTTGATCTCCCATAAATGTAGGCTGTTGTCGTCGCTAAGTGATACTAGGCGGCCTGTGCCTGAAAATATTAAAAGTATTTTTTTAATATAACAATTTTTTATGTAATAAATTAGCAACTTTTTTTCGTGCATCATTCAGTATCCCATATAAAGGCTGCCTGTCTACCGAAGCAGAAGTAGGAAAATTTTACCAATAGAACTGGACAACCACGACACGACGACTTGAATAATGAGCAATTCTATTGGTTAATTTTTCCTAGCTCTGCTCCAGTGGACAGGCAGCAAAAAGAGAAGCCAACTAGTATATTTGCATTTGTTTTTTGTTAGCCTAGCATGACTCTAAGGACTCATTGTAAAGGGAAGGAGGATCAGAACGTGATCCAGTTTTCTAGTTGCAGGGATCAAAGAGGCATTTAATACAATAATATTTAGTTAATTATATTTAGTTTTTTAAAAAATGTATTCATTTGAAAAATCAGTAGAACCAGAAACACTGTACAACATACCAGCAATAAAATGTATCTGTGTAACAGCAGACTCGAGGTTGGTGTGTTGGCCGTATAGCTCGACTCCTGGGCGGCCGTATACTTTCAGCGCGCCGGTGGCTGTGCCCAGGGCGGCCAGTCTGAGGAGAGGGTCCCATGCTAGGGCTGACGCTCTGTGCGGGAAACCGTGTTGTACTGTCTGTTGACAAGAGATAGACTTAGGTTAGGTTAGAGCGGCTAGTCGTAACTAGATAGTTATTATTATACCTCAACCTATTGGCATTAAATACATTTACTAAAACTCGATTCTCATTCTTATCATCATTATTTTTAGGCTGTTATTTATCTAACCACCAAAGACAAGTCTTGATTTACCCTTTTATCTTGCGCGCTTATACCTCCTTTAATTAATCTAATAACATTTAAATATATATTAGAAATTTAAAACTCTTTGAAGTAATAGGTTTTCCGTGCTCATGGTTTGTGGCATGAAGAAGGAGAGGATAGATTTTTTTTTAACAGTCAAATGATAACTTTCAGAATGTATTTATTAATTGTAACTGGTAATTATTTAATGAAACTAAGTTTAAATTAGGAACAAATAATATGTTTTGTTAATGAATGAATTAAACATATCTTTATACGTACCTACTGTATATAAATAAAGGATTATATCCTGTAATTCTGACTCAATTTTACATTTAAAATGACGTTCTTGTATACCTTCATATTAATTCATTCTTGAAATACACTAACTACTTGTAACTAGTTAATTTACATACATAACTTTCTTTCTACAATTTTTTACTTTATTTTTGTTTCCCAGTTAACAATTCTGAATAGTCAGTAAATTGCCATAGAATAGACATACCTAGTGTATTTAACGAAAAGGGCAATTGCCAGTTATCACGAATCGTGAATAGGCAAGTAATTAAGTGATTGAGTAGGTTTTTTGTCGGCGGTTTGACACCTTGGATTTGACAATAAGAATGGCCGTAGTCACGAAATGGTACCTGTACTCGCCAACTTGTGAGTCACTCATCACACAAAGGTCGACTAGCTTTATTTACATTTCACTATCTATTTTACCATTTATTTATGCTTAGCCGGGATAGCTCATCGGACGTCCAATTGCCGTCTAAATATTAATTCACGGATATGATTAGCCAGATATGTCGTAGAAAACATAAATATTTAGTCTAGCGAGATTCAAATGAAATTATTTACCAGATCAGCATTCGTTTATTTTTGTTGCATCAGGATTCATTCATGTGAATTTAATCTTTATTGCATTGAATTAGGATTACATTTCAAATTGAGTAGTTAAGTTTATTTTTCATTAAAGATTTTATTTGCGTGATGGGTAATATCAAAACAATCTTAAGGGTTCAAAGAGGTTAGATAAAGGAGTAAGCTATTCAGTTCTATAACAATGAAGTCTGAAAAACAAAAAAACGTGGAGTAGAGATGTAACTTTGCTAACTTACAGCCACTACTATACTATTGCCAAGCACACATTTAAGTCAAGCTCTTGAACTTTATAGACATGGAGTTTTTTATAGCAGACGAAATAAATAATATGAAATCTAAAATTATGGGTCAGCAAAAATTTGCTCTACATGAATATTGCAGGTATGTACACTAAAAAGTAATTAGAACAAATTAAAGAGTTAAAAGTTGTTTGTTTACATTATCATGTAATCCTAAAGCATATGTTTTCACTGAAAGTGTATTCACAGATTTTACACATATTCATCGTCTGGCAAGTTGCCCAGCTGTTTTTATTTTGTGACTCATTTAATTAATATATGGGAGCTCATTTAATACATTTTGTGTTTGTTTATAGAAAATAAAACCTGTATTTAACTTGACAATTTACAACTAAGGGTATACTTAATTTACTGTCATCGAATTTCTCTACTATCTTCGCATGAAGAAGTAGAATCTTATTATTTTTTAATATTGCCGAAATATAATAATGAGGTCTGCTAGTCTAGCTAGATGTACTTAAAATATAATATACTAGATATAAATTAATTCATAAATAAATTAAATACTACGAGTACATTATGTATCTGAAATGACTTTACATTACAATGAATTATAGATTGTAATTTCACGTGTAACCGTATATTGAGACATTGCTAACAAAACGTGGGAAAACTTTGTACAAAAGACACGCAAACAATCTTCTGTGTGCGCTATTAATATTACGTGATTTACTGTAAAACTACACAGTTCCGAGAAGGATGAATCCAAGTAGTAAGCAAAATATGTACTACAAACTTCTGGTTTATATAACAAATAATTTTAAGAAACCCAGTTTTTAGAAAAAAAAACGGACTATAGTTGAGGTTGTATTTTGAAAATGATGTCGTCTAAGTGTATTTATGACTAGCTTCTGTTCCGTGGTTTCAACCGCGTTCCCAGGATAAAAAGTATCCTATGTTTTAATTATAATATTATAAATGTGAAAGTTTGGATGGATGGATGTTTGTTACTCTTTCACGCTAGAACGGCTGAAAGGATCTGGACGAAATTTGGCACAGAGATAGATTATAGTCTGGAATAACACATAGGCTACTTTTTATCTCGGGAAAACATAAGAACCCTCGGCAACGCGGGTGAAACCCCGGGGCGGAAGCTAGTAATATATAAAAAGAAAGGTCCTGACTCACTCACACTCACTGACTGACTCATCACCCCGCCCAGCCCAAACCCTTGAACCTAAAATGCTTAAATTGTACACAGAGAAACCATTTTTCATGTAGAAATTTTAAATTCAACCCTAAGTAATGGGGTAAAACCGCCGGGCGGCAAGCTAGTCCAGAATATATTATATCTGTGTGCCAAGATTCATGCAAATTCATTGAGCTCTTTATGCTTGATTGAGTCACAGACATCCAAACATACCAACATTCACATTTATAATATTAGTAGGATTGAAGTACACCTACAATAGAATCATCAATGTAAAAACGTGAATACAAATTCTCGCAAAAAGTTTATTTTAAGAGCTACTTATTTTATGTACAAAGAACTTATTACAATTTCAAGTACATGTCACTGCACAAGGAAACTGATTCCTTATCTCGGGTACAGAAGGTTTAGTTTGACGTGTACTACATTGAGGTTCACAGTTCAGTGCTCTTCAGGCCGGAGTGATGGCACACATACCTCGATGGAATCAGCACGACCGCGATGACCTTAAAACCTATCAACTCGCTTTACAGGTAATAATAAAAAAAAATGCAGTTAAATAAAATGATTTAATATTAATATTGTTCTTTTGTAACACTGCATAATCAGAGTCGAGGTGGAATTTAGAGGTTTATAGTAAGTTCCTTTTAGTTCATTAATATACTGTATTATAGGTTTAAAATTCGGATACTTTTGTTTTAGGCTATAGGTACTATCTCCTGTAACACAGCTAAAGCTAGCACATGATGTAACGCTTGATGTACCCAATAATTATTAGAATTATAAGAATAATAATAAGATAATTATTATAATTACTGCCTGGGGGTCAAAAAATTCCCGAATTCACAGCCGATTTTTCCCCAATTTGTTTTGGTAAAATAGCCATTTCATACAACTATATTCTATGCCAGATTCGGATTCCATGATGTACTCTATATCAGTAACATTTGATTCCTGATTTCAACCATTAAACTACGCTTATTGAAAGAAATACATGAGTTAGGTAGATGTTTCAAGTCTTTCCAGAGCTAGAATCCATACGACCAGACTAGGTCTGTTGTGAAATTAAATAAATACATTTTAAGAGAGGTAGAGCGATATATCGCTCAAAGAGCAGCTCGACTGGGGAAGTACCTCCACCTTACAGAATACCGCAGCCAAATAACTTATAGTTGTGTTCCTGCGCGTGAGTAAGGTCGCTAGAGCTCATCGGGGAGGGGGGAAGGGTCAGCAACGCGCGAGTGATACCCCTTGTGTTGCAAGCGTTCATAGGCTACGGTAACCGCTTACCATCAGGCGAGCCGTATGCTTGTTTGCCGACAAATGTTGTATAATGTACAATTAATTTTGGTAAACAATCTTGATATACAAAATTAACGATGGAACTGTCTAACTTTTTTAATGGGCGTTGGCTGTATTACAATAGTGTTAACAACAATATCTATTGGCAGTTCGGTACACGTGTACTCGATTCTAACAAGTTGGTCGAGTAAGAGCTCTATTGGACCGGTTCTACAACACCGTTATGGGACTAGTCAGTCTCGTCATTCGCCTTCCTCCAAAGGATACAAAGTATTTTTGCCACATCATAATACTTATTGTAACGTATTAAGAATCATTTTTGCGTGTTGGTAAATGGGAGTGATTGTGTAATATATGATGGTTTATAAATGACGATGCTTTTTTGATGCAGTGCAATGCCCTATCAAGTATATTATGGGTTTCATTACTATTGATGTAACATCCTGATTGGCTGCTTATAACTTGGATATTATACCTTCGATTCTTTGTAGGTGTTATATTACCAGTTATACGGGCCCTCAACTAATCTCGACGACTACCTACCTACATGTACCATTATCCTAATTGCCAGCAAACAATAACTTAATTTAACAATGTCAGTTAACCATCACTTATACATAAATGTAAATTATATTGTTCATATGTATGAATGTCGGCAGTGTGGAATTTAATCAATGCGATGTAGTTAGTGTCAATTAGGCAGTTATGCATTCCTGGGTCAGTATAAGCCACATGGCGAATAAACATGAATACGAGAGAAATCCTAACTTTATATAAATGCGAATGTGAGATTGTTTGTTTATTTGTTACCTTTTTACGCCTAAACCACTGAACCGGTCGCTATGAAATTTGGTACGCAGATAGCCTATGGTAAGGAGAAGGACATAGGCTACGTTTTATCCCGGGAAAACACAAGATCCCTCAGGAACGCGGGTGAAACCACGGGGCGAAAGCTAGTAATATTATAAATGCGAATGTGAGTTTGTTTGTTACCTTTTCACGCCTAAACCACTAAACCGATCGCGATGAAATTTGGTACGCAGATAATCTATGGTATGGAGAAGGATATGGGCAACTTTTTTTTTCTCAAAAACGCGGGTTAAAACCGCTGGGGACAGCTAGTATGTAATACGTAAAACATGAAAATAGATATTATTGTTAGTCGAATGTGATTATCTTTAAATAGCCTTAAATTAGAAGGACAGAAATACTATTGTTCGATCTGACACAATATGCAGATGCAGTCAACCACCTTAGCTTCTAGTGTCACATCTGAGTGGTTAGGTAGCTGTTTCAAGTCTTTCCAGAGCTAGAATCACTACGACCACACTAGGTCTATTGTGAAATTAAATAAATACATTTTAAGAGAAGTAGAGCATAGCGATATGTCGGTCAAATAGCAGCTCGACTGGGGAAGTACCTCCACCTTACAGAATACCGCAGCCAAATAACTTATAGTTGTGTTCCTGCGCGTGCATAAGGTCGCCAGAGAACATCGGGTAGGGGGGAAGAGTTGGTAACGCGCGAGTGATATGGTGTTGGAAGCGTTCATAGACTACGGTAACCGCTTACCATCAGGCGGGCCGTATGCTTGTTTGCCGACATTGTTGTATAATGTACAATTTATTTTGGGAAACGATCTTGATATACAATTAACGATAAAGACAACAGGAACTGTTTAACAATATGCAGATACAGTCAACCATCTTAGTTTCTAGTGTCACATCTGAGTGAAGCATAAAGCAGAGAGATGTAAAGTAAACACTTTCTAGGTACATAGTTCATTCGATTCATTTGAAATCAGTACCGTGGTAGACCGATGCATTCTCACATGACATGTGCCTACGTAGGTATACACGTATGTTGCAAAAACCAATGATGTCACTGTGCCATTATACCAGCTGTAGCTTTCGATGCCAAGTGACGTCACTTTATGAGGACAATTTTACATGTTGCGTATTACTGCGGCGAGGTTACTGTGATTATAACCTATTTTGAATCGGTATGGGCCATTTAAAAGTCTGTTAAATTAAAGGATCGATCATGATCTTTACATTGACGGAATTCGGGCAAGGAAAACTTGACTGTAATATTTTAACGAGGTTCTATAAGGGGAGTACCCTTATTGTTGCACCTAAAGCAATTTTTTTTTTCGACGGTGACTAATACAATTAAATGAAGGTACTTCTGTGGTTTTGAAGTAAAATCAAATCGTATTAAATTAAGTTACATTAAATTATACCTTAATATACCCACGTCGTAATCAAAACTACCTGTGATAAGTAACTTAAAACTTTATGCTAAGTAAATTCAAGCTCCAAAACGTAAGTTAATCCTTCCCTAGTTATAGAACAACTTAAAGGGGAACTTATTAGGCTTCGAGGAAATTAAACTTAACCGATGTGCTTATTGCAAATAACATTTGTATGGTTGCATCTTTTTTAAGAGGACATAACCGCGAGTCAACCCCATACAAAGCGCAGTACGTTCCTATTAAAGATATCTATGAATCAAATTCAATGAAATTTTATAAACAGCATTCAGTACCTGACTGATATATAGATGTGTGGAAAGTCATTTACCCGCTAAGCTATAGTTTCAAAATTATAGGCTAAAATCTCGCAATTTTTGATCAGGTTTAGGAAAAATAATAAATTTCCTATGTTAAAAGAGTTATATCTGGATTATCTATTGTTATTATTTAAAACTAAACATAAAAATTAATGCATCCTCCCCTCACGACTGATTGAGATTACTTAGATTTATTATTAGGTAATTAACATTTAACGTTTGTAAATACTTTATATAAATCGCAAAAATTAAGTAAGGGTCAAAGTCAGAAGCCCTATTGTTTAACAAAAGGCACTTAAAAACCCTTAAATATCACATAAGTTATATTATAATGGTCATAGAGGTGTCACAGACCAGCGGCTTCCTGCCTAACATCCGGAGGCACTATGCGTTTGCGCACGTCATTGTTGTGCGCGTGTGTGAATAATGAAGCGAACGTGATAACTAGATATATTAGAGGATTATATGAATTCTAAGTCTAATCAGGTGCCTTTAATGATGAACTATTGCAAAGGAATGCTAAATAACAAATTAGATTTCATTGAAACATGACCAGATGACTAGGATTGTAGCGACACAGACCTAGGTTGAGGAAAATATATATTTTTGCTGAACAAGAAACTGTCTCCTTCCTTGGACTACACCACGATAAAGATCGCTTGAAGATCAATTTAGTCTTCTTCTATATTTCAGGGCTGGGCTCTTGTCGGTGTAGCTTCTTTCACTCAAATTCGTTCCCGGCCACTTCCTGTACTTCCTTATACGATACGACATGTACCTACTTTTGCTTTTTGTAGAGACCCTATACATGTTTAATGCTGAAGGAGTTAAAGGAATGAATGTCAATATCACTTACCTACGTACAATCACATAGAAAGTAGCAATTTGAGCATTAGAGACCACAAATAGAATTGCAGGTTCGGGCGTAAGAAGGCAATTTGGGATACCGTTCTTGCCCTACATAGAGATGCATAAAACGTGATGTTTAACCATCTCGATAGATTTTACCATAGACGTGACAGTCGCAAGGACACACCTATACATTATACTATCAATTATGTAAATGTTTAATTTATTACTGGGATTCGTTAGAAAGGATGACGTGTAAAAGACGATGGTTTACGATGTTTTAAGAGAAGTCTATTTTTGTAATTGAATGGATATAATTGATTACTGATTTACATTTCAACGAATTTGGTTATACCCGAAACAGAGCATGTATTTACAAGCTTATGATCAATATAAACATTGCCATGTATGTTATTCAACAGCTGATTCTCTCAGCAAGCCACTGATCCAATATAAACAAGATTTAAGCCCGCATTGATTGATTAAAGATTGAAATGTGTGAAGTAATCCATACCAAGCCTTTTATAGCGCACTGTGAATGATTTCCTTTACCGTTGCCCATTTGTGTAATGGCGTATGCGTCGACGGTGACAATTACACTACTCCATTGAAGCATTGCGCCGGCGCTTAGCTAAGTATCATTCACCTAAGACGATTATGAAGATATTAGAATGTCCCTACATTAAAAACAGTTAAAGTTCTAGTAAATCATATTTATTCAATGAAATAGTCGTACGTAGGCGGCACTTTATGTGTGTAAAAATAAAGCATTAGTCATAATGACTCTATTACTCACACGAAACAGTTTTGTTGTTATCGTATTTGACAACAACGATGATGGTATTGCTCATTAAAGACCAACTAGAGGCCTTAAGAGAGAGAGAGAGAGAGACCAAGGAAAAAATTATGTTGGTGAAAGAACAATAAGCTGTGATATTAAATTCCTTCCATCATAAAATACACAATGGCCAATTGAAACTTAATTCTGAGAAAATTACAATACCGCAAGTGAGTGTGTGAGTGAGTGTTTATACATCACCAAATGTTTAGTATGGTATATTAATTGAATCATATACTTTATATCTGATAAGTGTTAATAAGATTCTAAGATAATCCGTTACATTTGCTTGCAAAACAATCGTGTTTTCAGAATAGTGATACAATACGTATAAAGTCAGGGAATATGAATCAGGTTCCGGAATAATAGATAACCTGTTCCACTACTCGGTAACTATCTTTTGATAATGCATGAATCAAATATTCTGATAGCTAAATTTATCTCGTATTTTGTGGTATTTTGGTGTAGTTGATGCGTCTGGAATTGTTGCTTTCTGTCAAGTCGTTGTAATAGCCGTCAATGTAAAATGTTTAGTGCGATACAGACGTCACAGATAATGCCGAGCGCAAACAGCATGGTGAGGCGTGCAGGTGATTGCGATGGCATACGCGTGAGTCACTCGTTGGGCCATCTATTTGACATTCAACATGCATCTGCAGCACAAAGCCTTTAGCATAGCGGCTTCCACTGACGAGTCTTTAAAAGCTTAAAATTCTTAAATTGTCTTTTTAGGTTTCACTATGATATTGTTATGACGTACAAATACATACTTTATAGAATTTTCCATAGAAGTTAAAATCTTCTGTAGTATGCAATTTGCAGACCGTGTAGGGGAGGTTTTAAAGACAAAAATCTGTAACAATTTGTTGGTTTCATAAAGAATTTTCACCATGCTCAAACTGCCTTTTCCTCGGCGATTTTGTTTGCTTTTCCTACAAATTGGCGTATATCTTCATAAATAAAACCCATATAAAAGATGTATCATTGCTATTTGCGGCGCGTGCGGGTCTGATGATCTCGTTATCCGAGGTCGGGATTACGTCATCACCGTTTATTGCAAACCTGACTTATGTTTCCTTTGGGAGCGCGCTTCCGCTTGCTTATATTACAGTACTCAGCCTTTTAGGGGCGCGGAGAGTGAAATATTTAGATTTATTGTATGAACTATACCTATATTATTTATAGTTAATTCATTAATTTATGTGTATGAACGAATTTTGATCGAGCAAGGTTGATCTTTTATATCAACAGTTTGAAGTTTACGCGATTGCAGGATTGGTCCCATAGTAAAAGTTGTTCATATTGATTAGTATTCCTACCCCAGCACTGCAGGTGAACTAAAAATAAAATTTTATGTAAAATTATATGTTTGTCTGTTTGTAGGTTTGTAGCTAATCCGCTCCTATATAGGTACTATTCATTCGATTGCGACGAAACTTACCTAGACAAGTTGTACGCAAGCCCGCGATGGTTTCAAACAAAAGAATAAAAAAAGGAAACAACAGGAGCTGGAGATGCCGGTTAGTTTTGCAATGCACCAAGCAACGGAACGAAACCGATGGAGACAGCTGATTGACAATGTCAGAAGGAGCCACGATCCTCAGCAGTGAGGTATACGACTAGAGAGAGAGAGAGCAACACTTGTCAGGGATTACAAATAAAAATAGAGCATACTTTATTGCTAAACTTCTTTTCGCAGCTTCTCAATATTCTCTCTAAATTAGTCTATATCTGGCACTAAATATGGCCACGAAATAGATGCCTAATCACCTAAAATGCCTAAACTCTCAAAACAGATTCTTCTACATAGAGCAAAGCATTCATGATTTCATATAAGGTTGTATGAATGCGACGATCTCAACATGCGGTGAAACTACGAGGTCACAGTGAGAGGAGGCGGTAGGTATACCGTTGATTTTAAGAATTGAACCTAAATTCGATTACAAAAGCAATATGCTGATTGCTTATATTATTAAAGAACATCTTTATTACGACATTCTAAGGCACATATTGCATTGTTATTGTTTATTATTTGGAAGTACCTTAAGTCTTGACGCCAATGAGCTGCTAACGGTACGGGGTATTGTATGTTTAATTAATTCTTTAGATGACAGCTGTTTGTCTTGAGGCCTTCACTTGAAAAAAGGGTATTCCAATGAAATGATCTGTCGTATAGGTACTTAAAACAATAACTTTACAGTTCCCTGAAACTATATTGCATCTGCACTCCTATATGTTGTATTGAAAACATTATCTCATCTCTAGCCCTAAGCAAATTATATGGTATAAAACTGAATATTGTTAGATTGAGAAAACATACATGTCTAGTATTTTGGGAATGTTAACAATCTAATACTTATGGTTATAATATTTTATATTACATTATACTCAATTCACTTGAAAAGACCCTGTATCACTGTGATAAAATTCATTCCTCTACCACTTCACAAGCTGTATAAAATTGATATTCAAATTTAATAAAATTGAATCAACTAAGTGTTTTTCCTAAGAATCGAATGCATGCGAAAGTGAAAATCGATTCTCGTATGCAACTAGTAGGAAATGGAGCACGCAGCGTGATCTCGATATCGACTGGCGGAACGATAGGCGCAGTTGTCAGCTGTCACTGAGCATACAATATTGCGATTACATGAATGTGGGGTTTTATATCAGGCTTCGCCTGTACAATTGAGTTGCTAGTATGCATCTCAACCTCTGAAGTTTATTATTGTTATCAGAAAGTTAAACAATTTAAGGACATACTATTCTGAAATATAATCGATATATCAGTTACTTCTTCGTTCAAGTTATTTCTTGTTGCAAATGTCGAATAAACATCGATATTTCTTATTCCCATTGAAACATACTAACGTAAGTACATGTTACATGTCTGACAAACCCCGATCGAGACAACTATGGGTAAGATACCTGCGCGTTCGCCACGACCTTCAGAACCGGGAGCGATGCACCTTGCCCCCAGGACGACCAGACAGTGTAAATAACATTGGTGCTTTATTCGTTTCACAAGTATCAATTAACATTTATTCAGCTTTATTGTCTCTGGTCTGTATTCTACGTTTGAATTTTGAACCCAATTTGTATGGGGTCAAGTTGGGGTGGCTCGATGCCAATCGATTGAGAATTAGATTCATATTGATCACTATTTTATGAAAGAAGAAACTGAAAGAAAATAGCTTCCGCCCCGCGGTTTCACCCGTATTCCCGAGGATCTTATGTTTTCCCGGGATAAAAGTAGCCTATAGCCTTCCTCGATAAATGAGCTATCCAACACTAAAATATTTTTTCAATTCGAACCAGTAGTTCCTGAGATTAGCGCGTTCCAACAAACAAACAAACAAACAAACTCTTCAGCTTTATAATATTAGTATAGATGTAGTCCATATAATAATAATCATGCTTGTCTGGAAGTTTTTCAAGTATTAACCTCACTTTTTATGTACTTATCATTTAACCAACAGTCTTCTCGTACCATTCGCTGTGCTATTCGCACCCACGCCTCGGTGTTGTCTGGTGGTCTACCCACACTTACATCACCTTCGCCAAGAGCCATAGCTTTCGTATGACTTTTACGATTTATCATGAGATTTACATGCATAAAATTGTCTTGTTAAAATATTAATATTAACCATGAAATAAAACACACTGTGGAATTTACAGGCGTCACAAATGAAGTTAAGGAACCATTAAAGATCCTGAAGATACACGTAATTAACTGTTAATTCAATGAATACCTAAAAATTTTTTCAAAGCGAAACACAAATTTATTTTAAAAAAACCGCGCTTTATTTAAAAGTCAAAATCAAAGCCAGAATAAATTTATTCAGGCAGTAGGAGGGAACTCAGGATGGTCAAATGTATTTTTACAACTACATTATATTCCGACAAAATAAACACATAAATATTACAATATTACAGAAAACAAATCCTTTCAGGCATTCAATAGTTCTATAATGAATGATTAATGCTTTTGTTATGTTATATTTACATTTTGGATGATGATAACTTCATATACAAAAACATACAGTTTGTTTAAACTGCATAAATGGAACCATTTTTTTTAGGACGTTTAGTATATAGTAGCTCATACATAATAAGTAGAAATATGTGGAATAGTACAGAACAATGTTTGAGTAATAAAGCCTCTTTGTTTGAAGATATCTATCCTTCAGAAGGGCACAAAGTACCGGTTGATGATCGATATATTGATAACACCTTATCAACGATTTGATACCTGGGTGTGGTGTGGGTGTTGACGACTATTTGGAAAATGGTGATATATTTTCATAGCATTTACTAGAATTATGTAGTTACACTACAAATCATGGTTAAGGTATGTAAATGGAAGTAAAAGCTGCAATGATTTCACAAATATATGACGAAGTGAATAGAATTACGAAAGAAAGATAATCAAGAGTACAAAACCGCACCAACACAAATGTTTGTTCAAACAAATCCCCAATTGAAACAAAACACGCCATTCAACAATGAGCAACCCAATATTTCCGAGAGGCATACGACCAATGGCAAATAACATAACAACAATGTTATAAATAAATAGGAAACAAAAATAGTGGTTCGTTCATTACCATGGCGGGTTACGTCAGCAATAAAACTGTAACGACTTGCACGTACGATATAGAAGGAGTAATGTAGTTAATACCGTGGGAATCGTAAAACGATCGTAAAATCACAGGAATGCCATCTGGTAATGAGGGAGCGTCCTAGGGTGCTTCAAATACAATATTTATCAGAACCCTGAATCAGATATTAGGTGCTACGTCTTGAATTAAGAGAATAAAGATTGAGAAGGAATAATCTTCTATATAAATAAAAATCAATTGCTGAATGTATGTAAGCGCATTACTTCAGAACGGCTGCACCTATTTGGCTAATTAATTTTTGTTTAATTGTCAGGACAAGGTTTGTATGAAAGAGAATGTTTGAAAAATCGTAGATCCCTCGGGAACGCCGATGAAACCGCGGGGCGGAACCTAATTTATTATATTAAGTAACAGACAATGTTCATGAAATAGTGCAGTCATTATGATTAAAGCTGATGTATGACATGTAGTTAGTTACCTAAGTAAACAAATCACGCTTATATTAGGTACTTACACGTTTTGCAAAACAATCACCAACCTGACTTTGTCTGAATTTTGGCAGCCAAAATTTTTGTCATGAATAATAATAATAATATGAATAATAAGCTATCTAGAATAATTAAATTCCTACATTTTCTTGCAACTGCATATTACTGCAAATACACAATGTGTGGTTGTTATAAAATAATCGTTAGTCAGCAAGGTCTTGGTCGACGCACGTGCTTAGAAACTGATGTAAAATTAGATACCTAACAAAACAATAGTGTTTACAATAGTGACTGATTATGAACTAAATGCATCGTACTGAATTATATTGCGGGTGGTTGACTTGGGCGAAACGTCTATGTACCATTATTTGGCTGTTGTGTTGACATGTAATGACAGGTTTTACGAACATTAAACGTGTTGTTCATCCAGTTTTATAGATCCTATATTTTCTGTTTATAGTCCGTTTTCTGTTTATAGACTCTAGGCTTTATGAAGGTCGGCAAAATATTAGCAATTCCCTAGTATTGCTAATATGCATGAGCGACTGTAGTCACTTACATCAGGTGGACCGCTTGCTAACTAATTTTGTGAGCATATTTCGGGATAATCTTTTGGAGAATATTTGACCACGCCAAAGATTCACATTGCCAACAATAGTCAAAGTAAAAACTAAACAGGTTACTTTACAACATGTTCATTGCTTGCTTGCTTGTTTAGCAAGTGAGTTGCAACAAAATCGATAGGCAGGCCATCGAACCTAGACCATTTGTGGGGCTTCCAAAGCCCTGAATGCAACCAGGTGATTTCTGATATCCATCTAGCTTATGGCTTCTGCGCCTATTGTGTAAGTTACGTATTGTGCTGTAATTTAATTGCGCGCTTTTAATTTTGCTAAATGAGAGAGAAGACAACTTTTTGAATTTACGATTTTGTTATTTTTTGTTGAGCATTCTCAATATTACAGTGGGAATTGGATTATCATCCATAAAGAGTCTTTCAATGCAGTTACTTTTCATAATAAAACTACAGAAAGTGCATCATGACAAGTCTCGCAAATTTAATCACTTTGTAATTTAGCTGTGACACAATTACTACGATTCATTATGAAAAAATATCTTCCACAATAAGTTACGGCACATTTTTTTGTGATATAAATTGATTCCTCAACACGATTTGTTTTTTTTTTACAAAACAGTTTCTATTTGTGTGCTATTATGTGTAGAGAATCAAAGGACGCATTTGCATACGATTATGATATATACATTTATTTAATCCTTACACTACACGTGTAAGACTTAATAAACATGTTTCGAACGCCCGCTCCGTTCTAATTTTTTTCTGAAATCAAACTGGATACAAAGGTTAGAAAGAAATATACTTTCTCACAAAGGTGATCGTCCGAACACAAAGCTACTAATGTGGTAACTTCCACCACTATTAATCATTCGAGGCACAAAAAGCGAAGAACTGAACGTACCTAGACACATTCTGTACGTCACTTTCTGTTTTAAAAGGATAAGAATTATTTTCTATTTGATACTTTCTTTTTACAAAAATGTATAATGTGTATTATCTTTCACTAGCTGTTCCCCGCGGTTTCATCCACATTCCCGAGATAAAAATAGCCTATATCCTCCCTCAAGAATTGGGCTATCAAATGCAAATAGAACGATCAATCTGGTAGTTCCAGAGATTAGCGCCTTTTAACAAACAAACAAAAACACTCTATTAATTTATTATATTAGTATAGATAGATAAGCTAATGACTCGTCTTGAACATCAAGTTTTGGGTAGGTCTTTCCACACGGTATTATTTGCTATACTTTAGTGATATAATTTCACACAACAACTACAAGAAGTTTTAGTCATTATCATATTATAATTTAAAGTAAACGGATTTTTGAAATATTGAGTGACATTTTAATAAACATTTTATACAATTGGTTTAGTTTTATAGTTGACAATTTGTAGGCATATTTCTATTTTTGCTAAAAATATCAACTTCGCCTAAGTATTAGTTTAATATTAGTTTCGGGACTTTCGAGCCCACTCAATGTCTAAATCCAATATTTGTCGAAACTAAAATAAACAAAGAAGTGAACGTAAATAAGAAAACTGAAGAAGCGATGGTAGACACCAGTACAAAAGGGTTGAATACAGAGATAAGGAATTTAATTAATATAAGCGTAAATATTGTGTCAATTCCAAATGAGATTGGGAACGGTATGTCCTGCAGTTGAAGCATTTACACTTGGACCGAGTTGTCCGAATATCCAGTAGATCAACAATGATTAAATAGCTGATAAATGTATAAAAGATAAGCCACGATTAGAATTAGAAACGACCACGGAGGTGACCACGCACACCAAATTATAGCGATTACGTGTAAAGCAATCTAAAAGTGAGATTAATCATCAACCCCATATATTGGGGGATGAATCGTCCAGACAAATGATAAATATTGACTACGTGGCAATGCATTAATACCCTGTATTATCGGTATCACTTATTTACCACACAAGGTATTTGTGTTGTATCAAAAACCATGTTGTGTTATATCATTATACAAATATTATTTATTTGATTGCTATAATTTTTTAACACAATACCATACTACAGATAGTGGCGTCGTACTTATATGGTAGTTTTCGGACAATAAGGGGGAAACCACAGAAAGTTTTATGATGATCTTTACAATACTCCATTTACCTGTGTCGATGATAATACTTATTCAGATAAATCTCGTCATTAACCTGGGAAATGTATAGTACATGATGACGATAGAGTTAAATATCAACTTTCATGGATTTATTGAGTATTCAAAAATTTTTACTTTTTTATTTTTGATATACAGAAGACTAGAAAGATTTTTACGAGGCTTTAAACAAAAGGCTTCATACGAAGTACTTTTGTCCAATAAAACAAGTTGACAAAATTCTTCGCATACTTAAGTGCACATAGGCAGGTCTCACAATTAAGGTAGATCTGAGGAATGCATGCACAGACCGGCTACAAACAGGGACGTGACTAAATCGTACGTCCCGAAATATTGCAGACAGCGGAAAAAAAATGCTTACATCATGTAATGCCAAGTAAAATACTATACTCTGGTATTTACAGTGAGTTCTTTTCCTTAGAAATGGATTTGTCTAAACATTGTAAGATTGGTGAGTAAAATGACGTTTAGCTAATCATTTCACAATAATGGACACTGGCAACGATGACGATGGTTTAAATATTTGCTAATATCTTTTAATCGGATAACTTATCCTGATCGTCTGCCTAAATACACATTCACTTAGTACATATTCAAATAATATTTAGAGATATGAAAATGCGAATATTAAAATAAAAAATCAACGCAACTTCGGCGTTTAGTAGCGGATGTGAATGAACCTAAAGCCTGAGTTTATCGTTCGGTGACTCTTGCGCCGGCGCCACGAAAACGTTACATGCAAATATCTATGTATCTAAGCAAACCATCGGAAGTGGTTTTTATAGTTATTGATATTTTTTACAGATCCAGAATACTTCGTCATGAAATAACTGACAAATAAATTGAAGTTCTACGACACCAACCTGTTAGAAATAAATTATTTCATATGGATATTTATTTGAATACAATGTGACAAAAAGCAACATTGAATTATTATTGATATGTGGCAATACGTAATCCAAAGTAAATGTAAGGTAAGACTTCAAAGGGAAACCAGAGCCAAATTCATGACTAGCACTATATCCCAACTCACAGATGGTAAAGTGGGAAGTCATTTAAACTAGAAGCGGGTCAGACCGAAATAGGAAATGCCACCCTCGGGAATTGACCGAATCGTTACAATGTTTGTCCAAATGTGCGTTATGGTAGTTAGCCTGAATTGATGTCTGCGAATCAAGTAGGATGCCGTGGGAGGCAATATTCAGGCAATGACGCGGTTAATGGAGGTTAAGATTTGTGCCCCTTGTAACAAGCATCGCGCCATGTTTAATGCAAGACTGCCGTTGAATTGTATGATCACGTGCTGTTGATTCGATGAAATTTGAACACATAAGACGACATCGGAAATCTCTGGAGCTTGAATAAGAAGTGGGAGCAGCGTGAAAAAAAGGATTAATAATATATTAAGTTATGAGAATCAACACAATTTTAAGTTACAAGAGTCCATCTGCTTTTTATCTCATAGATATTTACAGGCCGTTTCATTCTGCGTTATCGGCTATCTGATAGTTTAGCTATCAATAACTTATCGGCAACCTGTGAAACAGGCCCTAAATCTCGTTCAACCATCGATGTAGTACTCGTAGAGAACTTTTATACTATCAAATTAAAACACATAAAGCTGTTGCGTAAAATCTGGTTTGTATCAGCGGTTGGGTGTAGTTAGCTATTAAATTATCTACTAGAGTGTAAACAATAGCATTCCTTAGCTAATATTTATTTGTGGCAGATAGGTAAAGTGATCATCGCTCAAATTGTGGAGGCGGATTTGAATGAATGTTTCGATCGGTGAATGATATAAATATATAGATGACTTCATCTTTCTTTGAAAAATTTGTAAATTACAGCCACGGATGTAATCTTTTTTTTACATCCGTGATTACAGCGTACTGATTACGAAGTATTGTGAAGATTTAGAATTAGTTGATGACATCTAACTATTTTCTTTTTAGGGGGCCAGGAAATTCAAATAAACCGACAGAACTTAGCTGGTCTCAAAAAAGAGGTTACTTACTTAAGAGCACAAACCTGTTCGATCAATAGTAAAAGAAAATGTGAAACACAAAAGAGAATATAGAACGAGAGCTAACGTCGAGCCGCAAGTATTTCGTAAGTGTATAGAACAGAATACAAAAAGAAAAAAGATCACAAGTCGACCGACCTAACAACGGTGCTGGCACGTGGAATGTGGACTCGTCGGTTCAACATAATTGAGGCAGACTAATAGAATGGATTGAACTGCTTTGTGGCTTGCTGTTATGGTCTTCAAATGATTTTCAGGTGCTTTCGATAAGTTGCAGAATTGTAAGAAGCCTGGTCAGTAGGAAATTATATGTTGATACATGAATGTGATAAACAACGACGAATTAGTAAAATAATTGTAATAAAATATGTGCGTCTCCTAGTAATTGTACTAGTACTTGTACGTAGGTATTATTCTCTCTGAGGATTTACCTACACAACAAAGCCGAAGTAATAATCCCAAAAAGACCTAAATTCAAGATCTGCCTCAGCGATATATTAAAAACTCAATTTGCCAAAAGTTCTTCCCGGAATGGAAGCGCGGATATTACCTGACATGAATATATTATTATTAACGCGTAAGTCAAAGGACACAGTAAATTTGAAAAATGATCACATTTTGAAGATGAATTGTAAATAAACGTAATAAGAACGGAAATCAATACTGGATTAGAGTTTCAAACTGAAGAAAATATTTAGCCCTTTGGTAAGATTGCAGTGAATTGCATGTGGTGTCTCTTTAAAATGTAACATTCACTCTCAACTGTATTTATGTTATGTACCTAGGATAAGTAATATTGTAACAACAACTAGTGGAACTTAATAAATAAATAATGTACTAAAAGTGTCATCAAGAATCTTAACACTTGATGCTATACATTATCAGAATACAAACACCACGTTAATCCTCAAAACGCTAAAGTTCGACGCTTGTTTAACTTTTCGTACCTACCTAATGCGGGGAGTTGTAAAATTAACATAGGCTTCGCCCTCGGTCCCAGACACGAGATCCCAGGGTGCGGTCTGGAGGACTGGTTTGTTGCCAACCCGGCCTAGGTGCATGTGGGAAAATTATGGAGCTTAGAACGTACTAGAAACCAGTTTGTTCCCATTTCGATAGTTGCTCAGATTTAGAATGAATCAAAGATATTACAAAATATGATTTAAGGAAAATGAACGTTTGTCGTTTTATATTTCCCTAATTGATTACGTATTAACATCATCGATAAAGCTTTTATGAACCAGTCTACACGGAAACCATGAGAAAACTAGGTATTACCTTCATGTACTTTTAGAAACAACGTGTTCGATGTTCATTACATCATACCTATATTGGATATGCTCTGCTATGCTATACCATGAAAGGCCCCGGAGCATTTTAGACCAGTTTCGATCGTGATTCAAAACGACTTCATAAATCTTTAGCACGTACATGTGGAGCAAAAAATGTAATTGTAATAATGTGGGAGCGATATAGCCTGTAATATCTAAGATAGAGTAGGAAAATAGCAAAAACTGTGTAAATCTTTTGCTACTCGTTTAAAAATTCTCATTACTAAGTAATGATCGAAGTAACTATCGTTTTTTATCGCATTTTACAACAGAAACGCAGTGAAATATGAGGATGACCAATTTTAGTTTCTATAAAGAGCTCCCTAAGATTTGTCGCAATTTAAATATTGAAGACAAGAGTAACTAACGTTAAAATGAGGTAACATTCACTAATAGGATTGATCTCTTCCGGCGCGAGAGTGAAATATAATATTACGAGTTAACACGTTAATTGAGTGATTAATTTCGTAGTGCCAACGAGATTAGATGCATAATCCGAACTGACATAACGGAATTAACCGGTAGTCTGCAACATTATGAGGATACTATATATCATGCTGCATGTTTATCAGATCAAACGATGTTTTCTTCCAGATCAGTTGATTGGGTTGATTCCAACAGGATTTACGTGTTGTGAAAATTGGGGGTCTAAAGATTGATTGGATTAAATCAATCAAGCGCGCTTGTTATCTCTCCGGGAAAGTTGATTTGATTTCATAAATTTACTGGGTAAAAATCTGGAAATTGTTTTGATATAAGGTCTGACTGAACTTATTTTTTCAATGTTTCCAGTCGCTTATGAGTTTTTCTAACAAAATGGTAACAATACGGGATTACTTCAGGTACTTAATTCAAACAGTAAACATAAACTTGTTCAAGTTTATCGCAGTCAAAGTTTCTAACGTTAACACGATAATATTAGTGAATGCAAACTTGCAGGTTCCATTCTGCATGCGTAAACAGGTGCGAAAATACTTAGATAGCGAACTAGCATTGTTGGAATGATTAAAGTTTACCTAAACGAAGTTGCTATACTATTTCGTTCACTGTTGAGTCTTATTCCGTTTGGAAAATTTTCAAAACCTTATTTGCATCTTGTTCATCACCGAAGTGCTATCATCGTTTTTTTGACCATAAATAATCATAATATTAAAAATTACAACGAGTTTATAATGAAAATATTTAAACTTATTTTTATTAGCTTCATACATGACTACAATTTCATTTACAGTTTAATTTAATTTAGGAAGATCCGGAACATCGTTTACCGTATAGTGTTTTATATAGATTTTTTTTATGGGATTCACAAAATGATTTGCCTTTGGGGTTATTACTAAGTGCTTTTCACCAATACGCAAGGTGATAGTTAGCGTGTAGTATTAGTTAGTGTAATATTATATTTTATATCTCAACATAATTATTAACGGTTCGGGCGGGGCTGGGCGCGGCGGTTTATTGCTCCCCAAGTTGCACCAGATATCACGTATCACGACCATTATAATGAGACCCTCGATAAAATTAGACACGAAATGAACATTTTATTTAGGCTTTTAGAAAAAATTAAAGGAGTGGAATCGGAAAAGGAATTAATTAACACATTATTAATATTAAAATCCATTCTGTTCTCATCGTTGATAGATCTTATTTCGATTTAGCAGGACCCGATATAAAATATAGTTAATGACATCGAAGTATCGAACTTACTTTATAATTGAAATTATGAACTAAAATCATGATTGAATGAAACCACTACGATATCATTGGTACACATGGTGTACTTATAAGAAAAGTGGTAGTTATTAATTAAAAAAAAAGTATTAGCTTTACAAAATTTTGTAAAAAGTAAATTTGCAGAACTAAAAGAGACATTTAGGGCTGGTGACACAGAGATATCGATTGAAATGCTATCGTTATCTTACTTTTATCGAATGAACGACGATAACCGTCCGTACGACCGGTTCGTACAATGTTTGTTTTGCTTTAGATTGAAACAATAGATTGGGTTTAGGTTTTTGGCCCAACCTTTAAAAATCACTTAACGTGTGTGGAAGATTTGTAGGATTGTTTGCTTAACGAGCGTTTAAGTAAGGCATTATGGCCGAGTTGGTATTTATATTATAGCAGTTATTTCATAGATAAATTAAGTAATCTTTTTTATTTTATTTATTCTTACATAATTCTGGCATAATATTTGACTTTAAAATTCTAATGGCAGGAACATACACTCACTTTGTTTATTATTCTACTTAATATTATAAATGTGAAAGTTTGGATGGATGTTTGTTACTCTTTCACGCCAGAACGGGTGAACGGATTTGGATGAAATTTGGCAGAGAGATAGATTATAGTCTGGAATAGCACATAGGCTACTTATTATCCCGGCAAAAATAAGATCCCACGGGAACGCGGGTGAAACCGCGGGGCGGAAGCTAGTGATACATAATTGTGACCATCTTCAACATCCTTTCAAAAGCTTTATAAAAACGAAATACTTTAATCGAGTTTACCAATATGTGTAGAGTCACTACTTAATAATAGCCTTAACAAATAGATAATTGTTGGCAAATTAAAGTTCAGTAAACTCAAGATCAAACCGGTCTTTGATATATAATACTGTAGATAAATCGATATATGATAATATGGGTACAATAAATATATGTATATTTAAAATTGAAACAATATAATGACCTTGATTTCAATCTATATTGTATGCTGTCATCATGAAGGCAAGTTATACAATTGGGTGCGGCAATAGGATGAATAAAGCTTCAATAAGTTTATGTTTCATATGTATAAATAATTATGTATGTTGTCCAATGTATTCAATCCAGAAGGAAATTGAGTTTATGAGAAGTCTATACACATATATTATACAATAAAGAAACATTTATTTTGTTCATAGTTCATGTATTATGGACCTGGTCAGAATTGGTAAGAGCCACTGGATGCAAGCGGCCCATAACCGCTTGTTGTGAAAATCAATGTTAAACGGTGAACATCTCCAAGTTGAATATGATGACTCTAGCCTTCATTTACACAAAAAAAATCTGCACCCAATATATACAGACGATAAAGTTATATCATAACAAATTATGTATATAAATCATTCCTATAGCCATGGCCCAATTTGTCCAGCAAAGACCCTGTAAAAATTACCTGACACATCTAATCTGAAAACAAATACCGTAGGGCTCAGCCTGATAAGATTGTGCAAAACAAACATTTTGTAATTGAGGTTAATATCACTGGAGTCACTTTATGGATTAGGCAATAAAAATGTTTGAAAACCTATAATTTATTATATTTAATTATTGACCATTGTTTTAAAATTAGTGTCAAGAAAATACATGCTAAGAGCTATATTTATGTCCCAAAATAATTAAAAAAATATAATACAGTGATATTTATCAGGAATATAAATACATATTGGTTTGTCATAGTTTTATGCAAATTTATAAAATAAGTTATGCCATTATTCAAATGAAGATGACTAATTGAGCCAGTCTCAAGTATGATCCATAATGCCTATCCATAAGTCTATAATGCCCCGTACATCATATGAGGCATTTATTATGAAATCAAATAGACAAGTATAGCAACACTTGAGATATGATTGATGACCCATTTGATTCACTGCAGGTTTTATTACTCAGCTATGTGAGTTTAGATGTAATCACGGTATTTCAGTATTTGTGTACTTTGCGGGGATTGTTTCTTTATTTTAAATTGTGACTTTCCTGTATAAAATGTATATTAGCTAAATAGATTTCTGCATTTTTTATACTGTGACAGTGATAGGTATTTATGTAACAATGGAATGTACTACAATAATTAAAACATGTTCATTGATTTCATGAGTCAATGATTGCTTGTTTCACATAAAAGTTATTAATAATACTAACAGACATAAACTTCCACTTGACTTGTGTGATCTTTTCAATGTTCTAATAGTTACAACATTGAATGGAGTTCACTCAACTTTTCAATTAAAACATGCAAAGATGACTGACTGAAGAATGACTCTTTTTTACTATGGCAAGTACTTATATGCTAAGAACATACCTTGCGGAAGGCAAACAGTTCATTCTGAAGTTTCTGCCTCTCAGCAGAGGGTTGCTGGCCCTTGCCCCGTATAAACTTTAGCATTCTGCCGGCCTGCAACAAAACAATCACTTAGCTCACTGCACAAACACCACAAAAAAACAGACAGACGGACAAGACAACACCCCCCACCATTATGATTTCATGCTTTGACACGCGAACACTAGTACTCCGACCGGCACCGAAAAGCCGACTGACTATTATTGCATCGAGATCTACAGCGATACCATCGCTGCGCGGCCTGCCCCCGCGCCCAGATAATAACACGGGTTTCTCATGAAATCGCAAGATAAACGGTATCCAGATAACACAATCGATAGCCGTAAAACCCAAAAAACATGCTTTTAGACCATGTAGAATGTCATTCAGAATTATGGCCACAGCCTGTGAGACAACGCCTGCCAGTTTGCAGACTCGATAGTACTATTTCATTATAATCATTGGTGTGTATGACAATTTAAAATGGAAGCTTACGTACCCAAAGACGACAGTTTGAAAGGTTTTAGTTATGAAATCCAAATTTAGAGAGATGACAGAAAACTCACAAAACGGCGTCAGATAAACACACAAACATGAAAAAGCACACAAAAATTCATGAACGCACGCACGCAACTTGCACCCACACTAACGTCATCTGCAGCGTGACGTATGTGACGTGACTGGTTATGAATGTTGCCATATTTATCTTTGAACTCCCTAAATTATCTCCATATTACACGGAGAAGTAGTAAAGTTCCAATGACTTCTAAAAATCATTAAGTTATAATGCTGGTAATTTCCGATATATTTTGCAATATACAAATTAATAAGTAACAATAAATATCCTTGGTTATTTTTTACACACGGCCATATTTATTCTGATCCCTAACTAACCAGAGCTTGTTATTAAAATAATATACTTTCAAAGATACTTAAATATAACTAAAGATGTGTAACAAATGTGTCATGCATACAAATTATGTCCTGGTCTCAATTCCTGCGGTCCTGTCCTAAATTATTTGTTATATTTATTTATTTTTTTAAGTTGTAACATCTTTAATACTATTGACAAAAAATATATATTTATATTTATACCACTTAACATCTACCAACCATCTAACCTGACTTATGGCACGGCATTCAATGAACTCCACGCCAGCCGGTCAAACATTAGGATAGAATGAGCTATTGCTTAATTAATCAACGTGCAAAAACTGACACTTGGATGTATATTTGGTCGTGGGTTTGAATCCTACAATGAGCTTGAGCTTTCGGTGAAGGAAAACATCGTGAGGAAGCCATTGCACGGTAGTAGGGTAATTTGTATTTCCCGTCTGGCTGGCTACCACCCTCAAGTTGAAAATCTGTCGCCAAACACCTATTGGTGTGTTATGAAATCCACATAATATAGTGTGTTAAATGTAATAATTACTTTAATTTTAGCATTTGGATAAAGTGGTTTATATTATTTATCCATATAAGAATAATAATAATTTACCTTATTATATTGGAATGTTGAAATCTTGCAACATTAAACTACGTTCAGAAACTAAAAAGCTATAATTTGTTTCATGATTTAATATCTATACAAAACAATGCTAAAGTAAAAAAGGTAAACTTGTGATACTTTGTTTATAATTTAATAAAAGTATAATTAAATTTAAGATAAATAAAATTTAAATCTTGCTTCAGTGCGTCTATTTGTGCTATATTTAATTTTAATCAATAACTATCAGTTTTTATATTTTAAACTTTAGTTTTCGAACAGTATTGTGTACGTTCAAAACATTTTATAGATTTATAAAATCGTTAAATCTTGATTAAAAAAAAATCATAAACAAAATAAATGTTTCCTTTTTAGGGTTCCGTACCCAAAGGGAAAAACGGGACCAGGCTGTATCTCATGAACCGTGATAGTTAGACAGTTGAAATTTTTACAGATGATGTATTTCTGTTGCCGCTAGCTATAACAACAAATACTAAAAAAAAAGAATAAAATAAATATTTGCAACAAACGTGATTTTTATAGATAATAGTACGGAACCCTTCGTGCGCGAGTCTGATTCGCACTTGGCTGGTTTTTATATCTATATAAATAAAATATGAATCACCGAAATGTTTGTACGCGCATAACTTCCAAACAACTGCACCAAATTGGATAAATCTTTCTTTTATGTGTTCGTTATTGTCAGGAGAAGGTTTGTATGAAAAAATAATTAAAGAAATCGAACAGTTTTTTTTCTCGGGAACCCGGCTGAAACCGCGGGGGACAGCTAGTTTATTATTATTATTTTAATATAGACCACCTAAGTCTTAAAATGATTGGTTCAATCAACCAATAACTTAGTATAAATGCTACGCATCATGTCTGTAGTCTAGTCAACAAGTGGTTTATTGTTCAACTTTTTTCAGCAGTCTCGGAAAAATATGAATGAGGTGTCATTCATGACAAAAAAATCTCAACTTCCGGGAACTGTAGGACCAAAATTTATAATTTTGCCAGAGAGGTGAAAATACGTGAAATAACCAGTATGTGCCTGAATTTTGTCATTTCTTAATTTTCATATTTAATATGTAAATAAATTTTATCGAGGCTTGAGCAAGCGAGAGTACTCGTTTTCGGCCATGTTTTCACAGCTCTGGGAAAATTATAATTTGGTCCTACAGTTCCGGAAGTCGCTACCTTTTTTTAGGAAATTTGCTCTTTTTTTTTATCTTCGTTTTTAGATATCAAAAATCTTAATCCTAATCTTTTAGCAAAAAAACAAACACCTTTTTTTGTAAATTGTTTATAACTTTTGCATTTTTTCGTGTGGATCTTAATTTTTTTAACCGACATTAAAAAAAACAGGAGGAGGTTGTCAATTCGCTTGTTTAAATATATTATTTATTTTTAATAGATGTTACCTCGGTTCATGACGGAGCATTTATGAACCGATTAATTTTTTATTTTTTTATTTCAAAGAGTATACTTCCAGATTGGTTCCATTTGTATCAAAATTCAGTTCTGATGATGATTCCTGAGGAATTGAGAGAAATCCGCAAATATTATAGGCATAAACATAGCGATTTTAATATTTTCTGTAGAAAATCAAGCATTTGCATACAAAAAGTATTATTTGGTGAAGTGGAACTGATGAAAAAGACCACAGATGACCACCGGAACTTCTCAGTGATACTTATTTCAGGGCATAACTTCTTTGTTTATAAACCGATTTTAATAATTATTTTTGTATTGGGTGTAGTATAGCGTCAAAGTGGTTCCATTTAAATGTCATTGGTATTTATTTATTTATTTTATTAAGGATCGCCAACAAATGATACACATAACTAATACTTAAAAACGGTGCTACAGAAATAACATGCCCTGTGCTCACTTATTTATAGGCAACCACAACTAACACTAACAACTTCTACCGCTATTCTAAATTAAACTAAACAAAACCAAAAATAAATACCTACAAAAAAGGAAACAATGACAAATTATTGACTAATAGAAATAACAAAAAAAATAAAAAATACAAAACATTATTTGAATACAAACATAAACGCAATATCTAGGTCTCAGTAGGGGCTAGTACTTATCTACCCGAGCCTAGACCCAAGATATTCCGTGATTTTTTTCTTAAATCTAGGCAAACTATCGGCCTAAATGTCCAAATCCAATAATCGAGCCAAATCATTAGACATTATTGGACAGTGGACTCCGAAGATATACCAGAGAACTCCTTATGAGGTAGGAGAGAGTTCAGAGGTACCTAACTATGATCAAGGACGTGTTGGACTAGACTGGACTTGGACTAGGAAGGCATACAAGAGCACGAATGTGTAAATTCAGTTATGGATATTATCTCATGACAAAATTGAAAAGCGAACATTATAAAGAGTATAATTTCTGGCAATGCTCTTTGACGAAAGAGTCTGTGTGGCCTACTAAATAATTTATTTTATAAATAAAATAAATATTCTGGGACATTATTCCTCACACACGGCTATCCGACCCCAAACCAAGCAGAGCTTGTACTATGGAAGCCAGATAACTGATATACTACATATACTACTTTTCTTTTGTAAATACATACATATATAGATAATTACACCCAGACTAAACAGACATGTTCACACAAATGTTTGTCTTGTGTGGGAATCGAACCCACGACCTGCGGCGTGATAGATAGGGTATCTTACCAACCACGCCAACCGGCCCGTCAAATATTTGATCTATTCTTTCAAAGGTTATTATATTACACGACTGACAGCTACATACTCCTGGCCTTTAGGGATTTTTTTTTAATTTCCAAGGTATATAACAGTTTCATCAAGTGTAACTTGACCCTGTAACTTGAGCACCGTGACGGCCCAACTCTTACGGACTTTCATTCGTATTTTTTTAAAATATTTTTGTTTCTCTACGGTTACTGTTTTATTTCGTTTCATCTAGCCGTCATTTCGCATTCGAAAAGCTGCCTTACTAGGTCTACCCATATTCGTAAGTTAAGTGTTAAATAAAAATAATTTATAAGTACTTAAATAAAATAAAAGCCGACTATTATAATTATCTATCTCAAAGGTAACATTAAGATGCAAACAGAAAACACTTTCAACTTTAATCCCAAAGTTTGTAATTTAAATTAAATGATAACAAATCTCAAAGACACCTGAGGCAAAACTCGATTAACACAGAATCTTCTGCTTTTATAAAGGGTAGCCATACTAGAAGTTAACAAAATAACATGACACTCAAAATGTAAAATGGTACATGCCATAGTCCCATTACACTCGGCTTCGCACCGATGGTACTTCAGCTGGGTGCCTAGGATAAGTGACGTCACTAGAACTTGCATGACATGGAGACTGAAGTAAATGCCAATCTGAACATAGTCGATTTAGGTATCTCTAGTTTCTCTTCTCTGATCTCTTATTTAATGGTATGAAATTGAATCTTACTAATATTATATACCTATGTGAAAGTTTATATGTTTGTTACTCAATCACGCCTAAACGGCTGAATGAATTTGGATGAAACTTGGCACATAGATCATTAAAATGATTGTAAACTAGTATTTCGCCCGCGGCTTCGCTAGGGCAGACTTAATAATATATGTATTGTGTATGTTCTTCCTTTCGTCTGATTTCGATCAAATAAAGTTTATTCGAACCTGTGGAACTCCATGAAAATCTGTTAAGTGGTTTCGAAGGTTAGCGTATTCAAAGACAGCCAGACAGATAAGAAAAATAAAAAAAATATACATGTATTCTGTCACTCTTCCTACATCACCATTTTTGGTAAATACCTATAAATAATGTATCTACCGACACGGTAGTTCTACAGGCTTATTACATAGGTGATTTTTTTATCACTGGCAATACTTGCAGGGGTGGAAGTCCTCATTAATGTGAACAACTTTTATTATGGGGCTAACTCTGATATCGCGTAAAATAAAACGGTTGCTTCATACATTTTGGTCGAGTAGGTATTGAACTTTTGTATGGAACAGCTGATATTTTTTTATGATTTCACAGTGACTAAAATATCACCCAGTATGTATATATAGATACCTGTTATATATAACTGAGTAAATTATCAACACACAATGAGATAAAAATTAAATCAATGGCGTACACATACACTATTACACAATATTCATCAAGGTTCATGTTTGAATATTATTTTGCATTTTCATTCCGCATTGAACTTTTGTATTTTAAATCATAATTTATAATTTATGAGGGTCTAATCCCATTTTAATAAAACGGGGTCGTGTCCATATTCAGTGAATAGAGGCTTAATGTTGACACTTCAGTATATTTATCTACTTACCGTAAGACTTTAACGACGCAATTACCTAAACAAACTGTTTTTATACAACCTTTCTACCCCTAACATACCTAGAAAAAAAATCTTGTTATTTTTACTGAATATTGTTCTTTAATCAATAAGGTTTTTTCTACTTCCCGTACCATTTTCTTTATAATATACTATCTTTTCTGCGCGGTTTCACCCGCGTTCCCGAGGGATCTTGTGTTTTCCCGGGATAATAGCCTTCCTCGAAAAATAGGCTATCCAACACTGAAAGAATTTTTCAAATCGAACCCCTAGTTCCTGAGATTACCGCGTTCAAACAAACTCTTCAGCTTTATAATATTAGTATAGATATACTAGCTGTTCCCCGCGGTTTCACCCGTAATCCCGGGATAAAAAATAGTAGCCTATATCCCTATCCGTAACATACCTGCGTACCAAATTTTATCGCGAACGGTTCAGCAGTTGAGGCGTGAAAGGGTAAGAGACAGAGGAGTTACTTTTCGCATTTATTAGTATGGATGTCTTTACAATTGTTATTCTAGTGGCTTAATAAACATTTTTATTTATTTATCCAACATGTACCGGTGAACATTTCCCCAATGTGGGGCAGACAGCTCTGATTAGGGTATAGTTCTGCTTGACGGCTTTGGGAGTTAATATTCTTTTCACTTCAGTAGCTCAAACATGTAGGTTTTGCTGGCTGAAATCAGTGAGTAAAATGCGATTTTGCTCACTGAGTGAGACAAAGTAACTTTTTAATTTTTTTTTTTCAGAAAGCCGCGAATATCTTATTCAGCCTTGGGTTAATCATACAATTCGAAACATTCACACTCTATCACTTTCCTGCCATTAGAAAGAGAGAGAGACAAAGACCAGCCCTTACGAAGTTCCGATTTTGAATTCGACCTCAAAGACAAACACTTTCGGAATTTCTGTCTAAGAATTATGTCTTTAAATGTAATTTATTTTGACATTTATTTACATATTTACAATTAAAGTAAAAAATACAAACTATGATATATAGAAAACATCCTCAAAGCCCTCGCTGCTGTCGATAGGCAATGTAATTTATTGAATTTTTAACTTATTGTTGTATTTAAACGAAAATAAGTATTTAAGTAGGTACTGCAAATAAAACTGATATTTAACTTGTAATTATTTATTATCTCCTAAAGTGTTCTCGCTGCTGAAGTGAAAAGTTATGTGTGTTACACGAGAGCAAAGTTTTTTGCATCTCGTGCCTTAGAATCCCTCGCCACACTCAGGATTCAATGATTGAATCACGAGCGTAGCGAGTGATTCTAAAATTTGCTTGGCTTGCTCAAGATTCAAAATCAGCACTCGCAGCAAAAAACGACTTTGCTCTCTTGTTGCACAAATAACTATTTTACATGTTTTTTCTTGTAAAGTCTTTTATTAGAATACTATCTATATAAATATATACGTAAGTGTTAAGTAACGCTTACAACGTGTTTCGTTTTGGCTTTACTATGATTTTTTTCAAAACAAATAAATTGACCAAACTTTATTTTCAAACTGAAAATTCTACTGCTGAATAAAGGGATTGCTATTGCATATTTACTCTGAAAAAAAACTGTCAGCTTACTCCATAATGTTGTATATTCAGACAAAGGAAGTTTGTATTAGGAACGCTCCGTTTTGTGGGTGAGATATGTAAATTGTTTTGCCGATCCCGTGGCATCGCTGCCAGGTGTGACGTCATTTTCATAATTAACATGAACACTGAATCCTAAACGTGCCTATTTCATAAATTAAGAACAAGAGAAATTTATTCTTAATTATAGATTAGACACGTTTTTGTTTAAAACCTTTTTCATTATCTTCATTTCATAATAGGGTATTTTACTCTACTTATATGAGAAAAATCAAAAAATGTACAATTTAGATAGCTTAGGCAATAAGCAGTCGGAAAATGTTAGTCTTAGTTAGGCTATTATCACCTTTAAATTAAATCCCATTTATTACTTACTTACTTATTTTACAAACTTTTTTAAACTTGCAATGTATGTATGTATGTAACTATGTTTGTTGAGGTGGACATGCATGATGTCAAATTTCACCCACTTCCAGTGGTAGAATTAACTTGATATTTGGTACACATTAGTATATTGGTAGACAATGCAACTAAAGTCAACAAAAAGTTAAAGTCACCAAAAAAGCTTGTATTGAAAATGTTTTATTTAACAAAAACTTATTTATGAACAAAGAACATAGTTAAAAAATATTGCGTGAAGTAAGTACAATGATAAATTGCTACTGAAATGCTACTTGGAAAAACTTCAATGCTCGGTGAATTTCATCCATCTGTATTGAGGGGTTTGCCAATTTTGCGTGCGGTTTGAACTACTTTACACCATAAGACTTTTTGACCAACCAAAGTAATAAATAAAATAAAACATACAATATCCTCAAAGATACACGTAGAGAGCCTCGGTGTAAATAATTTAGCAAACGCTGCCATCTCGTTTGCATTTGAACAATCCTATATTATATCCTACTAATATTAGGGGTTAAAGTATGAAATTGCCGATTTGTACTGCAAAATTGAAATTCGTTTTTTTTTAATTCAACATATTTATTCAATCAACAAAATTACCATTATTATCTATATACATTGCTCCCATCTAATTGGAAGGTCATTTATGCCTTTGCGATAGAACTCTGGTGATCTAGATTCGACAAATTGCAATGTGTGAAAGCATTTTGTACTGCCTCCTGAGAAGAAAAAATTTTATCACGTAGAAAATTGTCCAAATCACGAAAAAAATGGTAGTCCGTTGAAGCAAGGTCTGGCGAATACGGAGGGTGACAAATGGTTTCTAATTGCAGTTCCTGTAGAGTTAAAACGGTTTCTCGTGCTGTATGAGGTCTCGCGTTATCATGGAGCAATAATGGTGAATTCATGAGTCGGGGCTGTTTCACTGCTAGTTTTGCTATGTTTCATCACATGTCACAATTCGATCCAATATTCCTTAATTTCTGTATCGATTCAACAAGGCAACACAAGTTTCAACATGTGTTTCTTTCTGCAGATAAGTCAAATCATGAGGCACCCATTTTTCATATTTTTTTATTTTATTGATTTGACGCAAATGAGTCAATATTGTTGGTAAGGTAACGTTAAACCATGCCGCTAATTCCTGTGTATTTTGGCTCGGATCGGCTTCCACCATCTCTTTCAATTCATTGTTATTCACCTGTGGGCGGTCTTCCACGTGGTTCGTTCTTCAAATCAAAGTTTCCATCACGAAAGCGTTTAAACCAAACCAAAATCACACGGTGCGTTCATTAGCAGTGCGTCCCTCTCCAAACGCAACATTGATATTGCGAGCTGTTTCTGCCGCGTTAGTTCCGCGTCGGAACTCTTATTCAAAAATCACTCGAATATTCGAAGTATCCATCTTTCTTGTCTAAGCTGAATAAAAAAAACAACTGAAAGTCGATAAACAAATGTTGCACATTTTTTAAAAGAAGAACTTCATAGGTACCATGTGAAATCTCAAACCATGAAGGTTCTATGTCAATTCGAAGTACCTATTACAATAAAACGGCAATTTCATACTTTAACCCCTATTATTATAAATGTAATGTATGGATGTTTGTGCCTCAATGACGCATAAACGGCTGAATGGATTCGGATAAAATATGGCACATAGATAGATAATACATTTTTTTACCTTTCATAATAGGAACGCGGGGCGGAAGTTAGTTAAGAATATTTGTATTGTATTGTGTAATCATTATTTCAGTAGGATTAAATATCGCATAGCATAAAAGCCTGTACGTCTGGTTATGGGCTGGTGGGCGTTGCCATGGCTACCAGCATCGATTGACGCCGGTCGCCGGGCGCATCTTGCACGGTGCTGCACAACATGGACCTAATAAGGCTTTGTCGCGATCGCACGCCCGCCGGAACGAAACGGAACTAAAGTGGAAAACGTTTTACTGATAATTTACGCTGGCATATGGAGATAGCGTTTCTTGCTTTCGTTTTTATATCATTTTTATTTTGTTTTCTTTTGGGAGATTCTTTCATGCGTTAGAATTGAGATAAAAAGGGCTACCCTGTTCTTCTTTTATAACCATAGAAAAAGGAGTTCTATCAATCTACTACGGTTATAAAAAGCATAGGTTTGCTTCTTTGTGTCTTCTGCAATTCACATTTATTTTAGGCCCCAGTTGTAAACCTCGTAAGCAACAAGTAGGTATCTAGTTGTTTTCCCTTTTCGTGTTTTCATGGCAGCTGATACCAAATAGGTACTCAGATACTAGTAGTAAGTATTCTTCGCTTTGGTATTAATACTCCACGGTTGTAATTTCTTATTTTTTATGATATCTACTAAAAAGGTAAAAAATAATAAGGCAAGGTTCCTAAAAGGTACCTAATAAATGTCTCGTGCTGCGTGGTAAAGGATCAATAACAAGGATATGCTTAATCCAAATGAATTGTTAACTGGCTTTATGAAATCCGTTTTACCACATGAGTGAACTAGATGTAAAATAACCGTGAAAGTCTATTAAAATTGTCGGTCGTTGATTTAATTTCCCGGATCTTTTTGTGTTAGATATTTTTTTATTCAGTTTCTCGCCGAAGTCGACGCTTGCCGGTCGGAATTTAATTTCGTTCGCTTGTGATCTCGAGAATGTTTTGAATAATTCCCCCATCGGAAATCTTATTCGGCACGGCTAAAATAATTATGAAATAAATTATTAAAATTTACCGAGGGAATATCGTTGATCAGTCTCTTTATCTCGCTCGCTGTTATCTATGGACGAGGTATTTGGAATAGCAAATTGATGTAGGATGAGAACCTTGGATCAATTACTGAATGGTGGTTGGTAATTTTATTGTTATTCGAATTTTGAATGTATTGTGGATTAGGGAATGAAAAACAATAATTACATCAATATTTTCCATTCCTTCATTCCTTTCGAATTGTGTAATTTCTATATCAAACAATTTCTAATTGCACTAAGAAGATTCCTTGGCAACCCCTTTATAAATCAAATAATGACTTAATAATTTAACACTTCTATTTCTACTACTAATGTTATAAATGTAACAGTTTGTGACGATAGATGGATGTCTGGATATTTGTTACTCTTTCACGCAAAAACTACTCATCGGATTTGGATGAAGGAACGCGAGTGAAACCGCTGGGCCGAAGCTTTTTTGTTGTTAAATTTGGAAAATTGCTTTTACTGAAAACAATCAACAATAAACTCGGCAATTTACTCTCAAAGCATTGTCACCATTCACTTATATTGTACCTTTACCAAGAATTATATAGATATTATTATACCTACTCTTTTATTTCGTCAAGTTCCTGAACAAAACATTTTAACATCAACTGATTCACAACTAACCGGCATTTTTGAAACATTTCACAAATCCATTGTGTAAAACAAAGCTATTCAGCGCTTAACTCTCCGTGTCCCGGAACTCACAAACTTTTGGGTTACAATATAATTTACTATCCCTAAACTTTCGCTATTTTCACTTTCACTATCGGATAGTTTAATAGACGTCGTATGATTTATGAGCTATTTTATTTGTTTTAAATTATAAAAGGTAGGTAAAGACTGAATAAGATTCAGGGTTAAAGTATGGGGCCAGCTCTGGAGTCTTAGTACGTCTTTGTCCAGTGGGTAATTAAAGTGTATATATACTGTCCGAGGATATCTAATAATTTTCTAAGATAAAAAGTATTCTTCATTTTACTCCACAGTATAATTTACTTGACCTATTCAGTCATTACTCAGTTTTGTTATTAGTATCTGGGCGACCGAGCAGTTTTATTTTTGTAAAATCGCATTTTTTTCCAGTAAATACGCCTAGATAAATAAACAAAAGCAAAACCTTATCTCAATAAAAAAAATGATCAAAATCATTGGAACAGCTACCGAGGTAAGTACATGAAATATATTTACAAGCAAATAATTATAAGCAAGAATTGCTCGTTTAAAGTTATAAGACAAGGGTATTCTTAATAGCCACTAGTTTAGTTCAAATAGAAATATTGTTGTTTAGACCAGATTGATTAACAAATATTGAAGTTAGCTTCAACATTTGTTAATCAATCTTCAAAGGTTTAAGCTTACCACCTTCTACCACATCATTTCATCACTTACCGAGGTGAGATTGTGGTCAAACGTACACATATATCCATAGTTAAAATATACAAATGAACTCAATTGGCCATTTTATAAGTACGTCTGGTGTGGTGAATAGAAAAATGTATCAAAAGGGTGAAATATTGATTGTGAAAGAAATGTTTGGTACCTGAGTCAAGGGCAGTGAGCTAGTGACCTTTTGGCAGGTACCCATAGTATTCAATGAAGCCTGAATTTATGGCATGGAATTATTAATTGAAAACATACGGGGTAGTTTTTTACCTCTGCGTAAATTTTTAGGTATGAAAGTAGTTTAAGGCGTTTTTATACACTACAATCGAGCAAGATGAGACTGTAGGTGTAGGTTTACAACAGATTTACAATAGGTACTAACATAGATATGTTCTACCACCGTGCTATTGTTTCCTTCACCGAAAGTTAAAGCACATTGTTGGAATCGAAACCACGACCTCCGTCACGGCATTTGACGTGACTAACACTGAACTGTCATCGCCTATTTACCATTTTATAATATCGTGAGGAAACCATAGCACGGTGGTAGGGTACCTACCTTGTAGTTGCCGCCTGGATGACTACAATCCTCAAGTTGAAAAGCTGCCGCTAAACACCTATCGGTGTGTTCCGGCAGTTGCACGTGAGAGTCAGTTCCTTCTAGGCTTTGTGTTCTTAACACCTTCGGCGGCATCGTCACTTACCATGATGAGATTATGATCAACCACAGGCCTATGCATAATAAAAAAACCAGCCAAGTGCGAGTCGGACTCGCGCACGAAGGGTTCCGTACCATAATCTATAAAAACGGCAAAAAAATCACGTTTGTTGTATGGGAGCCCCCTTAAATATTTATTATATTGAGTATTTTAGTATATGTTGTTATAGCGGCAACAGAAATACATCATCTGTGATAATTTTAACTGTCTTAACTATCACGGTTCATGAGATACAGCCTGGTGACAGACGGGCGGACGGACAGCGGTCTTAGTAATAGGGTCCCGTTTTACCCTTTGGGTACGGAACCCTAAAAAGAGTAGGTACGTAATAAAATATTTATAAGTTACCTTCAATGGCGAAATTCTCTGAAAACACGTCATACTTAGGTGATGTAGCAAGTCACCGCGACACAGTGTTGCTAGATAATAAAAATAATATTTTTTTTGCATCACATGCATTTAGTTAATATTTAGTTCGGGTACCGAGAGTGAGATTGAATTGTCAACAGACTACGTGATGCAGTTTTAGTGACATCATTATCTTTCTTTATCTTACTTTTGTTATCTATAAATACAAATGTTGTACTTTTTTCCCGAGAACGTGGGTGAAACCGCGGGGCGTAAGCTAGCATTTTTAATATAATAGCAAAAACCCCGTTTTGACATCGTACATATAATTTTTATTACATACTAGCTTCCGCCGCGAGGTTTCACCCGCGATTCCTTATTATTAAGTTTTCTTTCCGTAAAAACCTTCTACAAAGTATTAGAAAACTTTAAAAAAAAGATGAATGAAATCGGTAAAGTCGTTCTCAAGCTGAAAGAGACCAAGGGAAATAGGGATTTATATAACGATTTATATTCCAGGTTTCAAAAATATTTTGAAGAAGCTATTCCTTAGACTCTGTATCAATTGCCGTTACAATTCAACTTCTCCAAAAATCATCATGACTTTGCCATTCTTTACCTAAAAAAACGAGTTTAATTTTATAATAAAAAAAAATATGTATCTACTTGAATTAAATAATGCTGGCAACCCAACGATGAATCACTATAGAACATTAGAAATAATTTCCAGTTTGATACCACCCTTTCTATGAAGTAATATCGTAATAACAATGAGTCAAACGGCGAAACTGTGGTAGTAGGGCGGTTTGGATCGAACAAAGGATTCCCTACTTTATGTGCGCCGTGTGTGAAGGCCTTATCGGATTAAAAGTTTTATACCTCTATTGTGCTTGTACAATAGGTGAAATATATGAGTTTCTTTTAGACCACAACATTATTTTTATAAGAGAGTACCTACTTGCCAGTATTTTATTTTCATAATAGTTTATGAGCACCGAAATAGATGTTTTCTATACTATTCAAATCCTGTGGAGTGCTTTTCATACTGTCTATTCGAGCCCACGTAAGTTTATAGATGACGTCATGGTGTACATATACGAGTATGTCATGTTTTTATGGAATGTGTCCGGATTAAAACACATAGTTGAAACATATTGAAGAATGAAATAGCGCTTCGGTTGTGACCCCTTATCGGGGACGGCGGGGAAGGCAAGGCGTTAGTTATATAGCTATTAGCCATAATAAATGATTTTGATTTGAACCCACCAGGGCGACATAATCGCAAAAGCAACATAGCGCGCGTTAAAGTCGATAGCAAAAAAAATATCTTCCCACATGTAACTATGTAAAAACTAGCGTAAAAGTATTTGGATGAAATGAATCACATAGGCAGACTATATCCTAGAATAAACCATACGATACTTTCCTACATTTAATCCATATATTTATTACTACGACAGTTAGGAATCTTTTGTCTATCGTACCTACACTTAAGTACATTATGCCTTACCTGTATTTAAATTATGTAATTGAGGTTTAATTTTGAGGTTGGCAAAATTGCCATGCAAATTTGGCCCTAATTGAAGTTGAATGTCCTAAGATAAGATCGATAAGAGAAGAAACCCGTAGTCAGAGCTCGTTAGATAAAGTGTCCTCACAATATAAGTGAACGAATCGGCTACGAAACTAGCGGTGACCGTAGCGAAGCGTAGGCGGTCTACGCCGTAGCAACGCCTACGAGCTCAATTCATTTACTGGATTTATTTGATTTTTCAAGCACTTTATTTAACAGGATAACTTTAATTTATTAATTTAAACAGTCGTTTATCGTAGCTTCTGAAAAAGTCTGGTAGACTTGTATATTTTGAAATTGTCACATAAATATTTACTATTTGAGTCATTTGCTGCCCACGCTATACCCATATTTAAGGACGTCACACACGGTGAAGATACTATAATATTTTATCTTAAGATATATGAGACAGTGCTATACCAGTGAAATAGAAGGAAAGTGAAGGTAGGTTAGGTAGGTCGTTGCTTCTCTTTTCATAGTGTATAATGCTGTCTCATGATCTTAAGATAAAATATTATAGTATCTTCGCCGTGTGTGACGCCCTTTATACAAGGTGTGATTTTGCATTCTGGCCATATTTACAATAACCTATTAATTGATAATAATACGAATTAATAAACCAAAAATGAAATAAAATACATGCTTTTAATGTGTATGGTATTAACAAAAATCATTAACAAAATATTTTATATAAGTACCCAATAGATTTTTTTTTTATTACTTAAGGACAACCAGCAAGGCATTAACACTAACACTTTTTAACAAGAAGGTTTCATACATAAGTGCCTCATTATTGGCTGCCACGACATTCTGATTCTAATGTGGACAAGTTATAACATTTAATATGATACATAACTGTTTGATCAGTTTCAAATTCATATAAGATTAACAATAAGATTTAGTAAGATGAGAGGTAGTAGCGGAACAAGATGAATGAATGAATGAGACGGATGTTTTAATTTAAGACTTTGTTGGTTATTGATTCGTTTATATCAAATACAGTGCCGTAACGAACCTTTATGCTCCCGGTGCGATCTTCTCTACTCATCTCTGGGCCTAACTAACACGCATGACCCAAACCTTGATCCGGGTCTGGTAAATTCTACGATCTCATCCAAGGATTACGCCCTGTGCCTGGGCACCGCTGGCCCTAGTTACGGCACTGATCAACTACCATAAAAATACCAAAAAAACAAAAATACACTTGCATAAATGAAACAAATAGGTGCAGTAGGAACAGTCAAACATCACATCACAGTCACGTCACAACAAAAATCAATAGTTATGTAGAAGTTATCCCCACACGTTAGTCAATCGTCAATTCACCGCGTGACTGATTGGTGAATTGTCGTGACTGTAATGTGACACTGCGTTGACGTGTGACGATGTGAGCATGTCTCATCATAGCCGCGTATTTCCTGCCCCAACCCAGTTGAAGACTTTCTGCCGCCAGTGACAGCTAATCAATTCTCGTTCGCGTCCACCCCCCACCGGGTTTTTAATATCACCACACAATGTACTGGCTTCTTGAAAATACGCATTGTGATCAGCGTTTATAGCATAGGGATATTTAGAGTATGAAATTGTGCAGATTTAGTTTTCTGTATGTACCTTAAATTTATTCGTTTACTTGTTAATTTAAACAAACTAAATTTGTTTTAAATAGGTACTTATATTCTAATTAACGTGTCTCTGAAATTGAAGCTATTAGATAAAAAAATACGTGATGTTTTTATACATTAAAATTACTTACTTATACCTTGTAATTTAAAAAAAATCATTTATTAATTCAGTTAAATTATAGCTTATTAACTAAAGAACAAAACATAATTACTTAAAACAAATATCTTCCAATTCTGCGTAGTACACGCGATGGTATAAAATATGACCTCACGGTGAACTCAGTGTTACGTCAAAGGAGCTTAGTGTTCCCAGTAAAATGATTTTAAAAGCAATTGAGATCACTTCCTACAGTGGAACTACAGTACCTTGTACGCGGCTGGATACTTCAGCAAAATATTCAGGAATTTTGGTACAAATTATTATTCTTAAATACATAAGTATTTTTCTATATATCATAGTTTGTATTTTATACATTGATTGTAAATATTTGTTGTAAATAAGTAATTCAACCATAGAGCATTGTTGTTAACGCCCATTGTCCGTGTCGATCGAGTGAATGTTTGTGTCGACCGAGTTGCTGACAACTTAAAGTTTAGCAAATTTACCATTTATATTAAATAACGAGAGTACTGTATTGATGGTAAGCAGAGTACTTTAAATTGCATAAAAGTTATCATTTAATTTCACATACTTACTACAACATAAATACAAACTAAAATATAGAAAATTTCCTCGAAACTGCCGCCGATGCCAATGGCAATTTTTCACTTACTTTGATTAAAATAGCCATAGTTACATACGATAATCAATAATCATATGCCATATACTCGCAGAGCTAAATAATGTGAAACTAATTTGGTATTAAAATAACACAGTCAACAACTCCATTCAATGTCTTTATTGAGTTTAGACCGTAGGCATTTATGAAGGTTGAATTTACTGATGTTCCAACTACAATAAACGTAATTTTTCTCTACAAACTCGCACAATAACTGTCACAAATAATTTGCACCCGGTGTCAAATTACCCTCAACTTGATGAAAACACAAAACAAGTGAGAATACAACTAATTCCAGCGGTGCCACAGCTGCATGCATCAACGTACGTGCATCCAATTTCACCGGCTGACTGCGAACGGAAGCTTCCAGAATAGAAGCCAGAAAAGTATGCTTCCAATAAAGTTGAATCCGATGTATACATACGAGTATGTACATATGTATCTATGGGCATATGTGTGATAGAAGTTTCGATTACTTTTAAAATTAAACCGCAGTGTGGTTGGGCTTTTGAATATGTAGGTAGCCTTTGGATGTTTGTAAATGTTTTGTTTTTGGCTTGGCTATGAATATACTATAAAGTATAGTTATGTGACAAAAAAAAATATTTTAGACACACTTAGTTAGTTTTGATAGAGTTTTTTTTTAGAGCGATGACAGCTCAGTGGTAGTGACGTTGAATGCCGGGACGAAGATCGTAGGTTAGATCATCCTACAATGAGCTTGAACTTTTAGTGGAGGAAACCATTGTAGGCTGTTAGGGTATATTATCGTACCAGCTTGGCTGTCTACCACTGTCAGGTAGAAAATCTGTCGCCAAGCGCCTATCGGTACGTTTCGGCAACTGCACTGAACAGCTAATTCCTTCTAGTCTTTATGTGTGATTAAAAATACAAATTAATCTGTATATCAAAAGTATGTCATACACCTTACACCCACAGTCTATTGGACGAAAGTTCTTGTACTGTGTTCGTTTTAGACGCTACATAAAATAGTTCTGGCTATTTACAAATCATCATTAGAAAGGGCGCTGCAGTCCAGCCTCATGCAAGATGAGCGACCACTCGCCTGCCTCGTTAAAAATGGAGCCCCCTTCACTACCCAAGTGTTCCGGAGCTCGAGCTCCGTTTTTTACGTGCATGCCGTGTCCCCATATCCAACTTTTTTGTTACTTTGATAAATTGGAGTACTTAATGATTTTTGCACAATTTAGGTTTATGGTATGGCATTATGTGGTTCTATATTTATCTAGATATATAGTTTCATGTCAAGATCAAAATTCCATAAAATGATTTCGTTATCACTGGCAATACTTGCAGGGGTGGAAGTACTCATCAATGTGAACAACTTTTATTATAGGGCTAACTCTGATATCGCGTAAAATAATACGGTTGCTTCATACATTTTGGTCGAGTAGGTATTGAACTTTTGTATGGAAAAGCTGATAATTTTTTCATGATTTCACAGTTAGTCCCATTATAAAAGTTGTTCATTTTAATGAGTACTTCCACCCTTGCAAGTATTGCCAGTGATAACAAAATCACCCAGTATACATGTCGAATCTGGCAATATTACCAATTGTCAGGTAAAGAAAGATGTCATGGGAAATAAATAAATTTAAATAATAAAGATAAAAGATATCTGTTTCGAATTAAAGCCTCGATTCCTACATACATATACCCCGTATGTAGACATGTGTAATTTTTATCAAACATAATTTATACTCAACGATGTAAAATAAAATACCTTACAAGAAACTTGTATAAACTAGTGAATGCGATACAAAAAAAGAAAAAAATAACCGCATTAAGAACTGTAGAACTTCCAAGAACGGGGGCCCTAAAAGGCTCCATCTAGATGTTGGGTGAGCGGGCCTTGCACGAGTCTCGCGGCGCCGCACAAGTTTCATACACCCTGTGCATCCAATTTAACTTGTGTTTTGTACTATGAGTTTTCATTGCGATAGTTATTCGATAGGTATAGTTTTATGAAAAAGTAAAAGGACTTAATAGTTGGCTAAGAGTAAATTAATTTATAGTTTTCAATAACTTAAACTTATTCCTTTGACGTGAATTTGTATCTGAAAATGATTTATGTTTTATTTTTCTCTTAGAAATTAACGATGTGGTGTATAAAAAAGAATACGATTGCTAAAAAAATATGTAACTTACTTTATAATTTTATGTTCAAAATGACTTAATCATGACTTCATGAGTTTTTTTTTCTTACTTTACTTACACTATAGGAATACTACGCTGTATTACCCAAATTAGTTACGTACAAAAACGATTGATCGTTTTTGGTTATGTATAAAATAATTTTTCTAAACTAAACCATTAGTACAGGCTGTAGTGGGTCGGTTACTTCCCAATACATTCACTAATAGCTTATTGCGGGCGCAATATAGGCAAGTTTGATGGTTTGGGAAATCTTTAGTGAAAAGTTTATATCAAAATAGAGCGTATAATTATTATAGTTTAGAGTTTGGTTTGATTTCATTGATATGCTAAAGAAAAAAAGTGTCAACATTATTTTTAAAACGTGTAACAGAAATATGAAACAATATTGAAAGATATATATTTACATGTGCTAGCTTTCTGTCCCGCGGTTTCACTCCCGATCCCTTATTTATCTCCCAATTTCCCCTCCTTAGTGGATGTTTGGGTTATATAAGGAACCTGTGTGCAAATTTTCTTGTCTCTAGACCATGCGATTTGAGCTGAGCCATGATATGTCAGTCAGTCAGTCATTTTTACATAAACAGTTAAGAACATGTACAAGTATTGAATTAAAAATGTATCTTCCCATATTATCAAATTGAAAAAATAATAATTCTATTTATGAACTTTGGATAACCCTATTGATTTATGGGTGCTAAGTGCTAAGTGCTCAGTGCACCAAATAATGAGAGTGAACTGGAATATTGACGTTATCCACAGGTGTATTTGAGACGCAAGACAAACAAAGGAACAATCTATGGATGTTGTGATGAAAATTATGTTGTTTTTCTCTGAAACTCTTTTTCCTTGTTATACCTTGGCTTTCACTTTTCTATTATACTAATATTAAGAAAAGGTATTATAAGTGAGTGTGAAGCAAAGGCCTAATAAATTAAGAAAATAACCTCATTACCTGTGTTCCTTTGCTTATATATTATTACAGTGAGGCTAAACCGATATAGATGAATCGAGACATTGATAAAATCATTCGTTGTTTCTGGAATAAGGGTGAACAAAAAAAAATTGTGTCAAATAAAAATAATATGTTCGTACAATTAATGCAGCTTACCTAGAGAAGATATTGTTTCATCAATAATCACCCTTTTGTGACTTTATTTAAAAAGCGTTTTATTAGTAAGGTAGATTATGTGTATGATAGAAACCGAGGATCAGTAATATATACTTAATATTATAAAGCTGAAGAGTTTGTTTGTTTGTTTGAACGCGCTAATCTCAGGAACTACTGGTTCGAATTGAATAAATATTTTAGTGTTGGATAGTCCATTTATAGAGAAAGGCTATAGGCTACTTTTTATCCCGGGAAAACATAAGATCCCTCGGAAACGCGGGTGAAACTGCAGGTCGTGAGCTAGTCTATATATATATATAAAAAAAGACCTGACTCACTTACTGACTGAGTTATCAACGTCCAGCCCAATCCTTGGACTTAGAAAGCTGAAATTTTGCACAGAGGGTCTCTTTATGATAAAGATCGAAATTCCCCTAAGGGGGTAAAACAGGGGGTGAAAACGCGGGGTGGTAAGCTATTAGTAAACAATGCAATGTGCCAAGAATAAAGTACTTAGACTTCGCAAAACGTAATCACGTACCTCAAATAATACGTGTATTATATATTACATAGGTACATAATAAACCTATATAAATTAGACATTTCCATCAGCAACATTACCGGGAAGCCGTCCCAACTTCCTACCCATTTGGTGCCCAACATTATGACAACAGTTTGACAGTTATTGTCCGAACTTTCTCGGCCGACAAACGAACCTTTGATTTCATAGTGAAAATCCCTCCATTCTTCATCGATAAGCTTCGCACACGTCTAGCTATCTCGCTTATTCATATAGAAACTGAAAGAGATGATGAAATATCTGAAACAGAGAATGAACATGGAATGGGCCTTACCTGATTGGTTGCGTTTATTGTTAGAGTTACTTTGTACGTAGAACTCGGTTGTAAACGTCAATGGTAATGATAAATGATGATTGAGTGATGTTAAATTAGTTTTCCATTATGTTTATGCCGTTAATGATCGGTTATAACCACGGACATTTCAATTTTCCATGTTCAATTATATAATTCATTAAGTAACTAGCTTCTACACCCCGGTTTTACCCGCGGTCGTGAGGGATCTAATGTTTTCCCGCGATAAAAAGTATTAAATTTCATCTAAAAGCGTTAATTGTTTATGACTTAATTGAGTAATTATTACACATAATTTGTTTAGTCCCACTACATTAGAAATGTATGCTCTAAGATTAGAAACATTATACGTCATTGGAATAAAACCTCATTAGACAAAAGGGAAATTTAATATTCCAGTAATGGGTTGAATGAAAAAAAAATGAATAATAGGGCCAGTGTTGTGAAACAAAGGTCTGCAAAGGGCGAGCGCCCGCTTCCGGGTGCTTCGCGCAACATATCGAGTACTCCCGCCCGCCCTGCCGAGTGGCACAGAATATTAAATAGTATAGAGGTAGCAAAAATATTTTGAATTAAAAAATCCCCTGTTAAAGTGAATTTGTAATAATCTCATAAAAAATACTACACAACTTGGTGTAAAACGATTTTAACGAAAACTATATATTTTTAATTATTATAGACCCTTAAGAATATCCGTCTGATTTGCGCAGATTTGAATAAAAACTCTATGGATACCATAGTACATGATCAATCTATTCGGTAAAATTATTAGCTTGGCTTACAACCCCGAGCCACGTCATCATTATAACGCAAACCCATTGAAGAAAAACAATCGTTGAAAACTATTCAGTTTCAATGGGAAAATTCTGCCTATACTCACCATCTGTAACTTACTCTATCAGGCTTTCGCAACTTCGCTTGCGAAGAGCGGCGCGGCGCAAGCCTTGGTCAGTGCCCCGCGCGCCGCGACTCAGTTCACCTGTCTCCTGCGAGACTGATCCATCAAAACTGTAGCCACTCTGCATTAATTAAATATTCCACCTTTAACACGGAATTAATTTTAATTTAAAAAAAAATTGAATTTTGATCCGCTGTGATAATTCAGAATAAACTTTGTTAGAAATGTGGAAGGATTAGGGGTTGAGAGGATATTTTAAAGGTAAGTGAATTATATTTTTTTGATACAATTATTTATAAATATTTACTATTGGCACATTCGTGAGCATGTCCTGCGGTTTATTATCATAATGTTTCTCCATGTAAAACTGGAACGTATACAAAGAAAATTGCTATTTAATAAATAATAATGTTACGGTGCCTAGGTTAGTTGAAGTTATTGTCATAAAAGGGACAAAGTCAGGTATTGAAATTAATTTAGCTACATTCCGTTGAATATTCTATTGTATAGAAGTTATATTTATTTGCGTAAGTAGCTAAGTTAGGTACATGATGGCGTATTGAACCAGTTTTTATCAAGAGTCGAAATAAATTAAATTCATTTTAATGTGTGTAGGACCAACAATTACACATTACATTAATGAAATAATGTACCTATTATTTTTATAACATATGTGCACATTTAACAAATTAACATGTATGTTGATAAGTGTTATTGTCTTTAAATTATCGATTAAAAATGCACAGCTATAATAGGGTTATAATAAAATTGAAAGAGAAAAAAGGAAAGAGGAACATTTTATGTATATTACTCGAGTGTTGTTTGTGTGTGTTACTTATTGTAAATATATTAATTAGTTAAAAACAAGGCTTAATAATAAACGTTTTGAATTTTGCTGCTGTGTCTATAAAAAAAATGTCGATGACATATCCCATTGTATTTATTCATCAATCATTCAATCATCCTGTATAATAGGAAGCTATAATATTGTTATACAGAGGCATATTGAATACCAAGTAAACTAATTAGAAAATAATCTGGGTGATACGAAACCTTATATATTTAAATTGGCTACTTCAATTAAAATACTGAAAAGAGACTGAATTTGGGTAATTAAATTACCCAAATACCCACCAAAAGTCTGGTTGGCTCTTTGTATACACTGTCGCAAAGAGAATTAATCAAAATGCGTAGTACAATTTCAATGGAAAATGTTATATTATGATTTAATAACGCTGCCCCTTGGTTTTTCCCGTTGATTAACAATCACAGCATTGGACCGTACAGTTTGCGATTAATTAAATTACTTCGACGTTCGATTGCCTTTGATTGAGTTAATTCGAAACAAATGACTGATTGAAATGTTCATTTATCTTTATCTATGCAGGCTATGGGGTAATAAAACAACATTAAATAAAATCACTGAATTTTGACCCGTTGAAATAAAAGTTATTGCTAGTTTTCATAATCTTTAAGAGAGGTAGAGCATAGCGATATGTCGCTCAAAGAGCAGCTCGACTGGGGAAGTACATCCACCTTACAGAATACCGCAGCCAAATAACTTATAGTTGTGTTCCTGCGCGTGAGTAAGGTCGCCAGAGCTCATCGGGGAGGGGGGAAGAGTCGGCAACGCGTGAGTGAACCCCTGTTTCAAGTGTTCATAGGTTACGGTAACCGCTTTCCATCAGCCGGGCCGTATGCTTGTTTGCCGACTATGTTGTATAAAAAATAAAAATATTTCTTAAATTTAACATGTAATATATATCAGAGAGATTTGATCCATATAAAACGATTTACTTAATGCCATAAAAATACAGACTGTTATTTCTAATTTGTGTCAAATTGTGTCAGTTCGATTCCTGACATAAGGCAAGCGACTTTACAAAAATCTTTGAAAGCAGTTTTACTTAGGTACTTTACTTTTATGGAAACATTCCTTTGTTCCCATATGTTCATGTTATAATGTTTCTTTCCTTTCCATTCCTCCCTACAGGTCCCGTTCTTTCTGTCGATTCTATGTATGGCTAATTATTGTGCCATATCCACTGGTAGACTCTCCACAAGCCTTGATCCTGCACTTTAACAATCTAACCGTCAAGTCGTTGATTAATTTGAATATGTAGGTTATTATATACTTAGGTACTTCCTAGCATTGTCAAATACAATCCATTATACCTACATATTTCCTTCGAAATTTATACCTATATTTCCTAACTAACTAACATAGCAGTGATAGGTAGAGGGGTCCGGGGTAGAGTCCCCTGCACCACTACATCCCACCTACTGGTGCAAAAGAGTAAAATAGGTGACGATAGCGTAGTGAGGACGAGCTTTTGGTTTTTTTTTGTTTTATTTGCAGCGGCGGCGGCAGGAGAGTGAAACGATTTAATTTTGTCAAAACTACTTCCATTTCAATTCCTAAAAAAATTAATAACATATTAAAAACAGATAGATTATTATAATAAGTACGATAGTTTCATATTTTTAATATTTAATTACTAGATACTAATAAGATATTTTATAAAATCCCCAGGATCTTTACTAGGGATAGGATTCTTTAGTTTACCAGGTGGAACCGGCCAATTTCCTAGGAATAACTCCATGATTTCACATGAGTCCAGTAACATCTCATTGTTTTATCATATTTAAGAAATTAGTTTGTTCAGTATCATCAGTAGCATCGATGATCTATCTTTACTATATAGTAGATGCCCATGAGTTTTTTGCCATGTTACTGTTAACTATCCAATAGAAATAGAAACTCCAAATAATTCTTCACTGTTTTATTGTACAATAGGTATTCTACACAATATGACAATTATTACTTCTACGATCTTAACACTTGCAAAAGCCAATGAATACTGAATGTCGCCATGAGGTCGAAGATCCGTTCAAGGAAAATGACCATACCACTACCAAAGAGATATCCCCCACCAACTTATTCGACCCTCCGATTGGTTAATCATTTTACGTCATTCTCATTGGACGGATCAACTTGCGAGTCAAAACAATTACTTATATTCTTTTTATGAATGGGACTAATAGTTTTAACAATAATGATTTAATAATTTATATTATTCTAATAAATTCAAATTAAACGTATGTATATTATAAATTACAATTAAATATTAAATAAATCAAACAAGTATGTTTTCCATGGTATAATTATTGTAATATATCTAACAAATTCGTCCATCCTGACGAAGTAACACGTCCTCGTGATTAGAATAGAAAAGTAATAATTATACCAAAGTAAACATTTACATGATCATTAAAATAATTAACAATAAAACATTTAGGATATACATTATTATTTAAATTCTTCTTTTACCTGTTTAATCCTTCCAACTATCAATATATCCTTCCAATAATGAATATTATATCCTTCCAAAAATCAAAATATCCTTCCATAAATCATAGCCTTCCAGTAATTAAATAATTATAACATCCTTCCATCACTATAACATTCTTCCAATATTAACCAATCCTTCCAATTTATACAAAATTATGCTCAGATGTTTTTAATTTGTAATGAAAGCATCACAAAGAAATCACAAAACCCTACCTTTAAATCTCCCTACTAAATATTATTACCAAAATCTAATAAAATTGTTTATTTAATTTTAGTATCGATCAAATCTGTCATTGTTAACACCTCATCCTTAATTATCATCATCAGAATCCATTTGCTCGTCATCACTTTCTTCTCTATTATAAACTAGCCACGGATGTATACGTTCTACCGGAAATATACCCTTATAAATAGCTTTTCCTTTCTTTTTCGTAAGAGGAGTATCTTCTACTTCGTACCTGTCATTACTTAATACTTTGGAAATTCTATATGGACCAACACACTTAGATAATAGCTTTTTACTCCTTCCTACAGCAATTATATTACGTTCTACTCTAATTAGCTCACCAACAACAAATTTTCTTGGTTTACATCTCTTTTTATCAAACTGTAGTTTTTGTTTTTCTTGATTATTTTTAATATTTTTATCTACTTCTTCTCTAATTGTATCTATATCATCGGTTTCCTCAACCCTAACTGTATCGGTAGTTGACCTAGCTAAACCATCGGAAAGCCCTGTCAATCTCGTACCGAATAATACTTCTGTAGGAGTGCGTCTAGTTGTTTTATTAAGGGTGTTATTTAATCCCCATTGTACGTCTAATACTTTTTCGTCCCACGAAGATTCATCACGACCGTGGTTCATAGCAGTCAAGGCATCTAAAATAGTGCGATTATAACGCTCCACTTGCCCATTTGCTCGTGGAGTGGCGACTGCGTTCATAATATGCTTAACAGCAATATTGTCTAGATAATGTTTTATTTTTTTACCGGTAAATGAAGAGTATCGATCAGTGATAAGCCTCGTTGGAACGCCAAACGTAGCAAAGAATTCTTTAAACGCTTTAATAGTTGTACTGGCTTTTGTACTTTTAACGGCTTTTAGTACAATAAACTTACTATAGGCGTCTATAATTACCAAAAGGTATTTGTTTTTGCTCTTGCTTAAGTTAAATGGCCCCAGATGGTCGGCGTGGAGAGTATGAAAAGGTATAGATACTTTTGGAATCGGGTGCAAGAAACCAGATTTTCGTCCCGAAGGTATTTTACTACGCGCGCATTCTAAACATGATTGCACATACTTTCTAACAAATTTTCGCAATTTTGGAAACCAATAGTTTGCTTGAATTTTATCTAGAGTTTTCTCTAACGAAAAATGACCAATGTCATCATGACAAGACTTAAGAATGTGCCATCGAACGCCCTTAGGCACCAACCATCTTGGACCATCATCCGTCAATTTATATACATTACCGTTTTTGACGCAATAATTTTTTTTTATTTCAACAATGTTACCTGAATTTGCATCTAATAGTATGTCTTTAATACGCTTAACTTCGTCATCACCTAACTGTACTGTCTTTAACCACTCATCCGAAATGCACAAAATTGACGGTAATTCGATTTCGTCAATAAGACCTCTCCTATCTATAATTGGATTTCGACTTAGAGCATCTACGTGACACATGCTTTGGCCAGACTTGTAAATAACATCACAATCAAATTCCTGTATAAGACTCCACCAGCGAGCTACCCTTGGTATCATATCTCTTTTTAAAAACGTTGCACGCAAGGAATTGCAATCAGTTGCTATGGTAAATTTCATTCCTAACAAATAAGGTCTAAATTTACTAAGAGATGCCGCTACTGCCAACGTTTCCAATTCATAGGCTGAAAAATGTTGCTCTTCTGGTGAAGTCTGACGGCTAAAATACGCGACGGGCTTGAGTTCATTGTTTATTTGTAACTGCAAAAGGATACCTCCTACCCCCAACTTACTCGCATCAGTATGGAGTTCCGTCTTTAATATCGGATCGTATAAAGCCAAAACTGGACGTGAAACTAAACATAATTTTAAGTCTTCAAAAGATTGTTGCTGTTCTTTACCCCAATTCCAAACTGCACTTTTTTTTAAAAGTTTAGTTAACGGACGCGCTTTGGAGGCAAAATTTTGAATAAATTTTCTAAAAAAACTTGCTAATCCAATAAACTGCCTAATATTGTGTACATTTTGTGGTAAGGGAAAATTTTTGACGGCATCAATCTTTTTAGTACCTGGTCTTATGCCACTTGAAGTAACCTCAAACCCTAAGAATTCCACAGATGTGTTAAAAAAGAAACATTTAGATAATTTTAAAGTTAATTTGGCTTCTCGGAAACGTTTCAATATAGATTCTAATTTTTGTAACCCCTCTACAATGGTAACAGACGGAACTAAAATGTCATCCATATAAGCAACCGCTGTATTAAATCTTAGTGTACCCAATGCTTTATTCACTGTTCTTTGAAAAATGGCGGGTGCATTTGCCAACCCAAAAGGCATTCTATTGAATTCCCACTGACCGTCTGGAGTAACGAATGCAGTTTTAGGCTTCGATTCATCAGTAAGCTCAATTTGGTAATAACCACTAGCTAAATCTAATGTACAATAAAATTTATTACCAGCCAATCTATTCATCTGATCTTCCATACATGGCAAAGGATAGTGTTGTTTAACAGTATTCTTATTTAATGAACGGTAGTCTACACACATTCTCTTATCACCAGTTTTCTTTTTTACAATTATGATAGGGCTAGCGTATGGAGAATTCGATTCACGGATAACACCACTATCACATAAATCGTCTACCATTTCCTGTACTTCTTCGCGCTCTTTATGTGAAAGTCTGTATGGTCTATAAACTACTGGTTCATTGTTATTAAGCTCTATGGACATTTTTTCAATATTAGTACAACCTAGTTCCATCAAAGACACCGCAAAACAATCACGATAGCTGTTTATCAAATTCAAAACTCTTATTTTATTTTCATCTTGAATATCACCAATGTTTATTTGTTCTAAAGTAAATGGCTTGTATAATGTATTATCTGAATCAATTTTATTAATTGTAGATAAACCAAGAGAATCTAGAACTATTTCTACTCGTGCGACTAATTCATTTCTTTTAAAAACTATTGGAGTATTTGTAAGTGGTGAAATTATTATTGACCCCTTTCCGTTTTTTAATTTATATACTCCCTCTTCAATACTATATTCACGTTGCGGTTGCCCTCTATAACTGCTCCTAATATATATAGAGCCACTATAATCAGTTCCACAAGTTATATTACAAATACTTATTTTATCTAAAGTAGTGTCCTCCGCAACTCGAATCTCCAGCCGCCTACTTTGATTAGAAATGCAATCTATAGAATTAATAATTAATAGTTCTGCGTTGGTTTTAATCATTCTAATATGGGACTGTTCGCTAAAAGTTTGGCCAATTAATAACGGATACTTAAGAAATATATCAGGTACTACGACACAAGATACAATTGCATTAACATTTTGTATTCTAATATTAGTCACAACACAACCCACTGAATTAACAACTGCACCACCGAATCCTAGCATAGGTCGACTTTTCGAAATATTCCAACATCCAAAAATGTTTTTAGCCTCCGTTTCACGAATAAGAGTTAGTTCACTACCCAAATCTATGAATCCAGTAGTTTCTTTACCATTTACAAAAACTGTTTGTACGTATTTGTTTTCAGAATCAATATTTTCAGATGCTTCATTTATTGTTAATATAGTTTTGTTATCCTTATTGTCAATTTTACGGAAACATTCAGCCTCCAAATGCCCAATAGCAGAACATTTCAAACACTTTTTTATTGGCTTGGGACACTTGGAAACTGGATGTCCCTCCTCTTTACAATTGTAACATCTAATAAAATTCCTACTATGCAATGCAGGTTTTCTTTGAAATTCTTGATTATTTTTTCTAATACCAAACGGTTTATCTAGTTTTTGTACTTTTACATTCCGCAAGTAAGCTAATAATTTATCGGGATCGTTGAATTGAGCCGCTTCAGCTCCCATTCGGACAGACCTATCATCTATTCCATGTATAATGCACTCAACCGCTCTTTTTCCAACAATATCACAACGATTAATTAGTGCCATTTTATCATAATAATAATCTTCTAAATATTCACCGAATTTTGCTCGTTTTGCTAACATCTCTGATAACATCTGACCATAATTTTCTTGTGACGGAAAAGCAGTTTTTAATTTATTCTGCCATTCAGTCCAAGTAAACAAAACAGAAGATAAACCTTCATACCAACGCTTTGCCACTCCAGCTAATTTTGGAAGTGCATAATGTACTATCTGGCGATCAGACCAACCATACAATATAGCACATTCATTCACTTTTGTTAGCCATGTAGAAATAGTCTGATTCTTTAACGCGGGGTTGAATTCAGGTACAGCGTTAATATTGGAAAAACTTTCTTTGCTACTTTTATTATTTAGATTGTTTATCAAACTAGTAAACTGGGACAATAACTCACGGTTTGGATCCCTCACTGAGTCAGGCTCGATACGATTAGCTGGTCGGCTTCTTGATCGCGAATGACTACGATGATCCTCTCGACCGCGTCGTGTAGACCGATCCCGGCTGCGGCATCGCTGGTGCTTCCAATCACCACTACGTCTCAAGTCTCTTGAGCGATACATGGATGCATGAGAGGATTGATTATACATTCGTGATGAAGCCCCCAATAAAGGGCTACGACTTCTTGTGGAATGTCTCCCTGAATCTCTATTTACACGCCTCCGTGTCATAGTTCGAGACACCCGTCCATCATCTGCATCCCGTTCAGGAGTGATGAGGGTGCGATAACTGTTAGTACAGTTCCCGCTTCGTCTGTCATCCATGGACCGCGATACCCCTCTATTACGGTTGGCAGACATGATTTCTGAAACTGGTAAAATCACTACGGACATTAAAGTTCAAAGAAAAGTTTTAAAATCTATCTAGTTATGTAAAAAAAAAGAAAGAGATCATTCAATAACCACATTAAATATTAAAATGAATTAAATAATGATGTGCTAGCCAAATCAATATTTATTCTTCTAAATGAGAATACAGAAAAAAAAAACAAGGATTGATTTTTGAAGGTAAGATTAACAAATTAACGGACATGCATAAAATAGTTTTACTTATCCAGATTGTATTCACTTACGATTTATATTCAAAAACTGTGTTTCGATAATAATCGCTATTGCGGAATATAAATGAATTATTATTGTCGATGATAGTTATGCATAATTCATAAAACCAAAATGTGGGTAGGTCAATGATATGTAGGAAGAAAAATAATCGAACATTAAAAATTATGTAGGTATAAATTCCAACATACTTGAACAGATTTTTATTTTCTTTTAGCAATTTTAATTTTGTAAAAATTAAACAGTTACATAACATGCTAATAATTTTTAGTACTTATTAAAATGATAAAAATAATAATTACCTTATGATCCCGCTTCTGAATCTTGTTAACTATCCAATAGAAATAGAAACTCCAAATAATTCTTCACTGTTTTATTGTACAATAGGTATTCTACACAATATGACAATTATTACTTCTACGATCTTAACACTTGCAAAAGCCAATGAATACTGAATGTCGCCATGAGGTCGAAGATCCGTTCAAGGAAAATGACCATACCACTACCAAAGAGATATCCCCCACCAACTTATTCGACCCTCCGATTGGTTAATCATTTTACGTCATTCTCATTGGACGGATCAACTTGCGAGTCAAAACAATTACTTATATTCTTTTTATGAATGGGACTAATAGTTTTAACAATAATGATTTAATAATTTATATTATTCTAATAAATTCAAATTAAACGTATGTATATTATAAATTACAATTAAATATTAAATAAATCAAACAAGTATGTTTTCCATGGTATAATTATTGTAATATATCTAACATTACTTTGTTACATAACTGACCAAACATAGTACCAAGTGCAGTTATTGTATAAAATAAATAAATATATAACGTCCATATCTTTGTAATAATATAGTAGACTAGTTTTCCACCCACGATCTTCAATTTTACCTCCTTAGGGATATAAAAAAAAAACGAAAAATCCGGCATTATTCTTTGTCTACCTACAACATAAAGGGACGCTATAAGTGTAAAATTTCAGCTTTGGCCTGGACGTCGATGAGTCGGTCAGTGAGTGAGTAATTTATTTTGTTTACACGATTATCACATTAAAATCATGTTGGGATCTATCGGTTCTCGTATACTAACAGCATTGTATATAAAAAAACCGGCCAAGTGCGAGTCGGACTCGCGCACCGAGGGTTCCGTACAAACTTCGTCTATCGTTCGTCCATCACGGGAAATGCATAATTTTATTTATTTACTGTATTTGAGTTTGGTGCCAATTAAGCTAGACCTCTAAATTGTATGAGCGCCCATACAACTCAGAGGTCTTTATTAATTGGCGTAACTATGTATGTATGGGGACACCCTTTAATTTTCAACTTTTATTTATTTTTTAGAAAAAACGGAACCCTTATAGATTCGTCATGTCTGTCTGTCTGTCCGTCCGTTTGTCACAGCCACTTTTTTCCGAAACTATAAGAGCTATATACTGTTGAAACTTGGTAAGTAGATGTATTCTGTGAACCGCATTAAGATTTTCACACAAAAATAGAAAAAAAAACAATAAATTTAGGGGTTTCCCCATACTTAAAACTGAAACTCAATTTTTTTTTTTAATTTTTCTTTCAACAGACAGACAGACAGACATGACGAATCTATAAGGGTTCCGTTTTTTGCCATTTGGCTACGGAACCCTAAAAACCGGCATTAATATCAAGTTTTTTATTTAAGGGCTTTATTGAATAATTGAGATTTCTCATTCGATTTCGTCCATCGACTTATGGGATCTATAGGGATATATAGGGCATCTATAAAATTCACTATGGTCTCCATTCCAGATTTCTCTTTGTCCATTTTATCTCATAGGTTAGTTCCTATTGTTTTAACCTTTTGTAAATAATGTTTTGTCGAGTTTTTATTCTCACACTCTCGAACAGAATAAACACAATAGATTCGGCCGTATTTATAAATAATAATATCTGAGCTGAACAATAATATTACCTTCATAATAATACAAAACATTAAATAATACGAGTAGAGGATAATTGAATAATTCAATGGTTGTCGACATATCACAGATGATGACATGTGCATCATTATGATCTTCGAGCGTCAATATGTCAACTAAAGATATAAGTAAATAAATAAATTAAATTAAAAATCCTTACTTAAAACAAATATATGGTAGGTAGTCCTCTCTCAATAATAAAATCTATAATACAATTTTATGTTAAATCTTACTATACTATACTATACTATACTATACTATACTATACTATACTATACTATACTGTTTAACATTATATTATAAATGCGAAAGTGAGCTCATTTGTTTGTTATCTCTTGACGTTTGAACGGCACAAACAATCGTGATGAAATTAAGCACGCAGGTAGCCTATAGCATAGAAAAAAAACATAGGTTATTTTTAACCCGGGAACGCGGATAAAACTACGGTAGTATAATTAAATAATTAAACAACTATGAAAATATAGCTAAGCAAGACTACGAACGCGTTTTGGGCTGGCCCATTAGCAATTCTGCTAAATGACCGCCAAAGGGGTGAATATTTAAATTTTAGAGTAAAACGAGCTTGGAATTAATGTACATATTGTTGCCAATCGAAATCGTTGACGCCGTCGAGAACCTGATTAGAAATATATACAAATATTGCTCATTTGATAGTATAGGATATTGCAATCGATTCATTAACTATAATTACAGGTGTATTTCACTAAGGATATTCGCATTATAATGTTCACATGTAACTTTGGTGAAAACTAAGCAAATACGTATAGCATGGATGTTAGAAGTTAAACAAAATATAATATGCTTTGTATTTTTTATTGAATGATCACGCCAAGTATTATGTGAATGACCTCGCCATGTCACCCACCGTGGTATGACGAAGACTGAAAGGAATTTACCATCATGTCTACACTTTTCAGGTGTTCATTTGGGCTTATCGCACCAAAAAAAAGGTTATAGAATTTCGTTTTTCTCTGTATTTACGATACAACTAGGTATAATATAGTACATACATTATAGTTTTTATGACACAATAATTATATGCTTATAATAAAATTAAAAACTAAACTACTTATAATAAAAAAAATATCAAAGACTTTCCTTTTACCTTAGGTAAGATTAAATATTTATCAGTATTTCAAAACATAGATTATAAATATAGGGGGCGTAAATATTACAATATATATGACTAATTTGACGATTGCTCAGTAACAACTCAATAATAGACTGTTCACATTGATAATGCACGATGCGACAGTAAAATGAGGATATTACGTGTTGTCAGTACCCTTCCATCCATATGGATGTTTATTTATTCAATAAATACTGTCTGTCACCCTTTATTTAATTTGTATTTAAATATCCTAAGTTTGATTGTATCACTTTCTGGGCTTAACCACTTCACCGATCACCATGAAATTTAATAGCTACACATATAGTTTATGGTATAGACCTGCATGGTAAAGGTTGTATGACACTTTTTGTCCCGGAAATATATAAAATGGTTCCCTTTGAAATGTGGGCTGAAGATGGTAACATATAAAAAATTAAGGGTTAGAAGAGATCTATAAGGGACAAAAAAGGTAGAATGGGTGTGACGCCCATCAGGCGCCATTAAATCTATGACGCGACCCGTTTTGTCTGTTTTGCAACCAAAAAAGAGCTAATACGAATTTATAAGCTACAAGGTGTAAATGGATTACGTGAACAAAAGCCCTAGCCTTCAACCTGAACCCCGCTGTTTCCATTAAAGCTTATGAAGGGTTTTTTTATGTATTCTACGAGTATATCTCGTGACGTAAATATGCATTCTAAAATGTTACAGTAAGTAAAAGGTAAAAAAAAATATGTGTATAATATTTATTATATATTTTAATGTTCTATAGAATGATCAGGATTAATATTATGTAAGATGAGGACAAAATAAGTAAATACCTAGAAGTCATTTCCAATTATTAAACATTGTACTGACAATGACTCTTTCATTTATGAGTATTTTTAAAACTCGGGATTTAAATCTAATACTAAAATATTTCCAGCAGTGTACATAATGTTGATGGTAAGGTTTATGTTTCACATTAATTTAAAAGCCTTACCGGGCCTAATTTGGAAAATGAATTTCTCATTTTAATTTTAATTTGAACTTAATCCAATGAAGATTTTATTCAGCAAATTTTGGACTTGTAACTGCTGGATAACGGATATAAAACAGTATTTATTGTGACAATGTTTCTCGAAGGCAAAGGTAATATAATATTAAGCCTCTAATGTGAAGTAATTGTTAGTACACAGACCGAAGGACGGGACCATTAGCTTGCAAGTGAATTAGCGACGTTGGGGCAATTTGAGGGAGCTTTTATGGGGGTGTCGGGAGGCTCTACTACAGGGAGGCGCTTATTCGAGGAGCGTTTTAAAAATAGTGTTCGGAAACGCCATGGTTCGCTGTTTGTGAAAATATTTTTTTACACAAGTAATTTCAAAGAAGTGCTTCAACTGCACAAATATCAAAACATAACATGAAAGATCAATAAAGCGTTTACAATAAGTTGACAAGTTACTAAGTAGTACCTAGAATATAAATCAGTTAAATGAAAACTATACGACATGTAGAGACAAATGCTTAGATTATAATATCCTGAGACATTCCTCACACACGGCCATCTGATCCCAAACTAAGCAAAGTTGGTATGTAAGGGAAACCACATAACTGACACACTTACCTATACTATTTTTTTTTCTAAATATATACTTAGCATAGATAATTACACCCAAACTCAGGACAAACAGACGTGTTCATGCACACAAATGTCTGACCTGGGAATCGAATCCACGTACTGTGTCGTGAAATGTAGGGTACCTTACCAACCACGATAACCAGCCTCTCAATGTTTTTTGTATCTTGTCGCAAGCTATTTAAGGCCTAAGCAGGAGGCCTATTTTCAGCAATGGACACCTATAAGGATACTGTACGAAATATCAAAATTACCCCACATATTCAAAGAATCGGAATAACCCCGAATTCCCGGTCAGAGTTGACATGAGTGCACGTTGAAGTGAACGAGCAGAATCCAGTGAAGGACTCTCCACAGTGGAGCGAGCCGGCCTACGCCCCCTCCAGGCCTTTTGAGGCCCTTTCATTTCGAGGCCTCTCCCGCCCGTTGTTCTGATACTTGACCTCGCTGGAAAATTAAGAATTACCGATTATTGTGTGTGTTAAATGAATATAATTCTGAATGCTTGTGCTTAAATAAAATTTGCTCTCCGAGGCTTTCCTTATGGTCATTCATAGGTAACGAATATTTATTTCATTTTTTGAGCTTTGGAGCTATTCAAAAAAGGTATAAATAAAGATTTTCAGGGGCGGCGACGATACAAGATGCTGTCCTGATAACGGCCACTTGATTAAGTGACTAATCCTACGATCACAATCCAAATCCTAACGATCCTAACTGAATAATGCGAAAGTGAGTTTGTTTGTTTGTTTGTTACCTTTTCACGCTTAAACCGCTGAACCGATCACGATGAAATTTGGTATGCAGATGCCTATGGTAAGGAGAAGAACATAGGCTACTTTTTATCCCGGGAAAACATAAGTTCCCTCAGGAACGCGGGTGAAACCGCGGGGTGGAAGCTAGTAATATTATAATTGCGAATGTGTCCTCGAAGCGAAGCTGTGCCCCGCAGTTTCAGCCGCGTTTCCGAGAAAAAAATGTAGCCTATGTCCCTCTCCACACCATAGGCTTTCTGCGTACCAAATTTCATCGCGATCGGTTCAGCGGTTGAGGCGTGAAAAGGTAACAAACAAACAAACTCTCTTTCGCATTTATAATATTATATAAAAAAAAAGTTAGGATGCTTTGGTGAAGTATTCAATAACATAGAAATATAAGTAAGGGGATGTATTTCTTTCCTACGCAAAGATGTAGGTAGAACCTTATCTCAAGGGAGACCCGATATTCTATAAATAATTTGCCACTCGCCCAACAAATGAAATAACAAAAACAATACCTTTAAAGATTGGCTCAATACATCGTGCAAACTTTGTATGGTTTGAAATAAGTTGTGCACCAACAGCCAATACGTTGGCCAAACTAAACACATCAGCAGTCAACAGTTTAACTATGTATTTTGAATTTGCCAACTGACGCCAGGTACTGTATAACTAAGTTAGGGCTGGGTGGGAAAATAATTGAGTTATGACGGAACAGCTCTCTTAATAGTCTATTTCTGTCCGAACCGCGTCCGTACCGCTAAAATCGACGCCGGTTATTAAAAATCAGTTTTTTAAATGGAATTCCTTTTTCTTGTGCTCCAGCGGACGGGCTTTGTAAACAAAGAGGGGAATACTTTTTTCACAACTTTTGAGCGGTGCTTTAGTATTTGAACTCTTTGAAAGGCAAGGTATAATATTACGAAGGGACAGCAACGATGCAACCGTGGTTAGGGCTCCGTTGAGCAGGGCGTAGGTGCAGTAATAGATTCGACGTGTGTTGTTTGATGTGTTTATTCCAAAGGCCTCGAACAAGAAATGCACCCCCAAATGGGCTTTACATGTGATTTTATAACCTCGCATCTATTAGTGTTGCCAACATGAATAATTGATATATTTTATATAAATCGATAAATTAATTGAATACTACTAATTAAATAAATGAATTGAATTGGATGCATTATCGATTATACAAATTAATAATGATAAATAAAATGACTAATCTCTTATCATATAAATAAATATTCTAAGTGTGAAGTTATTGCTTCCGTTGATGCGTGGAGTCTTCAGTAGCCGAGCCTTGGATTTGTAACATTCGGCCATCCTGCATCTGCCGTGGCCCACGGCGATCCATCGGATTGTCACCCGGTCTTTGGAACTGTAACAGGAAAATATTTTACGCAGTTTATGTTATCTTTTTAATTGCTTATGTAAGTATTATGTCATTTAATGTATTTACTCTTTTCTTGAATAAATAATGCTACTGAACTATTGTCTTATTTTGTTTGAATTCTTACATCATTACATAGGTAGGCAGTAGATAGTCTCATTGCATTGGATTATCTTATGTTTATCACTCAGATCTAGGCTACCGTCTCACACAGCATAGCAGACTAGATATTATACAAATTAGGTAAATCATAAGATGTAGATATATAATTTAATATTCTGTAAGCTTTCTTATATAGTAATAATTATGTAGGTTTTGAATGAATTAACATAGATCCAGGCTACAGTTTCACACAGCATAGCGGCCTAGATATTGTTATTACTTTTTTTTCGTTATATATGTAGGTATCTACTCCGTCCACACAGATCTAGACTACTGTTTCACACAGCATAGTAGACTAGATATTATAAGAAGATTATTATAGTTATTCATTTAATGTATATTGAGAATCATAACAATAGGTAGGCAAGTACATAAATTAGGTTTTTATTGATTAACACAAAGAATACACACAGAAAATAATTAGGATGGTTTACATAATCATTTAAGCATTATTGAAATAAATCATTTTTATTATATTTAGCCATCAAATAATTTAACTCTCTAATAAATCGATCAGATCATCTCTATCTACTTCATGGTCTGATCCTGACGAACTATCTGAAACGGCAGGCTTGTAGGGTCGAAGAGAGTCACCCGGCACAACAGCACAAAATTTTCTATAACCTTTTACGCCTTGAATACTATTAATTGTGTATCTATCTATATTATGTTCGGCGCGAGTAATTTTATAAGGTCCTGTAAATAGGCTACCTAGTTTTTTTGTAACTCCTGTAGAACGATCTCTAGAAATACCTCCCTTCCAAAGAACAAGTTCACCTATTTTATACTTTCTACATGGCTTGTGTCGTTTGTCGTACCGACTTTTCATAACCGTCATATGTCTATCAATATTCAATTTAGCAGTCTTCCTGAGTTCGTCTAGTTGGGCTTTTGGAGTTGCATCACTACTTGAAACGGTTGGATATGCGGGGAAAAGAGAGTTTTTGTGTGAGAACATCAAACTAAAAGGAGTTACACCGGTTACTGCGTGTGGGGTATTGTTTATGCCCCAAATGACATCTATTAGTTTATTATCCCAAGTGCACTCGCTCTCCGCCGTGGTATTAAGACCATTAATAATCGTACGATTGACCCTCTCTACTTGGCCATTTGACCGCGGGCAAGCGATTGCATTTAGGACATGCTTAAATTGTTTCTGTATCGCAAACTCTTTAAAATATCTGCTAGTGAAAGCCACGCCCCGATCAGTAATTACTCTGTACGGGTTACCAAAAGTAGAAATTATGTCGTTAAACTTTTTAATTGTTTCGACTGAACTGACTCCCTTAACTGCCCTTGCGAAAACAAATTTAGTGAAAGAATCTATTACAACAAAGATGTAACAATTTCCGTTTCTTGTCTTTAAAAAGGGACCCAAGTGATCAGCATGAAGTGTATGCATAGGGACATCCACTTTAACGATGGGGTGTAATTCTCCCTCAGGCTTACCGTAGTTACCCTTTGCATATGCGCAATTTAGACAGGCTTTGATGTATTTTCTAATGAATCTGGTCATACCAGGAAACCAAAATTGAGATTTTATGGTCTTTTCGCATTTGTCGAAACCAATATGTCCTACTTGATTATGACATTTCTGGAGCAAGCTCCATTTGGAAAGTTTCGGAATGACAAACCTACTACCGTTTAATGTTTTACGAAATAAGCAATCATCTATTATTTCATAATTATTAATGATATCAGGATTACTAGTCCTTTCTTTTAGTTGACGAATGATGCTCTGAGTGTTCTCATCTTGTAATTGTAAAGTTAAACGCCAATTCGCTTCATCAATGTGTAAAACTGGTATAGAACCTACTGGGTTACGACTCAGGGCATCGACGTGCCGCATACGGTCACCGGGACGATATTCAATTTCTACGTCAAAATCTTGGATAGTCAGCCACCACCTGGCAATACGCGGTATCAAATCTTTTTTACTTAAAGTGGTTCTTAGTGCAGCACAATCTGTGATTACTTTAATGGGAATACCCGTAATATAAATACGAAATCGTTTTAGCGATTCAACTACAGCCAAGGTTTCCAATTCGTAACTATGATAATACTGTTCCTCTCGACTGGTAACGCGGCTAAAGTAAGCGACTGGTTTCAAAAGACTATCTGCTTGATATTGCAGTAGAACGCCACCTAGTCCATGCTTACTGGCGTCAGTGTGTACCTCAGTCCTAGCATTTGGGTCAAATATCGCTAGTACGGGTCGCGTTGTTAAAATTGTTTTTAGGGAGTTGAACGCTTTTTCTTGGTCTGGGCCCCAAACCCATACTACGTCATTCTTAGTTAAATAAGTAAGAGGCTTGGCTATTTCTGCAAACCCTCTGACAAACTTACGAAAATATGAAGCTAACCCTATGAATTGGCGTATTTCGTGTACATTTTGTGGCCGCCTAAATTCCGAAACGGCATTAATTTTTGCTTGGCCTGGCCTAATACTCCCTGCAGTGACTTCGTGTCCAAGATAATTTACACTCCTCTTTAAAAACGAACATTTCTTTAGATTAAGTTTTAAATTTGCTTTTGACAACAGGTTAAGAACTTCTGCTAAAAGATCGATTCCTTCTTCAATAGTATTCGAAGGTATTGTTACGTCATCAAGATATATGGCTATTTTATTGTCAAGCGATCCGAGAGCCCTACGAATTAGTCGCGAGAAAACAGCAGGAGCGTTGGCCAAACCAAACGGCATTTTTAAGAATTCGTACTGGCCACTCGGTGTTACAAAAGCAGTTTTGGAAATCGACTCATCAGAGACCTTCACTTGGTAATAACTTTGTGTTAAGTCCAGGGCTGTAAAGAATGTCTTTCCTGAAAGGCGGTTGATTTGGTCATCGATATGTGGTAATGGATATCGGTCTTTTACTGTACGAGAATTTAATGCCCGATAGTCTACACAAAGCCTGTAGTCGCCCCCTTTTTTTTTGACCAAAATTACAGGGCTCGCGTATTGCGATACCGAATCTCTGACTATACCTGCAGAAATTAATTCATCTACTTTTTCTTGAATGATTTCGCTTTCTTTAAATGATAAACGATATGGCCTACAATAAACTGGATTTGATGTCGTAGTTTCAATATGCATTTCTATTAAATGGCTAGTACCGAGATCACTACTACATTCTGCAAAAGTATCAGCATATGCATGCAGTAAACCATTTAATCGCGACGCATTACATTCGTCTATTTCACCTACATCAACATCAGATAAATTAATTTTTTGTGTTTCTTGTGAGGGTATATCTAAATATGGTTCACCAGAGATTGTCAATACATCCTCATATACGTAAACATCAGCGCGAGTGAGTAATTTGTTAGACATCCAATGCATCATCGTATCGCCTGTGTTTATGACCCGCAGTTGATACGGTTTTCGTTTTAATATGGTTTGTGGTATATAATAAGAATATTTACCTAAGAAAAATAAAACCGGACGCGTTACTAACAAGGTATTCGAGTCGGTATTGTGTGTAGTATGTACATTTACATCGCAACTAGAACCAGGCGATAACTCAATAGAATTACAAGAGTATAGTGACACTTTTGTTAGGAAATCGCTACTGGTTAACGTGATGTCCGATAAGTGTAGTTTAGGGTCTGATGTAAATAAAGTTACTGCTTTAGAAGTAGCTACAAGATTTATGTTTGGATGGCTAAATATGGGTTGTCCAATAATAAGGTCAATATTCTCTAGGTTATTATCTGTTACTTCTGCACAACATTCCAAAAACACGTCATCAATATGAAGTTTGAACTGTACCTTTCCAAGCGAAAGTGTGTGCAAACCGCCGAAACCCCTCATCACAACATTTGACGGTAATATATTTAATTGCAATTTCTGTGAAATATTTGAGGTTATAATATTTGCTTTACTACCTGTGTCAAGGTAAGCCAACGCATCATTATTGTTGATGGTGACGGGTTTCTTATACAATTCCGAAATAAGCTCATAAGAAGTAAAATATACATTTCGTACCTGTAATGACCGCTGGGACGCCTGTGCTCCCTGGTGCTGGAACGTAGTGTAATTTGCTGCTCGGTGAGGATTCTGTGATGTCCCAGCAGCATACCAGCAGGCTGCAGCGGAGTGACCCAGCCGCTGGCAAACTTGGCAGCGCACGGTCCTGCATTCTCGAACCTCGTGTCCTGTCTTGCGGCAATTGTAGCAGGTTTTCGGTGCGATATTGGTCACTGTTCCCCGATGCCAAGTTGATTTAGTATCCAATAATTTTGTCTCCACCTTCTTGTAATTTTCGAGCGATGATAAAAATCCATAATAGAGGGCTCCTGGTGTTTTGCAGCTGTAGGCTTTTGCATTAGCTTGAAGCTCAATAGGCAAGCCACGAATCACGCACGAAATAGCAGCTTCTCCATCCAGGCTACACTTCTTGAGCAAAGAAATCTTCTCATGGAAATACTTCGTCATTGTTTCTTCGTTACTCTTCTTGCGAGCCAGCATTTCTTCAAGACGGTCGACAAAATCAGTTGAACGAGGGAAAGCTTTTGTCAACCTCTCTTTCCAAATAGACCAGGAGGCGCCGTAATCTTCTAGATCATCGTACCATTCGCGTGCTGATCCCCGTAGGCGAATTTGCATGGCAAAAATCTTGTCGCGTTCGTCCCATTCGTATAAATCTCCCAACTGGTCGATTTTATGTAACCAACCTTTTACATTTGTGGTCTTCAGTCCAGGATCAAATTTTGGGATGATTTCCGCATCGAGATGTGTCACTCTCTTCTTTTTTGCGGTTATTTTTGGCGGCGGCGATTCATCTCGTTGTGACGAAAAAAAATCGTTATTTTCTTCTTCGTGGGTAGTTTCACTAGAAGTCTGACGAAGTCTTCTTTTACCCAAACCACGATAATAAGGTCCTAGCATCCTTCAATCCCACTTCTGAGATATTACGAAGGGACAGCAACGATGCAACCGTGGTTAGGGCTCCGTTGAGCAGGGCGTAGGTGCAGTAATAGATTCGACGTGTGTTGTTTGATGTGTTTATTCCAAAGGCCTCGAACAAGAAATGCACCCCCAAATGGGCTTTACATGTGATTTTATAACCTCGCATCTATTAGTGTTGCCAACATGAATAATTGATATATTTTATATAAATCGATAAATTAATTGAATACTACTAATTAAATAAATGAATTGAATTGGATGCATTATCGATTATACAAATTAATAATGATAAATAAAATGACTAATCTCTTATCATATAAATAAATATTCTAAGTGTGAAGTTATTGCTTCCGTTGATGCGTGGAGTCTTCAGTAGCCGAGCCTTGGATTTGTAACAATAAGTAGATTTTTGCATGGTGGAACACCTAGTACTTTGTAGTACCCATCTGGCTGGAAACCAAGTTTAATATCATTCGCCAATCAACTAACGTTTGAGAGCCAGTCCCTTTTAGGATTTGTGTGCTTACCACATCATCACTTACCATGGTGAGATTGTGATCTAACATAATAAAAAGTTGGGTAAATGCCAGAAGAAAAAAAAAATGTGGTTTAAAAAAACAAACTTTTTATTAAAACAAACAACAAACTTATTCATTTTGTGATTTTAAAAAGATTTGTTTTCAACTGTGAACATTGTGGAATCACGTAATTTTCTTCAGAACAAATTATGCAAGCATTTTAACTCTGCCCTTTCATATTAATTTAACATCCGTTAAAACAATATTAATATTTGAATACTTCCATCCATTCCACCTTGATTTATGAGAATACTAAGTAACAGGTACCGTAATACCCTACTTTCATAACCTTTGCCTCGCTTCATCTCAACCAACTCAACCCCTATTCATTACCTGAATAATCGATAAGCCCTGTAATAGAACTGCAAGAGCACAACACAAACGCCGAATCCTCTTTGTTCCACAAACAACTCACGTGTCCCGAGCACATTTGCCGTCATATCGACCTGCGGGCGGCACTATTATGTACCTACTCTCGAATGTAAAAACAGTTATGCAATGAACCTTATGATGTTGATATAGGGTTGAAATATGAGAACAGAGATTAATGACGTCAGTAGTTTGTTTAGATTTATTACGTCACCTGCATTACTAACCTGTGCATCAGTGTAATTAATATATTTGGTGAAAATTACTACTTACATATTTCTTTGCTTGAATGGAAAATGGGTTTTACGATATATATTGGTTATTTTCTTTCTAATATCATGGGACATTCTTCACACACTGCTATCAAACTATGCAAAGCTATCATCATCATAATCATCATCTCAGCCGCAAGACGTCTGCTTCCCCTAAGGATCTCCAATAGGACCGGTCTTGGGCAGCCTACATCCAGCGTTTTCCGACGAACTTTAAAAGCAGATCTATGGTGGCCTAGTGTTTAATATACTACTTGTTTATATATACATATACACATGTATATATAAATTATAAATACTTATTGACGTCGAAACAAACAGATTTATCCTGGTTGGTAATCGAACCTACGACCTGTGGCGTGGGTTCGATTACTAGTTAGGGTATTTAACCTAAAAGCCAACCAGCCTATTCGGCAAATCAAGTAACAACTGCATAGAAATAATATAGATTTAAGTTTACAAGTTGGAGGGATTGTTTAATTAACTTGCTGTGTATTTAGGACTACACATTTAACTTTCATCCCCATTCATCAGGGGGTGTGCTCCGAAAAATTATACATTAAATATTCACATCTTGTAAATGTTGCTGTAATTTTATATGTGATTTCAAAATGATGATCGGACTATAGTAGTGTATAGTTTGGATATTTTTCAATGTAAACCCTCACAGTCTTGACGTCACCATTACCAATCGATCAAGTCATGTAAGTAAATACCCAATTTTTCGTGACGGTGACTGACGAGTGGTGAAGACGCCCTACGAAGATGGAGACTGACCTGAACTGACCGGAGACGTGACTGACGTGTAATCTTACGCTTATGATGAATGAAACAACTTGTAGACTTGTGAAATTCGGGGTTATTTGAAACAAATAATTTAAGAGCATACCTTCTATAGATTATAAATAATGAAACCACGGAACATTTTTTTAAATTAATAGATTTAAGATCGGCAACACATCGGCAAATCCCCTGATATTGCAAATGTCCATCGGCGGCGAGGCAAAAGCACGATGTAGTTACAAGTCTAATAAAAAGGCTTTAAACCATTACATTACGTCTATAAAACCAGCGGTTCCCCAATATTCCAGTATAACCTCTGTAAAGAGCGATAGAGTAGGTACCAACAGTTGTTGGTAAACACAATCAGTCACGTATGTCGCGTAACTGTTGTAGTGTTTAATCTGTTTGGGTTTCTTTGTCAAGCCACGTCGCGTCGTGTTGCGGAGTGCTATGCAATCTACAGAACACGGAAATTTCAATAGTACGGGTAGCAAAATCCATACTAATTAATTTTCGAGCATAATAATTCATACTATTAATTAATATTATTAATGTGAAAGTAACTGTCTGTTACCTTTTCACGCCTAAACCTTAGGCTACTTGTTTTTCTCGGGAACGCGGGTGAAACCGCGGGGGACAACTAGTAAACTATAACTGCAAAAGGAATCTTAATTTTAGTAGTTTCTATTGAAGTTGATACGGTTGTGCTCCTTTTTGTTAAATTTGTTAAGTATCTATTCATTTCACTTATGCCCAACTTTATTGCACCAACCCCTTTGCATTCTCATAAACTAAAGCGAGTCACACACTACGCAGATACGATAATATTTTATCTTAGGACCAATGAGACAGCATTATACTAGGAAAAGAGAAGCAACTAGATCTCATCACTTTCCTTCTCTTTCACTAGTACCTACAGTAAAGTCTCTTGATCTTAAGATAAAATATTATAGTATCTGCGCCGTGTGTGACAACCTTAATTCGTTGATGAGTCTGCGCAAAGATACCGCGGACAGCGGACATCTCACGTGATTGCTTATTTAACGAGAGAGACAGAGCATATAATGACAGCGCGGATTCATCATCGAGTTTGACATTTACCCTCATTTATATATATATATATATATTTATCTCACGGAAATTGGCAACTTTTCATAATGTACAAAACCATCCAGTTATTTTTCTACATTCGTTCATACATACCTACCTTGTCAATCATTACGATGCTCGATGTTGTGGCATTTTGTTTTTCATTGTTAGACCCATACAATATTGATGTAGGTGTGTAATGTACCTAATGCATGATACGCACATGTTTTCCGATCAATTTGTTCTGTTCCACGTAACGGATGATACGTAATCAATCATTCACGAATATTCTCTTTCACACACGTAGTTATGCTACTGCAAAACATTCCAAAAAAAAAACAAGATATTTAAAATATCATTAGTAATCTCGTTGCTAATTTATGTCATATTTATAGCTTGTAGACACCAAATATTTGTAGATACTTGATTGTATATAAATCATAGTAGGTACCTACGTAGTTTTCTAGGCACCCAGGTACCTATTTTTTACCCGACTGCGCCAGAAGGAAGGTTATGTTTTTCGAGAGTATGTACGTATGTATATCTGTAGGTATGTACAGGGTGTCCGGTGGCGGATTTATGATTTTGAAAACTAATAAAATAAATAATTATATACTTATTACTTTATTAACTGGTTAAATATGTACAGAGATAGTGCGGATTTTACTTTTTAAAAATTACATCATCCAAATGCTGTCCATGTAGGCGCACACACTGTTGGAAACGTTCCACGTTTAGATATGAATTGAACTCAATTTTCCAAAATTATGCAGCGTGAAATCCAATTATAAAGAACACGCATTCAGTAAATGCACAACTGGAGCGTATGTCGTTATTTCGAACAATATTATATTTCATTTCCATTTTAGAAAATAGTCCATGTGTATATTCCTATTCAGAGTGAATTCTAGAAGCACAGCTCCCTTCCAACAGCTCTCAGTTGCCGTCAACGTACGACGAGTGAACTCATTGTTTCGCCAACACTGCATCTGAGTGAAATCGAGTGCCATCGACTCCGTAGTTCATTATACGGAATTCTGCCTTCCCGTAGACTCGTCTGGAGCACACTTAAACGCGAGCGTTTTGCTCTGGAATAAGTACATACTACATTCGTTGTGGGATATTAAAATTTTGTGCTTGTCCGCAATTTATATTGAAATGCGGGTATAGATTTATTGTAACTTATTCAATATGAGCCCAAATGTTTCATAATAAGCTAATGGTAGCTATTATACCGGTGATAATAAAGGTCTATCGATGTTTGGGCCAAAGGTTGGTAATAAATATTGTAAAACACGCCATAAATGTCAAATGGAATGGATAATGGAGCTAAGTAATAGTTATGTCTGCACGGCGATAAAGAGCGATCTATTTGTAAAAATAGTACGTCAATGCAAAGCAATTATGTTATGTAATTTATATATAAACTTGAATCTGGTGACGAGTGGGTAATGTCATCTATAGATGGTTATCACACCACCGTATTACGAACGTGGGACTCAAAACAAAAGACGTTCGCAGACTTGCAGCTACCAAAACGGTGTAAAGAAACTGCACACCGTGGAAACCCACTCGAGGGAAACCCTTGTTTAGTAATCACGGTTGGGTTGTCCACTGTTGCACTTTACTTCATACACAGCTTCCACACCGTGGTTTCACCCGCGATCCCGAGGGATCTTATGTATTCCTAGGATAAAACGTAGTTTATATATTAATCCACAATATATATTCTATCTGTGTGCCAAATTTCATCCAAATCCGTTTAGAGTTTTTGCGTGAAAGAGCAACAAATTCAGCCATCCATCCATCTTCACAAACTTTCGCATTTATAATATTATTATAGTAGGATTAAAACAATCTATTATCCGCCAGCCAGAGATTACTTGAACAAAATCTTGAAAATCCATATTTCAGCACCAACGTGAACCAAACAGCTTTTCAGTACGACTCGTCAAGTTTCCCTCGAGTTATATTTATTTATTGTCAGTCACGGATTTTCGTACATCCTTTCATCTATTTATCTTGCATTCGTGAGTTTATACGCTTTAGCGTGAATTTTGTCTATTAATTCCTTCATGGAACATTATTTCTCATTAGTATGGTTTATTATTTACTACTCACGAAAAGGAAAAAAAATAAAGGACAAAAAGAGCTAGCTTTCCAAATCATATGATTTTTGTCAGTCAGCGTCTCTATAACACAGTGGTTGATTTTTGTTAAGCTATTGTGATTTTTTAACGAGAGTTTCATTCTGCTTCCACTAGCAGATTAGGTACTTAGGTAGAAAAGATGATACGGTAGTCGTGTATTTATCTTAATAAAGCCTTTTGATTGACGCTACCAGTTATAGTAAACAAATGTTCTGTTGATAGTACTTTTTGGATCTAATTTAAGAGGCCTTTCATTATGATACCTTACTTCCTAAACTAACCTATTATATCAAACCGGAACCTTGAGCACCACAAACTATCAACAACTCACGGATTTACCAAGCCATACATAACGATATAACCATCCAATATGTAGGTTACACGATACAATGGTTTGCTCATTGTTCCGGGGTCCCGAGAGGTGATTTACTCCCCCATTTGGGAACATTCGAGAACGTTATGATACGACAAGGTTGACACGTTAATTAACTACTTGTATATCTAAAGTATAAACTATGTAGGGAGGACTATTGTTTGAAATGTTAAAATGAATTGTGTTTAATAATTTAGTCGCTCTTACATACTGGCTGTTTTGAAGTAATTTATTAGTGTGCATTATACTATAATAATTAGTAATGGCCTTATCTATTATGTCAAAGGGTAATGATAAAATATATAGAAAACATCCTCAAAGCCCTCGCTGCTGTCGATAGGCAAGGTTCCCAACAGGCTGGCAGCGTTCCCTTTTTGATGGCCAAGCTTATGCGTTGGCAGAAAAAGTTCCCAGCCCGTCGGTCTCCCGAAGCCTTGATGAGCTTGGATGATAAAATCCGAGCAAATCGGCGAACCTCGAACACCCACGGACCCAAGGTTTCTACCGCGAATGGCATGAACAAAAAATTAGGCCCAAGACAAGCGTATTTTATTAAATTTGGATTTTTCAGCACCGGTCGCAGCCGCCCCAGCGACTTTACAATTCGCCAGTATATGGGAAGGCGCAAGTGTATCAACACACGTGGCATATAACATATAGAAATTTTTTTCGAAGCTATCGCCGCTGCCGATGGACAAGGACAGGCTGGCAGCGTTTCCTATTTTTATGGCCAAACTAATGCGTTGGCAGAAAAAGCTCCCCCCCCTGTCGGTCTCCAGAAGCCGGATATTCGGCGAGTTTTTATGATAAAATTCGAGTGAATTGGCGAGCTTCAGATTCCCACCGATCTATGCTTTCCACCGCAAAAGGCATAAAGATGTAGTTTAAACATTAAAACAAAAAGTCCAAATCGTAAACCATTTTGATTTAAAATATACGGTGTCCCATCTAAATATACAATCTCATAATTTAGTCCCTAAAATAATAAACATAAGAAGGTAACAATTAATCACACGAACCTATACAAACAATAAGATGTTTATGTTTAAACGCAAATGTCCATTATACTATCTACACACAGACTTAGACAACGGCAAAACCGTTTTGTTTTTTAAATAGTCGATCTGATATCGGGCCGCAACTGCTAATGCAAAAAGAGCAGGGGGAGATTCAGTCCGCGGTCCGAATGGAGAGTGGACCGAAAAGATTAAAGACCTAATATTATAACTTCTATTGTGTTATTCAGTATATCTAGGTACACAATAATTCATTCAGTGTTAGATAGCCCATTTATTGAAGACGGCTATAGGCTACTTTTTATCCCGGGAAAACACAAGATCCCTCGGGAACGCGGGTGAAACCGTGGGGCGGATGCTAGTCTTTCATAAAATACAAATTGCATTGTGTATTACTTAGAGTTCTCGTATTTTTGTGCTTACCACCATAGGCCACATGAGCTGCGTAACGGCTAAACGGATTTGGATAAAACTTAGCACAAAGATAGATAGAATAACATATAGGATACGTATTATACCGGGAAAATTTCGATTTTTCGGGAACATAGGTAAAAACCCGGGGCAAAGGTTGTTAAAAATAAATATAGCTAGCGCCGCGGTTTCTCCCACGACACTATATCCGGGGTTCAGTAGTTTAGCCGTGAAAATGTAATATATAGACATACAGACTCACTTACATTTATATTAGCTCATATTAGTAGAATTTGTCACATTGTAATTAACACCAAGTGCTGATTTATTACGGTAAGAAAAAAAAAATTGCCGATGCCAGCCCAGTGTGCTCTAACCTTTACTGGGTACAAGAGTTTAATTAAAAACAAACATTTAAAGGACAATGGCATCTCCGCCGTCACATACAACGCAGCGCGGGCCGCGGGACAATAGTCGGCGTTTTTAAATATTTCAATTAAAATAGAGTACGGTCTGGATTTAGATTAAAGAAATGTTTTTTCTTCTTCTTACGGTTAGGTAGGTTTGTATTGGAGTATATAATACTTTCCGCCCCTGTTGTACCAGCGTTCGCGAAGGGTCTAATGTGTTCAGAATAATAAAGGTTTTATTCCATCTATTTTTATTCCGTTCAGCTATTACGGCGTAATTGTGTAACATCAACACAAACATTGAAAGAAACATACCTACATCCAAACATTCATATAAATATCCACGCAAACATACACACAAACATTCACATGAACATCCATACAAACTTTTGGATTAGAATATCATACTATGATTATCGGTGGTAACTTCAGTAGCTTCGATGTTCATAAGTTCCTTCCTAGGACCTAAACAAAATAAATGACTGAAATCTTTATTTTTACCTGAGATATTAGAAGTCACAACAAGAAATGGTATGAGTAAGAACAGACCTTTACAGGGATGAGGGTTGATGACAATACAATAGGTTTGATTTTCCTATACCTAACATATGTTTTCTAAAACCTAACGTAATTATTTTAACATAAGTCGAATTATACTATATAGCGCCCTCTTTTGTTGGCCCTCTATTGTGTCTTACTCATAGTCATTTTAATTTATTAGATAATGTTTGCAGTGACAGTGTAATTAATTTGTAATGAAAAAGGTTCTATTATTCAAAATGTAAGTACTAATTATACTTAGAGCATAAAGTAGTATGTATTACGCTCTTACCGACTCCTATATTGTGATTATATCCTGCTGTATTGAAAAGAATAGTAGCTCTATGAAATTCATGATAAATTAACCGTTTCCAGCGGTTTCACGCGCGTTCCCGGTATAAAAATTAGCCTATAAATTATAAAAGCCTAAGTTTCTCATTATAACATTAGCTATCTGTCAGTGAAAGTCCCGTCAAAATCGGTCCAGCCGTTTCATAGATTAGTCAGAACAAACAGACAGATAGACAAAGTTTTATAAATCAATTATTTGTTTATAAGTACCTACCGTATATCATATGCTTTTAGTAAAAAGCTGTTTTTTTGACATTACATAATGTAACACATATTTAATTTCTTTGATGATGAATAGATGTATATAGATGTTTGAAAGTTTTAAATCTAAAAACGTATCTGCCCTTTCTTTCCTACTATACAATTATATATCATGGATGTAGGCCTTCCTTAAATTATACTATGCCTGCTCCTGCATTGAACTGTATTTATCATTTCCTTCTTGATAAAAACACCTGAAGAAAAGGGCAAAGGTAAGTACCTACTGTCTACACTCAGTATTCATTTACTGTAGATATCGCCAGCATGATAGCAGGACGGGATGATTTTTCTTCTTACAAATCAGGCTTCATAACATTCCACAGGATATTAACATAAAATTGGATTATAGCTGAAAAATCCTCTAACCAGGTATAACTTCTAATCCGTATCTTATCCAACCACCGCAACCCTTAGAAAAAAACACATCAAACAAAAGAAGCTTAACCTCATTATTTCGGTAAATTTTCCTAAAACCGATTTCAATTTCAAACAATACCAAAGTTCATACTAAACATACGTACAGTCCGCAAAACAGAGTCTGTAATCTCAGTGGGTAAGTTACCTAATGGTAGTTTAATTAAAGTTGTTCCCACTCGGAGCGGCGTACGGGTAGCTTGATACCGTGCCAAATTATTACTCGAACCTTGTTTGGTTGAGATATGCGAAGTGTATTAAAGCAAACGCATATAGTAATAGATAGTGGTGGATTTAATCCTGAAATACTAGAGTTAGATGTTTGAGTTTGAACACAAGCACAACCGATGCTGGACTTGGAGAGAGTTTTCTATCGCATCCCACTATAAAATATTATAAATGCGAAAGTTGGTATGGATGTTTGTTTCTTAAATATGCTCCGGCTAAACGGATTTGAATAAAATGAAACAGGATATCGTCTATTCAATGAAAACGATTTATCCTAGCTTCCATTTCATAGGACAACATTTACTATGAAACTTAACCCCAATATGAAATCCCCAAAAAAAAAAGAAAATATATGAAAAGTTTAAATATTAATGAGCCCCTTAAAGCACTGCAAGTGAATCAAATATAACCCTGTATAAAAGGAGGAACTGCCCGACTGACTGACCGACTGACTGACTGACTGACAGACTGACTGATATTTCAACGCACAGTTCAAACCGCAGGGTCTAGAAACTAGATTTTACAGGATCGTTAACTATTCAACCCCTAAGTGGGTAAAATAGGGGAATGTTGGTGAAACCGTGAGACAGAAATCTAGTAATGTTATAATTGAATCAGAATTTGGGCTAGTTTAATATCTACGTTGGTCTCCATTGTCTTTTGACCTCCTTTGACCTCACAAATCTAACCCGTTTACACGTGGTATTGTTTCTGCTTCTATTATATTCTTTGTCTGAGTAATAAATAGAAAGTATTCCATACTTTTTTTAAATAAAATTTAATTAAATTAAGACAAAGATATGGACTTCATGGCTCTGGTATAGATTAACTTCGAAATTACTATCGGTTTTAGTATCGGTGAAAGCGTGCAACCCTCGTCAAAGGCTTTAGTAATTACCGCCCCTGACTGCCCGATGATGTATGTTTATTCGATATCACGTAAATATCTTATTAATCAGGTTTTTGCGAATTGGCTATTTAAATCTATAAGAATCCAGTTAAAGTTCTGTTCAAGGGCTCCACAAGTTATATATAGTCGTCGTCTTTTGTATCTACTAAAAAGAAGCTCATTTATTTAATTTCGATGAACCATGAATGTCTAACATTTTTTTATTAAGCCTAGCACACACGATTATTTCACTTGATTTATTAAAAATTTACGGATATTTCGGGATGGCGTATTTTCAAAACCAATGCTAGGAGAGTTTTTTTTGTTAGTATGAAAAGTCGAAAATATATACGCGTTTTCAGAGTTAGTCCCATTGTAAAAATTTATCAGCAAGACGAACCTATCATAAATATCGAAAATATACCATCTCGAAATATCCACCCAGTACTTATATATTTTTTGGTCCTTACTTATTAATGGGGAAGCTACTGCTGAAGTTACCATTTTTTTATATTGTTCATATAGCATCGATTCACTCAAGATTGTGGTGTGGTGTAATATAAATTATGTTGTTTTCCAGTTCTGTATAATGCAAGAAAAATATTATGATAATTTCTTTAACTGAATCGCTATCGCTTTAATTTTGTTACTTACCGCCTTCATTTTGTTATTAGTCGCCTTAATTTTGTTACTTATCGCGTTAATTCGAAGCATTATCATGTGCGTTAGGCTTTAGTTATAACAGTGCCAATTTAGAATCAACATAAAATTCATAGTAGATACTTCTAACAATTTTACACGAGTTTTCAACTTAAGTTATTATGAAAAGCTGATTTGAAACAGTAAAGTTGTACAACTTAATTTAAACTTTTTGAAATTATTGATAGACGTTTTATATTACATGTTTTGATGATACTCATTGAACTTTATGACATACTTTTTTGACTTCTTCGGTATATGACGTTTTCGTTATATAGGATATTTTTAGCAAGAAATCAAGTTTATAATGTTATAATTTATTATTACGTTATATTATTTTAAAAACAATTAATACAGCCGTCCGTGCGTAAAATAAGGATGCTGAAGGAAAAATGCAATACTAAACTGTATAATTGAAATTTCCAAGCACGTACGGGTTCTTAAATCTTTTTATAATGAAATACCACGAGCGCCAGGGTCGCACTCGTAATTACCGGGCTCGGGGCATCAGTAGTCTGGTAAGCTCTTTGTTACATATCTTTTCGGTACATTAGCCGGGGGAATATTTTATAGATGGGATTCTCTGTCTCTTTTAATGAGATTCTATTTTTGGAACATGTAATTTTGCAAAAAGCTAGGAAATGGACTTTTGGACCTCATTTATTTTTTTAAGTATTAATACTAAAGCTTCTTTGCAGTGCAGTTTCCGTAAATATTTTATTTATATTTATTACAAATTTCATGTTCTCGTGCAAATGCTTTGCTTCCTATTTAATTTAATATAATTAGAAGTTAATGGTAAATTTCAGATAATTTTCCACCACTTAGTTCAAATTCCATTTAAATAAAACTTTAATAATAAACCTATTTGACTGCCGTAAAACCATAACTGGATTTAAGGACTTTCCCAACCCCCAATTGCACCTGCGTAATACGACCCTGTGTTATGTACGTGGGGCACTCAGAAAGCTTTGAGAAACTTTAAAAAAAAGTTTTATGAGTTAAGTTTTTTTTATTTAATCTTTTCAAAGAACTCTTCACTAGTATCTATACAAAGTTTCATGCGTCTAAACCAATTTTCGAAACCCTTTTTCCAATCCACCGCGAGACACCTTTTCTATGGCCTTCTCGAACGCTGTTAGCGCATGCGGCACCCAGCGTGAAACTATCCTCCTCACGCGAAGATGCTCATGTAGAATTTCGTGAACGCTTCCCGATCCAATTTGCAGTATGTGCTGAAGCTCTTCATACGTAATTCGCCTATTCTCTAGAATTCATTTTTTCACTGCTAGCACGTTTCCTTCCGTAACAGCTGTCGAAGGGCGACCACTTCGTTTTTCATCCCTCAAAGTTAGTCGACCGCGCTGAAATTCGTTATACCAGTGGTATACGGTTGCTTTAGAAAGGCCTTCATCAATAAATGACATTTGAAGTCTATCATACGATTCGACCGGTTTAAGACGACATTTGAAATCATAAAAAATCATCGCGCGAAAGTGTTCCTGACGCAGATTTATTTTTCAATGAGACACGATAATTCAAATTAGCTCTTAAAAAAAGTGGAGGGATGTTTTGTAATTGAAATGTTTGTATTTATAAGTAAAAATAAACGTGTTTTCTAAATAAATTATAACTGACTGGCCAGTCACATACATAAAATCTTTTTTTCTCAAAACTTTCTGAGTGCCCTGGTATATGAGGGGCTGAGCAAGAGTGATGTTATAATGACACAAGATAAATCTTAAATGCTTTGAATATCCAAGTTCTGTACAGTAGTTCCTTGTCGTCTTGACATACTATTTTATTATATTTATTATATAAGTCTAAGGGTTAGATTAAATAATAGTTGATAGCTAAAGACTAATAAAATAATAACTTATAATAATATAATAATCAATTTTGTAATATACCGTGTTAAGGATAAGGAGGAAGATAAAGTGAGAGGTTAAGGGCTAAAATCCAACTATACTGTTCATATAATACATACAGTAATTGTATAATATACAAACTATAATATATAGAAAATATCCTCAAAGCTCTCGCTGCTGTCGATAGGCAAGGTTCCCAACAGGCTGGCAGCGTTCCCTTTTTGGATGGCCAAGCTAATGTGTATTATAAATATGAAAATGTTTGTGTGGATGTTTGTTACTAAATCACGCCGTAATAATTTTATTAATGGGTTTACATAAAACTTGACATATAGAAAGATATCATGAAACAAAACATAAGATACCTTTTATCTCAGAAAAATATTGAACGCAGGGAGAACCAAGGGGCGGAACACCTATTAGTATTGTTTTATGAATAGCAAATAGACAGAACTCACCGGAGTGATCTTGATTTCCCATGCTGAAAAAATTGTATCTCCTTTTTCGTCAATGAAATGTCAATTCAAGAGTAAAAATACTCAAATAAATCACAATACAATCCAACCAACTCAAGTGGATAATGATCATTCGCATCGCAACACACTGAAAACGGTGCAGTAAACCACATCAAAGCTAACGTGTGAATTGCTTAAGCATTTGCTCACTTGAACGGCTTTGTTTAGTGTTCGAGGGGCTTTGTTAGCCTTCTGCAGGCCTGCAGTGGCCCCAAACGTAACAAAAACAAAAGCTTGTTGTAAATTTTCAATGAACTACTGTCTACTTGAAATTTTTACCTCGATCCCGTAATAGAAATGCAGAATGGTTTTGGTTCCCCGGACGAAAATAGACACTGGAAACAGTTGTTGCCTTTTTACTGCGGTCTTGATGTATTTTCGTTGCTTTAGTGTTATTTTTTTACCCGACTGCGTTGGAATGTAGCTGCGATAATCTTGTGTAACTACTAAGACGATAATTTGATGTATTTGAGATATAATAATCATACGTGAATATTATATTAACACAAATGTGTCGAATTGATAACCTCCTTTTTTGAAGTCGGTTAAAAAGTAAGATAATGTGAACTCGATATTGAAATGATTTAAGTCACAGTCACTTCTGTTACTGAAATATTTAAAAACAAACAATATACCTAAATATTTCGCCCAACAATTATTCCCAGTACGGACCCTCGTCGCTCAAAAATATGAATATGTCAATACAAAATTCAGATTTAATGGATCTTATTAAAAAAACAATTTACTAAAACGTTACATGACTTGATAGGGGTTGACATTGTTTCAAAGCTTTTGTTTGGTTCATCTTTAGTAGGTACTTTAGGCTCCAACCGAAATGTCTAACAAATGTACTAACATAGGCACCTACTTATGTTTTTTAAGCAAAAAAAATATCACAAAAAGATGTGAGAAACAATAACGGACGCAAGTTATATTACTACCCTCATAGAACTTTTTAGAATGAAAAATGCATAACCACCTAAAACATACGCGCCGGCGTGAAAAATGCCTGTGACCCTTTTTGCAACAAGCAATTTCGCATCGTATCCATAAAAGTTTGTCTCGCAACGTGACATAAAAGGTGACGTCACGAATAAAATCCTCCCTCTCTTGGTCCTCGGATGTTACAATGGAAGTTACAGCGTTGGAAACTAGGCTAGCGTTAAATGACTTGTTCTGAAAAGCGACAGCGAAACTGTTACTGTGTTCCGTGACACGTGGATTGTCAGTAGGTATATAAATAAACGTATGTGTAAAAAAAGGTTTATATGTATCGTAAAAAAAGTGATGTTAATCTATGGAAATGATAGTAATGACTTCAAATACTGTGACGATGATCAAGGGTTCTTATCCTACAATACGCCTTTTATTACTGGACAACATCGTGAAGAAAATATAGGACGGTATTAGAGTACTTTGTAGTACCCTCCTGCCTAGCTACCATCCTCAAGGTGAAAATCTGTGGCCAAGCAGGGTTTGTGTGCTTATAACCTTTGACCACATAGTCATTAACAATAAGATTGTGGTCAAGCACAAGCGAAGATTGATAAGTATTTAAGTTATTGAGTAAAAGCATATAAATTCACGTACGCACATTAAAGTTAGCATAGTTAACAGATTTATTCTTTCTTCAGTCATGTCTCGCGCGTGGTGGCTGTTGGTGGTGGCGGCAACGCTCTCTATATCAGCTGCTGATGAGGCCTCCAACCCTGAGGGTCTTCTGGAACCTGTTCTAGGTAAGTACACTACGTTATTGTTTACGTTATATATTATTGATGTATGATACATTTAGGTTCGTATCTAAACTTACCTACTAATTTGAGTAAACTTTATCAAGAAGAATCAAAAATATCTCACGCAGTTTTACTTAAGCTTTAAGGTCAGCAACACAGTAGCAATCAATCAGGTGGACGGATTGCCTGCTTATCAGCCCTGACGAGAAAAAAACTAAAAAAAAACTACACACGGATGAAATAGCAAATCAAATTTTAACTTGGTAAAAAAAAAACAAACAATAAACCATGATAAATAATAACCTACTAAAATAATCCGTATCTAAAGATCACTTCCTCTATAAAAACCTCGGCTTAATTACGTAGCTCGTAGCCTTGCTACGAGACAGCTACGCCCGTAGTTCGTAGCACATAAATCTACGACCCTATTATCCGGGATATTATGTTGTCCGATAACAGATACTGTGCATACTGCTCAGCTGACATTGGGAATTACAATAATTCTATGCTAACATGGGCGGAATATAATTTTCGAGGGAAATGTAAATGTAAATTGGTTCTATTTATGTAAAGCTTTACTAAAATAAAATTAGTTTCTGTATGGGTAAATAAACATTACAAGACAGTTCGTTTTAATAAGTTTCTCACAGCAAATGTTAATGTACTGTAATAATTTTATATTTTTTTATTTTGATAACTTTTCACGATAAATATTACTGTATATTACTTATGTGTAGGTAATTATTTATTACATATTAAATGTACGGCAGAAATTAGCTTGCTAAGTATCACTGTAAAATCGATTTCCATAGGTTTTAAATACTTTTAATTATATGAGTGCGCTTTTTGTATGAGTAAACTAATTATAAAATTTTCTATATAGATACATAATTCAATTCTTCAGTAAACCAAGAACAAACAAAAAAGGTATTTAAATAAAAATATAATCCAATCAAGTTAATAACAATCTAATTTGGATTCTGTATAGTCAGTAAAAAGAAGTATATTCTACTGACCGTGCTCTACACGTGTTCAAGCCTGCAATGTAGAAATAAGAAACTATTTTAATCAGCTTTATGTTTAAAATTCTCCGTGAAACTATCCGTGATAATGAAAGAACGTTCTAGAATAATTACTTGAATGTTTTTCTTTGATAATAAAGGTGCTTTTATAAATTAACTTTGTCAACCCTGGCTTGGAAGTTACCGAGATATTATTAAAAAAATATCGTAAAAAAGCCACGTCAAACTTTTCACGGAGGGAGGATGAAGGGGTGTGGAAAAGGTTTTGGGGTTTGCGCTTTTAAAATTTTAAATAAAGATTAAAGATAATCCTTTACAGCGCTTTGCATATTTTCGCACCACTCTATATAATACCAACGCACGGTATTTTACAACACTTTTCATAGTGCGTTTTGGGCTTGTGTTTGACCACAATTTCAACATGGTAAGTAATGATGTGACTGAAGGTAAGGTGGTAAGCACAAAGCCTAGAAGGAACGGACTCTCAAGTGCAGCTGCCGGAACACACTGGTAGATGTTTGGCGATAGATTCAACTGGATAAGTGGTAGCCAGGCATGCAGGTACTACATAGTACCTTACCACCATGCTATGGTTCCCTCTAAATTTTTGTCCTACTTCCTACTAATATTATAAATGTGAATGTTTGTGAGGATGGATGTCTGGATGTTTGTTACTCTTTTACGCCAAAACGACAGAACAGATTTGGATGAAATTTGACACACAGATAGAATATATTCTAGATTAAAATATAGGATACTTTTATCCCGGGAAAACATAAGATTCCTCGGGAACGCGGTTGAAACCGCGGGGCGGAAACTAGTCAGTTATAAATAAAATAGTGACAAAAATATATTATTGGTTAACTTGTCACAATAAAAATTTGTTATATCCTATTTTTATCTCTATATAAAAGCTTGTATTTCACCACAATAACGTCATGGTAAGAGCTGATGTAGCTATCAATGGTAAGTACTGGCTCTCAAGTTTAACTGACAAAATACACCGGTAAATGTTTGAAAAGGGATAGCCAGCCGGGCGAGTATTAAGTGCGGGTACTCTGTAGGACCGCACTATGGTTTTTTCACGATGTTTTCGTTTACCAAAAGCTCAAGTTCATTATAGTATTCGAACCCACGGATTACCACGAAATTTGACGTTTCTACCACAGAGATAACATCGTTTTAAAGTCATAGCATTTATCAATTTGCATAATACTATGTATACTAAAACCCTGTGACTGAAAGTAGGTCAGCAAAACGACACAAGTATTTATTATTAACATAAATAATTTCTTGCGTCTTACAATAGGTACGATGTAGTTTTTTTTATTTATTTTTACTATACAAAGAACTAGAAAAGGAATGTAGCTAATGAGACATTTATGTTTAGTAAATTGCCTCTATAAACATAATAATGGTTATTTTTGCAAACGACTCTATTTACTTCATTTAGCTGCAAATCATAAAATCGCGTTAGGGTTTTACATTTAACGTTTATATGCATTTTCAAAAAGTTTGGGTTTTTCAACTTGAGTGCAGGTTCACATAGTATATAGAACAGACCCTTCCTCATTTTTTCTATAGAGATTTATTTTAGTTGTCCCAGTTACCGAACCATTAAGTTATACAGCGAGACACACTATTCCTAGTGCCCTGTACAAGGCACCAGGGACCATCTGTAAAAAGTCTTGCCACAATGGGAACTTACATCATGATTCTCATGCGAGTAGCTCGTGAGTTACCCCACATCCATTGGTCCAGAGTGGTGCAGGAGCTGCTATTGTCGCTTACCACGCGCATCCCGCAGTATGCTAGTGGTTTAAATCTCGGATCTGTAATGTAGAAGGTTTCTACTCTAGTAAATAGAGCAATAAACTTAAATTAAGATCCATTTTTATTCTTGACTAGAAACACACAAGCCTTTTTTTTCCTGCTTTAGCAATTAAGGGACGGCGCCGCAGGAAAACTTGTTATAATGCATTCCTTGCAAATAATTACAGTCATAAAGAAGCTCAGGTATTTTTCATCCCACAACTCCGCTTTAAAAAACAAACGAAGACAAACAACTCGCAGTCTAATGCTGAAGTTAAATAAAAAATAAACTTGGCTTTATTCCTCGCTTAAGAAATGTTTTTTTTTATCATTTATACAGACAAATATCAATGTGCTGCAACAGTTTGCTTTTAACAGAAACATTTTCACAGGGAGACATTGTCAACTTCCCTAAAGATAATATTCAACGAATTTTGCTGTACAAATTGAATCATACCTTGATCCGAGGTAGAAGGGTGGAAAGCCTTAGCTCGTGATGCTAGGCGGGGAGTCCTGAAATGTCATGTTTACGTTATCACGGTCCAACAAGTGAACGAAACAAAAATAAAATACGCTTACCCAAAGCTCCGTAAGCTAAAACACATTGTATTTGAAATTTGGGACGTGCCTATATCGTTCTCATTTTAGCCAAGGATTATAATAAGAATGAATTACCAATTACATATATACCAATTCATTTTTATTATGTATTGATAGATCATGATTAAAAGTTTTTTCGTTTTCATTTCGACATAGATAATTAGAATATTTTTAAACTAAATTATAATTTGGTCCTAAGGTTAAATTTTACAAATCATGGTTAAAAAACACTTTATATTTAAATTCAAGAACCTATTGGTAATGTAAGTCTTACTGACTAACACATGCAATGAGCTTACACTTGCGAGTTCAAAAGACGTAGGAAACTTGGAAAACCATGTCTGTCTCGTTTCTTCTACCGTCAAACTGATTGCGTCAAAATGAGACAGGGACACTTGACGTCAAGCGAGGAACTATGACAGATTTGGCTGCAGGCATGCGAATTAGCAACGCGCATTACAACGCAACGCAAACTGCTAATCTAGTTACGACAGTAACATATAAGAACATTGGGCACATGGTTGAACTATTATACATTAATATACATATAACCTTGTGCCCTCGTCCTCTTGCGTGTCTGCACAAACTGTAGTGTAAGCACAGTTAACTGTTTAAATATGGGCATTGTTTACTCCAGACATATACATAATTGCATGTATAGTATTCATACAAAAATGCTCATACATTATCAAGTAATCACGACCTATTTTGCTCATGTAATACGAAACTTTTCTTGCCATAACACTTTTTCCTTTCTAACTTAGATATTACGTTTCGAAAGATCTTGTTTTATATAAAGAATACAGAGAGTAGCTACAAAAACTCATAGCAATCTGTGGCATTAATTTTCAAAAACTTCTTTTATAAATGCTCTTTTCCAATATTCTTTCTTTATTTTTTAGATCAGATTTTAGGGAAATACCTTTATCGGGTATTACGTAAAAGCAAAAAGAAGCGGATCAAAAGGGAATACGCGTTCCGATAGTTCTTTTTTTACATACCGAATACTCTTTTAGCAGTGAAATATTTATTCGCAAAGTAACTTGGAAATGTTTGGTATCCTTTTAAGTTTGTTTCCATCAACAGAAGAGAGCTTTTAGAATAATTTAGCCAATGAGATAGCTGTGGTTTATACATTATTTAAACTTATCAGCACATACCTACATATGTGCTGTTAATAATACAATAAAAGTTATATTGGGAAAGTCACTGCTGAAGATCGATGGAATGATAACTCAGTGACGCCTAATGCCGAGGCGAACCTTGTAGGTTCGAATCCTACAATGAACTTGAGCTTTAGGTGAAGGAAAACATCGTGTGGAAATCAAAGCACGATAGTAAGGTACATACTTCGAAGTACTTGCCTGCCAGGCTGATTACCAAACTTACCACATTCAAAATATTTTTAAAAAAATGTTGTCAAGCGCCTAGCGCACCTTGCTGGATCTGAGAGCCTCTTTTAAGCTTGTAGGCCGCATCACTTACCATGATGATATATTGAGGTCAAAAGTCTACAAAAAACAAACTTACCGTTTAGTGTTTACCAAGCTATCCATTTTAATCCATTATAACCTAACCATAAATCTAAATACGCCTCTGTCTATTTCATAGCATATTGTACTACAATTTTTGTCCTAAACAAACAATCGCTTCCACTTTACAACATTTTGGATTTACCGCACGTTGGGCAAACATACTATCACTTACATACACGGACCACGGATAAAGGTTTGAAAGGAAGGAAGGTTGCTGACAATGTTGGGATACTACCTACGGGGCCATCCTAAAAAAAGGATGTGTCAGCATATAGACAACTACATGTAGGTATATGTAGTATAAAGTGTTTACTTACTTTTAAGTGATAACTAAGAAATAGTGACGTCTGATGCCGCGGCGAACGTCGTGGGCTCGAATCCACGTTGTAGGTGGTCATCTATTGCCTTTCTTTTTATCTAGAACTAGCTGTTCCCCGCGGTTTCACCCACATCCCAGGGAAAATAAATCTTTATCAATAAACGGGTATATGCAAAAATAATTTTCCAAATCTGATCTATTCGTTTCGGAAATTACCTCCTACATCCAATCTTACAAACTTTACCTCTTTATAATATTAGTGTAGGTAGAATGGCCAAAGCCTAAGAGGTGTTAGTAATTCATTAAGGTACCTATAACATCAATGTGTAACGTATTTTTTAAAGGGCTTTACAGATGTTTACAACGAACATACTGAACAAATAAAATATTGGCGAACAATTACCTACAGTTGAACTTGCAATCGCCAAGTATGCTAGTAATCAATTTCAATGCCGACCCCAATGCAACGTCCTTAACCCACTTACCTAACAAAGCACATTTCTTACTTTAAGCATTCAAAACTTATGTATCACGCAATACAATTCGCATAAAATTCCATTTTAAAATATTTAATTTGTACGCAACCTTGACTCTGGCTGTGATTTGTTGAAGGAAAATAAACTATGTGTATACTACTAATCCAGATTTTAGTCTTCGCGTTTACCGAATTTTATTAAAATGTCACAGTAACTTCAGTACTTACCAGTTTTATATTTTCTAATAATAAATGTGTATTTTACATTAAAATTTATACCTACCTCTTCATGTGGCTGAATGACATAGATAGGAGACAGTAAAGACGTGTGACGTCGCAACATCCATAGGTTCGTTTCAAAACCGCTCGAGTAGTTTTCGATTATTTTGGATAAATCATGATATCTTTTATATCACATTTGCTCGTAAAGGGTCTCTTATTTCACCAATTTCAATATCGTAATGTATCTCATTACGTACTTGTGCGTTATTGTAATGTAAAACGCACGGTTTATCAAGATGCTCCGTCTAAAACGAACGGTACTTTTTAAAATCTTAGCAAAGAGTTTTTATGTCAGAAAAGTGGTCAACATTTTATTAATAAAATTAATTTTGGGAGATAAAATATAATAAATAAACATTTAATTCTTTAATTTAATTAAATTTGACCATAAATTTTGTGTTTTGTTTCAGTCGTTATTAGTACCTAATACCGGCTGTTTTTTTTGTGCCTTTGCCTTAAAAAAAATCGCTAATTTGTGAACAAGTAAAAATTATTCCGCGCGCTTTTTCTTTTCGCTGTATTGTTTTTATTTGAAATGGTCGTCAAGTAATGATGAATTAAAGATTTATTAGTTTTTTCCTCGCAAATATGTTATAAAACGTCGTATGACATACGTGCGCTTTGATAATTACAGCCTCTGCTTTCTTGTAGCCCTCGCATACGGCTCGGGCTAGCAATATCGCCTCGGCTGTAATTTTCAACTTACCGCACTTATATCATAATGTACTATTAACAGTTGACTTTACTGTTATCTATTCTACATGTATCTAGTTTTATATTCCTAAAATAGCCATTCCTGTGTCATTTCAGATAAAATATAATAACATCCTATCATAGTCCTGAAACGGTACAAAGTGTAAGCCTACGCTTCATGGGTCTACGTAATGTACAGAGAGTGTATTTTGATGATAAGCTGAGTTGCGACACATTCTGTGTAATGCCACAATTCGGCGAAAATAAACCGTATTTGAGAATATTCACGAGAACTTAATATTGTTACGAGATACATCTTTACTCTGATATTAATGAAATTATGTAAATGTGCATTTACAGTAGGTTTGATATTTTGGGGTCTTTTTTATAAAGAGATTAGTTAAGGTACAATTCCGACACCGACTGCAGTGACCGACTTGAGGGTGGTAGCCAGCCAGGCGGGTACTACAAAGTACCCTACCATCGTGCTATGGTTTCCTCACGATGTTTTTTCTTCACCGAAAGCTCAAGCTCATTGTAGGATTCGAACCCACGACCTTCGCCGCGGCGTCCGACGTCACTACCACTGAGCTATCATAGCCTAAATCTGCCGTATTTAATTATTCTTTTTACTTTATGTAGTTTTCGTTTTTGGGTTGCTTCTATTAGATTTGTTTATTTAAATACTTACATAGTTTTCTTAGTTCTTTTACAATGATATAGTAATTTTACTAAAAATGTGTATGCCTAATATATTATTTTTGTAGTAACCGCTGAGTATTCATATACCTAATAGTCAGGAAATCAGCCTCTCACCAATATAGGTAGGTTAGTATTCAATCTATATCTATACTAATATTATAAAGAGGAAAGATTTGTATTTTTGTATGTAACGAATAAACTCAAAAACTACTAGACCGATTTCAAAAATTCTTTCACCATTAGAAAGTTACATTATCCTTGAGTAACATAGGCTATTTTATCCCGGGAACGTGGGTGAAACCGCGCGGAAATGCTAGTTTACATAAACTTAATTCGTGAGTTTAATAGACCTACCTATTACTATTAAGTACTAGTATGAAATTGTATAGGTTCCATGCAGTTCCATGTAATTCCGTGCCAACTGTCACAAACATTCGGTGCTGATTTCCGTCGGATGCGGTAGGTGTCGCGGCGGTCGCTGACATGTCTTCATTTCCTCTGCTTCCGCTACTCCCACAGGAAGTGACCGTCTAACCACACAACCTATTTTTTTATAATGCCTCAAATACTTGTAGCACAATAATTTATATTCGTCACCAAAATCAGGGAAATCCGTTACAATAATTTTAAAGTTGTTTAAGGTGGTTTTTTTTATCATATTTAAAAATTCATTATGTTTAAATTAAATGAAAAATCAGTAGTTTCAATACATAGTTAGTAGTTTAAGCCGTTGAAAAGTTATTTTATACCATTATTAGTCCGCCCATGTACAGTAATTAACTTTCAGTATTTATTTAATATTTGGAATACAATAAAGAATTATAAATCTATCTAATCGAGATACGTAACTTAATAACGGTGAAACATGATTCAATGTTCCAAATAATGTAAAATCCGGTCGGAAATCTGATACGAGTTCATAACAAAGGATGGAGTGATAAACAGGTGAATGCTTCATTGAAAATTCATATTAAATCGATACGCGCCAATATCGTGCAATCTCTTGAGTGCGTATAGGTGTAACCCAATAAGCCGATCGGGGGTAATACGATTACCCCTGTATACGTATATAGCCACCTGCCAATTTTACTTAGCCGATGTTTCCTGCTACACGTCAGGGTGTATCAAATTCTATATTAATATATCTGTACTAGTAGTTTGATAGGGTGGATTTTATGATTCCTGCTTGGTAGTTTACGATATATAAAAACAACATTGTCAAAAGATATTACATTTTATGTAGAATATATAGGGCTTGTTTTAGAATAAATAAAGTGATATATATTAGATATATATAAAGATCAGCTTTAGTTTATCGCTTATAAAAATGTCTCGTAGATATAGAAAAGTTTTCAGATCAAAAACAACAACAAAGAAACAAACGTTTCTATTAAAAAAGCAAAAAATATCTCAGCTTTTTATACGACGATGATAAATTCTACGATTTGGTTTCAGTTTGAGAGAAACATATAGTAAAGTAAAGACGCCAAAAAAAGTAAAGACAGCAAAATTTTACCTTCCTTTAACAAGTTAAAGTGGAGCTTAAAGGTATTTATAAAATAAGATATTACTGCTGGGTTTTCTGTGCCACCACTCTTTCAATGATTAAGAACAAACTGTTTTGACAAATTTATGTCATGGCTAGTAAACATTGAGATTGCAGATGAAGATCGCATCGTTACATCCTTGGACATTATTCCTCACACACGGCCTTCTGACCCCAAACTAAGCAGAGCTTGTGCTATGGAAGTCAGATAACTTATATACTACTTTTCTTTTGTAAATAAATACTTAAAATAGATAATTACACCCAGACTCAGGACAAACAGACATCTTCACTTCACGCAAATGTCTATCCTGAGTGGGAATCGAACCCACGACCTGTGGCGTGAAAGATAGAGTATCTTACCAACCACGCCAACCGGCCCGTCAATTGCATCATTACATGACAAGTACACCCCTACTTATGGGGATAATAACCATGTTTATCAATGTTTGATGTGGCGCTTTGATGCAAGACCCGCCCACACTCCCGTTTGGCAAAACACGGCAAATTGCTTCCATTAGCGAGCATTAAAGTTACATGGAGACACTACACTGAGACAGTCTTATATAATTATATATAAGTATGTTTAGGTATGTTTTGTTAATGTTTTTCTTAAAAATGCACGATGTCTTTGGGATTTATTGAAATATAAACGATCGGAATATAAAGACAGACTTCATTTATTTACTATTACTTTACCCGTATTTTTTTATACACGCTTTTTATACATATATCTCTCGCCGCCATAATGCAAATCTATTTATCTCACTCACACCTTCCTTTCATTCTTTTCATTCCTCGACACGTTCGGAAACACATCCTGCATGACGGTATAATATTTTTGAATAAATATCGGTTAAAAAAAACCGCAATAAAAGTATTATGTGTGTGTGTGTATAATAAATGGGACTCTGAAGGAAGGAATAATTAGTCATAATATGATTTTTCATTTTCAATAATAAAAAGTATTCAACATTAACGTTTTTATGAAAATTAGAGTAGCCAGCTCACAAAATCGGTTATAAAGTACAATACTCGTTAACTGTTAAAGTCAAGCACTAATCTACAAGCATCGTAGCATTTTTAGTATTTCTACTACCTGTACTTGAAGATTAGAACATGTATCTGCTACGACGTAGCACCTCTACGGAATACTATTGCGTAAATCTCTTTGACTTTGCTATGGGTCTTTATGGGCAATATATATTCACGCTAATCTATATATAATAGTAGAAGTCCTGACTGACTGACTGACCGGTGATAATCAACGTAGAGCCTAAACCGCTGGGTCTTAGAAACGGGAAATTTGGAGGGTATGTTTTTTTTTGTAACGTAAGGGTGTACTAAGGATTTTCGAAGAATTTGAATTTTGAATTTTATATACTTACATTAAATTAACTTTACCTTCAAATTCCTTGAATGCAAGAATAATGTATAAGATTAATTAAGTAAGAGAAATGTTATATAGACAACGGGTTACTCAATATATACCTATAGTAGTGTAGTACCCAGGGGATGGTATTATCTATAGAAACATGTGAAAACGTCGCAGGAGGGCCGATGCTAATCAACTTGCGGTTGCTTGATTGCATGCCTAACATACCTGTGAAATTGAATTACGTACCACTAACTTATGCCTGCTGTTACATACTCCAATATTGTTATAGAATTTGGTACACAATAGTTTATAAATTGTAAGAAGTAATTTTAATGTTATGCCTAAGACAATCAATGCTAGAAAGTTGAGGTACCTACTTTTCTTGTCTTGAAATATATTACAGCCGCATAATACAACGTGTAACATATTTTAGTTAACGTTCATATAATGTAGGTACATATTATTATGTCGAGTAAAGAATCACTTGTAAAAGTAAGTGTAAAAGTATAAAATTAAAACATGCATCTTTTTTTGGATATTATCAAATTGGATTCAAAACATGTATGAATTTTAGACAACTTTATTGAGTACTGTGGGACTGTTTACTAAGAAATTGGACTGCGTCGACTTATTGACGTTGGCCACAAATGTATCTGAGATGAAAAACAAACGAAAGGAACGAATATGAAATAACTTATAATAGCTATTCTATGTTTAAGATTAATATATTGGTTCACCTTATTAATGCACGCTAGAGGAGCATGAATGGGCGGAGCATCAGCACGCCGCCATCATACAGTCTTGTAATGAAGATCTTAACTTCAAAAACACATAGTTCATCTGTCAGTTCGTACGCACCACGTCGCGTCGCCGGTCCCGTAGAAAAAAGTAATAAATCATCAAACATTTTTCACATGGCGACAGTCAGTTCCCTCCCGTTGTCTGAAATATTCAGTTTTCCGGTTCCTTTATTGCTCACGTGAAGTGACAGATGGTTCTGTTATTACACTAAGTAAATCTTTATGCTCGCTTTGGAAATACAATCGCTCATTGAGAAAGGGTTGTTCACAATATACCAAATTTTAAAATAATAAATGTTCACATCTTATATACAAAAAACATATTTTGCAATATAAAAAATCAAGAAGTTGTTACAATTGCTAATTGTATTATTTTGCCTACAGACTCGCGGTATTAAAACTGACTATCCATCACGTATCAACGATTAAGATGTTACTTAGGTATATACTCTGCCTGTTTGTTACTTACATACATACCTTTTACTAAGATGGAAACATGTACCTCATCAATGGTATTGTTTGACCAACGTTTTCAATATTCAAGAAAGCTATATCTCTAACCTAACGAACGAATACCAACTTAATATTATAAATGCGAAAGTGAGTTTGTTTATTTGTATGTTTGTTACCTTATCACGCCTAAACCGCTGAAGCGATATCGCGATAAAATTTGCAGGTATGCAGATAGCCTATGGTATGGAGAAGGATATGGGCTACATTTTTTCTCGGGAACGCGGGTGTAACCGCGGGGGACAGCTAGTATAAATATAAAAGAAAATCGTAAGACTTCGACCCGCCCGGTGAAATACCAATACCATGCTCCTTCCATTTCGTTCTCTATCAAAGCCATACGTTTTGTAGATAGAACCTACTCCTCCTTTTCAAGTAAAATAATTTTGACAGTCAATAAGAGGTTTACAACTAAAAAGTTAAGTATGTAAGTATGTAATCTTATCCTACTAATATTCACACGTTTATATGTTTTCAAAAGTTTGTATGTTTGGATGTTAAATTACCACTCAACTCCATAACGGCTGAAAGGATTTTGATGAAATTTGGCACACAGATAGATCTTACCATGGAATAACATATAGGGCACTTTTTATCCCGTAAAACATCAGTTCCGTCGGAAATGCGGGTGAGGAAGCTAGTACAAGGTGAAACTGACTGAATGACTTATCAACTCACACACAGTCCAACAAACAAATTTTGCATACAGTTCCTTATCTATCTATACTTCTATACTAATATTATAAAGAGGAAAGATTTGATTGTTTGTTTGTTTGCATTGAATAGGCTCCGAAACTACTGGACCGATTTAAAAAATTCTTTCACCGTTGGGAAGCTACACTATCCCCGGGTGACATAGGCTATATTATATTTTCAAAAAATTAAGGTTCCTTACTAAAACTCCCGAGGTGAAAAAAAATGACCTAAAACTTCCTTACATCGCGTGCGCTGCGAAAACTATTGATTATAGAACAAAATAATGTACTACGACTTTGGAGAACACATCATTGTCTACAAAAAGTGTCGGAACAACATATGTCTAGCCATTATAGTTATGTCACAACAAGTGTTTTTTTTATTTTATTTTAAAAAATTAATTAAAATGCCGGCGCTAGAAAAGGCTCTTTATTTGTCCCTTGGATTTGTGTTTAAAGAACTTTATTCTCATAAGAACACATGTTAGATTCACTAACATGAGAAAATTACAATTTATATTATATCTAAGGTTAAACGCGCAGCGTTTACAAAAAGTACACAATAAAAATAAAAGCAGGTAGGCAAACATTCGGCATGCAAGTATCAGTGCGACATTGATGTACGCACACTCCGTGTAGCAATGGATGCGGCATTGAACTTTCTTTATAATTAAGACTTTTAATCCTTATCTAAATAAATTACTTCATATTCAGGACTGCTTCAATACCTTTATATAACTTTTTGAATTATTCAATTCGGACATTCCATTCGAAAGATATCACGAGTTTAAAAATGTAAGTATTAGAAAAAAGTCGCGTGGTCGCCGCTCACCCCGCTCGGCTAGCTAGGCCGCACCAATGCGATGTAGGCGTCACTGGGGTAGGGGATGGGAGTCAATGTCTAAACTAATAATATAAAGAGGAAAAAATTGTTTGTTTGTTACGATCTCAAAAACTACTCGACCGATTTTAAAAATTCTTTCACCGTTAGAAAGCTACATATAAAATGCAATACGTGAACCGTTCGACGCCACCGCGACGTTCCCTACTGGAGTGGCTCACGGCAGAACGGGTTTACGAATTTGGATTGAAATTTGGCACAGAGATAGATTATAGTCTGGAATAATACATAGGCTACTTTTTATCCCGCGAAACATAAGAACCCTCGGGAGCGCGGGAGAAACCGCGGGGCGGAAGCTATTAAAAATATATACGAGCATATAATATAATAGTTCAAGTAGCTCTACTACCCATGCGAAGCCGGGGCAGGCCGCTAGTATTAGATAACAACTGTTCATACAAACCTTATATACTTACCATAAATCACTGCAGATAAATTACCCTGTTATAAATCCTGTACATATACCACAACATTCCGTCCTCCACTCTCCGCATATAACTATCACATACCAATCCAATATAGAAACAATATCGCAATGTATGTGGCGTATTAGTTGCGATATTGTTTCTATATTGGATACAAATAAGCAGCATCTTGAACAGCTCTCAACCAAACAGGCAATTTGTGCATATTGCCTCACATACTATATCTCCAATATACAGGCTGATTTTGTTATCACTGGCAATACTTGCAGGGGTGGAAGTCCTCATCAATGTGAACAACTTTTATTATGGGGCTAACTCTGATAACGCGTAAAATAATATGGTTGCTTCATACATTTTGGTCGAGTAGGTATTGAACTTTTGTATGGAACAGCTGATAATTTTTTCATGATTTCACAGTTAGTCCCATAATAAAAGTTGTTCATTTTGATGAGTACTTCCACCCTTGCAAGTATTGCCAGTGATAACAAAATCACCCTGTATAGTGTTCGTTAAACTACTCAAACTCCAATACAATTCTCAAACGGATTTCATCGTTTATTAGTATATTCTTCTATCACAAAAGTTTATTTACAATTGAGTGTACAATATCAAGAGTGCAAATCTGGTATTTTAGAGATTACTAACTGTCCCCCGCGGTGTCACCCGCGTTCCCGAAAAAACTAGCCCATGTCCTTCTCCATACCATAGGTTATCTGCGTACCAAATTTCTTTGCGATCTGTTCAGCGGTTTAGACGTGAAAAGGTAATAAACAAACAAGCAAACACATTCGCATTTATAATATTAAATAAATTCATAATTAAAGTTAGGATGTCTACTAGTTTCGGCCCTGCGGCTTAACCCACGCTCCTGAGGGATCTTATATTTTCCTGGAATTAAAATTATCCTATATGTTAATCCAGAATATAGTCTATCTTTGTGCCAAATTTCATCCAAATCCGTTCAATAGTTTTTGCGTGAAAAAATAACAAACATCCATCCATCCTTACAAACTTTCTCATTTATAATATTTAAGTATAGGATTACAATTTGTAAAAGGTACTTTACAGGCTAATATAAATTTCATTACAGTTACAATAAAGCTTATTATTGGGAGTAACTCTCTTCATAAAACTGTTTACTAAAAAAGCACTAATGACTGTCAGTAATATATAGTAAAAAAAAATATGCATACACTCTTACACGGTTAGGCAAGAAGAGCTTTTAGGAATTTTTTGTACCTCTTTCTATGCTTTACCAATTTTCCCTTATTTATTTAGCTTCTACAGTATACATAAGCTATTTTGGGAACATTAAAAAAAGTAATGTATTATTTCGTATATCCTTATTAAATACTAGCTTTTCCGCGCGGTTTCACCCGCGTTCCCGGGATAAAATATAGCCTATGTTACTTGGTGAAGATGTAGTTTACTAACGGTGAAAGAATTTTTAAAATCGGTCCAGTAGTTTTTGAGTCAATTCGTTACAAACATACATACTTACATACAAATCTTTCCTCTTTATTATATTATAGTATAGACATCAATTTAGTTATTCTTAGTTATTTAAGCCAACATCATATGAAACTGTAGGCGAATGAGAGGTTATTTTTCTTATGTTATCACGGCAAACTTCCTAAACAACGTGATTGAACTGCGACGCAAATAACAATATTCTTTATTATTCTTTATGTAACAATACATGAACAAATCAATTCTATAATAGATATAACCTGCTGAATTGTAATGTAGAATATAGCAGGTTGGATTCATCCGACTAAATAGTAAAGAGAAATTATGATCCGTCACTTACACTCACACAAAATTAAATGATAATAAATACTAAGTATAGTCTGTAATATAAGGTTAGTTCAACCCATCGGAAGTTAGCACTTTATTCATACACGCAATATTATTGGTTGTAATTTTTATCCAATAAAACCTAAATAAATTTTCTTTACAAATAATTGTAAATTAACAAGTTTTAAACAAAATAAACCAAAAATTCAATAAATTTAGAACACACACAGGCGCAAGACAACACTCAAACGTAGGCTGTGCTCTTGTTCCATGGTTTTACGCATTCGCAAAATAAAATCAAATTTTATAAGTTTCATCAGAATCAATACAAACAAGATATCGACATAGACTGTGACGTCACACAACCCCTCAAAAAAACAGGCGCGTTGTTCCAAAAAGTATTCTTATCTAAATTGAATAAGTATGTTTTTAAGTTAACAAGCATAGCAATACATTATATACAAAGTATAAGTATTATACTAGTTAATGTTGACAGTGAAGGTGATACTAACAAGGCTAGGTCGTAACCTATGAAACTGTAAAGGCAGAATACACAATAGTATATAAAATACGACATTAATCTACATTGTCACGACGAAAGGTCAACGAACTGGAATATTTAAGTTATACGTATATAGTAATTTATATACACTACAGACATTTATGACAGGCTTTAAAAGGTTTATTTGTGTAACATTAATATAATAAAAGTCTATAAAACGGAGAGCTTACCACAATAAATGTTTTCTAGCTCAACTGAGAATATAATTTTGTTTAAAAACAAATTAAACTCACAATGTTTCAAACTTTCTAAATATAACCAAATATGAAAATATAATGTCATAATGAAATATTATAACTTTTTAAAATCTTCACAATAATTTCGATAACGCATGTTGGAGATTTTTGGAATCGTTTTTTTTTAAATAAAATAATGTTATAAAATATATTTATTAAAAAATCTTAATAAAATTATTGTGGACTAGATTCCGCCCCGCGGTTTCACCCGCGTTCCCGAAAGATCTTATGTTTTCCTGATATAAAAAGTAGCCTTCCTCGATAAATGAGCTATCCAACACAATATTATTTTTTCAATTCGATCCAGTTGTTCCTGAGACTACCCTACAACCTCACAAACTCACTAATTTTACCTCTTTATAATATTAGTATAGATTATAGTATAAATTAAAATGGCAACATTATCCTCAACCGTAACACCCCAAATATTGTGTTCCAGAGGCTCCCAAAGTTTAAGTTCTAACGACCCCTAGGGGTTAAACCAGAGGTCGTGCAACCTAGTTTATTCAGGTCTATACTTTTAAACATTTCACAAGCAAGTGACGTAAAACATTAATCTCCACCGATAACACTCGGCTTGAACACGAAAAGAGCTAAAAAAGTTTTAAATGGCGCTGATAAATGTTGATTCTTTTGTATCATGTTAACAAAGTGTACATTTAGGTAAGTTATTTTAATTAAAAGTGTTTATAAACGCTTCGTTATTCATTATTATAGATAAAGAACGTTCTATAAATATAATGATCAAAACATATACACGGTGAATTTTACTACTTTTTTTCTCGTGAACGCGGGTGAAGCCGCGAGGGACAGCTATATACAGGATATAAACGTCTTAACGGACTCGTCAACGCCCAGCCCAAGCCCTTGGACATAGGAACCTGAAATTTTAGATAGGTTTCTTTATGATGAAGACAAGGTATAAGGCCTGAGTTTTCGAAAGACAACCCCTAAGGAGGCGAATAGCTTGTTAAAAATAAAAATACAAACAAATAAATTATATTTAGATCCCTATTATTATATAAGTAAACGTATTTATCAATACAATGTGCTTGTAAGAGAACCCATCGAGCCGGATTACTCGCAGACGATGCTGCTTTTGACAGGAAAATAATAGAGAGCCAAACAAGCTTTATTACAAAGCCATCCACCAATTACACAATAGTGTAACCATCTATAAATAAATGCCTTGTGTTTATGAACATGACAATTACATAATCTATTAAAATACTTTTAAATTTATTTGCTTTGACATGCTCTGTCCGTCGCAGTCGCCTTCGCTAGTAAACATATTTTTTTTCGAAATACGAAGATTACCGTGGCGCAGTCGTTTTATTTTAACTGGACTACTTACTCTACTCAAGTATCACCAAAATGAATATGACATCGGGATAAAAACCTATGTTAAACCAGAATATGTTCTATTCGTGTGGCAAATTTCAACGAAATCCGTTCAGCCGTTACGAATTTGAGTGATAACAAACATACAAACTTTCATATGTGCACTATCAAGTAGGATTGTCATAGTTATATTTAAAGAACTAACTATAACATAGGAGAATAATATAAATAATATTTTATTATAAGGTTGACTCACATATTTTAAACTGTCAATAAAATTACTATCAATTTGTCATTTGCGAATTTCTGAACAAAACTTTACAGCAATATGTGTCAGTGTAAATATGTGGACACAAAAGCACGTACTCAAAGTAGATACGCTCCAACATCTATATTTATTTGTTCTCTCTTCAATAATCTTATGGAAAGCTCCATTACGTCCGAACCATTGTTTCTAAGGAAACAATACGATATAAATGGGCTTAGTTGATTTCACGGCAAACGACCAAATAATATTGAAGTATTTACGTAATAACGATGGGAATAATATCTACCTACTTATTTATTAAATTGTTGCCAATTAGGTTAGGATTATTTTCGTAAATTTAATAGAAATTGAATTTATAATAAATACAATATCGTTTTATGTTTAGCTTTCAAAAATAAGTACTTAGATTCAACCAAATAACAAAACAAAATTGTAGTATCATATTATAGTAGGTTTTAGGCAACTAGGCCCATATTTATTTAGTCGTATTGTCAAATCTAACAAAAAACGATAGTTTTTTTATAATTTTAGTACATATACTTAAAAAAGTCTTAGATGAAGTTAGGTACGTAATTAGCTTATTTTAAAATGAAATAATACCTATATATTTAGATGTACATCACACAACTGTTAAATTAACTGAAAATGTAAATGTCGCAGTGGAATAGAAATAGCCCGGTAATAGGTATTATCCCTAGTACTGGTATATGATATGATGGGTATATATATACCCAGCAGACACTAAAAAGCTAATGAAAACAGTTTTTCCATAGTTAGGTCCTATTTCACTGCAACATATATAGGTACTTGATATTATAACATTTAACTTTTAATAAGTAGTTACTTAACGTGAAAAAACACATTTAAAATTACTGACACTAGTAAATTCTGTGATTGTACTTACAGATTTACTAAAAGTTGCCAAGAAACTATTAGGTGAAAATTAGGCCTTTCCTTGCTTATATTAAGGCCCAAAGTTATCTGCAACAGAGATCGAGCTAATAAAAAACCCATTAGCATCTACCAACTTTCATTTTTACGCTTGTATAGATACGGAATTAAATTGCGTAAATGTTGCTTGTATTTACTGCTACGTTGCGAACATCGGGGGGTATTATCGCCCGACTCGTGGACGCTTACGCCTGTAAAGCACCAGATATAACCCCCCTAACCACCTCCCCTTTCTACCCTTGAGGGTATTTACCTCCCCTTCTATCACCCGGTATAATCGATCGACTCTCGGTGTCGCAAACCATCTAAGGGTAGGTGCTCAATCACTGAAAAGATATTTTGTGAATGTTTCAGTTTTACAAAACGTAACACGTGTTGTGTTGTAAAGATTTTGAAGGATTTCGTTGTTTAGTATGTTTACCTTAAATTAAAAATAAATTAAATAGTATTAGGACAAAACAATGAAAATGCCATTACACTGTTACAGAATATACGCTATAAAATATTTAAAAAATGATCATGTCATACTTTATTTTAATATATTTACAACAATCATTATCTACTAACAAAAACAACAACCTAAACTAAATATTAAAATAAAATATATGAAAAAATACTTAAATATCTTTTAAATAAAGGTATTGTGTGTAACGAAGCTGAATTACATTTCCTATCCATAACAAACTGTGAAACGTCTCGGCTCATCACAAGATTCCATTTTATCCTTAAAAACAACATTTCTGCCTAACTTTTGTGTACTCAACTTTACGCCTCAAGTCTCCAAAGCCAAGAGAAGTTGTATAAAGCCGACCGCCTCAAACTTCCTCACAGAAGCCCATTAAAAGACGGGACCAACGCCAGCTATTTGAAAGGTATCGACCATGGGCAAAATTTACTAATGAAAGGTGATGTGCCTTCTGTAAAAAAAATCTTTTGATTAATTATGATTTTAAAGAGCTTCTTTGTATAAAGCATTTGAAAGCCAACCAAGTACGGGTCGGAATACGCGCAGTGTTGGGTTCCGTAGTTAGTACGATGTAGTACAGTGGTATATAATTTAAGCAAAATTAAACTAATAAAGCCTACCTACTTAGCGGTGATATTGTCCCTTTTAAATTCATTGTAAACATATTCATTCTATTTATTACTTCTTCTCCTATTGGAGATCCTTAGGCGAGCCCTATGTCCAGCAGTGAACGTCTTACGGCTAAGATGATAACTTTGTAGGCGTCATAAATATGTAGCTATAACTTAAGTGAAATTGGTCATAACAGACAGACAAACGGACAGATTGACATGACGAGACCTATGGTTTCTCGTTTTACTACGTAACCCTAAAAATGGATCCGATTAATTCAAAAAAAGTATACCGTTACGTTATCAAGCTATTCTTCTGCATTCATATCTTTTAAAGCTATTTATAGAACAATTTAAGGGCAATTTCCCTTGTTATGTCTTTTTAACTGCTTTTGAAATAAACAAAAAGCTGGTTCGCGTTTATATGCAAATATTATTTTATTGTTATATCATACGAATACAGTTATAATGATCGTAAAGTGTTGCCATGTACTATTACTTTTCGCTCGAAAAATTAATAAAACAGTTAAATGATTGGTGATAGAAAGCAATGGTGAATGTCGAGTGTTCGAGTATTTTAATCAAAGCTTGAGCTTTGGGTGAAGGTTGTTTTAGGGTTCCGTAGCCAAATGGCAAAAAACGGAACCCTTATAGATTCGTCATGTCTGTCTGTCTGTCTGTTTGTCTGTCTGTTTGTCTGTCTGTCTGTCTGTCCGTCCGTATGTCACAGCCACTTTTTTCCGGAACAATAAGAACTATACTGTTGAAACTAGGTAAGTAGTTGTATTCTATGAACCGCATTAATATTTTTACACAAAAATAGAAAAAAGACTAATTTTTGGGAGTTCCCCATACATAGAACTGAAACTCAAACATTTTTTTTTCATCAAACCCATACGTGTGGAGTATCTATGGATAGGTCTTCAAAAATGATATTGAGGTTTCAAATATATTTTTTTCCTAACCTGAATAGTTTGCGCGAGAGACACTTCCAAAGTGGTAAAATCTGTGGCCCCCGCCTGTAACTTCTAAAATAAGAGAATGATAAAACTAAAAAAATATATGATGTACATTACCATGCAAACTTCCAGCGAAAATTGGTTTGAACGAGATCTAGTAAGTAGTTTTTTATAATACGTCATTAATCGTAGACCGCAATTTACCTTTTATTCAATCAACTCAAATATTTTAAAAAAATTGGCAAAAAGCAAGGTCTTACAGCACAAATAAAGGAAAAATTATAAAAAAGTTGAAAATTAAAGGATGTCCCCATACATACATAGTAACGCCAATTAATAAAGACCTCTGAGTTGTATGGGCGCTCATACAATTTAGAGGTCTAGCTCAATTGGCACCAACCACAAATAAGGTAAATAAATAAAATTGTGCATTTCCCGTGATATACAAGCCACAATATATTAAAAAATATATTTACTAGCGAATATACATTTTATGCAACGTTAGGATAACTTTATTTATTCAAGAGAGATAATCTCCTCCGAAACAAAACACGAGCGTTCATAAAGAAAACAGCGCCTAATAACCAATCAAAACTAAATTTAGTCTCTTTTTCATCTTAGGATAATGCTTAAAGTATAAATCCACCGCAGAAAAATGGTAGAAGTAAAAGTAGGGATTTAGTGATGAGATTAAATCCACCGACACTGAGTAAATCGGCGGAATTCATTAGCTGGATTCCGCGCCCTGGTTAACTACATTCAAGCGATAAGCTTAAAACTTTTACGTTGATGGAGACGTTTGGATGGACTCATTTTTTTCAGTAGACACGTAATTAATTTGCCTACCAAATTTCTGAAATTGTTACCAGCTGTTGCTCATTTATTTCGCGTTGCGAAGCGAATGTTGTTGAAAATCTACAACGTGATTTTAATACACTTACAAATAACATTTTTATATTGGTAGTGTTATAATATTTATGATAGTTCTATAGGAAGTAATCTATACTCCAAATGTGAAAATGCAAGGGAAAGTGTGGTGTCAATGACCAGAAACTCTGGCAAAATTATAAAAAAAAACAACTTTAAACTTTATGCTCCAACGTATAAAAATGAATGCGGACCCTAATATTTTATTAGAGTCCTCGTAAAAAAGGAAGTGAATTTTTATCTTTCTATAAGCAACTATAGTTATAGATGCCCAACAAGAGCAGTAATGAATTTAAAAATACACCCTGTACATAATATATAATTCATACCTTTCAAGAGATAGGTACTTACAGAGTGTTCACAATTCCGCATATAACAACTTATAACGTCTATATAGTGACCTAACCTTTATACAGGGTGTTTTTTATCACTGGCAATACACATTTTGCTCGAGTAGGTATTGAACTTTTGTATGGAACAGCTGATAATTTTTTTATGTTTTCACAGTTAGTTCCTTAATAAAAGTTGTTCATTTTTATGAGTACTTCCACCCCTGCAAGTATTGCCAGTGACAAAAAAATCACCTAGTGACCTAACCGTTATATATAGATAAAGTATGTAGGTAGTGAATGTTGTCGGGTTGTTTATAGTCATCTGTAGGCCAGACACGTTTGTGAGGCCGTGATATATGTGCGTACGGGTATGAATTCATTCCGCTCGCTGATTTATGGATGTAATCTCCATGGTGACGGCTTATACTGAATTTTCCACTTAAACATCATTATAACTATTCATAATTCTATGAAAGGAAGCGAAATGGAATCAGGGGTGGCTGTGGTGTTGAATTCGAAAGTGGGAGAGACTTATATTTTAGTTTGTTGACTTTGCGGATATTATGTTGACTGTATTTTACTTTTGTGACAAATATTGATAAGACTTCGTAAGGCTGAATCTGTTATATTATTCTTGTATGAAAGGTAAGGTTATTCTTTGTTTTGTAGATACGTTATTTTAATGTTAAAATAATATAATGTAGGTATACATTTAATTTTATTATGCGGAAAAAATGAAACGTTATACTCACAAAGAAAATCATTATTTTCATGAAGACTCGAATTCTTTGTAATCTCTACGTAGGTAGATTCACTAAGCGAAATTGAAAAAATATCGCTACATCTCGACAAATGTACTTTACCAATGCCAAAGTACAAGCCAACTCAATTTAAGCTTTAAAAACATTGAATGCGAATTGAAAATAGCGTGTACTGAATATGTCAACTGCACGTGTAAGTTTGCAGATCTGAGGAAATAAGCTTCTTATATATAAAATAGAATGATTGACATTAATTCTTGTTATTTGCGATGTTGGAGGTGTTACAGAGAAATATAGTCGGGGAGTTCTATATCGAGCATCATAAGACGCAACACGTGCCGGCATGAACACTCCTAAGCTACTTATACAGTATACATTTTTTTTATTACTGTGTCATGTAACTCATTATTTTGTTGTGAATTTAAAGATAATAATGTGATTACTGATAATAATGTGATGTTTAAGTTGTTTTTTTTAAATTCAGCACACGCTCTGACTCTACATCGTAGCGAAATCGAAGTTTGCTACGGCCTGCGAGCATAGTTAATGCTTCGCTACACATTATGATGTCGTAGCTCGTCTATTTGCTACGACACGCGTTGTTTCGTAGCTTTGCGTAGGCGCTGTTTGCATTTCAAAACTTGAATCTACAAACTAAGTTTGCTACATTTTAATTCATATTCAGCGTTATTAAGGGTTAAACTCGTTTGGCATACAAATTCTGCCTGACTCACGAACATAATTAATGTGACAAACGGAAATATTTACACTGCTACTCGCTTCACTGCAGCGCGTGTAGTCTCCTTATTACACCCGGAGTCTATATAAGTTCACATACTTCTACTCAAAGAGCATTATGTGTAAGCGGCTTTATTTTCCCAATTAAATTAATGAAACGAACGCACCGACACTTTGAATGAGTGAAAATTTTATTACTAAAGGGTCTTAAGTTAAATTAGGTATTTGCCCCCATTCCTGATGGTTTCACAAAAAATATAGGTACAATGTGACAATCCATTGGAGAGTTCCGAGAATAAAAATAACAATGTTGTATGAAATGACCGACTTGGGGACATAAAATATGTGGGGGCTGTATAAAAGCTAAAATAGCAAGGGTCATGTCCGAATGTGGGATAACAATGGTATAAAATATCACATTACCGCTCAGGAAAAAACATTTATATTTCAAACAGAATAAATATGATGTCTGAATTATGGATAATGAATATTATTTGGGCGAGTTTCGGTAAAACGTTTTTACGTATTATTCTTTATTTAATATTCTGACATCTGAATTTATGAGGAAATAAAAGAGTCTTTATTCTTTTGTCTTCTTTTTTTTATTGGGGTCAACGAACACTTTAACTTTAATGAATCCATTTCAAAATAATGAAATGTAACTTCAACTTAAGATATAAATATGACGAGAGGTATTCAACCATGAGCTTGGACTTTCGTTGATGGAAAAATATCATGAATAATGCATAGCACAGTGGTCGATAGGGTATTCTTTTAGGCTCTGTGTGTTTAAAAAATACCTTCGGTCACATCAACAAAAAAAGCCAACATTGTCAGACTGTCCAAAAAATTTGTATATAATAAATGTAACCTTAGTGAGTTTCTTGCCGGTTCTTCTCAGTTGAAGGTGACTTCCAAATCGGTGGTAACTTCAGTAGTTTCAACGTTCATAAGTGCCCTTCTTCCTAGAAGGCCTAAACTGAATAAATGGCTTTGACTTTGATCTGTGAGATTGTGGTCAAACACGAGCCTACCCATAGTAAAAAAAAACAACAGATTAGTTTAGATAGAACGACGTAATGTTTGTTACAAATTAAATGTCTCATCTCGACAAACTGCATGAGTAATCTTGTATGTACATTGCGTTCAAAGGTTTTTGACTAGATTGCGAGAGGCAGTCGGGAAATGTTGCGTCCTTTGATGTCGATATACATACTTAAACAGTTATTTTATTATATATAAAAGCATGTTATACAATACTAAGGATTCTAACAACAGTGTGGCATGATTTAAATAGAAGCTAGTAGATTAAATTCGCTTATACTTATTAGAATAAAATAAAAGATAAAAGTAAATATCAATAGTTCAACTTAAGTACCTCCCTTACAACCGTGACAACCCTACTCCCTCACTCAAGGCAAAACGATAGAAAAAAAAACAATAAACATAAATGTACAAGCATTTTCTAAAAAGATCCGGCACGCGAGCTACTTTAACTTTAACTGTTTCCTGAACTAAAATCGAAGTTAAATGGTCCGTGAATAGGTATGTTTTAGAAGATAAATTCCAGGCAACAGGGCACGTACTCTTTGTAAATAGAACCTCCTTCCGGAGGGCAGTGACCTGTGTCTGGATTGGGATCGCCTAACCCAAATTGGAAAAGTTTGTACCTTTGCTACGGCTGTATGCGATGTAATCTAACACGCCTCTGTGAAGATTGATAGAAATTTGAGATAAAGATAAAAATGTCATGATAGAAATAAAAATTAAAAACTAGATAGATGTCTCTTTCTATGAATAGCACTGTATGGTTATAATATGTATGATATACAGCGAGGCATGTTTAGAAAAATTTACTAGGATTTATAACATTAATTACCATTTATTAGAAATGTACGTTATTTATTTGAAATGTATCATGCCCTTACCAGTAAATAAATTGTACCATATAAATCCACGTTACATAAATTTCAAATGCAATCCGCGTCCCAAGACATTTTCAGTGCCCACAGATCTAAAATAACTAAGAACTCTGTACAAAGATTGATTGCAATTATCTGTCCCACTGAAAGGATTTTATCAGTACTGCCAGACCAAAGCTTGCTTCGATTTATTGGACCATTATTAATGTGGTTCAAAATGAACGCAAAGTTCGTTACGGTTAAACGGTTTCGCATGAATTTTATTTTGAATCATATTTTCGTGTGGAAATTTTTATCGTTATTTTAACGCTAAATCTGTTTACGTGTTTTTTTGTTAAAATTATTAAAATAAAGTTTTCTTCTTTTTATGTAGAGACTTAATTCAATTTAATTAAATTGATTGATTGCATAAAAGGACACACCTACTACCTACACTGACACAATAATACTTAGGTCTTAATTATAAGAAAAATACTCGTAGTTTAGTACGAAACTTTTTACGAATTCCTATAAAGTAGTAATATTATGCAGGACCCAAATATAGATGTCAACCCAAATTCAAACTGTCATTTTTCGGTTGCTAATTTTTCAAGTAATTTTGTTTACGAACTCGTATAGAATAACGTAAAAAATAGAGAAGTATGAAAAAATCGTCTGATTTTTAGTTATTATTAGTAAGAAATGTACAAATAATACTTATAAAGTACAAAGTGTAATTTGACAATAACTGTGTAAAAGTTATTTATGAGTTTAAATAGATTTATAAGATTATTATCATTCTAATTTAAACGTAATAATCCTTAATTAGAATCACTCGTTTTCACATTTCAAGTCAAGTCAAGTCCCGGAACTAAGGGCTATAAATTGACAGCCTTTATAATTTGTTTGGCAACTTAAATTAGAATGAAAATTGAGTCAAGAAATTATAAGAAAGGATTACTTTAGTAAATCCAATTATAAACTGCCGTCGGTCAAGGGCGAGCTTCAGATTAACTTTTCTGTTTTAATGTTAGTAAGCATCTTCATAAATAAAAACATTTACATATTATAAATAGAACTATAATATTTTTCAGATAATCCCTAAGTATAATCCTTCACCTTTACTCAGTTACACATCTATACTAATCTATAGGTACTTAATATTATAAAGCTGAAGAGTTTGTTTGTTTGTTTGAACGCGCTAATCTCAGGAACTACTGGTTCGATTTGAAAAATTCTTTCAGTGTTGGATTGCCCATTTATCGCGGAAGGCGCTTTTTATCCCGGGAAAACACAAGATCCCTCGAGAACGCGGGTGAAACCGCGCGGAAAAGCTAGTATTTTAATAAAATATTATCAGTAAATATAAAATATAGACGGGCCGATTGGCGTGGTTGGTAAAATACCCTATCTTCACGACCTGTGACGTCATCGTCACGGGTCATGGGTTCGATTTCCACCCATGATAGATATTTGTGTGCATGAGCATGTCTATTTCTCCTGAGTCTGAGTGAAAGTATCTATATAAGTAGATATTTATTTAGAAAATAAAATAGTAGTATATTATTATGCTGTATTGTATATCAGTTACCTATCTAGTTTCCATAGTATAAGCAGTACAATCTCTGCTATTATATTATTAATGATTTGGATTCATTACCTAAAAATACAATGTTACCTCGGAAAAGAACGAGACTTTTTGCAATCTATAATACCTTAAATGTCTTTGGTATCAATACAATTCATCATCATTACAAAATCGTCGTTTGAAAGATTACAATAGGGTATTTTACTCAATATGAGAAAAAATCTAAAAATTTACAATTTAGATAGCTTAGGCAATAAGCAGTCGGAAGTAGTTTTAGTTCAATAATAGTGTAGTAATTAATTTCAAAGTTTTCAGTTTTTTTAATCTGTTTCTAAACAAGCGAAACAGTAGCCGCCATTATAATAACGTCATACGTTACTGTATGTAAACTAAAAAGTGTCAACTGAAGTATTATTATTATTATTTTTACACTAGTATTCATGCATTCAGGACCAGTACACTAATAAAAAGGATAATAGCTCATTTTTAATTTATAAAATTTTATAAGTCCAATTGAGACCAATATCAGCGCATTTATTTACTTACAAGAGACCAAATAACGTCATGACTGTAGAGTTACATGACGTCTAGCGTTTTCATCAAACTACTCCCGACATTTGAAAATGTAAAATTTAAATGCATTTTTATGGCACTTATCGATTGAATAAATTTTTTGTGTTTTTTTGGTGGCTTTTTAGCCACCTTAGGAACGAATTGAGACATTTTTCAAAAATGGGTGTTATACCCTATTATCTAGCAATTCCAATATCGGCCACAACATAGTTTATATTTACCTACACTCAATACTGGGAAATATTTTACTCTCTACTTCTATGATTTTGATACATGAACAAGATGACGCGGCATTAAAACTTGCTTTCAAGATTATAAGTTTTTTAACATTATAATAAAATATTTAAACAACAAGGTCTGGTAACAAAGGACTCTCGACGATACTTTTCATGCGACCTGATACAGAAATGTTAAATGAGCCGTCCAAATCTAAAGCTCAGCGCTTTTGTTAACTCTCCGATTGGAATTAACTCCTTCCCAGCGAAATACCTTAAGCTTTGCTCAAAGCGCTCCCCTGAGTCCCACTCTGAAGGAATCCAAATCCGCAATATCTGAAACGATTCAACGAACCCTCAGATCATAAAAAAATGTGAAATAATGTATAATTGTAAATAGACACTTTTATAGCATGTCTCACGTTCATTGGTTTTTTTTTTTTACCGATTACAGTCAAGAGGAATGAAATCAGGTGTGTATTTGTATTTATCTAATAGATGTATCGCTGCATTGCATTACCCATGTAGCTCGGTTTAGAGCTACAATTCATTAAGAGCTGCATATACATGATAGACCCTTAATTGAATCTTACTGCTTTTCACTACATAAAATTCTACGATGCACTGCCACTGCGTTTTACATTGTCGTGCCAGTAGGTAACCTACCGTTATGTCAATATAAGGAGACTTCTCGTGCAGTACCTATGGTACATCTCCTTGTTTTATGATCCGATCATTCAACGGTTCACATTAAACCCAGCAATTGTGTAAATGTGTCTGCGGTTCATTGAACTACGATATTTGATTTGGGTCTATCTCACTCAATGGCGGCTCGATTAGAACTGTGAATATAGGGATCGCATTATTTCGGTCCATTCTGTTGATGGCTCATCTTTGTGATGATTGTCAAGATAGATCGATCCAGATAGATCTTGTCTCTAAAGGAAATCTATTCTGCTCCTTTTAAGTGGTACCTAAGTTACTAAAGTAAGGCTGTATGTTTATCTTTGACATCTATGTTTATTATTGAATCTTTGACATTGTTAAAATATAATTACATAATATTAAAAAAAACTCCAATATTGTTTATACAGTAAATACAAAAAACACCAATGGGATACGAATAAAAGGTTTCCAGATTAAAAAGAGAGAAAAAAAACAGAGCTCTATGTTTAATAGAACTGAAACAAAAAGCCATCAATGATGTCGAGCTGCCTTTACATCTGTAAAATATTGCTCCACGTGACGCAAATTATTCAGTCCCGGTCGATACTGAAAAAATGTCAACGTTAAATCACTGCAGCTAAAATGTATGTTACTATTTTTTTCTTTTATTACTAGGGATAGGATTTGTATTTGATTACAATCTCACAATTGTGGGTTTACAAATTAAAAACCTTTCATTTAATTTGAGAACAAATTAAAATGCAAATTGCTTACAACGTGAACGTGATTTTTTACACACAATTATACCTTGTATACATACTATGAATATGTGTGTAAATTGGCGGCGCTCGTGTGGCACAAAGGGGTCGTTATCTTGATGATCGATTCGATACATGGCTGTCCTATTCTAAAACCATGCATCCAGCTCAGCGGTCAAACTTTGAATAGAAAATCCACAATTTAGGCACGTACCTACTTATATTTTGCTAATGGTTATTTGTTATTATTAAAGGTAGGCTTTCTAATATAATGGTTTGTTATGTAAGGGTTGAAGTAAGCAACTTTGCATGTCCATTTTGTTTTACTGTATCTTATTAAACTTGGGTGAATGAAGGCGTTCGTAGTATGATTTACTTTGATGTAACTTTGTATTTTAAAATACAATCTATAATATCTAGAAAATTTCCTCGAGGCTGCCGCCAATACGTTGGGGAAAAGAGCTCCCAACTGCCGGTCTCCCGAAGCCTCCATGAGTTTTGGGTTTTTTTTTACTTTGTATAGACTTGTGTTTGAATACAATCTCACTATGGTAAGTGATGATGAGGCCGAAGGTGGTAAGCACACAAAACCTAGAAGGAACTGGCACTCAAGTGCAGCTGCCGGAACACACCAAAGGTGTTTGGCGACAGATTTGACTAGGGCAATATATGTAGATGAATCTATATTAACTATACTTACTTACCTTAGAATCACATATTTGACTATACAGGGTGATTTTGTTATCACTGGCAATACTTGCAGGGGTGGAAGTACTCATCAATGTGAACAACTTTTATTATGGGACTAACTGTGAAATCATGAAAAAATTATCAGCTGTTCCATACAAAACTTCAATACCTACTCGACCAAAATGTATGAAGCAACCGTATTATTTTACGCGATATCAGAGTTAGCCCTATGATAAAAGTTGTTCACATTGATGAGTACTTCCACCCCTGCAAGTATTGCCAGTGATAACAAAATCATCCTGTATATACAGACTATACATGCTTTACTATCTCCCAAAGCACTAAAGTAAACTACCTCGGATAAATGTACTAAATATATATCACTGGGTTTCAGTCTAGATCTAGACTATATCCAAATGGCGCGGCTGAATGCGGATGGTATGTAAATGATGTCTGCATTGACATAAGCGAGATATATTCAGTGTATTACAATGGATATTGCGCTTATCTGCGCTGGGCTGGGAACCTTGTTTGTGGCTGAGCCCTTTGTTGCTTATGTGCTTTGTTACTTATTTATTTTTAATAATAATAAATAAAGATATATTTTTATTATCATACTAGCTGTCCCGGCAGACCTTGTTCTGCCCTATTTCTCTAAAACAAAGTAACATTGATTTTTTTTATGTTAATAGCTGCCCCGACAGATTTCGTTCTGTCTAAGGCGCCTTTGTTTTGTTTTGATTGACGTCTAATGTTTGACAGCTGGGGACAGAGTGGTTTGTATTGGAAAAGAAAATTGTTGTTTTTACTATTTTCCTTTTTCTCCATAAAAAGCTTCCTCAGACTTCATCAAACACAACAAAAAAGAAATCAGCCAAATCGGTTCAGCCGTTCTCGAGATTTGCGGTCAGCAACACATTCAGCGATTCATTTTTATATTATTGTCTGAGATAAATTGTGAATAAATAATTATTGCACTGAAAATTAATGATAAATTTACGATGAGAGTGTAAGTAACATGAGAGTTGCACAGAAAAATTAATACGTACAACAGTCACTGCTACGATCGATACACAAATAAAACCAAAAAAAAATGGCCGAAAACTGTATAGTGAGTAAGACAGGAGAACGGCTATAAAAAAAAAATCGCGATGGAAAAATAGGGGTTGATCGTAGAGGTTTTAATATAATAATATTTTTTTATTCTAAGTCATGACAAAATAAAAATAAAAATCTTGCCAAAAAAATTAAAGTTTATAATTAACAAATAAAAAATAGGGGTTGATCGTAGAGGGTTGAAAATTTAGGGTTGTATGTATTTTTTAATGCTGTATCATAAAAAAATAATAACAAAAAAAAAAAAAATAGGGGTAGTCCCCCTTAACATTTAGGGGGATGAAAAATAGATGTTGTCCGATTCTCAGACCTACCCGATATGCACACAAAATTTCATGAGAATCGGTCAAGCCGTTTCGGAGGAGTTTAACTACAAACACCGCGACACGAGAATTTTATATTTTAGATTATTTTATAGTGACTAAAAGTCGGGCTAAAGGACTTATGCAAATCAACAATTATCCCTGTGGAACAAGATAGAGCGGCGTGAATATATTAAAAACCCAAACCACAGTCAAACAAAGCACGAGAATTATAATAAATAATATTACGTACAAGCTCTGCTTAGTTTGGGGTCAGATGGCCGTGTGTGAGGAATGTCCCAGAATATTTATTTATTTATTTATTTATTTATTATAGTTTGTAGCCTCTATACGTTAGTTATTTGTTTATTTTTCTTGTTTTTTAGTCTCCACAAATTTCTTGTCCGTAGCCGACGACTATGGGGGCTTTAGGCTTTTAGGCCCAGCGTCAAACTAGTCCCATGGGTCTAGATGCCCCAGGCGATTTTCGACTAGAGCAACTAGGCCCAATGCAGGTACAAAATCAAGAGACTGATGCGCAAAACAAGCACAACATGAAAGGACTTCTAAGGTACATTTTCATAAATAAATTACCATAAAGTTTTAAGTAAACCTCCTACGGCAGGAAAGCCGTCTCTTTACTAAAGAATAATAAACTAAACGAATACTTTGATTATTCGTGAATAAGTTTGAGCATATAATGAAGCGCTTAATATAAGAGATCTTATCAAACTCTGCTCTTTGAAATTTTGCCTGTTTTTAGAGCTAACGATTTCGACGGGATATTAAATAGTATTATTATTCCTTGGGGTTCCAAATTACCTCTGACCAAACAAATGCTCTTCAACCGTATTATAGAAATTTAGAGACGTGCTATGGAAAACAAATTAAAGCATCATATGTAGATATATTCAAAGAGGATTAGGGTACGCTGCCGCGGTGGCAACGATTTTGGGCTCCGCTGCGTTATGCTTTATGCGAATCCGTAGACCTTTTTCAGTAAAAACAAAAAAAAAACGTTCAATTTGAGAGAACATAAATTCACACAATGTTATTAAAATATTCATTTGTACTTAGAAAAATCTGTTACATTTATATCGTTAACCGAAACATGATTTTAAAAAGATGAAGTCGATAATCAATTAAGTATATTTCTCTCCATTTGAACACCTACACCTCTCAAGCTCCGTATTTATTTTCCCGTAAACATAATAAAGTGTAACATTACAGTGTTAAAAACCCTTTGAATATTCGAGCGAATAATACGATTACTTAGGTGCAAGGCGTCTTGGTACGTAGGGAGCTAGACGGCACAGTTTTCTCTCTAATTAATTAAGTGTGGCGGCGCTACATCGAATTAGCCCCGAGGGCGCTCGATTTGTTTCCCACCTAACCAATAATGGAAGCATTTAGTTGAAAATGAAGATGGCGATAATGAAAATGTATATTGTGGGGATGGAAATAGATGAAGGATGTTTGAACCTAACGTTACCTCGGAAGATTGGTTATGCTGAAAATAGGCGGCAATACAAAAGGAATTTCTCTTTTCAATTCAAACATAGATCACAATAAAGCTGTCCTGTATAAGAATAATCAATGTAGGTACCCACTTGTGATGTAGTTAGTTGTTATTTGTACAATATCATTAATAAAAATTGTTCTATTTACTCTTCAAACTCATTCCATTGTAAAAATAAAGTGAGATCTTGGCTTTTGACACTAAACTACTCTGACACCGAAAACATTCTCCTAAATAGTTAAGTAGTTAGGATAATACATACATTCTTACCCTTTATATGACCAAACCTGTACGGAGAGAGCTCTGGTATCCATAACACAAGTTATTTCTTACTTTGGATACCAGAGGTTTCAACAAACACTTTTATATTGTTAACTGATAAGTACCTAGCTATGCATATTTAAACTTGAGTGTTTTTGTTCCTTTTTGTGAAATAAATATTTATTATTATTATTACTTAAATTTATTTTATGTTGTAGTTCCGAGACGGTCTTTTAAAACGCTTAATTTATATTTATAAGTTGTAAAGTCTTTAATGTTTATATACTTTTTGTTTATTAAATGAATAAGTTAAAGATACATTCTCGACTTTGTTATTTACAAAGTTTGTTCACAGAATTGTAATCACTTATTTTAATCACGGCCGCGGTAACATTGGGCGTGTAGTTTCACAATTTACCATAATTTTATGTCAAAGTCCACGAGTTATTCGACAAAGTTTCCCTATAGTGAATACCACTGTATATTCTGCTGTAAAAGAAAAGGGGACTGGTAGTTAATGAAATAAATATATAAACAATATAATAATGATATAGCTCTAACCAAAACTGTAATAATTATTGATTTATATATTGGTATTTATTTTGTCAACAAAATCCTGACTTTGTGGAAAGGTAAGAGTCACCTGAAAGCATAATTCGTCGCCTTTTTCGGGTTCCGAGGACAAACAATGAACTCGTCATGTCCGTATGTCCGTCTGTCTGTCATGGTCATTTTACTCGGCGACTACCAGTGATAGATACCAAGCTGAAATTATGCAAAATCGTAGATAGTTTTTAGGGTATGTAAAGTGATTGGGGATGATCGCGTACCAAATCGAGTCTTTCCTCTAATTTATGTTCAGTCTTAGGTTTTATTCTGAACCACATATTACGGACCCCTATACTTTGCTGTCTGCCAACACGCACTTAACCTGTTTTATTCTCAGAAAATCAAAACTGTTCACGCAGATAAAATATTTTAAAAATTGCCATACATAAATAAAGCAAGCAATTATTACGCTTTAACAATATCATGGGAAAAAGCTGTCCAATTTCGGTGACCTACTTTCTGAACACACTGCTTTTATAGCTCGTGTTTACGGTGGCTTGTTATCTCCATCGTTTGAACATTGACACAAGGGTGCTTGTATTTCAGTAGATTGTTATCTTTCTTTCCTTTTAGACGGAGTCTTGTTTCAATCTTGATACTTCTAACTTTGAATTCTGTTACTTGGCTGTGCTTTTATATCTGACTTGTAAATGGCCTCGGATCTCTATACGCTGCTGTAATATTACTTCAAAGATTAGTTGGTGTATATAAATTATTTTATTTAAATAACTAAATAGTTGAGAGATGTTATTCTGACTGCCATTTCTTCATCTTCAAAATTATTTTAATACTGAAACGAATACTGGCCAGTTTTATTTTGATATTCAAAAGTTAGAATTAAAATAAGCTCAATGTGCTAAAGAATTTAATATTATTATTATTATGTATGAATTCCGATTCTATAACTAAAATTGACAAAGTAATGATTGCAACTTTCTTTTTCTGAAAAATGAGATCCCATAAAAGTTTTGGTTGTTATTAATTAATACTTACAAATTAATAAGACAACTTTTTAATTAAAAAACAAAGTTGCAATGAGATCGTTTAAAAAATCTCCAAGTTAATAGCACCCGTCTAAAAATTGAAATTAACGAGGAAAGAAAGACATTTGTCGAGTTTCGTTTGGATTTCATCAAATTAGCGGCGTACCGCCTTCAATAAAGTAATTGATTGAATTTCATGATTTTGTTGAGTGTATATCGTTTTAAAATAGCTTCTATTAATTTATTTATAGAATGGGGTATTACACCTATTTTTGAAAAGTGTCTCAATTCGTTCCTAAGGTGCTAATAAGCCACCAAAAAAAACACAAATTTTATTCAATCGATAAGTGCCATAAAAATGCATTTTTATTTTCGCGCGTAGTTTGATGAAAACGCTGGACGCCATGTTACTTTACGGTCATGACGTTATTTGATCTCTTATAAGTAAATAAATGCGATGATATTGGTCTCAATTGGACATATAACATTTTATAAATTAAAAATGAGCTATTATTCTTTTTATTAGTGTGCTGTTCCTGAATGCATGAATACTAGTGTAAAAAAATAAATAATAATACTTCAGTTGACACTTTTTAGTTTACATACAGCACCGTATGACGTCATTATAATGGCGGCTACTGTTTCGCTTGTTTAGAAACAGATTTAAAAAAACTGCAAACTTTGAAATTAATTAAGTTATTTTATGAACTAAAACTAACATTTTCCGACTGCTTATTGCTTAAGCAATCTAAATTGTACATTTTTTGATTTTTTCTCATATAGAGTAAAATACCCTATACAATATCCAAGGATATCCGTTCCAACTATTTGCCTATAATAAAATCCAATTTATAGGCAAATTCAAACGTAACTACAAACCATATATTCAAAAAAGTTCAATTTACACAGCTATATCGATAGCCAGTAACATAACTCTGAATGTTATTTTCTTTTTATTCCAGAACCTGTGACTAATGATGCAGAATATTCAGTATATGTCGGCCGATGGACTGAATGCAGTCCTCTGGGACAGGGCGAGCATGCCGCAAAGTCTGCCGAAAGGTATTTGAATTGCAATGAATTTGATGTACGTATATGTCTTAGATATTTGTTTCGTATATTATTGCACTCTCAAGGATTGACTAAAGTCCTTTGATACAGAATAATGTAAAAATGTGAAATATTTTCGTTTCATCGTAATGGTTCTTTATTTCCTCTGCCGGAAAGTTAAGTGGGTATACTATGAAGTACCCCGCTATGGTTTCCACACAATAATTTCCTTCATTGAATGTTCAAGTTAATAGGGAAGATGCCTGTATACAAAATAAATTATCAAACATTAATTAAACAATGTATAAAACATCTAAAAAAATGGGAAAACGTAAATAATTTTATTAAATGTATCCTGTTTATGATTTTTAACGACCAATCTAACCATAAAGTGTCGAATTTTTGAACTATATAATTATTATGACGTCACAGTTGAGTATTATATAAAACTCCATATCAACCGTATACATATAAACCTATCCTTTTGACATTTCATAAAAAGTAGCTGATTTGATATTATTATGTCAGACATCATCCCATGCACCACTTTCGGCCTCATCATTGGATGTCACTACCACAGAGCTATCATCGCCTTTATAGGTAATCCTCCCAATCAGCAGGTAAATCTGATAGCTTTACTTCTCCAGAAGTGATTTCTGAACCAGAATTGATTGGCTCACTCAAGTCAATGACGAAAGGATAAAAGAAACTAAGGAGAGGCGGTGAAATCGGATCTCGTTCATTTAATTTACGAACTGGCCAGTTTGAATGAATTGTTTTTTTTTATCTCCAGGCACATTTATAAAGAACTGGGTTTGACGTATATAATGTTTTTGAATGTTATTTGTTTTTTGAGTTGATAAAAATTTAATTCCTCAGAATTTTCATTCTCTCTGGTATCGTCTAGTAAGATTCTGAAGTTAATCAATATAAAAAACATTGTGATTAAAGTTTTTTATGAAGACAATATCTATCTTACTCATAAGATTCTATTTATTGAACAACTTACTTTCGCCTTCACAATTTGGTTTCCGTTGCGGAAAATCTACAAGCGATGCGGTCCACGGCTTAATAGATAACGTTGTTTCTTCCTTAGATGTAAGGAAAAAATGTCTTGCTATATTTCTCGATTTAGCGAAGGCATTTGATACAGTTTCCATTCCGCACCTTATACTAAAATTAGAAAGAATCGGAGTCAGGGCCCTTCCTCTTAATCTATTCGAGAGTTATCTATGCGGTAGGACACAAAGAGTTAAGATCATGGATAGGGTTAGCAACTCATGTAATATTTGCTATGGGGTCCCTCAGGGTAGCATCTTAGGGCCGACCTTATTCCTGGTGTATATTAATGACCTTTGTAACCTTAAGTTAAATGGAGGTCAAATCTTTAGTTTTGCAGATGATACAGCGCTTCTTTTTACCGGAAATAACTGGAATGATACTTTCGAATTGGCTCAAGGTGGCTTCAACAATGTTAGTGAATGGTTATATCATAACATCCTAACTTTGAATGTGGCCAAAACTAAATACATGACCTTTGCTCTCAGATCGGATTACCTCCCTCCCTTATCATCATCTCTTTCTATTAAAGCTCATTACACTAATATATGTAGCAATATAACTCGGTGCAATTGCCCAGGCCTCTCCCAGACGGACAACATCAAATATCTAGGTATTACTATAGACCCAACCCTTAGCTTCAAATCGCATATTCAGACCCTAGCAGCTCGACTAAGAAAGCTCATTTTTATATTTAAGACACTTACACATATTGCTGATCGGCGTATAGTCAAGACGGTGTTTTACGCTTTGTGTCAGCCTCTTGTTGATTACTGCATCACCATTTGGGGTGGTGCATCAAAAACTCACCTTATCCTCGTCGAAAGAGCTCACAGGGCTGTTCTCAAGGTTGGAGCTGGTCTTCCTTTCCTATATCCTACAATCGACCTCTATACAGACTGGGACATTTTAACTGTAAGGCAGTCTTTCGTTCTGCGCACTGTCCTCAAACAACACTCGTTAATGACCTTCGATCCTGAACTGTTAGAAGGTAAACGAAGAAAGGATTTTGTCTGCCGCCTTCCATGCCTCAAAACCTCACACTCTCAAAACTTCTTCGGTTTCTTAGGCCCTCATTTCTATAATTTATGCAGCAAGCATCTTAATATTTATCCATTGACGAAATCACAATGTAAAAAAGCAGTTACCTCATATTTGAAATCCCTTAATTATAAAGATACTGAAGACTTGTTAGTAATTTAAACATAAATAAAAATTTAATAACGTTAAATCTTAATCCAGTGCATATTCCTTAGTGTCCTAATTTACCAGTATAAATATATTTTAATCTACCGAAATACTCATTACCCCTCATATTATATAATAAACTCACAATCTCACTTGCACACACACAATCCTACACCTACACATCTGCACTCACATATAATACTACACACTTTCTTTTCTTTTATATACTTTAAATAATAGTTATTAATGTAATTTAGTTATAGTTAATTTTTTTTTTTCTTTTTTCTTCTCTTTTTTTTATTGTCCTCTATTATATACATCAGTGTATCTGAACACAAAACTACTATTGGTAGTATACAGTATGTAGCCTTATTAATATTCATATTGAGCGGGAGAGTCCTGGTGACCTGTAATACAGGTTTTTATAAAACCCACTACAGGCACCAGTCTCTTACAAACATAGAATATAAGTCGGCACCTAAGTATAACCCCAATTTAGTGTAAAATATGTTTGTTATGAGAAAATAAATAAATAAATTACAAATTACAAATTATTTATAAAAATGCACTATGTATTTAAACAGTATTTAGATATTTATTTATTGATAATTTGAATAACTATTTATTTCCAGACACATGCGATCGGAAGCGGACTCGTTAGTGCATACCCCGCGGCTTGGTCTGGAGCGTCGACAAGTGCAATGTCGCCATAAAGACGGACGTTTCGTCGAAACTATGTAGGTTTTTATTTATATATTTTTTTTTCATAATTCATAAAGCTGGCAAACGTTCCAGTAGCCACCTCCTAATTATATTATAATAAGTAAGTGGTCACCGTCGCCTATAGACATTAGCAATACCAGGAGGATTGCCAATGTGTTACCGACCTTAAGTCTAGAAAGCAACAGGGTCTCATGTACAAATTTATAGAACACATCGATATAGTGCTTCACCGAAAGAATAATATGTTTAAATACGTGGGGTTTGTTCTAACTGATACTTTATAAGCCAGTGTCCTGACACAAAGCGCTGCTGGTAAACCTTTTGGACAGTTTCCGAACCATGTAAAAGTTCTATTAATGAATACCAACATAAAATTGAAAGTTTATAACATTTCAATCTAACAACTTTTTTCATAATAGTCAAAAATAATTCTTTGCATTATTATAACTTTCACCTGTAAGTAACATAACTTGCCAAACATTTTTCATAACATATTCATTGTAATTTTAATATTCTTCTCAACTAAAGTCAAAGTGGATGAATTGGCATTCTATTCATGCATTCTTGTGACACTTGGCGAGAAGTAGGTCGCCGTGCCCAAGTATATCGATCTAATGCTACTTACAATATAAGTTTATGCGAAAAGTTTACGACCTTTGCTAGCTCTTTGATATGACGCCATTCCATATGATAGTACTGTAAAGAGATTTATTATATTTTTACTACTGTAGTCTAGTATTAAGTTTATACGTTGTTCAACTCAGTAAAGTTGTAAATATGATAATGGGTTGTTCATCATCGCAATAGAAGATAGTTTATTGTTGACTAAGGTTATTATAAAGTTGTATGGGAGAAATTAGTTACATGAGTAGAATTCCTATAGAGAAATAACGTAAATGCAAACTCAAACTTAGTCTGTTTCGCTACTACCGTCATGTTGGAAATCTGTCGTCAAGGACCGGCCGGTGTGTTCCGGTGGCTGCACTTGAGAGCCGATGCTCTCCTAGGTTTTGTGTGCCTTCTGGGTTTATTGTGCTTACCACCTTCGGCCACATCATCACTTACCACGGTGGGATTGTGGTCATACTGTCAACTAGCAACTCGCCTAAAAGCCAACAGAGTTTTGAAGGCATTATAATGTAGGCGTGAGCCACCATTACTTTGTAGATATTCTTTCTCTTTATTTATGTTTATGTATGGAAATTAAAACTGATTCCATAGGTACCTGATCGACATATCACTCTTACTTATTCAAACAAATGTTATCATAATCAACAGGTATTGTGGCACCGCGCTAGAGGATCTAGGCACAACAAGAGTATGTGTAATCCGCGAGGACTGTTTGTTAGGCGAATGGTTGCCATGGAGACCGCGGCCTGATGGCGCTCTGGTGCGCACGCGACGGATCCGACGTTTACCGCAAGGTTAACTAAACTTAAATCAATAAGGCTAAGCAATAGTATCACTTCACTTCTCAACGAAAATGGTCTTCTAAAATACTTTACACCAGTTATTTAGAATGCAAAATATGATTACCAAAACTCCTCATTCATTTAATTTCCTCGGACCGAAAATAAAGTTAATTTTGTATTCAACGTCTATAAAACTGGCAATTGAATTTGTAATCCAATTGCTACCAACTTTTGTATTATATTCTTTTGTTTTCAACGGTCTATTTTCAAATTAATAGGAATGATGACTAAAAATCTATTTAGCCCGTCAGTTAGATTACCAAAAAATATTGAACACGTATTTTTTCTTTAGTTCCGAATACAAAAAATTACGACGATACGCGTTGAAATTTCGCGTATCGTCACGGTATGGTACAATTTTTACATACTATCTTACCTTTGACCAGGCGGTGGAAAAGAATGCGATGTGGTGGAAGAAGTGAGGCCAGCAGCACTGGAGAGCAGCGCTCATTGGACGCCAGGGCCGTGGGGTCCATGCCGGGTTGCCATTGAAACATCGACTTCTGCTTCGCCTTGTGAGTTAATACAATTAATATTTGAAAAATACATTACCTATTACATTCTGTGAAAACTGAAAGAAATTTGACCTAAAAGATGGAAACTAAAAACACTCCCGTGAAGTGACGGGACCGATTTTTAAATCTTTATCATAATATAACTTCTTTAGCTTTTTTTGAAATTTTCTGAAGAAAAGCCCCTGTAAATCATTACTTAATAAGTACCCTTTATTTTTAATATGAACTCTAATTATTAGGAGACCAATCTCTAACTCTGAATCTCCACTATTTACCATTCAATATGTCTTTTGAAATCGATGTTAAAGTAAAACTTTTAAGAAGCACCTAGTTAGTGGTAATATTATTTTTTGAAAAGTTAGATTAAACACAATATTCTCATTGATGTTACCTATCCAGCTAACGACGAAGACGACGACGCCGATGACAATGACGCAATTTACGATGAAGATGAAGAAGCGGACGCAGATGATGACGACAAAGACGCGAGTGAGGCTAGTTGCGGCGGCGGTGTACAGCGACGTGAAGCTACCTGCGTGAGAGCCGACGGACATGCACTGCATCCCGTGCAGTGTGCACATGCTGCCATGCCAACGCTTGTGCAGCCTTGTGAGGTAAGGAATATGACAATTATTTGATAGTAATGAGAGAGCAGACACAGGGAATTATGACAAGACAGCATGCTAGACACAGACAAGATACAAGTGAAACTACGATAACAGTGAAGAATTCTGATATTAATCGATGGCATACGAACATAAAATAACCAACTTTTTTTAAGTCGGTTAAAAATGAAGTTGTATTAAGTTATATGGTTCACATTTGTAGGTAAGCTCAAGCTTAGTTCAGGATCAGGGGGCGTGTGTAAGGAAAGAATCTCCCTGTATATTTATTTATTATTTTGGACTATGTATTATATAAAACTAACAATTATTTCAAAGGTACCATGTCCACGAGACTGCGAGGTCGGAGAGTGGAGTGAATGGGGAGCATGCCAGCCCACAGATGGCTGTCCTTTATTCCCAGTACAACAGCTTACTACTACAGGTATCAAACTTGGTAATTTGTTAATCCAAATATTACATTCACCTCTAATATATCTGTCTGAATATGAAAAATAAAAAGGCCTTTCTCTTCTGCACCTTTCCATAAGCATTATATGTATCAGTGTAGACATTACCACTGCCGAAAATCTTAATATAATGGAGAACCATTAAAGGAGTTTAGGATTTGCTATGATGTTGGGTAAACCGCTTGCATCCTTACCCCTGGTGGGATTTGATCCTATTCGGTAACTTACCACTATGTATGCCAATATAAAATGTCTTTCTCTACCGGTTATTGACTTTTCTTTCCATGCATAAATAAAACTACTTGCCTCAGGATACCATAAACTCCCCATATTTTTAAAGGCTACAGTGTCCGCCGTCGTCGAGTGACTGCAGCAGCCTCAGGGGGCGGTGCTCCCTGCCCTCCTCTGGAAGAAAAACGGACTTGTATCACACCACGATGTGCTTCCTGGAAAGCACTGCCATGGAGCCCGTGTGTACTAAACCAGCCTCATACAACTTGTGGCCCGGGGAAGCGGAACAGAGAACTGAGATGTGTTGGACATGATGGCGTAAGTTCTTCTTCTTCACTGCTAAGGATCATTGTTTAGTAGTAAGCCACCTTTAGTTACTAACACCAATTACAACTCACTCTACCAACAGAAGGAAGCTCAAAGAGCCTGGTGCAGTGGTACCGGAGCCCCAGCTCGAAGCGAGAGATGTCGTATCGCCTGCGCTGGAGACTGCGTGGTCTCATCATGGGGTGCTTGGTCCCCATGCTCCTCCCCCTGCGCTGCTGCTTCACACCCTCGTCCCTCTAGGACCAGGAAACGACATATTTTAGCACATGCTTCTCCCAGTAAGTTTTCAAGTGATGATAATGGGATTTTAATTATTCCAAGCATGTAAATATCCAAATTTGATTGTAATAGATATTTTACAGATAAGTATGTATAATTTTCAGAAACTATAGTATGTACGTCAAGAGTACCTCCTAAGAAGCTCACTTGAATAAATGGTTTTGAGTTTTTAAGTTTATGACATAGAACTCATTATTTCAGACGGCTGGCCTTGTCCTTCTGAAGACCAACTGGTACAGAACCAGACGTGTAACTCACACGCATGTGCTACTTACTCCTGGTTGGCTACACCTTGGGGACCGTGTGAACGAAGTCGACAGGACTTCATTCCTGTCACCAACTACACTGATCTTTTGGTTAGTTTACTTTTAGTTTTGAACAGGGAAGAACATATTAACGAAGAAATTCAAGTACGAATGGAACAAGAGTTAATCCTTGTTACCCTTCTTTAAGATACATTAATAATTAATCATAGACTATAGGTAAAAATTATGTGCTTTGCTATTAAAATGTATTTATTTTTTCAGGATGGGGAACCATTTAATGAGAGCGATGATGAGGAACCCTGTATTGAAGAAGGAGAAATGGTCAGAGATGTAATGTGCGTTCAGAACAACGCCGATGTTGTTCGTGAGGCTTTGTAAGTTTTTGTAGTTCTCTTCTTGTACATTATGATTCTAATTAGTGTTACTACTTTGATCCACTGCTTTTGATTAATTTGTGACTAGAAATTTGGACTTTAATGATCAAAAACCGTATGCGTGAATAGATGTGCTCCACTACGGCGGCCGGCGTCTCGTCGTGCGTGCACGGTGCGGTGCCGCCGCGGCTGCAGGGTCGAGTCCTGGAAGCCGTGGTCTCCTTGTCCTAATACTTGCGGTAAGATGTTGCCATCGTTTATTGTTTATTACATTTCAGCTTCATATCGGTTTCCCTTCAGAATCGGTCGCCTGTATTACTAACAAAATACGCTGAAGTCATATCTTGGAATATATGGTGTGGTCAAATATAGTAATGTATGTAGCTCAGCATCACGGTAGAATTAATTATGGACATGCATTTAAAAATAAAATACTTGAATGAAGGTAGAATTCAAATATACGCGGTGCATCGCCAGACACGTTACAATAGTTGTATATCGTATGGTCATACAGAGGGGGGCAGCCAGGTGCGCACCCGCATCGTGCACGGCGGGCCGGGCTGCGGGCCGGTGCAGGAGACGCGGGCGTGCCGCGCCGGCGCCGCGCGCTCGTGCCGGCCGCGGGGCGCGCGCGCCGCCTGCGCCTGGGTCGCCGCCGAGTGGACCACCTGCCGCCTGCCGCCCGCACACCGCTGCGGCCTTGGGTATCGGCTTCGGAGTGAGTCACTTGCACTATTTGAATTCATAATCCGAAAGAGCTTTTTTTGTATAAAATTACTACCAGAAGCCAGGAGTATGGCTATCCGACGCACCGTACCTACGAGTATCTGTACTATTGTGTATAGACGTCCGCCGTATTTCAACATGTTATGTTTCCAAAATCTATGTTCGGTTCGTCATACTGAATAACTTTTACTATACATATTTATATAATATACTCACTCTAACTTACTCTGGCAATATTCATCTGGAAATATAAAAATAAATTGCAAAATGTCACAAAAATAGAGGTAATTATTAATTGTGTTCATTATAATTGATCAGGTATCTGGTGCGGCTCTGACTCTCACCGCGTGGAGGCTGGTGCATGTTCAGGCCTGCTTGTGCCGCGCACAGTCGCCTCCTGTCACGTGACATGCGATCACATCACGCCGCTCACCTGCGATGTCATATGTTCAGATCCTTTGAAGTAAGCGCTTCCAGATCCTGACATTATTCCTCTAAAATACTATTTCATTTCAGAGACATAGATGCTTTGGAAAAGTCTCCTAGAAAACTACTTCACCTCAAACTACTGGGAAATTTAGCACCTGAAAACATCAGGTATTTTTATTTTTCCAAGGAACTTCTGATAGATTTTCGAATAAAGATCTCCATTCGTTTTCAGATACTTGGATGCATCAGACCCTGATGTTCCAAGTTGCGTATGCAAGAATGTAACGTTGGAGTTGTTGCCTGCTGATTCTGATTGTATTCTACCTCCTGGGTAAGTTATCACTGCATTGTTTATTCTTAATTTATTTAACATACTTCTACACTGTTTTGTTATAATTAATAGCCTCGAGTGCGGAGGAGGTCGAGCTTTACGAGCAGCAAGATGTATGGTTGGCGGACGAGATGTTCCTATGGACGTGTGCAAGAAATTTCATCCTCTCACTGGTAAATATTGAAAATTCATTATAAGACGATATAATGAATTCACTTAAATGTTTCTCTATTTTTTTTACTAAAGCCTAATATCATTAATATGTTCCAATCGAAGACATCTCCATCTTCCTCGTCTTTTCTAAATGTTCTAATCACATCCTCAGGTCCAAGTCGAGTCCGAGAAGCGTCAACAGATGGCTACTCATATGATGTTGAGTTCCCATCGTTACTACGCGGGTCGTGCACTGTGCGATGCGCCATCGACTGCACCGCCGGCATGTGGGGAGAATGGGGACCGTGCGCCGCTGAGCCTGGATCTAAGGCTGCCTTTAGATTCCGCACCAGGTGAGAAGACGCTACTTTGGGCTTTATTTTAGGAAAAGTACATATATGTAAAATATAAGAAAGATCTCACCAGGGCGGGGCTGCCCCCACGTTGGTATGATGCACATCTGTTCGCTTTTAAGGATTTAGATGAGTGTAAGATGCTCATTGTAGTTAGTAGCAGTCAATTTCATTCCAGATTTATCTAGGATATTTTAATCTAGAGAAATATAAAAATATTTAATATTATGAAAATAACTAGTCTACCAATGAATTACATAATCATTTGTATATTAGTGATCCCAAAGTGATTCTGCTAGCTGTATTACTACTGGTGAATGCTGCACTTAACCTTTAGTAATTAACAACAAACGAGACAATATTTACCGTTAACTTACACAGAGAAGTAATAGAAGAAGGATCACCGGGTGGTCGGGAATGTGGTGCAACTTTACAACGCGCTACTTGCGCAGTGTCCGAGCCGCGGTGGGCCCTCGGAGAATGGTCTGTTTGTGCGCCGCCTGCTGCTCTGTGTGGCAGGACTATCATCAATCGGACTGTTACGTGAGTACCTACTCTCACTCCTTTTTGTAGAAGAAGCAACTTGAAGTTGTGAAATAATAAAAGACATTACTAGATTATGATGAGAGTAAAACAAATAATTTTATGTCCCCTGTAGACTCTGTATTAGATATGAGGAAACATACAGGAGCTTAATTTGTCTGAGCGTTTCACTGCAACATGACGGCTCTAAATAAAAGTCACATGCCTACGAAACTCTCAATATTCCTCACTAATCTATATTAAAGTTAAGCCATTGTATTGTATAAACCTATATAGCGTAACGTGTTTGGTAACAGGTGCGTAAACGCCGAAGGTAACTGGCTAGAAGAGGCGATGTGTGAAGCTTCAGGGGCAGGCCCTGCTCCACCAAGGGAAGCAGTCTGTCGCGCTCCCTGTCCAGCTGATTGTGTGGTCAGCACCTGGTCTGAGTGGAGTCCTTGTGAACAGGTAAGCTTGCAATCATAAGATTTTAAGGGGTCTTCGGAGTTGTTTAAGTTGTTCTCTCAATTATGTAGAAGACAATATGTATTTAAAATAATTGTTCGTTCCACACACCATTTAATAATAATAATTAAATAATCTTTGTAAAACTTACTTTCATATACTTTTTTTTTTTTAATGATTTAAATTGTCAATTAAAAGTATGTGTAATGAGTTCTGAAAATAATAAAATGTCTTTAAGTCTTATATAACATGAATATCGATTAGTGTCTTCGTGAGTAGAAAGGATACTTTTGTATGAGATTAACTACGATAGTCATGTGATTTCGATATCGTTTTCTTGTCTTTTTAACTCCCACTTACTTAGAGACAGTTCGTACTCCCAGATGGATACAGATTTGCTAGATGCTATTGTAAAATCTTTTTTTGTCATTAGGGATTTATTCCTGTATTTTTCTTCTTCTGCAATTGAAAGGTTAATTGGAATCCATTTGTTTTATCCATAGACAAAATGGGGTGGTCGCCGCGACAGAACCCGCGTAGTTCTGCGACCAGCGGACGACGGTGGAACTTCATGTCCTCATCTTGTGGGCGCTGAACCTTGCGGACCTCATGTTTACTCCTGGCATGTGGCTCCTTGGGACGATTGTCAGCCTTTGGGTAATCTATGACACAGAATAACGAACAGTACTTAGCTGTGATTCTCTTTGTAAAGAAAATTTATTATATTAAATCAATCTGTTCCAATGAAATGTTGATGAGCAACTAAGGGTAGACTAATTAAAAAAATAATTTAATATAATTTCAGGAGGTTCACCTTGTGGTGAAGGAACGAAAAAGAGAGCAGTTCGGTGTTTACGAAGTGATGGATTGTTTGTCAATGACTCTTTTTGCCCGGTGAGTAAATACCGACGCCCAACGAAATATTGCTTCTTTTATCTATATATTTTTTGTTTGGAATATCAAACAAATCTGAAAGTACCTCATAAAAAAACATAAATTGTTAAATCCTATTCTGTCAATTATATCATGCTTATTCATTGACTGATTTATTAAACTCTGTATAGAATACAACAGCAATAGAATCGAAGGAGTCGTGGTGCTACGTGCCGTGCGGCGTCGACTGTGAACTTGGGGAGTGGAGTGCGTGGGATGCGTCCGCTTGCTCTTGTGGGGACGCGTCTTCTACCAGGCATACGCGACGCACCAGGTACACACATATAAAATATGATCTTTTATGACATGAAATAAATCTACATTATTTGACATTTCCAAAATATAACAGTGGGGAAAAGAATGAAAAAAATCATTATTAAAGATTCAAATTACATCGATTTGAACACTTTACTACCAGTAAGAATATCAAATATTTCAGACAACACCTAACATCAGCGGTGTGGCCAGGCAGAGCGTGTCCACCTGCAGAACAACGTGCGCCTTGTCCTCGAGAACCTTGTATGCGACTTGTCGCGCGACCTTCACTTGGATGCCATGTTCAGGTATCATTGTTCAGCTAAAAAAACTGCATCTACTTTTGCGGTTGACTATCTCATCAGCTGGGTATTTAATATTAAAAATAAGAGTCAGTTAAGGTTAGATTAAGACAAATAAAATTACAAACAACTACACGTTCTCTATAGAGTTCGTCTGTAGTCGTTTAAGTCGGACAAAATTAAACCCAGCTTCATTATTTTCATATGGTCTAGCTAGGTAAATCCCATTTCCTTTATAGAAATCATCAGGCGAAGAAGCGGATAGAGCATGTGGTTGGGGCGTCAAGATATCCCACGCTAGGTGTGAGCTCACCAGTGTGGGTGATGAACCTGCAGCAGAGGCTTTCATGGAGCCCTGGCGCTGCGCCCCCGTACTGCCTGGACGGATTGTCGCACCACCATTGCATTACCAGGTATAGTCATTCAGATTCTGTTGCATGAATTTTATATCGGTAGCATAAGTTACAACCAACAGAGGTACTAAATAAGACCCCTGCAGAATGCCATAAGAAAATCCTTAAAAGTAATTTATATATTCCTCCAAAACAAATTTGTCAATACTGCCATTTACGTGAAATGACTATAAAGGTTCCCTAATTCATTAGAAATTTCTAATGAAACTATTAGAACGTGAACGACCTTGTCGAAAGCATCGTAGATTTTCGCAAGATAAGTTTCCTACGGATACTATATTATGTTCTTTTTAATTAACTCTTTCCTATAAACGTGTACATTTATAGGAGGAAAAGCTATGCTCGGTAGAGTGTGGGTGCGCTGAAGGCGCGGCCGGGGCGGGTGGGGCGGGTGGGGAGGGCGGGGAGGGCGCGGGGCGGGCGCGCGCGGGGCCGTGGGGCGCGTGGGCCGCGTGGGGGCCGTGCCGCGCCGGCGCCCGCTCGCGCACCCGGCAGCTCCGAGTGCCGCCCAAGGCTGCTTGCAACACCACCTCTAGGTAACATACAGTAGCCCCGCAGCGCAGGTTGCAACCCAACCAGGCGAAGATATTTCAGTGGTAGTGAAGACGAATGGCTTTTTTTTGCATAGGGTCAAGATTTACCTATATTGTAAGGAGCGCCGTCTGTGGTACCTTGTGGTATTTCCCTGGCTGGCTTACGCCCTATTATTACATGTATCTATACACTAGCTTTTCGCCCGTGGCTTCGCTTGTGCAAATTTTATAAAATATCTATATATTTTCTTCCTTTCTTCAAATTAAGATAATTCCCTGATATTTTCTCAATATAGATATGTTACAATTGAATGGGCCAATTGCACCGGAGAGCTGGATGAGATCCCGGACCTGCTGGCGGTAGAGCCCCACGAGGACAAGCCACGGCGAGCGTGGTTAGACCATGACGTTTACCATGACGGTTATATAGGTAAGAACATTACAAAAAATCTGATAAAGCTACAAGGAATTCCTTCTTGATGGATTTCTTAAACTATGTTGTCATCTAAATGCTTATAAAAGTGATTCTAACAATTTCTTGTTCTGTTATTAGAGGGCAGCAGTTCAGTTTTGGCAATAGTCTGGACAGCTACGATCGTTCTCAGCCTTTACGGCGCATTCATGATGTACCGCGGGTTTATCAGGTATAGTTACATGCAGTCTTAAAACTAAACTTATATTTACATTACCATTCGTTTTCAGTTGATTAACCATCAATCTACTTAGATTCTATGCGATATTTCAATTAGATCTTAATTATGCCCTTTCAGATGCCTCAGGAGTAAAAGATTGAAGACAGTCACCAAAGTTTAAAGGATAAACAATGTTTGTGACAAGTAATCCACCTGATTCCGCGACACCGCTGACTTCAGGACAACCATACTCTACTCATGGACGACATTGTTCTATGTTTTTGTTGTCTATTTATATAGTGATCTCTAACTCTTCGATAGTTACGTTATTTATAAACCGATTTGTATATAATTTGTTGAGTTATCATCGCTTATTGATTGCCAAAGAATTATGTTGATGTTTGACATTAACTGTTAAAATGTGTTCGCTCGTTTCGGACTCTTCGATACTGATTTCCGTGTATCATCATGAACCTACTTTTTGTAATCATCAAAAGATTTTCGTTTTATTCATCAATCTATATAACAGTAAATATCAATACAGTTTGTATCCAATAAGTTAGGGAATATTAGTAATGTTAAAAAAAAAAAAACAAATTTACAGCCAGCAAACAGTCTGTCCGCAGGAGTGCTTCCATGTTTTTACTACGTATATAAATGCTTTAGACGGTTTTTGTGACATTTCCACGCTAATGATTAGCCGCAGCGTCGGTCGGGCTTTGGATTGACAATATACTCGTGTTAGCTACAGTTGTAGCGTAGCGCCCTCGGTAGTCTAGTGAATGACGTGTTAAATTTTAGGGAGTAGCCAGGTCTCCCGTGAAGGATTGACCCGATGATTTCAGAGGCAGTGTGAGCTAACACAGTGCCGTCCATTTTGATAGGCTTCTCAAATAATTAACAGTAGTTGGCTATACAATTTAAATAACTTCATCGGAAGTGATCAAGTTCAATTGAAAATTTAATTCAAACAATTTCATTTTCGTTTTATTTTTCGCTGACTTTACAGGTTTACTAAATTATTTAAGAATAACTCGATCTATTTTCATTACTATTTCAGTTTTTTTTATTTTTATATGAAATATTATTACTATTAACAAAGTCTCATGTTTTCGTATAAAATAGTTCAAGTTGCATGATTATGTTTTACTTAATTGCTAATAGTTTCCCACTTAATAGTTTTCATAGTCTAATATTAGTTTGATGCAGCGATTAGCTAAGTCGATGATATTAAATGATGAGAAGAAATACGAGAACTGCCCAGAGTTAAGACTTGTATAGAGCTCGCTCGAGTGACCAAATATGACGTGACACATCATGCAACATATCACTGTTATATTTAATGAGTCGTCGTTACAAACAAAACCGTTCTTTGCAAATGATTTCTTAATTTTTATACAATAACAAATCAATTGCAAAGGATAAATTCTCTGAAAATGCTTAAAATATCATCAAATTAGAGCTTTGGCGCACAAAAAACTACCCAATATGAATAGACATAAGACGTATTTACTAACTAATCATACCGTTTTGGGATAATAATCGTGTATAACACTTTTTTGTAGATTTTGCATTTAAGCCCATGTATTGTGACAAGTATATATTATATTTATAATGTGAGTGTGTTCTTCTCATAGACTTCTTTCCCAATCGTTTCATGTTTCCTTTTCCATATTCTTCAAGGCTTATCATCAAATGTTTCTGTAGTTTTAATTAAGTCTGTAAGTGTTGTGTTCTTATATACGGGTATAACTTAATTATCCTTGGCCACTTCTCGTTCCTTCATGACAATATTAAAATATATATTATACTATCATCTTACTTAAACCACTCTATTGTATTCTGTAACTATTTTAATATTAACAGGAATGTTATTGCTATTATGTCATTTACTTTACAAATACTTTAAACTGTTGGTCTATCCAAACTTCTTCATCTCTCTACCCATTGTATTTGTAACCGTATTATCATTATGCCATTAAGATATTGATGTGAAACATGATAGTTAAGGAATCGTGTTAGACAATACAATATTTGATATTTAATAAAATTTGATTGTGTTTTTATACATGTGGCTTTTATTTAATATAACTTTGTGTAAATGTTTCTAGTCAACAATGGATAGATTTATAATAATAAAGGGCCGTAAAAATAGATTATTTATTTCAACTGCATCTTCAAACTGGTGAGAGCCTTTGGTTCGTATCTGAGTTCCGCTAACCCTTTCTGCACTATCGCGTTGACCCTCGCCGCTCGGAGCTCTCGCCTGCACTTGGCCACATCTTTCTCAGCCACTGACAAGTTCTCCAGGTTGTTAAGAAGCACCTGCCATCACACAATACAAATCCAAGATATAGGTAAATTCCTGTTAGTAGGAACAAGTAAATCCTGAATGAGAATTATTACTTACCTACTGTTATAAATATTATAATTGTTTTTGTTGGTTTATCATTTATTGCAACGAAATATCGGATCGACATGATTATATGATAGAGATAGTTTATAACCGGAGAAAATATAGGCTACTTTGTATCCCGGGAACGCGGGTGAATCAGCTCATACTAATTTTACTGATATAAATTCAAATTCAAAAATCATTTAGGCCCTAATAAGGCACTTATGAACGTTACAAATGATTCTACCACCGGTTCGGAATACACTTGGACTGAGAAGACTCCGGCAAGAAACTCAGCAAGGGACATTTTTTATAGATCATTGTTCTTTTTTATTTATGTAAAAATTTAATTACTAATAACAAAGTTTATAAAATTTTAATGAAATAGTTTGTGTAGCGAACATTTCATTTAAATGCATTCTTGTCTTCTATAAAATCAGAAACTTTATAGTACCCTTTCTTACATAACTTTTAACTAATTTTTTAAATCTATACACAGATAGTTCTTGAACCTACTTAGTTTTACGTTTTGTGGCATCGCGAGTGCCCATGTGTTGTGTCACTAAGGCGCGGCACAGCACGTGCGGTCAGACTATAGCCTACATGATATTAAACATATCCGGAAAATTACAGGTTTATAAAAATCAGTCAAAAATAAATTTAAGTACTTCAAAGATTTTAATAAATTAATATAAATTACAAAATCGCCGCGGTGCTACAATGCGCATAATGTAAATTAAGTATGATCTTCACAACACAGAGTTATCAAATCCAACAAAAAAAATCTTAATTAGTAGCATAATTCGATGATTCGTAATCCACAACAGCTTTTTGTGCTTTTACCATCGTTGGTGAATTATACGTAAACACATCCGAACAATAATAATCCTTCAGGGATTTCATGTCCACTTTTAATGGCCCACCAGATCCAGAGCTTTGATTTATCAACGGATTTATTAATTCGGGAAACAACTTTGGCTGATACTCTCCAAAATGCGTATAGTTTGGACTGATCTGACCCATTCTACAGCACAATGAACTCTGATCGCTGTAAAACAATGGTACTCTGCAGTATTCAGCCAATGCTCTTATAATCTTCCAGTCGTGGCGTGCATGACCCGGTGGAGACACAGCAGGTAAGGCAACTTGAGACCGACATTCCATATTCATATATATTCCACCAGCTTCGGTATAAGCACTACCAGGCAAAATTACCGAAGCCATCTCGGAGCCCTTGTCACCTTGGAATCCTATATAAATAATTGCGCAATTAATTGGAGGCGTCCAGTCATAAAATATATCATCTGCCCCCAGCGATATCAGTACTGAAGGAGATTTTTGCAATGCACACAGTGCCCCCGGCTTCCAACCTCCTTCCAGAGCACCAGCAAAGCTTGCCTCTCTTGTTACTATGTGCAGCACTCTCCAGTTGGCTGATGTAAAAGAAAGATTAGATGAATAAGCCGTCAACGCTTTCATTATCTGACCGCTATTGTTTGTTTCCAGTTGTGATATACCTACAAATATAAGTGGACTTTTGGCACCTTTCAAGGCATCTCCAATCTTCGACAGAGAATCGATTCCTTCTCCTATGTAATTGACGTGGTAATTGTAATCGCACTTTGGTCCTACGGCATAAATATCACAGTCGTTTCCAATGTACGCTTGTCGAATCCAAGCATTTAAAATCGGAGCCTCAAACCTAGGATTCGTACCCACAAGCAATATTTTATCTGCCTTAGCAATATCCTTCATATTTATGTTCAATGAATAAGCTGTTCTTAAGTCCGTAAACGATCCCGTATAATATAATCCTCTTTCCACATATGTATGCTCAGAGCCCAAACCATTAAGAAGATCCTTGCAGGCTACTAAAGTTTCAACATTACAGTGAGGTCCTGCTACTGCCATCAAACAATCTGGATCTGCGCAAGATATTAATGTAGACGCCATTTTCAATGCATAATCCCAATCTACAGGACACAAGCAATCGCCACTTCTATGCATAGGTGTTACTAATCTTTGCATATCCACTGAGTCTATAGCCCATCGGCCTTTATCAGAAAGCCATTCTTGATTTATTTCATCATGTTCTCTTGGCAACACTCTTATCACCCGATCAAATCTGTAATTCAGCTGGATGTTTGTTCCGGTGGCGTCTGTAACGTCAATTGAGTTGGTCCTCAGTATTTCCCAAGGCCTCGCTTTGAACATGTAAGGAACTGAAGTGAGCGCCCCAACGGGACACAAATCTATGATATTTCCAGACAGTTCAGAAAGGAACATTTTATCCACGAATGTTCCGACCAGCATTTCTGACCCACGACCTGTCGTTCCCAAAACCTCAACTCCACAAACTTGTGCGCCGAATCTTATACACCTGGTGCAGTGGATGCATCGGGTCATCTCAGCTCGTATAAGCGTGCTCAAATGTTTGTGCTCCACAGCTCTTTTGCCTTCGAAATGTATATCGGTGAATCGTGAACGATCATTACCAAATCTCATTGTTAAATCTTGGAGGTCACATTCCCCACCTTGGTCACAAATCGGACAATCTAATGGATGGTCGACGAGAATGAACTCTAAAACACCCTCTTGCGCCATTCGAGTGACACTAGAATTGGTTCGAATCTTCATTCCTTTAAATACGGGCATACCACAAGCTATTTGTGGTTTCCACATACCTTCCACTTGAACGAGACACATACGGCAGTTTCCAGCGATTGAAAGCCGGTCATGGTAGCAAAATGATGGAATAGTGACGCGCTCCTTGCGCAAAGCTTGTATTACTGTGAAATAACTGGGTACTTTAACGGATTTCCCGTTTATGAATATGTCAAGTTCCGCACTAGCTTTCGATCTTGTAGTCGCATGTTGAAAAATATTACGAGCTTTTAAAAGTCTATTGCCAATCTTAAACATTTTCTTTTGATCTAAATGATTGTACAATCACAAATCGAATCTATGCACATTGTCAAATTTGACATTCTTCAATATTTTTATTCAGCATAAATAACTTTATCATACCTAGATAGGTTATACCATAGTTCATTACCAAAAAGGTTAACAAGGCAGGAAATTGATACGTAAATTGAAGGCAAACCTTAAAATTAGGATAGGGATAGACGAATAATATGAAAGAATCCAAACTTTTAACTCTGTTTTTAGAGTTCTTGTCATGCGATGACATCACTCTCGTGTCTCTCTGTCCCCTTATTTAAAAACTGAGTTTAAAATAAAATATGAAAAATTGGCCTCACTCAGTTTACAGGGAAACCTAAACGAAAATCGTAAGTTTAAAGTTCTCACAACAAAAAATACGTATAAAATTCAAATACTTGGATTTGTTTCTACGTCTATGAGGCAAGCTGATAGGAAGAATTCATATGGATCGTAAGTCGTATTTCATTAGGTACTTACTAAATAAATCGCTTGGAAAAGCCCCAAGTAAGCACCACATACCTGATGAATAGAATCTATTAACTGTACTAGCGCCTGTTTAAATTGAAGAAATATCTCTGTTGCTCTTTGACACCTGGAAAAAAAATCAATTCGTTTAAAACTACTTATTGGAATCCACATAAAATTATTGTAACGTTAAAATACGCAACGTTGAAATACTAACTCTTATTTACTAGATAATATACCTAGTTTATTATTTTTATCTCACTTTACTTTAGTTTCTTTTTATCGACTATTAGGTATTAGCCTCGATGGCTTTTACACGGATAAATTGTTTCTTCCATACTTTTCTAATGTATACTAATATTATAAAGCTGAAGAGTTTGTTTGTTTGAACGCGCTATTCTCAGGAACTACTGGTTCGATTTTAAAAATTATTTCAGTGTTGGATAGCCCATTTATCGAGGAAGGCTATAGGCTTCTTTTCATCCCGGGAAAACACAAGGTCCCTCGGATCCGCAGGTGAAACCACGCGGAAAAGCTAGTTGATATTATAAAAGCGAAAGTATCTGTCTGTCTCAAACAGTACAGTGTATTTAATCCGGGTAAAGCTGAGGGGGGCAGCAAGTAATGTTACTGATATAATTACTTATGGTCATGCATAGCATCAGTAAAAGCATAGTCCAGGGCCAGTCGAAGGGTGCGAGCGGCACGGGGCGCCGCCGGAGCGGACAGCACGCGCCGCGACCCGCGCTCCAGGCAACGAGCCTGGACTAGCAGCCGACATGCGTCCGCGCAAGCTGAAGTGCGCTCCCACCCGCTTCTACGATTAAAAAAGTGTTTTATTGTGATTATGGTAGTATTCGTAGAAACATGTAACCACATAATACTTAATAGATGTAACGAACATAACTCGCCGAGTCCATTCAAAGCTGAGGTGGGAATGGGCAAGTTACATCTGTCTAAAACTGATAACATTAAGAGCTATCCGATAATATCGATAATATTATCGCTACTCACGCACTAGGATCTGCTTAGTCAGCATTCACATGGGTACCAATGCACGTATTCTAAATAGTTCTAGTACCTAATGGAGACGCCGTGACCATCATATTTTACAAAAACATATATAGACGGAATATAAGTAATCTCACTCTTACTTTCCAACAGAAGTAAGCTTCCAAGCAGGTAACGCATCGTCCAACAGCCTCACAGCCGCGTGCGCATATTCAGCAGCAGCACGCAGTCTTGCGCTGACAGAAGCTAGAGCATCACGTAACGCACTAGCCCGTGATAGGGCGCCTTCTTGTGTGGTGCCTGGACGGAGGTTCTCGCCCCAGATGCTGTCTGAAATGTACTTACTCAATTTTATTTTAAGATGTTCGATGCCCGTGCCCAAAGCATAATCGAAGGCAAATTCAATTGGTGTATTTAGTCAATACATTCATAGGCGACATTAATTTGACAACAAAAATGCGACCTACCCATATTTTTTTTGTTTTTACGTAAGTAAGGTAAGGTAAGTAAGTTTGTTTTCATATAGAATTTAGTAAAACTCGCTTTGAGAGCTTTGAGCGTTTCAATTAACATCATTTTTTGGCGTATAAGGACTTACAGAACCTTCTATACAGGGTGATTTTGTTATCACTGGCAATACTTGCAGGGGTGGAAGTAGGTACTCATCAATGTGAACAACTTTTATTATAGGGCTAACTCTGATATCGCGTAAAATAATATGGTTGCTTCATACATTTTGGTCGAGTAGGTATAGAACTTTTGTATGGAACAGCTGATAATTTTTTCATGATTTCACAGTTAGTCCGATAATAAAAGTTGTTCATTTTGATGAGTACTTCCACCCTTGCATGTATTGCCAGTGATAACAAAATCACCCAGTATATAGATCACACCCTGTAATATAACATTGGGTCTTTTAATCCCAGGAGATCATATGATTCTTCGGAAATGCTGATAAAACCGCAGAGCGGATAGGTACTAGTAAAATAGAGGAACTATTCATTATCATTGAAAATATTTTCATCTCTGTACTTATAACTAAGTACCTACTTAATTAACATTATAGATTACCAATAAGCTGATGATTTTGTGCATACAAGGCACGGATGCGCAGTATCTGTGCATGCAGGACTCTTCGTTCGCGTTGCAACTCCCCATATCTTGTGCGTAGCCAACACAACTCTAACCTACGCATTTCCTATCATACAATATAAAAATGTATTATATAGATAAACAAAGATATTCAAGTTCTTAAACCAAAGAGTAGAATACATACTTTACGGTTTACATTTGCGACGAAATCTTCATTCTCTGAAGCTAGCATCGGTCTTCTATACAGATCTAGGTTCACAAACATCTAAAATAAAATAAAATTATGTTAATTTTTCATGGGACCTTGGCTTTAGGGAGCTACAAATCCACACTCACCTGATGAAGAGTTTTCGCGTACGAGTCTTTGGTCATCGAATCTGCTGTCTCTTGGAATGTATTGATTTCCTAGTCAGAAAACATGATCTATATAAACTAGCACTGCTACGGCTGGCTAATTCGTCATACAATTTAAACTGTATTTTACTTGTTGAACTATTTACATTGATAAAAAATAATTAAAATCAATATTGGTTGTTGTAGGAGTACTGGCAAGAGCGCTAGAACGATCCAGGTGGATAGATATCATTTTTTTTAATAAAAATGAAAGTGTACCTAACCTGTTGTAAGCTGTCCATTTCAGCGGTGACCACGGCGAGCCTCGCCGCCGGGAGAGCCCTCTCGCTGTTCGAGATCTCGTCATCCAATCTCGACAGAGCAGCCAGCACTGTTTCACCCTTGCTATTTGTATCCCATGTAGTCTGATTAAAATATAAATTAATTACGTTGATTTATGTACCTAATCCTACTATCTAAGTACTTCTACTATCTACGGTGGTGGATTAGTCATATAGTAGGAGTAGCAAATGCTACGGGCTCCGCGCCTCTGGGGTCCGCGAAAATAATTACACCTCACTTGTGAGGAATAAGATTTAATAAACTGAAATCGCGGTAAATTTCGGTGTGCGGCTAAAATAATGCGCTGGAATAATGTCGGCTTAATTAAAAAAGCATGACATGTTTTTGGTAGCGATATAAATTTAAAATTAGAAGGAGAGAAGGAAAATTAGGTATTGACATTCTAAAATTAAGACAAATCACGCGGCATTCATAATAAATGTATTTCATCATTCAAAAGACAAAAAAAATGTGAAAATATCTCCGCGCGACTAAGTAATTCTTATCTATCTAATATTATCAATAAAGAGGAAAGATTTGTATTTTTGTATGTAGCGAATAAACTTAAAAACTACTCAACCGATTTCAAAAAATATTTTGCCGTAGAAAGCTACATTATACCTGAGTAACATGGGCTATATTTTATCCCGGGAACGCGGGTGAAACCGCGCGGAAAAGCTAGTTATCTATATAAGCTGGTTCTGCACCTGAACCATAAGCATAGGGAGCCAGAACCAAAGGCTCTTGATTATATTTGCTACAGGTCCCGCGCTGGCTTAATCCGGCACTGAGTACTATCTACTTCTACTTCCTACTGTACTATCCTACTATCCTGTCCTACTATCCTATCCTACTATCCTATACTACTATCCCATCCTACTACCCTTTTCTACTATCCTATCCTACTAATCCCTCTTCCTACTAATATTAGGTATAAATGTGAAAGTTTGGATGGATGGATGGATGGATGGATGGAAGGCTGTTTGTGACTCAATCACGTATAAACACGGATTACATCCGTGCGTATAAACGGCTCATTGGATTTAGATGAAACTTAGCACTTAGATAGATTATACCCTGAAATAACATTATTTTATCCCGGGAAAATTTAAGATCCTTGGGAACGCGGGTGAAACCACGGGGCAGAAGCTAGTAATTTATAACTATGTAGGTACCTGCTTTATAATTACGGGTACCTATATACCGGATGGGTCAGAACAACCGAAATTTCCGAAAATGACTGATAGATTGAGCATGTTGTCTCTGTATATAGGTACCTACCTACCTACTATACATGTTGCCCAAGTGTACTATACATACGTGCAAGCAACTATGTATTTTTAATTATTTTCAAGATATCTCATCAAAGTTAAATCAAATTAATTACAAAGTCAACCCTAGACACCTTTTTAGGTAGGTACATCAGGAAACCAGCGGTGTAGGTAGGTAAGCTATATTTGCTGAGTTTCTTGCCGGCTCTTCTCAGTAAAAGCAACATTTCGAACCGAGCGTTAGAGTCAGACTATTAATAAGTGCTTGTAAAGGCCTATTGGAATAAAAAATATTTTCATTTTCATATATCCAAACAAAATAAAGTAATAAAAAGAAGATATAAAACTATATTTCTCACAAAAAATATGTAGGTAGATATATTATGTCATTATCTTTCGGTAATGTCGATTGTTCTGTCTATAAAATTGTTAGTAAGGTATGAATAGGTCAATCGATCCTAGTTTCACTCACTGTGGACGTTGTTGGTACACTGATTCTCTGCGAGCTTGCCATGCAGCCCATACCAAGAACATCACTACTCCAACACTCAACTGAAACCCAGCAGTCTTAGCCCCGCTTTAAACCTTTCTCAAATAAAAGAATTATGCCAAGGTTATACGGATTACTCGGCAAATACTTTATTTGTTAGTTCAAAAGCTCGCTTAGGGTAGACAATAAGGGAGCCGTGCTACCCAGCACCGCAAACGAGGTTTTTAAATACCTACCATAGATGTACGAAAGATCCACTCACTATAATTGAAGTTGGCAATAAAGTTGGCATATTACACTGTTTTATAAATGTGGCGTTAGCAAATAAACTTTCAACGCAAGATCGACTGTTCATAAGTAACAGACAAACAACAAAAGACAGTAGGGAAATCTTCCTGAATAATATGAAATTAGTTTTCATTTTCAGGCGGACTATGAAAAATCCAAGTAGTGTACAGGCACAAACTCACTTAGATATTCTTAATAAATAACCTTTACTTGGGTTAATTACATACTTAATTAGGTACTCGGTCGGATCGTATCGGCACAGTATAAAGATGTAACATCTACATTATCAGTTAAGTGTAGGTATTCCGGACCAGTGGTAGACTCATTATTGTAACATTCTTATGTGCCTTATCTGGGCCTAAGCTGAATAAATGACTTTAACTTAACATGAATGTCTAGGTACCTATACAATTTTTTTTTGTATATTTTTATTCAGTAAAATAGCATAGTTCTATCTAACGCAGTTTGTAGGCGTTGCGCTTTTTTACATAATTTTGCATATGAACTCTTAACAATTACATACGTATTATACATACATTATATTATTTCTTATATTACTATTTTGTTTCTCTAATAGGTGCTTTTTTAAACGACTTCAAAAAAGGAGGAGGTTCTATGTTCCACTGTATATATTTTTTGTTTTTGTATGTTCACCGATTTCTCTGCCAACTGTTGACTGATTTCATTTTTTTTTAAATTATCCGTTTAAAGTTACATTTAATTTTATTTTCATTTAGCAGTATTTTAGGATACTGTTACATAATTTGGGGATTAAATATTTTAGAGTTCTTTTGCTGTAATAAACACTAGCCATCACATCAAAATCTCATGGTAATAATGCCAGGTTCAAATTATGTTAAAAGCACATGCCAAAGAATATCACGGTATTTGCACGGTAGTAGAGTACTTGATAGTCGGTACTCGCCTGGCTGGCTACCACACTAGAAAATCTGTAGCCTAACACCTACCAGTGGGTTCCAGCCACGGAATAGGTAAATAAGGTTGGAAAGGCCTTTGAGGAACTTTTGTACTAGAACCGCTGTCGCCGGTTGCACACACTTACACGACATGTCATACTTGCAATACATACATAACTTAACAGTCATTGGTCATGTTTATGATTGCACAACACGGCATTATAAAGCAGAGCTCTGTTCTCCGAAGTAGTACGAAGCGCACTAAACGCGGTGAATGAATGAATCGGTCAGTCAAGATATGATTTTCGAATCATAACTTCATCGAATTGTGGCGCGCTTGCCACGCCCACATTACCTTTCCATCCTTATTTACCTATTCCGTGGTTCCAGCAGCTACACTTGAGAGCCAATTTCTTCTAGGCTGAGTAACTATACTTACCACCTTCGGCCATATCAGAGATTGTGGACAAATATTCTGGGACATTATTCCTCACACACGGCTATCTGACCCCAAACTAAGCAGAGCTTGTACTATGGAAGTCAGATAACTGATATACTACATATACTACTTTTCTTTTGTAAATACATACATATATAGATAATTACACCCAGACACAGAACAAACAGACATGTTCATGCACACAAATGTTTGTCCTGAGTGGGAATCGAACCCACGACCTGCGGTGTGATAGATGGGGTATCTTACCAACCACGCCAACCGGCCCGTCAAACAAACCAATAAATAAATAAAAAACATAATTTATACTGGTACTAACCATTCCTACTTTATTATTTTTATTGCTTTTCCTACATCATAGTAACAGTACTAACCTATAGTCGTTATAATTACATACTATCACGATAGGTACATACCTATTAGAAGATTGCCATATTGCACGATAGATATTATTACGTAGATAGAACTAGGTATGCACCGGTACCTTATTAGAATTGTTTAAAAACTATAATTATACACCTATTGGAATAGTACCTACTTATTTCATGATTAGTTTCATAATTTACTTACTTAATTATAAACGCCAACTTGAAAATCATGACTCATCCAGACAGGATTACTCATCAAAGGTCAGCGCACAGTGTACGTACACTAAGTAGAAGCAGTTGAGTAGCTGGCATGTATGACACTCGTATCAGCATGGTGTGACCCAAGAATGAAATGAGAAATAACACAGACAGCCGACAAACAACAATAATTTTAGGGGTAATCAGGGTTACTAACACATGCGAATATTGCACTAAAACCTACTTTATATTAGTCTTTATTTCACGTAATCTATGCAGAATTACGAAGTTATAACCGTGAGAAGTTTAAAGAGCACTTTTTCCAAGATAGCGCGCGCTTGTTGCGTGACGTCAGCGGTCCTCCGCTCCGTAATCTATACATGCGTAGCATCTCTACTAAGTCTGTGATCTATACTAATCTATATACTAATATTATAAAGCTGAAGAGTTTGTTAGTTTGAACGCGCTAATCTCAGGAACCACTAGTGCCCGGAGCCTCGCAATGGGTAAGGCCGCCGCCGGTGCTGGGTATACTAGATGTTTCATGCTTGGTCACATTATCAGACTTTCTTCTGTGTTTTTGATATCATCAGGCCGCAAAAATTTTGTACCCAACCATTCAAAATTAGATATTAGTTCTGAATAATTCTGCTTTTCTGTTAGCACTAGCCCATTTTTTATGAAGATTAGAACTATAGTAGATCTATTGCGCAATTTTTACGTTAGTTGTTTGTAGTGGCGTAGCGTGAGGGGTGCCGGGGGGCCATGGCCCCGGGCGGCATACGAAAGGGGGCGGCGGCGGCAAGCGCCACGATTTTTTCAATTGGAAATAATAATAAAAGAAATCCAAATCGCACCCGCAATGTTACGTGCCAAGCGTAACCGCGGGTTCGAAAGAGAGGAGGCGAGATGAAATCGATGAAAATTGGGCTCAGAAGTTATCCTCAAAGATGCGGCTCCGGGGGGAAGCGACGGGGTTACGTCAGACTTCTACTGACTAAAAACCTGGGGTATTTATTCTTATATGTCGCTACCGGCTGGGTGTACGAGGGCGCCGAATCATTCATCCGCGCACTTACTAAACAGCGTCAACCTGGTTGGAGGCCTCCTCTACGACGATGTCATTGCCGAGGCATCCGTCACAGTGATGACGCACGGCGGCCGGCTCGAGAGGATCTTTGTCAACCGGAAGGTCATCGTGCCGTGCCGCCGCTCCAGCCACTCCTCTAATCTACCACTGGACGGATGGCCACAATGGTCCTCAGACCCGCACGCAGGTGCGCTATGCGCCCTTCCACCTCACGTGGTGCCTTCTCGCCCTGGGCCAGCGCCTCCTCGCGCCAAAAGTATACTGACGCGAGGCCTTAAGGTCCCATGGAAAGGAACCCACCAGCACACACGCCGCCTCAACGGAGATCGCTACCATCCTCTACGGCCTACGCAGGAGGGTGAAAATTCCGCGGTTTGGAGCGTCCACCCATACGGGACATATTGATCGCACGATCACCAAGTACAGCCGCCTGCAAAGGGCACCCGGTTCGCCGGTGTTCGGCAGCAGCCGCCGCACCCATCACCCTAGGCACCAGGCTCCTGAAGTGGGCTGTGAAGATGTATGTTCCTTCCGGAGCAGTGGTAGTTTATTTTGACTTTCAATAAGTTGTACTACATTAAGTCAAAATATTTAAACTTTTTAAACTATTTTAATTAACAAAAAATAGGGGGGGCGGCAAATTTCAGGTCGGCCCAGGGCGGCGAAAACCCACGCTACGCTGGTTGTTTGTTTAATCTAGATTTTATGATATAAATAGACCCATTATTTGTTGATATTGCCGGAGTAACTTTAAGTCATCAATTCACCAACCATTTTTCCGAAATTCAAATACTTTTACTATTTCTTGCGAGAGCAAGTAGCGCGTGCGTGTCTTACGGAATGTATCCTCATTGTTACCTGCTGTCAATTTGACGATAAACACCAATAGGGAATATGCATAAAATTTAAATTTGTCTCAAATATTTTTTTCTAGATTCTTTATTGTCATTACATTATACTTAAAAGGTATTTTTTTTATTTAGTTATTATTTAAACCCAGAAAATATTACATAAAAAGTGAAAAATAAGGGAGGAAAATTCAAACTTACAAAACGCGTCACCATTGGTCGAAACGAAATGTGACGTTAATTGTCACGTCATTGAATTTATCGGCGTCGATATTCATACTGTGTTAAAGTAGTGTTTGTGAGAAAAAGTGTTTAAAACTGTATTCCTGTGTGATTACTTGTGGATATATATTTGTAGTCAATCGAGGACGATGACAGAAACTGGTTTTGTTAAAGCACAATCAGATAATCTGCCGAAAATAGATGCATTTATGATGTCAGCATATTTTGCATCAAATCTCGAGTCTTTGCCTTTTAACTACAGCCATTCTTTCAACTGGTGGTGGCATATTCCGTTTTTAACACAAAAATATATGAGGAACAACTCCTTTCTTTAACCGTAGATTACATTTTTCTCCTTTCTGTTTCATTATGTTATATTCAATATAATTAACTGTATCTTCCTTAAGGCTAGTCTCCCTAAAGTCAGTGTTCTTGCGGAATTTGTCAGAAAAGAAATATTGTTTTTTAGTCATCAGAAAAACAAAAATTAAATATATTTTACGTTATTTTAAAGTGTGAGATTTGAAGTTTCTAATACATATTTAATTTTTTAATTTGACGCCACTTTTATTAGCTTTGTGAGGCTTTAAACTTACCTCTATTTACGTTCCACGCGTAGAGGGTCTCATTCATGCACTCGCCACGAAAAAAATATAATAAAAACAAGAAATGTATTCAGATTACATTTGTCGGCAAGTCCTTTACAATAATCTTATCTAGTTACTTTTTTTCAAAATTGTCTCAATTTCTTATTTAAACTGCTTTAAAAAGTTATAAATTTCTGAATTTGACCCTTGCAACATATATTTTTTTCTATTACAAAGTAATGGTTTAGAGAAATCACACTTTAACCACTCCGAAAGCAACTACTTATCTGTCGAATAAAAAATATATGCATTCAAAAAATCATTTGAAATAAATTTACCGAAACTAAATATATAACACAACGAACGCTGTCAATTCCCGGCGAATTTTGATGCGTTTTATGTTTTATTTGTTTAGTGAATTTCTGCAGGAAAACGCTAAGGCGGTCGGAAAATCTGAAGAAAAAGGCAGAGTACCATCGCGTTCATAGTTTACGATTTTGAAAAAAAGTAACTAGATAAGATTATTGTAAAGGACTTGCCGACAAATGTAATCTGAATACATTTCTTGTTTTTATTATATTTTTTTCGTGGCGAGTGCATGAATGAGACCCTCTACGCGTGGAACGTAAATAGAGGTAAGCTTAAAGCCTCACAAAGCTAATAAAAGAGGCGTCAAATTAAAAAATAAAATATGTATTAGAAACTTCAAATCATACACTTTAAAATAACGTAAAATATATTTCATTTATTGCTTTTCTGATGACTAAAAAAAATATTTCTTTTCTGATAAATTCCGCAAGAACACTGATTTTAGGGAGACTGGAGCCTTAACCTGAAATAAATTATCAATCATTAAAATTTCGTAAAACCGCAATACGGATAAATAAGCAAGATCTTTAGATACATTTTTAAATAACTTTTGTAAACAAGGCTAGGTTAGTTTTAGACCAAACCTCCTATTTTCACACTAAGCTGTACATAAATATATGCTATACTTACGTTAAAATGATCTTCACAACAAAATAGAACCGATAATGGAGATACAATATCCCTTCTCATCATCTTACACCATTTTTTTCGTAATTTCGCATCGCATGGAGTACGAAAAAACACTTTATCGGGTGTACTAATAATAGTGTTTTTGCACTTCGGTACCATACAATACTTGTAAGATGGTTTTTTAACTACTTCCATGATTTGTATAGCAATTAAAACTGAAAATACGTATGAAGTAACTGAAACACTATAGTAAACAAACGTGGGATATAATAAATGACGTCATCAAAAGCGCGCGCTAAATGGTGGCGTTTGAACGGCTCAAATTTATTCAAGGTTTTAAATTTCACTTTGAAAAATAATTTGGCTCTTTTCAAGCCTATTTATATTTTTTTCCATGTTATAAAAATGTAAATGATAAATTTAAGAAATAAAAAAAAATCATGCATATTCCCTATTGCTTTAATTCTTTTTTTTCATACATTTTTAAAATTACTATTACATTAAAATATAAAAAAAAACGTTATAGAACATAATCGTATTACATATTGACGACTAGTAGAACCCGTTTCCAAAATTTTTAGCCCTAAGTCCCAAATTTTAATGACCAACCCACTGTGGGGGCCACGTCCAGCTGGGGGCCCGTGGCACATTTTGCCAGCCCTGTCACCCTATAGCTACGCCCCAATATATTATTATACTCTTTGGCTACGCCACTGACTTCGAATAGGCTTTATTATACACTTCTCTTCAGAAAAATCGAAACCGTACTGCAACACCTCTGAAGTTTGTTTTAAATGAATTTAGTTTTATTTTTACATTAAACAATAAAAAGTAATAATGCCAGATAATTGCGGATATAATAAGGTATCGTTTAACGAATATTTATGTTTAAAATTAAAATTGTTTAAGTATCGTTATTTCAATAGGTATGTTTTTTCCCTGAATTTGTAAAATTTTAGTAACCGAACCGCATGAAAGCAGACATAAGAGCCCGGGTAGGAAATAAGAGATACTGAATACACTTTTTATAAACATTTTTTTGTTTTGTCGTTTCAAAAGTTTACAAAAATTTGTGGAAAAAAACATACCTACCTGTTGTAAAGAACACGATAGTTAAAATTTGATTTTAATTTGAAACATTAATATTTCACATTATTATCCTGTAAATATGGCCAATTACCTACGAAACATTACATCACTGTACAGTCGACAATCTTCAAGCATGATCAATTTTTTAAACCTTTTCGTTTGCAAGTTACTAGTCATCATAGCTCGCCCCGCCCGTCAACACAAAAGCCCAAAATTGTGTAAATTAATTTGTTTTGACTAGTTTTATTATAAGCACAATGTCCACTTGTCTTGTATTATCGACAACTAGGGTAGTCGCTGATCGCTACACACATAAAGTAGCCTTATGATGGTCATGCTTGAACTATGTCGACTGTACATACATCAAAATTTTGTTTGCTCACTTCGGAGAATTATAATATGCAAGGTAAGCAATAGGTAGTGTTACACACTTGTATAAAATAAAAATCATTTTTTACTATTAATTATTTATTGACGAAAAATAAACCTACACGCAGAATTGCCCGTTGTCCACATGCGACGATTCTTCTCTCTTGAACTATCACTATGTGAAGGTTATAGAGCAATATGTAACGAGTGAATCGAACCTTGCTAGAAAAATAAATGTATACTATCCCGTAAGAGAACGATAGGTATGAAAGTAAAATCGCTCATTAGCGTGCCGTAGGGCAGGGAGGGTGTCGAGAACTAGCTGCGCGTATCTGCAAATCACAGCAATCAGCACAGGATACTGCCACAGCAAAGTCAGCAAACAGGCCAGCGAGCAGCACCGGCCTGCCAAACAAACGTATACATTAGTTCGCAGTCAGCTGTTCTACCGGCCGCCACCTATATCTTACAATATTTTAATTATGAATTTTTATTGGCCTTACTCGAAAATATATGTGGGTTGTTTTTATTTAACCCGAATAGAAAAGCTATTGGACTTGTACTACAAAAAAATTATACAAAACTATATGTAATTACGGCAATTTGCCAAGACATGGTGACGCACCTTTATCCAATACCTACGTTATGCGTGTCTTGGTTTATCAATAAATATAAAGGTTTACTCATAACTTATGTACGGCAACAACAGCAATTCAGCGGTTGTCAGCAAACGGCAAACCCCCCCTCCCCCTCCCCGCACACAGCCTCGCGCCCCGCGTACGCCACGCGCCCTGAGCATACCAACACATCGATTAATATATAGGTATAGCTCTTAATGCTATTCAAGGACAAAATACATTAGGTATATTCTTCATTCAGAATATTATTTCGTAAAAACATAAAAACTGTTTTCTTGACACAATAAAATTCAAGTTAATAAAATATACATATTGACAGTATATTGATATTGGCTACAAATTAGAAAAATAAATGACATCATGACATCATTGTGAAGTTATTTACCACAATATCAAGGTGTCCCAATGCCTAATTTAGCCCATTTATCCCTTGTGTGGTAGATACATGGTCTTCTTGATAAATTGTATAATTTTACCTGAAATAACATCTAATGACCAGTGTGTGGCCTCTCTCCTAAGAGTTGATTAATCACATATAATCTTAATCTAACATCATTGTTAGCACATCAGTATTACAAAATTCAAATTTTCAATTTAGTGATTTAAATTCTGGTGCAAGATTATTTATACATAAACTTAAAAGTAAAAAAGAATAATAAACTAGATATTCCTATTATTAAAATAATGCTAAATTTCTGATGTACTACAAATTCATTTAAAATATGTGAATGTTGAAAAACAAACACTAATAGTTGTACACAATGAAAGGAAAGGAGAAATAATTAAGACAACTCTTACATAGTTAAATCTAAGTTAAAGTTACAGAAACTTAAGATAATTTGTTACGTTGAATTTCTTTGCCACTATGGTGAACATAGTTAGGTCTGGGGATGGCTTATATTAGTGACGAGTTTAGTACCTTGGCCAAAGGCTGCTCAAGAGTTGGGTAGTGCAGCACTTCAGCTTACAACTGGTACCATCAACCTGTGGGAAAACAATTTGTTAACTATGTTTTGGGTAAATGAGATAATGACTTCAAATTCATTGCCAACATAGTGAATGTTCAGTTCTTTTTCATCTTTAAGTCTACCATGCCTATTAGTATTTCAAACAGTGAAGTTCAACAAAATCCTCTACCTATTCACTCTGGATTAAATAATAATAGGTATCAATAGTAAAATTGTTTAATGACTAATGCTGCATCATTTAATTTTAAATAGTTTTAGGAATGATATCTTACTCAGCACTTCAATGCCTGGAGCGGGAGCGAGAGCGGCTGCGGCTGCGGGAGCGTCCACGGGAGCTCTTCGAGTCAGAGCGGGTCCGCGAGCGGGAACGGCTGCGGCTGCGCGAGTACGAGCGCTTGCGAGACCGGGAACGGGACCTGGATCGACGACGTGAACGAGACCGTGAACGCGATTGGCTAAAAGAAATACCATTACACACCTATGTCAATACACTGTTGAGATGCTACATGGCTTGTTAGACTATCCTATATCCATATTGACAGCAGAAATTGTTTTATACTATTGGTATTGTCAGTTGAACAGATTGATATTAATCTGGGGATCTTATGAGCCGGCTTATTATTGGACGTAAGGAGTCTACATCATTGTATGAATGAATATGTCTTTGGACTCTTTCTGCTACCAAAGATGGAAGCACGAAAATAACATATCTAAAAGAATTTACATGCTATAGCAACAATTATAATATCTGTGCTTGATAGTTGAACAAGCCATGTTTTCAGAAAATATCCTCCATGCTGAAACCATAATGTTGCAAGCTTCTTTCCAGATGTGTTTCTCTTGCTCTAGTCCTTTGACATTGGCGCTACACAATATAACGTATCACCACAGTCACTGACTGCAATCTGAACAATTAAAATTTGTTAACTTAACTACTAGATCATTTAAATTAAGTTTATTTATATTGTTATGTAAAACTAAAGTTCAGGAGTCAAATAATTGCTCATGTTATTTTGTTAAAATAACTATCTCAATTTTATATCATAACTTTACCATTACATAATATGAATAAGCTTATCGGTTGACTATCAGGTAACTCTGAACTAGATAAGTAACGGGATATCACTCTTGCTTTACTACTATAAACAAAGTGAATACATAATTTACTATAATTATGCTTGATGAAAAAAAAAACACATTCCAGGGAAAATCAAACTCAGTGTGACAGGATTATCATATGAATGTGGTTGACATGTGTTGGTACTATTAGGTATATGAAATACTAAATAAATTATGCAAATTACTCGAAATTAAATTACTCTTAATCGGTCCACATTCATTATAATGCATGTCATAACTGAATCTGCATAGCAACTCAAGTAGCTAGTTATTGATTCATCAAAAATATTATTTTATGGCATAAATAGAACATACCTGCCGCCGCCTCCGCGTCGACGGTCGTGTCGGCTTCTATATGGTGATGACGGGCGCCCATACCGGGCCATCTGTACGCGGAGCTCCCTGCCATCCAACATGCGTCCATCAAGCGAATCTAGGGCTTCCTCGGCGTCCCGACGGTCGTAGAATCTAAAATTAGATATTTTAAGTACATAGCAGTTTCACAAGCTTATAACGCTTTTTGGTAACATGTTTTGTTTGTTTTTGAATTTTATGAATAGCAAAAGGTAGGCTTCAGTGCGTGGTATTTTACTATACCGGTACAACTGTGACGTCATATTTTCCCTTGCTTAGAACTCTTTCTCACCTGACAAATGCGAATCCTCTGCTTTCTCTCGTGTACCGATCTCTGGGGATGTATATATCGCCGACATCGCCACACCTCTCGAAAACACGACGCAAATCTTCGGGCGTTGTGCGGTAAGTTAGGTTGTCTACTTTCAAAGACACCATGCCGTCGATACGCGGCGGCGGCCTTCCGTAACTCATGTTGATATTTTATAAACAACAACTTCACTTATTTAGTAAATTATCTTCCAACAAATTTAAGTTGAAAATCCTTACAATAAAATGGCGTCACACAAAAAGAGTTAATTCGCGTGCGTGCAAGAAACCGAAATGAATCATTCAAATATGGCTGCCATACCGGATGAGAGAGAGAGAGAGCATTGAGCAATTTGAGCTAACGAAACGAGAAAGAAAACGGATATACAAGAAAATATTGCCACAAGAGAAAAATATAAAGAAGCTGCTACACGGTATTCAACCAGCCACAACAAAGAGCAAAAAGGAGGCATCGAATCGGCGACTTTTTAAGTGGTTATTACACTATCATATTTGTAGATACTCTAATAAAAATAGGAAATCGGAAGGTGTAATCGTAGTTAGATTCCGATTTAGTATTAGTGATTGTAAGGTGCCAACCGCACTACTTCCTAAATTGTTTACAATTTAGAGTTTCTACAAATAGGACAGTGTAATAACCGCATTAACCTTTTCAGCTATTCGGTTGACAATTTCGATCTACCTACACGGTTGGTAACCAACTCAACGCCCCCTATTTGCCCTCAGTTGGTGACTGGTTGACACGTTTTACACGTTTATCAACCTGAGACAATGATCAACCAGTGATCTGAGACTTCAGCACCTTATACACTGTCCGTCTTACTTACAGTAACATCTACACCCCGTCAAGGTCATCCATGACACGAAAAATAACAAAGAATAAGCTCAACGTACAAAACATCCAATATAAGTTTGCGGCTGCGAACCTATTTGGCGATGGTCTCATACAGACCTCTTGTAGTCAATAGTCAATGAAACAAATTTTTTAATTTTTAATACCTACTCTAAATTTTTATTTTTTACTCCACCATAAATCAAAACCTGTCTGGGCAAAAATTAAGTAGAGACATGGTGAGACAATTTGTCGTAGGTATACCTATAAGCCTGGCTACACTACCTATCGCATATTTTAAATCATCTATCCATTCCTGGACAAGGCACCTGGAATAAACCACTCTATGGCCTATAGAAAGGCCATTAACAAAAGTCTACCCTAGCCTAGAGGTACTACTACTATCTTTAAGTAGTAACTGACCACGCTTACTCGTAAGAGTCCTAACAGGACACTGTGGTTTGGTCATGATCAGCGTTCGTGTCATCACAAAGGCGTTCACATTCTGCCTCGAGGCACCAATACACTTGTACTTACGTCTAAACGAAATCTAATTTATCGATCACAATAGACCTAGTCTAACCCAAATAATTTATAATTATTTTTGCCCTTATGATTTTATTTTTCATTGACTGAGTGGCTCAAAGGTATTGAGCGGCAATATCTGCTTGCTAAACGTGTTCATTATAAAACAAGGTACTTAGCAATACAGTTTTTTTTTACACTACATAGGTGGCTAACAAGCTTACGGCCCACCTGATGGTAAGCGGTTACCGTAGCCTACTATAGACGCTCATAACACCACGGGCAAAGAAAATACAATATTATATTTTCCCTGGAAGGGGTATCACTCACGCGTTGCCAACCTTGAGACATGAATTGTAATTTCACCGTCTCCCATAGTGTTGAGTAGGACACGGTTTTAAAATGAGTTTGTAAGAGTAGCCTCTTTTTTGTACTGAACCAGTACAATGTCCCACTTCAAATGAGGCGAGGTGTCGTGAAGCTTTGTAGTACATTTGAAGTAAAGAGTATGTATGACATTTAGTGTTGCTGTCTTTGTATTTGTACTGCCCAATGCCGTACCTTACAAAGTGTTATTGTGATTGACGTAATACTTATCTCAAAGTAATAAGAAGTGAATGATAATAGAAACTGTACGATTTTATGACGTGACTACAAATTAAAATTTAAAAATAAAATCCGTGACACTTTTTTGCCACTGAGCCTGTTCCTCCTATCTACAATGACTTACTTAAGTAGTTTATTTATATATAATAAGAGACATTAATGAAATGAAGCCTAATTGCAAAGTTATTAGGTACAATGACTTACCTAATAAGTTCGTTTATTACTTCAATCAAACCGTTTGACAAATAAACTCGGCAATAACACACACACTAGTCACCTGTGCGAGTCACTAATGCAATACATACAAAAATATAATAGAGTTAAAAAAAGTCCTGAAAGTCCACCTCTATTGCATAAGAAATAAGATCGGTTTTCTTTAATTCCACGGGACTTCTTTGGTGGCGCCAACTGGACGCGTCATGTTGTTGCTCTCGCTCGGACGGTCGCGTAAATGTCCGTCGTTGAATAAAAAGACTCGTATTGAAATGAAGCATGTAATGCTTCTCTGTCTCTCACTCACAGTTCACGTCATATGAAACAGTAAAGAGTACCGCGACATTAAATTTGAAGTAGTACATGTCAAAATCTCGTACCGCTCTTACATTATTTTGTCATGTCCGGGACAAATGTACCGCCTCTTGTATGTCCTACTCAACACTAGTCTCCCATAACCTCCTAACCGAAACATAGTAAATACAAGTACTACTATTTCTACTATTTCACGGCGGAATTAGATATGGTGGTAATACTTCCCTGGGCGAGCTCTGCACTAAGAGTTCTACTACCTACCGAATATCGTCATCATATCCTAATTATGTAAATTTTGTAAAACTAATTGACGGGCCGGTTGGCGTGGTTTGTAAACTCAAACTCATTTAGGTATTCAGTTTAGGCCCTAATCATAGATAATACACATATACTAGAGAGCCCTAATAAGGCACTTATGAACGTTACAATTGATTCTGCCCCCCGTTCGGATACACTTGGACTGAGAAGACTCCGGCAAGAAACTCAGCAAGGCATATTTTTATAGATCTTTGTTTTTAAATTTAATTTATGTAACTATTTAATTAAAAGACAAATGGAGCAAAATTGTGAGACGATGGTATCATAGAGAAGGTAAAAGAAAAAGAGGTAGACCACAAAAAGATGGGATGACGACATAAGACAAGTGGCAGGCGTCACATGGAACAGAGTTTCAAGAGAATCTATGACATAATTTATAAATTGCGCGAATAGCCCTCTTCTACAGAATAAAAAATCTTTTGATGTCGACACCACTACCCCAAAGCAGGATGCCGTAAGATATCAATCTGCGGTAAGATACCCATCTATCACGCTGCAGGTCGTAGGTTTGATTCCCTCTCAGGACAAACATTTGTGTGCATGAACATATCTGTTTGTCTTGTGTCTGGGTGTAAATATCAATATAAGTATGTATTTACAAAAGAAAAGTAGGTACTATATATACAAATATGTAGTATATCAGTTATCTGGCTTCCATAGTAAAGCTCTGCTTAGTTTGGGGTCAGATGGCCGTGAGTGAGGAATAATGTCCCCAGAATATATATAGTTCCCCCTTATTCAGACCCATTCGGTTACCATTCCGATTGAAAAGGACGATTTTATTTCGTTTGTATTGACATCTATCAAGACCTCCGCTATCCGTGGATAGATGGCGCAACAAGATTCTACATCGCACTGACAAAGTTCTCTGTCAACTTTGCATATATACAAGATTCCAGCATTTTTAGTTGAATAAAAGTCCGCGTAAGGGTGGAAGACAGTCCCTTAGATCCACCACCTGATCAAAAAAAAAAAAATTTCAATTCTTCCCTTTTCAATGGAGGAGTCTACCACCTTGCTCCTCCATACGTTAAAGGACAAAAAATAATTTTGGTCCAATCCCTCAACAACGTTGGATGTGATACCAAATGAAAGGTTTCGGGGTAACTTCATTTCATATTATGACGGCGAAGTCAATATCTAACGCGAACATGGTCTTTTGATACATTTTCTAAACTAAGAAAGCATAAAAATATTTTTTTATTCTTAGCATCATACGCTATTTTTAGGGTTCCGTAGCCAAATGGCAAAAAACGGAACCTTTATAGATTCGTCATATCTGTCTGTCTGTCCGTCCGTATGTCACAGCCACTTTTTTCCGAAACTATAAGAGCTATACTGTTGAAACTTGGTAAGTAGATGTATTCTGTGAACCGCATTAAGATTTTCGCACAAAAATAGAAAAAAAACAATAAATTTAGGGGGTTCCCCATACTTAGAACTGAAACTCAATTTTTTTTTTTCATCCAACCCATAAGTGTGGGGTGTCTATGTATAGGTCTTTAAAAATGATATTGAGGTTTCATATATCATTTTTTTCTAAACGGAATAGTTTGCGCGAGAGACACATTTAAAGTGGTAAAATTTGTCCCCCCCCCCCTGTAACTTCTACAATAAGAGAATGAATGAATGAAAGAAAAAAAATATATGATGTACATTACCATGCAAACTTTCACCGAAAATTGGTTTGAACGAGATCTAATTATTAGTTTTTTTTAATACGTCATAAATTGTAAGCCGCAATTTAGCTTTCATTCAATCAACTCAAATATTAAAAAAAAAAATTGGCAAAATAAAGGAAAAATTCTAAAAAATTAAAAAAGTTGAAAATTAAAGGGTGTCCCCATACATAAAGACCTCTGAGTTGTATCGGCGCTCATACAATTTAGAGGTCTAGCTTAATTGGCATCAACCTCAAATAAGGTAAATAAATAAAATTGTGCATTTCCCTTGATGGACGAACAATGGACGAAGTTTGTACGGAACCCTCGGTGCGCGAGTCCGATTCGCACTTGGCCGGTTTTTTTGTAATTATTTTTAGCGATAACACTATTAACAGTGTTAACAAATGTATAAAACTGTTAATACATGTACAATATAACATTTGTTGTTTTTTATATAAAATGATATACCTTTTTGCTTTGCTGGAAATACGGAAACCTACAAATGATCTAATATATAGGTAATCTCAAAAACATCGTCACACCAGCAAGGCGCGAGGAACACCTCGATGTTGCAAGTGTTTATATGGCTACGGTAACCGCTTACCACGGGCGGGTCGTATGCTTATTTGATAACTCAGTATAAAAAAAAAACATTTTCGCGCTCGATTTCGGCTTGGTGCTTTAGTATGAAATATTTTACTCTTCAAATGCTTTCATTTGGCAAAGGTTGTAACACTGTTGGTATATTGGACCAGGGTCCATACATTTTTGCCCATGGTCCTTTAGGCTGATGCTGTGTTAGTCGCAGAATTCATTTTGTATCCTAACCGTACTACCTACCTAACTTGGTAGCACCAACCAAATAAAAATAAATAATAAATAAATATTCTGGGACATTATTCCTCACACACGGCTATCTGACCCCAAACTAAGCAGAGCTTGTACTATGGAAGCCAGATAACTGATATACTACATATACTACTTTTCTTTTGTAAATACATACATATATAGATAATTACACCCAGACTCAGGACAAACAGACATGTTCATGCACACAAATGTTTGTCCTGTATGAGAATCGAACCCACGACCTGCGGCGTGATAGATAGGGTATCTTACCAACCACCGCGTAATAAGTAGATAATAATTCTATTATAGAAACCTTCGTGGTTGTGAAATTCTCTCTCTGTGATCGTTGCCATGGAGTGCATTAAGTTGTTTATTTTTAGTATGTAGGTTATGTAGTGAAATTCTCTTTGGTTTATTTCTACTTTTTAGCCATTACGTAGGCCTACAGGCAAATTTGTGCTAGCTTCTGGGGTTTTTATCAAAATCAATTCAGTTTACCACCAATCTAATAAAATGCCTGAGATTATACAAGTTAGAAATAAAACTATCCTCCCGGATTTGAGGAAAGAGGGCGTACTCACCAAGGAAATAGTTCTCTCCACCAAACAGAAACATGGTGTTTCTACAGGCTCTAGACTTTTCTCTCATCATACTTTAGCTAGTGTCCGAAAAATGAGTTTTTTCCATCCGTTTTTGTAAGTAAACATTTAGCCATGCAATAAGCGATTTAGGTATAAGTAGTTAAGGGCCTTTGCATTTATGCAGTTCTCGTAGCTCCACCCACTTGCTATATATTATATAACAAAACTCAGAAGCACGGGGTTAACCCTGATGTCTTTGAGTTCTCGAGGCGGTATGGTTGGCATTAGAAGCGGGTCACACGAATTTTGAAAAACCACCAATGTCGAGATTTGAAAACTAATTTTGCACGTAGTAACCTCGCGAAAGAAAAATATGAATAGGTAACAACGAGCGACGAGTTTAGCAAGATAAGTTTAATTGAATTTTTTAAAACAATAGATATATCAATTCAATTTCAATGACTTACTCGTGCGGACCGATTCTAAAGCACGAACATGAGAATTCGTACTTCCCTATGGTATTTTTTGTACCCCTACCAATGGATACCTAACCAACCTGAGTTTGTTACGGCAATGTAACTGACACTAGTGACAAAGTCGAGGTCCATCCACCTCTATCGCAGAAGAAAAAAGATCAATTTTCATTAATTCTACGGGACTTCTTTGGTGGCGCGAACTCTAACTACAGTGACATTTTGTCTGATTGAAATACTGTGATTCCAAAACTGTCCAGTGTCCACTAGAGAGAGGCGCTGCTTGAATATTTCATAGCACCGTAATTTATACCTAAAATATGACTACCTATGATTTTAATGAATATTCTTAGATAGGTCAACAAGGTTTATGGTAATTGATTTTTACAGTGTACCCGACGACAGCTTGGATTTAGTCCTCGCAGCCACATACAATCAATCTACCGAGCGGTTCGCTGATAAAGAAGACCTATATTTACAAGCAGAGACACACGGCTGCAACACCTGGCGCCGACTGAGGAACACTTTTGACAAAATACCACCATCGTCCATTCCAATGGTAAGATTTCACTTCATGTACCTACTATGTAAAAACACAGCGTAAAAATCCGTCCATTCTAAATTTGCAGCTGGTTTTAGGGGAGGGGGATTGGGGGGGGGGTTGAGTGGGCCAATGATATGATACACTTTATTATTATATTCGCATAATGACCATTGATTTCAAATACTTATTTAAAATAATGCACGCTACACGATGTTTCACGTTATGATTACACACGTTAAAATAGTGTTTTAATATTTTAAAATACACTGCGTTGTATGAGTAATGTAGGTAGGTAAGTTAGTTTTTAGGGTTCCGTACACGAATGGCCCTAACGGAGCCCTATTGCTGTCACACGTGTCCGTCGGTCGTCTCTCACACAGATTTTACAGCCAAACAGTTGGAACTATAGTCTTAAAATTTTCATAGTACCTTTATGCAATTAGGCATCTTGTTGACCCAAAGCCATACAGATTGTCAAAAAATATTTTTAAATGTTTTTAAGGGGAGCTCCCATAAAGCTAAAGGGGGTCGCGAAAAATAAATGTTGACCTACCCCTTCGAATGGGGTATTGTTATTAAGAACTTTTTGAGTAGATAAGTACTGGATTTTTGTTTTAAAAATATTGGAAAACAAAGTCATTCCTTTGTTTTGGAGCCACCGAAGTCAGCTTTTTTTTTACATAATTTCGTTCCGAAGATTTTTTTTACTTCCCATTGACCTATGAACTTGAAATTTGGTGATTATGTTTTTTATTACGTATATTTTACTAAAAAATACCAAAATATTGATAAATCTCATTTTTTATTTGAAATTTACATACCTACAAGTTTGTACGGAACCCTCGGTGGGCGAGTCCGACTCGCACTTGGCCTGTTTTTACCATAGATATAATATATAATAATAGTATGTTTGTAAAATATTACAAGTAAAACGATTTACAAAAATAATGATCTATTTTCGTATATTTTCCTACCGACCGAATTCGTAACCCTCGAATTGTCCCGGAAATGAAATGCCTGTATCTGGCAACCCTATATATGAAACTAACCGAAATAACGATTTCAAACGTAATGAAACGTTTTTCAACGATATCTGAGAACATCGAAACAGGCCTTGTGCTGCAGCCAAAGAATATTCAAAATCATAGTAAAATCTGTTCCTAATAGTTATAGGTTTTGTCGCAATAGGGCCTATAGGTAATGAACCTATAATACATTAAATTGAATTTTTTGTTCAGGGTCATGCAATGAAACGTGGCGGCATAACCGAACACAAGTCACCGTTCAGCGTGAAGCTGATGAACTCTGGAGTGCATTCCTCTCAGACCAACCCTGGTTACAGTAGACAGCCAGCCGGTGGCGCCATCTTCTTCTATTAAGATTTTAGGAATCAATTTGTTACGCGGTAATTAGTGGAATAGGAAAGAATCTCATAAAAAAGGGGCTCTGATATATTTTTTTAACTTACATCTTCTCATATATAAATATGTAGGATATGTTCGATCGTAGACAAACGTTATGTAGCTAAGTATAGTTGATATTTCTGTTTTCTTGGGTTGGTGGTTTGGTGTAAGTTTTATCGTTTATGAGGTGTTGTTGTGAAATTATGTTGTCTGGTCAGATTAGATACAGTTTCTTTTGTATTTGTTTACATTGTGTTTACGCCTATGAACATGTTTTGTTCTGCCAGCTCTCTGTCTTTAGTTTTATTCAGAAAATGTCTATTAAGGTCAATTAAATACATCAATTTCTATTTCATGGTTGTATTATTATTATTATATTTTTTGAATTATTTATTATAATAAAAGTTGTACCTAATCGAAAAAAATTGTAATCGAATAAAAGTTGTAATCGAAAAAGGATTTAAAAAACTGCATCAAAATCGGACTAGTAGTTTTGGAGAAAAATGGCATCATGGATTTGCACAACCAAACGTCTTCTCACCCCAAACGCATATACCGTCTCCGTTCCGTCGTCGTGGGTAAAAAGCTCTAAGAAAAACCACAACCCAAAATTATATGAACAAGTGATGGTAATAACGTTTGTTTGTGCATACTGCATAACTATCACTTTGCATCAGTGCCTGCCTAGCCTACACGTGAATGAAGTAGGTAAAACTATAGTTCTCTCTCTTTCTTTCGCCAAGTACCTACCTATTTTCCGTCCTTTTTCCGTCAGAAACGTCTCATTTTGAAACGTTTGACTTTGGATCCGCGTAAATAGGTAGGTGTTTAGAATATTTATAAGCTGTTAATAATCATTAATGATGTAGTTTCCTTCATGGATAGTTACTATACTCTTTGGATGTAGTAGCCCGTGCGAGACACGGTATGCCGGTTCACGTGGCAGCTAAAATGAGACATTATCAAACCTAAATATCCTGACTTGAGAAATAGGTAGAGAACATAATTGAGAATTATTTTATTACGATTAGGCTACGCGATTTATAACCATGGAGGTACAAATATTTCCGCTTTGCCACTTTACTGGCTGGTACATAAGTAGATATGGCTGGCAAAATAAAGACATAATATAAAAATATGAACATCTTTCAGAAAGTATTAAAATATTTACCGAATACAGAAAATTTTAACAAAAATTTCGCACAAAAATTATGTAATATTCGAATCTGTCGATTTCAGATAATCTTATTCTGCCTAGTTGTAAAACGGTGTTTTATATGGATTTCTTGAATTCATTAGGTATGTAGATCTTTTTATTTAACGTTTGAATTATTATATTGAAATCTTGCATGAAGTTTCATAGACAAATAAATATTTTCTATAACATTTAAGATTTAGACCGAACAAATAGGAAGTCTCGGCGGATGAGGTCTTGGTACTTGTACGAACAATACAAGTCCCTTGAGAAGAATCAGCTAGATGCCGCTGAAAGACTGAAGGAAAGATCTTATCAGGAGAAGATTTTGCGCCAAGAATTATCCGAAAGAAAATCCAGAAGAAAACTGTATGACCATTTCGGAGTGTGTCAAAGCGAGCCTAAAATAGAGCGGAACATCAAAAGCGCTGGAGCTAAAAGCAACTTGAGCGCAGATTCCGATGACTTGTTTGAAAGTATTTGCGAGCTCCAGACTAATGATGACCAAATTTTAACAGAAGTCAGTGACCATGATACGTTGGAAGATACATTCAGTTTCGATTCAACGACACCAAAACCGATCACTGAAGATTTTAAAAGTTTCGAAGAACCCATGGAAGATAACAGTTGCGCTGAAAGCGTTAAAAGTGTAGTCGACCATCTCGATTCGCAAAGACAATTAGCGGACGAGCTGCAAAAAAAGCTGGCGGAAGAAGTTGCAAAGATGGAAATAGCAGAAAGTATAACATCGCAATTAGAAGAAGCTAAGGAGAGTATCCAATGTATTGAAGATTTCACAAACCTGAGTGATGAAGATGAAATGGTGGAATGTAGTGAAGAGCCCGAGAGATCGAACAAGTTGATGCAGATTAAAAGTAACGTTAATATGCATGGAAGAGAAACTATTCCTACAATGTGGACTAGATTGGTTTCGTTTGCGTATCAAGTTACGCAGTTGAACCACGGTGAGGAATCTCGTAAAATGATCTGACTAAACTTTAGAAGCTAATGTTAAACTATTGATTATATCTGTTTTCTTGCAGGCAACTGCTACTATGACTACAGTTCTCAGTTTTTGACCGCTGTGCTTGCATGTGATGTTCTCCGAAGAGGAGTCAGTAGCATCTGTAAGTCTTTCGAATAATTATAATAAGTATATTACACATAATAAAATAGAAACATATACACCAGCCAGATATTAATACAAATTGATTTATAATAGCCAAACAAACAACGCATCGGAAATTTTAAAAAATACCATAAATAGGATTGCCGTCTATATTTTTAATGCCTATAGAGTGATTTAATTTTAGGTGATATTTTGCAGCCTTACGTTTCACCAATAAGATATGCTACTGACGGGTCTACTGCTTCAGCCGATAGCTACAAAAACGAGAAACGGAAAAAATCAGAACAATCAAAAAAATCCAGTAAAACACATCACTATAAGGTACCTATTACTGCTACTGTCTACCGCTTAACACAATCGGTGCCTACGCGGTACAAGCCGTCAGTTTGGTTTAAAAGCGAAATACTCTAATAAACACGTCCTCTTAAATTTAAGCATGATCATGAAACCTGATTAGGACGTCATGTAAGGTTTACCTCGGTGTTTAGCCTCTTATAGGCTTGTGTTTGACCACAATCTCACTATGGTAAGTGATGATGTTGCCGAAAGTAAGTAAGCACACAGTCTAGAAGGAACTGGTACTCAAGTGCAGCTGCCGGAACACCAATAGGTTTAGCGACATTTTCAAGTTGAGGGTGGTAGCCACAGGCGGGTCTACAAAGTACCCTACCACCGTGCTATGGTTTCCTCACGATGTTTTCCTTCACCGAAAGCTCAAGCTCATTGTAAAATTTGTACCCACGACCTTCGCCACGGCGTCTGACGTCACTATCATCGCCTTAAATCGCCTTTTGTCAAAATGGGCCTAATAGAATCATAATCAAATAATTGAATTTATAAGTTAATGTTAAGTTCAATGATCCTCCTTAGATTTAAAATGCAATATTCATCACAGAGGAATCATCACGTTCCCGACGAATCTTATGTTTTCCCGGGATAAAAGTATAATGAAAGTTATCCACATTGATGAGTACTTCCACCCCTGCAAGTGTTGCCAGTGATAAAAAAATCATCCTGTGTAGGATACTTTTATCCCGGGAAAACATAAGATTCGTCGGGACAGACCAAAAATAAGGACTTCTAAACGTTAATTTTATAAGCATACTATTTGTAACATGTTTTGTTCATTACGCTACATATCTGTAGGTACTTCATTTCCTACATACCACTGATAAATGAGATTCTATAATATTATAAATGAATGTTTTTTATTGGTACCATGTAGGTATATAGATAGGTATGTAAAGCCTGACCAGAAAAATAAAAGCCCTGCGTGAGGGCCCCCTTCACTTGAATATATTTTGACAGCCCATAGTAAAATCAGTATACAAACACGTATTAGTTCCATGAAATTTCCGCAATATGGCAAGGTGGTTTATTTTTCTGGCCGGGCAAAAAAGTCATATACAGTTTGATTATCCGAAAAAATCGGTTTTCCGAACACCCCAGTCCCCCAATTAATCCGGATAATCGACGCTCTACTGTAATATGTTAATCCAGAATATATTCTGTGTGCTAAAGGTCATCCAAATCCATTCAGTAGTTTGTGTGAATTTGTAACAAACATCTATCCATCACCTCACAAACTTTTGCGCCTATAATATTACCTAAGTCGTAGGATGATATTTTGATATTCAACAGTAGGTAATTATTTTAGTTCAAAAACACTTGTATCTGTTCCAGTTACCAACAATCAATACAGCTAAATCGTCGAAAAGGAGATATATTTGCAAAAAATATAATTCAGAGGATTACTGGCGAAATTGCTCAAGACAATACGAAAACCGCAAAAACGAAAAAAAACTCCGTATAGCAAGCGAACCTTGGCGAAGCGTCGCCAAGTTTTCCACTGCAAAAAATGAATTCGAAAGGTCTTCGAGTAGCAGTAGCATATGGCCTGATTTTTCCAAGGAGTCGTCGACAAACGTATCAAAATATTATTGTAATTGTTGCCACAAACGTGTGTCCAATCCAATGTTGAAAATATCGCGATACATCGATAGCATAATGCAAGATATCGATGAACGAAACAAATGTGAAATTCTTGTTTGTCATTAAATAAAAACCACACAACTAATGGGTTTTAATTTTAGCTTCATTCCGATGGAGCGGAGGTGAACAGACGGACGCGTTTAATCCAATAAGAATTCATGAATTCTAACAGTTATGATTGTCGCCTGTACCTACATACTTCGTTTCGTTCGTCTCCGCCTCAAAGGATATAGGTAGGTGTAGGTATAGTACAATGCATCTTAATAAATAAAAGAAATAATAATATGTAACACTTTATTACACTTGTCGCCTGTACAACAGCGAATTTAAGTTAGTTACAATATTTTCATTTTTATATTCTACAGTATTATGGAGTTTCACATCAAAAAAGATTCATAAGAATGCTTCCCCTTCACCCAAGATTAATTAGACTCTTAATGCAACTGAGATATTACTAAACAAATTTATCGAATAATTCATACCTAGTTCAATCATTTAATACTTTTTTTTTTCATTCGTGATGAGACGGTTAAACACGTTTTTTTAACAAGCAAACAAGCTTTTTTTTAAGCGTTCTTCCTTTAATTAAATAATAAAAAATATTTTGCAGTTTTAAACTATACCTACCTATATTCGATTCCATACACAATAATAACCTTGTCTTCCTTTCGGGCACAGCCACAGTCGGGTAAAAGTATACTTATACCGCACATTAATTTCACATACCAACTATTATGATACATCAAAAATTGATCACGTATTTTGTGTATACGCGTGTAATCAATTGCTTTCGGAAATTTGTTTCTAGTGCACAGTGAGTGCCATTTTAACGTCTTACGACGCGACATGTGGCGGCGGCGGCGGTGGTTTTTTCTTTGACCCTATCCTATCCGATCTAAGGTATCTCTTATAGACCAGTTAGTAAAATGTGTTCATATTACTAAACAAACTAAATGATAGTAGATTATAATAATTTAATGCAATTATTTTCCCGTTTTTTGTGTTTACATTTTAAGGTAATAGAATGAAAATCTTATAAAAGAGAAACAATGTCAACTAATCTTACACAGTCCAAGTTGACTATTATCCAATGGGGCAAATTCACTGAGTCGCCGCCGCCAACCACAACGTCGGGGCGCGCTCGCTATAGGGTAGTTCGAATTAATATTTATTTCCATAGTTATTGAAACGTTCTGGTTCGTTTTTGTGAGACGATAAAAATATAATCCTATATACATGAGCATAAAAAAGGTTTTGCCAAACAGAAGGCCCAACTAAGGGCATTTTACACGACAGCCGACTATTTGACGGAAATATGTATGTAATAGACCACAGCCCCATACTACCAACGCACACGTTCTACATAAAGTCGTCCCTATAAAGATAAGAGGAAAAAGAGGCTTAAGAAGACAGCGAGATAATCAGGCCTGCAATAAGTATGAAGTCTGCTATCTCTCTAACATACAAAAATATTCAATCAAGATATTATAACTAATCACAGAAGGGGAAATGAGAGCAACATTACAATAATACAAAATAAAAAAATATTCATAAAAATATCTATTAAAAAAAATATTTTTTTATTATTTCTTTATATTGTCTCATAAATGTGAAAAAATACAGCATACAATGAAAAACTTTCCGTTTTTGTTTCACTGGTAAAACAATTTCTACTGATAAATAAAAATTAAGTAGTTATATTATAAAAACGATAAAAATATTGTTCAAACTGGTTTAAAATTAAGAACTAGGTACTTCGCGTATATATCGTGTAATTATCAACAGTGACATTTTTAATGAGATATTACAGGAGTACCACGGTCTCGCACCGTGGTACTCCTGTAATATCTCAAGGGTATAGTTTTTCGCAGAATTGAGGCAGTAGCTACCTTCTCAGTACATCTATAGTAATTCTTTTCGATCCTCAAATTCAATTACATATTGTATGAATATTTATAATACGTGGACCATATATATTAGCATTACTTATTTTAATCATTAATCAATGTTTAATTACTTTATACTAATTTAGTGACCTAATATTTATTTAACGCATATGGTATGTATATAATACCTATAAGTGCAATTACACGCAAAATCTATAATTTACTGTGTTTACGAATATTTGGAGCTTTTTTATAGGTTGGAGGATTACCTCTCACAATATATATTTTTTTAATTCAAGATGAAACTAAAGATATTTCGTTGGCGATCAAAGGTGACCCAGTTACTGCTAATACTAATTACCCTTCTTTTGGCTTCGCCGCAGTCGGGTAAAAATATGACCATTGCGAAATTCAGATTGAACAATAATAAAAGTGCTACATTTGACGGTATTTTTGTTCTAATGTAGGTGATAAACCATTTTTTTTAAATTATATGTTGACTGTTAGATTACAATCCACTACAAGTGATGATGTGGTCGAAGGTGGTAAGAAGGAACTAGCTATCATGTACAACTGCCGAAACACACCGGAAGGTGATTGTTCAGTGTTAGCCAGGCGGGTACTACAAAGTACTCTACCACCACAGCCACCATGCTATGGTTATTTCACGACGTTTTCGTAGTATTCGAACCCACGACCTTCGTCACGGCACTAAAACATGCAAACAATGCAAATGGCCAACAATGAAACCGGGTCTGAAATGCTATCGTCGAAATAAAATGGGGTAATAGAGAGATGTATTTTATCTATTGTGTACTTACTTTCTCCAATATCCGTTCATTACCTGCTTAATATTCCGTATAAATATGTTAAGTGGATATTTTCTTGTTTAAATACTATACATATAATATTATTGGTGTAGATTATTTCGAGTACCATTAATTAATTACAATATGAATAAACATTTATATAAAAATTGACACTATCATATCCTATAGGTAGACTCAGTGCGTAGACAACTATATGTGCATCAGTATTTTAATCACCATTTTAAATCATCATCGAACCTGAAAATTCCTTATCATCACCAAAACATATATATTCTAATTCAATTAAATTAATTAATTTTAATCATGGTATATAAATAAACAAAAACTTAAGTGTAGGTAGTTAACAAAAAGTAATAGAAAGGTGAAATAATTTATAGCAGCTTATGTGTTTACAGTCATGGAATAATATCCGGAAACCCAATAGTTGATTTAATAAATTAATTTGTCAAAAATGTTGTCTCGTATTGTCATATCCAATTTTTTTTTTCTACTTTCTGTTACCCCTTGTACGATATTTTTGTGCTGTATTTAAATCTAGTAAGTAATCGTTTATCTCACATATTAAAAAAGAGTGAGAAAATAATGCAGTGATCGCTACAGGCGAGAGTATTTGATATGATTTTCGAATAACATTACACAAAATCCCTTAGAAAACGTTTCATCTGCTGCCTTTCTCATCGTTCCATTAAAAGTGTCAAAACGCACTCAAAAAGTAAGTTTTGATCAAATGACCATTGCCAAAATTCGTCCACGTCATTTAAAGCATCAAAAATAACTCCATATCTAGCACTGAGTGTACCATCAAGGGGCTTAGGCTACAATTTGAGCTAATATCCGACAGGCTAGTTGTCAGGCGGGTTGTCGAAGTAGTCTATTTTAGCCTCGACAGGCGCAGGCGCAGCCGCAGACGTAGGCGCAGGCGCAGCGGCCGCGACACGTTGACTGCGCGCCGCCCATGCGTTCGTCGAGGTAAGAGTGGCCCAGCCTCCGGACGATCTGGGTGTTAGAGACAATATTGTTATATTGACAAGTCCCAGTTTAGTGCTAAATAATCTAGGGCAGGATATATCACAAATCTGATTTCACACTAACTTGCGCATTTATAATAGTAGCTTTCGCTCTGCAATAGGGTATTACACTCATTTTTGAAAAGTGTCTCAATTCGTTCCTTGGTGCTAATAAATAGGGATGGGCCGAATATTTATAGTTTTATATTCGGTATTCGGCATATTCGGCAGGTTTACCGAATATTCGGCTAAACCACCGAGAAAGTATTTTTCCGCAAATCGTACATTTCACGTTACTACGGTCTTCTTCACATTCCCGAAAAAAATCCATATACTCGATCTCCTTCCACTCATTTTTAGGCACACAATTATAAAACCCAAGCAAAATAAACTATTCAAATATATTTTTCAAATATAAAATAACCAACAGCAGTGACGTTTTACTCTTTACTAGATTATGCAATAACAACAACGGGGGAGCGGGCGGCAGGGTCCGGTGCCCATCTACGCGCTTTACGTGAACAAGTTCAGATCTGTATTGTTTACCTAAGGGAATCAATTATGCCGAACATTCGGCCGAATATTCATTTCGGTAAATGTTCTACCGAACATTCGGCCGAATGTTCGTATTCGGAGAAACCAATGTTCGGCCCATCCCTACTAATAAACCACAAAAATGCATTTAAATTTTATAGTTTAAATTAAGTTACTCTATGGTCATGACGTCATTTGGTCTTGTAAATAAACAAACGCGCTGATATTGGTCTCAATTGGAGTTATAAATTGTTAATAAATTAAAATTAGCTATTATCTTTTTCATAAGTGTGCTGTTCCTGAATGCATGAATACTAGTGTAAAAATAATAAGTATTATTAATACTTCAGTTGACACTTTTACTTTAGTTTACTTCCAGCACCGTATGACGTCATTATAATGGCGGCTACTGTTTCGCTTGTATAGAAACAGATAAAAAAAACTGAAAACTTTGAAATTAATTTTAAAATTAATTACGTTATTTTACGAACTAAAACTAATATTTTACAACTGCTTAGCTATCTTAATTGTATATTTTTTTTGTTTTTTTTCTTAGCTATCTAAATTGTATATTTTTTTGTTTTTTTCTCATATAGAGTAATATACCCTATTGTCGATTTAAAATAGTCGGAACAAACGAACATACCCGGTCCCTAAATTAAAGCAAGTCTCATAATTTAGGTTTTAAGATAGCTCCAACGTTTTTGTTACGTGACATTAGAAAGGGCCGGATATATTTAAAAGCTATGTTTTACTAGACTCGCTTTAAAACATCGTACGTAATAAGAGAACAAAATGTATTTCTATTTGTGTAGATTTTAGGATATGGTATAAGTACTTGTTATTATTGGCTTGTGGTTGTTGCGCTTGCCCAAGCCCATGCGCGTGCGCGTGGGCGGGCGCGGCGAGCGCGGGCGCGCGCAGCACGGGCGGCGGCACGCGCCGGCGCCCCGCCTCGCGGGACAGCACCTCCATCACACTCATGGCTGGCAACCACGACTACAATACAACATTACATTATTTTTCATTCTTCATTTATTTGAAATTCACATTATCTGCTAAATTGAGTTGAGTCAATTTGTCGACCCCATCATACCCAGAAAAAATTACAAAAAGTAGTTTTATATACTTATTAATATTTCTGTGTATAGCCTTATGTTTGACCACATCCAATAAAAGATCATACCAAATGGTTTACCAAAAAACGTTGTGATTACCTTCTCCTTATCGGCGGTGGCGACCACGTTCCGGTTGGGCTCGGCGTCGTACGCGACACTCTCACACCCGAAGTGTTCGCACAACTCGTGAATGAACTGTCGCTTCTGCCAGTTCATTGACGGGAACGAGTGAGAACGAGTCTTCTGTTTCGACTGGAAACAAATGGTGTTGTTAATATATATCATCAAGCTTCCACCTCACGGTTTCACCAGTGTTCCCGGGATATACAAGCATAAAATATGTTTTATTCTTTTTAATTACCTATCTAACTACAATGAGTAATTGTGTACAATTATAACATCACAACTATTTCACACAAAGTCCCAAATAGGCTATCGTTTTGACATTCATACAAAACTAGCCGTCCCGAGTTTTAACCGCGTTCCCGAGAAAAAAAATAGCCCATGTCCTTCTCCATACCATAGGCTATCTGCGTACCAGATTTCATGGCGATCGGTTCAGCGGTTTAGGCGTGAAAAGGTAACAAACTCACATTCGAATTTATAATATTAGTTAGGATAGAATTAGGATAGCAGACGACCGACTATAATCGGTCGACAAAAGTTTGTATAAATCGTAAAAAAAAATGATATTCAGCCTAATACGAGCATGATAAAATATGACAAATCAATTATTGAGTACACCCGTAGTGAGCGAGTGAGTGAGCGAGCATACCTTCTTAGCCAGCTGCACGAGGTCGGTGAGCTTGTCGTGCACGTGGAGCGCGAAGGCGGGCTCCCGGGCGGCCGTGGAGCGCACGTGGTCGCTGTAGCGCGGCGCCAGCTTGGCCGACACGTCCGGGTTGCGGATCTGCAGCGCCAGCGCCAGCCGCCGCGTGCGCGCCTCCACGCGGCACTCGTCGTCGCACTCCAACCTGTCATGTGACATGTGACATGTGACATGTCGCAACGAACAAGATACTTATAAATACTACATGTAGTCACCATACTCATTCATTGATTGATGATATTCTAGTAAATAGACAATTTTCACCAGTTTAAATGAAGTACAAAAATCAATAAAAATGAACTCACGTTTTGAGCATATTTCCTGGACGTTGGACATCAGATAAATCGACGGAGCCTCCTTCTTGTATCTTGGTAGCGGCCAGCGCGCTCATCATTCTGTCGTCAATTATAAATAATTAGTATGTGTTCTCGGAATAAGAAACTATTGAATTCTATTCTCTAGAAAGCGGAAAGAAAATGTGTTAGTCAAATAGCCAATTTATTTAGACCATAAAATATTTAAAAAATCCAAACTTGCCGATACTCTCGCTGGTTCTTCTGGGTGGAAGTCTTTAATAGTTTCAGTAGTTTTTGCCTTCAGAAGTACCCTCTTATCTTTGGCAAAATGAACAAAAACTAACTTGGTGTAGTCCCGCGAGTTATCGGAGCAGGGTCGATCGGCGTGTCTCCTGCCGCAGGGGCACGTGGCGCGCACGGCGCGGCGGCAGGACGCCCCGCTGGGGCACGCCGTGCCCGTCGCCGAGTGGCACGGGGCCGCGCACGGGTGCCCGCAGCGAGCGCGCTTCTCGTTGCACGGTTGGGAGCATCTGTCGGTGTTGATGTTGGTAATACTGAACGTTACCTAACCGACATTTTAGCTCTAATGATGCGACTCTTCTTTCAGACCAACATTAACGAAAATAAAATGCGGTGTACTTTGATTAGATTAAAAATTACCTTAATTTCTCCACAATAAGAGCTATTATATACAACTAGCTTTCCGCCCCGCGGTTTAACCCGCTATCCCCTATTTTACCCCGTTACAAAGTAGCATATACCCTTAAAATTTTGAATTTCTAGGACCGGATTAGATTTTGCGGTGAATATGACCAGTCAGTCAGTCAGTGAGGAATTCTACTTTTTTATATACTAAGATAATGTGTCGTACTCACTTGCCAGTATCGCAAGGTCCCTTATGGCAGGTTTTTGTGCAGGTGTGCTTGCCGCAGGGCAGCGGCTTGCCGCACGGCAGGCCGCACGAGAACTCCTCTTGCGAACACGGTATCGTTTTGCGTTCCTGACAAATTATTTATATTTATGAGTTATTAAGTATTAACACATGATCATAGAGGACCAATAGGGTATTTGCCTGTATTCAAAATAAATTATTCAACACTAACCAATGTATAACTAAAAAAAAGCGGAAACCACGATTATTTTATTAAATTTATCCTTATTATGATTTTTAATGACCAATCTAACCATATAGAGTATGCTATACAATTATGACGTGACATGCTTGTATTTCATACAAAACTCCATATAAACCTATCGTTTTGACATTTCATAAAAAGTTGCTGATTTGAATGTCAGTCAAATACTCTATTCTAAAATCGCTACATTACACTATTTATTTTATCATACATTTTAGTAGAGTAAATAAATTTTGAAGTGACTTCCATGGCAGTTCTTGAGCATGAGACAGGGTGAATAGTTCCCAGAGTGGCACAAGCGGCAGGACTGTAAGTACCTACTTCGTGATGTCCATGGCAGTGCTTGGCAGTGAGCATGACGCAGGGTGGACAGTCCCCGGAGTGGTACGAGTGGCGCGGCGGCAGGACAGTAAGTACCCACCGCGTAACGTCCATGGCAGTGCTTGGCGGTGAGCACGACGCAGGGTGGACAGTCCCCGGAGTGGCACGAGTGGCGCAGCGGCAGGACAGTAAGTACCCACCTCGTAACGTCCATGGCAGTGCTTGGCGGTGAGCACGACGCAGGGTGGACAGTCCTCGGAGTGGCACGAGTGGCGCAGCGGCAGGACAGTAAGTACCCACCTCGTAACGTCCATGGCAGTGCTTGGCGGTGAGCACGACGCAGGGTGGACAGTCCCCGGAGTGGCACGAGTGGCGCAGCGGCAGGACAGTAAGTACCCACCTCGTAACGTCCATGGCAGTGCTTGGCGGTGAGCACGACGCAGGGTTGATAATCCCCGGCGTGGCACAAGTAGCGTGGCGGCAGGACAGTAAGTACCCACCTCGTGACGTCCATGGCAGTGCTTGGCAGTGAGCACGACACAGGGTGGACAGTCCCCGGAGTGGCACGAGTGGTGCGGCGGATGACCGCAGGGTCTCTCACGGCGACAGGGCGCGGTGCAGGCGGGGGGTTTAGTTCCGCAGCGAATGGGAGGCAGCACCACTTCCGCGCCGCACTCGCACGTTAGTTCCTCGAAACCTACGGGAAGATATTTAAAGCATTAGGAAATACACATAAATTGAGACTTGTATAAGATAAAATGTCACAATTCATATTTTAAATAAATAAATTGAGAATGAGTGGGTTATTAATAAATGAAAGGGTTCGAGACTGGCACATTTAGTGTTTCGAACCATTGTTGGTAACGCTATTAAGAGCTAGAGCTAGAGCTAGGGCTAGGTATACTGACTGAGCCGGGGGCAGGGCGCGCACCGGCCGGTGTGGCACAGCTCCTCGCAGCGGTGCAGCTGGCACGGCAGCGAGCGCGCGCACGTCAGCAGGCAGCGGTGCGCGCCGCCCTGCGCGCCCGCGCCCGCCCCCGCCGCCGCCCCCGCCGCCCCCGCGCCCGCCCCGGCGCCCGCCCCCGCGCAGCACACCGTGCGGCAGTGGTGGCGTCCGCACGACAACTTCTGTACACAACAATACGGTTATTATAAACATTTTAGTTCAAACTTTTTTGTCCCGGGTTCCATTCAAATGTAAAATAATAGTAGAATAATAAAATACACATCGGGACGAGACGATCGAGCTCAAACTACACATATTTGGAGTATTTCCCGACAAATCTGTTTATAGACGTTTGAAATACTAAATGGACTGAAATTGTAATTAAAAAATATATATTATTTTATTATTTCTCCCCCAACACACAAAAAACATATATCCACAAACTTTTATTATCTACATAACATAAAAAAAATTTGAAGTGACATAGTATGTGTGTCACGATGTAGAAACGAGGCACCGACTCAGCATAGAACCGCATTAAAATCGGCAAACCGTTTTGGAGATAAAAGCTAACAGACACACCAGCTCAGTTCGTCGTAGAATAAATCTATGAAAACATCGCTTGCAATATACCGCTACAGCTTGTGGCGCGCGTTCTTTTTGAACTTACTTTGGCAACAACCTCCATGGTCACCAAAGTGATCTATATTTTTATTTTTCAATAATGTACTTACATTGACAGTCTAGTACATCAGCTAGAAAGCTTATTTGAAATGCAATACAAACCTTATTACACTTCTTCTGACACAACACGTTGTTGTACATTTGAGGTAAGTCGGCGCAGGGCACTTCGCGACTCGAGTGGCCGCAGCGACATTGAAGGACAGTCTTATCAGGACATACCGGACACGCACCTGAATGGAAGTAAACAATTATCTATAAGGGATTCATAAAAGAACATGTACATAGTATAAAAAACCAGGCAAGTGCGAGTCGGACTCGCGTACGAAGGGTTCCGTACCAATATCTATAAAAACAGCAAAAAAAAACATGTCTGTTGTATGTTTATTTTAATTTAATTATTTATTTTAATGTGAATATATAACTAAATATTCTGTGAATATTTCAAGCGTCTACCTGTTGCCGTTATCAATAACGAGTAAAAACGAGCAAAAAAAAAACACGTTTGTTGTATGGGAGCCCCCTTAAATATTTATTTTATTCTGTTTTTTAGTATTTATTGTTATAGCGGCAACAGAAATACATCTTCTGTGAAAATTTCAACTGTCTAACTATCACGGTTCATGAGATACAGCCTGGAGTCTTAGTAATAGGGTCTCGTTTTACCCCTTTGGGTACGGAACCCTAAAAATCGATCAATACATCAGTCATGGATGGGTATGTATCTCAATAGAAAATAAACTCCTGCGAAAAACAAGATAAAGCTACCATTGTTAAACCACTCGAAACGCTACCAGCACATTGAGTAACTAAATACTTATGTAGCACCATTTACGTCTCGGTTTGTGTTTAACTCCTATTTGGAAAATATGTTTAAGGATATTTATTTAGTTACCTTGATGACAGTCGAGCTTGCAGAAGTGTTTGTCCCCGGCGGGCCCGCACTGCAGGGGCTTGGCGCAAATGTTACCGCAGAGGGGTATCGGGTCGGTACACGATTTACGTTGACCCTTGTCTAACCTGCACACAAATATTTAGTTTAATCATTGTTCTGATTTAATCCTATCCTAACAAATCCTAATCCTAACTATCCTAATCCTAACTAATATTATAAATGTGAATGTGAGTTTGTGTGTTGGTTACCTTTTCACCCTAAACTACTGAACCAATCACGATAAAATTTTGTATGCAGATAGCCTATGGTATGGAGAAGGATATAGACTACTTTTTTCCTCGAGAAGGCGGTGAAACTGCGGGGGACAGCTAGTAAATAATAAGTATTATTTGTTTGGAAAAGCAAAACCTTACCCGAAGTAGATAACCCATCAAACCACAATTTCTCAATTGCACTTACCAATTCTAACCAACAGAACATGTAGAGTAGCATTAAACTTACTTACGCCTGATTTTTCAATGGTCAGATAAACGGTATCTGGCTGTTAATTTGAATTTAGAACAGTTTTTGTATGGATTTATCAGAGGAATAGCTTACCCAAGGTTTATCCAGCCATTGAAAAATCGGCCCTTAGTGTTTATGTTATGGAACAGCTGATTAATTGGGCATTATACATAATGCGTGGGCATTTTGATAAATTGGTCAATATGAGAGGGCTATAAAAAAATAACCACAAAGAGATTTCAGTGTGATAAATAATTAAATTTATAATCAAAATTATGTCCAATTAATTACAACGCCCAACTAATCACTTGGTCCATTACATATACACTTCAGACCCAGAGACAAGCGTAGGTACCTTTTGCCCTAAAAGAGCGCAATCGGTAGCCGCACTCGAGATCCAATTCCATTCTAGGCTATGCGTTCTCACCACCCTAAACCACGTCATAACTTACCGCAATATAGAATTTAATATATATGAAGCTGTAAATGTGTAAGATAGATATAGTGTCGACCTGGTATTTCCACAGGGGCAGGTGAGCACGGTCCCGGGCAGCAGCGGGCACGTGTCGCAGGGCGGCGCGTGGCACGTGTCGCGGCACACGTGCGCGCCGCACGCCAGCACGCGCGAGCACTGCGCGCCGCACGACCAGCGCGCCCGCGCCGCCGCCGCCCCCGCCCCGCCCGCCGCCCCGCCCGCCGCCGGCCGAGCGCATCCCACCGACCGGGACTTGCCCACCGGACAGTAGCACACTGCATATTACACCATTTCATTAAAGAGTTCAACCGAATATGTTAAATAGGGCCGCAAACCCTACATTTGATATGATATTGCTTCGGAGTACAATTATATTCCTATCAATATTTTACTACGCTACGGGCCCAAGCCTCTGGGGGCGCCGCGTCCGCGAAAAAAAAAAGAAAGAAAAAGAAAAGTTTTTATTTATAAATTACACATATAATTACACAGGAATTGGATTTATTACATTGAAATCGCGGTAAATTTCGGTGCGTGGCCAATATAATACGCTAGAATAATGTAGGCGTAGAAAAAGCTTAAAAAAGCATGACAAGCTTTTGGTAGCGAAATAAAAATTGAAATACTAAAATTAAGACAAATCACGCTACAACCATAATAAATTAATATCGTGAAAATATATCTGCGCGATCAACTCTTATTATCCCGCGCTGGCTTAATCCGACACTGCCCTCGAGAACACGGGTTGTGATAAAGGAAGAAATAATTATTAATTTCAACTGTAATATGTCAGGAATCCATCATCAAAAGTTTGTAAAAAGCCTACCTTGCTCGATGGTCTCGGCACAAGCATCGCAGGGTCCCTCGTGGCACTCCTTGATACATGTGTGGACGCCACACTCAAGCGTACGGTGGCACACGCGTCCACACACTTGAGGTAGCTTACTGCTGCACAACACCGAGCGAGTCTCAGCGCCGCAACCGCATTGTCTGCGATAGAGGTGGAATTATTGGTATAAAAGGGTAGCGCACACCCTACTATCCTAAACAGCGGGGGGCTGTTAAGAATTCCGACTTTCATATCAATTATTTCTTTTTTACATATGTCTGGTGCTATTTTTCTTACAAATCCTCACTTCTACACTTACTATTTTTCTTTTTAGCTTCTCGCAACCTAAAATTCTTATAAGATAGGTGCATGTTGAAAGTGTGGTTTCAAACTTTTTCATACAAGGCTTGCTAATCACGAAACTAAAATTCCGTAGCCAAAAAACATTTTTTTTTAACTCATTTACTGTTTTTGACCACAACCTCGCCATAGTATGTGATGATGTGGGTGCAAGTGATAATCACAAAAGCTTAGGGGCCGTCCATTGATCACGTGAATTTAGAATTTTTTTTAAACCCCCCAACTGTCGGCAGTCGGCGACATATTTTTAACTAGAGGGTTTATTACCATCTACAAAGTTCTCTACCACCGTGCTATGGTTTCCTCACTATTTTTCCTTCACTGAAAACTCAAGCGCATTGTACGACGCGCACTACTACAAATTATTACAATAACTAAGCTGAAATTTTAGGGTATGATATGATGCTGATATTTTATGTAGAATGAATATGTATCGATTGAATACACACTTTTGTACGGTAGCCTGGCAGGGCGGGCAGGGCCCGGGGTGGCACAGCAGCGTGCAGGGGTGCACGCAGCGGCGCGCGCGGCGGCACGCGCGGCCGCACGTGTGCGCGCCGCCCGCCCCGCGCTGGTGCTCCGGGCTGCGCACCGCGCCGCACATGCAGCGGTACTCGCCGGGGATCTCCGAGCTCGTGTTCTGGCATGCCGGGCACCGCCACTTGCCCTCTGGGTGTATTACGTTTCTTTAGGGTTAGTTAGCCGTTCCAAATATATACTCGTGTCTATAATCACACATTTTATGTTTGTTACTTCTTCACGCTCAAACGGCTGGACCAATTTTGATCAAATTTGGTGTGGAGGTAGCCGACACCCTGGATTAACACACAGGCTACTTTTTATCCCGGAAAAAATTAAGATCCCTCGGGAACGCGGGTGAAACCGCGAGGCGGAAGCTAGTAAATAAATATCCTGGGACATTCCTCACCCAGCCGTCTGTTCCTAAATATTAAACAGAGCTTGTGCTATGGAAACCACATAACTGATATCCTACTTCTGATATAGTAAAATCTAATCAAACCATTTTCAAATCAAGCATACACTGAAAAGTACAAAATAATAATAAACCTATGTACTGAATTGTACTGTTCGAAGACACATAAAAAAAAAGTTACTTTCTCCCATTTATTTTATTAATATGTCAACTTACCGACCATACTGCTCATTGCCCATTTCCTGATACACCTGAGGTGCAGCACGTGGTAACAGTTGCCGCAGGACCACACCGGGTCGGTTTGTTTTACGCGCTCACAGCAGACGAGGCATTCTAGTGTGCCTTTATCTAGCTGCTCAGTCAATCGTTCACGCTGTGTCATTTCTGTGATAGCTGGAAAGCATACACACATATAAGCTTGTGTATTCACTGTTATAACAGCTTCATAAAGCAAGCATTGTTTGTGTCAGAAAAAAACATAGGAACTGGAATATTCAATAATGTATAATACTTTTTATGAATCCGTGTTTTCAGTTAGATGTTCTGTGTTCCTGACACTTAAATTTTATTTATTTATACTGGGTGATTATTTTGTCATTGGCAATACTTGCAGGGGTGGAAGTACTCATCAATATGAGTAACTTTTAGTATGGCAAGTATTGCCAATGACTAAAAAAACACCAGGTATACATGTTCTGTGAATGAACCCTTCAATAAAGCTTCCTATTTTTGACTCAATTTATCAAATAATTTCACATGCTTATTTATATAAAGTATTTTTGAAACCATTATATCATTTTTGAAGATCTATCTAAAGATAATATCTTAATGTTAACAGGCTTTTTTTTCATCCCTTAATGTATGTTTGGTGCTATCCCAAATTATTATTTTTTGTAATTTAACCACACCATTGTATAGTGGTACATAGTGGTACACAGTCTCTAGTACTCTAAGTACAATGGCTGTAACATATGGACAGATGGACAGAACAAAAAATATAAGAGTTCCATTTCTTGCCATTAGCATAGCCCTGAAAAAAAAATATTATTATAAAAAAGAAAATATACAAGTCTACCAACCTATTTCCGATGAAGCTTTACTTTTAAATCTAGATGGACTGGATAGGACATTCTTAGATTTAGATACTCTCTCAACTTTTTCATCTTTACGTTGCAAATAAGTATTGGCATACTCTTCATCTTCTACACTATTACGTTCAGTGGCTTTAAGCCTTTGGCTCCCAGCCCAGTTTCTATTACGGCCACCACCTTCACTTCTCCCATTCCTCACATCTTGGCTATCTTTATTAATAGAACTATTGTAAAATGTGCGAGCATCAGAATCTTTACCCTTCACCTTTGAGTTTTGTTTTGATTGATTTCTCTTTTCATTGCGATTTTCAAAACGGCTATTTGTCTCATGGCTACGGGTGTTCTCAAAACTACGATTGTTAGGTTCTTGATTACGCGTGCCACTTTCATAGTTTCTATTATTTGAGTCATGGTTACGATTATTTGATTCATAATAACGACCATTTGACTCATTATTGCGGTGGTTTGAATCCCTACTGGGGCCCTTCTCCTGACTTCTATAGTTTTCCTGTGAACGACCATTCGATTCATATTTAAGTGACCCTTCACCGTTTTGAGAGCTTGTTGGTCGTTCTCTCCAGTTAGACTCTGAAGAATTGTTATGGTGACTTCTTGGTTCATTCCCAACATTGTTACTGTTCTGGTTAGCCTGTGCTCTATCTGGAATGTTCTGACTACTGCTGGATGGTTGTACTATAGCACTTTTTGGCACAAATTCCATAGCTGTTGGTGTGAGATTAGACTTGAGTATTACTTCATTTGTATAAGAATTTTGATCTGGCAAAGTGTTGTATTGTTGCTGTCCTTGATAATTATCTGAACCATTGGAGATATTAGTAGTGGTTGCTGTGTAATTGTAACTATTATTCTGAGAGGTAGATGGCATGTTTTGATATTCAAACTGGTTTGTAGGGTAGTTCTCAAATTGAGCTTGATTATAGTTGGCAGTACTTGGTTGCATTGCACTGGTGCCTTGTATCTGCGTCAGAAACTCGTTGAAGCTCACATATTGATTGCTAGGTTCTTGTCTATTGGCATAGTAGGATTGGTTCATGTATTGGCTATTTGGGTCACCATTCCAACTGTTAGCCCCTTGATACTGGTTGTAAGCATATGAATTGTTCCACTGGGACATTTTTATTAAATATCTTTGCAATTGAAAATAATAAATAACTAAAATTGTGCAATAATACAAAAAAATATTGCATCAAAATATGGAGGAGGATATATGAGACTATTTCAGTATTTTTCAGAGTTTTTTGTAGTTGTGACCACAGGCCGAAGCCTGAGGCCCGGATTTTGCCGAGGTACCAAACCTGAAAAGGTAAAATTGATTTCGTTATCAATTTTTTAACCGACTTCCTATGCCACCGTCATGAATCACTTATGAAAGTAATGTAGAACAAGGTTATCTTACCTCTAGCTGGTTTTGTGCGGCAATCTCAATCCTTTATAAATAATTATGGGTGAACAAAATTAACGAAATTAATTTAACAATTCAGGAAAATTGCAAATAACTTCAACGAAGTGACAGTGATGATTCGGGTTCGTAAGGGGAAGGAATGGGTGAGAGGAGAATGGGGGGGGGAGTAATCGACGTTGACCAAGAGTGAGTAGACTGACAGTCTGTCTACCACAGACCAAAGTCACTAAATGTTGTAGTCGTATTCCCTGTAGTCGATTATTATAATAATCAAACAATTGAAAGTGTTTTAAATTGACAAAAGAAAAAAAAACATTGTTATGTGTTAGTTATTCTGATATCTGTGGTTGCGACAAAATAGAAACTGAGAAGAAGAATACCATAACACACTGCACACCTGACGAGGCTGTCTGTATGGGCTAGAACCCTGTGCCTTCCCTAAATAAAGGAAAATAAGAGTTTTTTTTTAACAAAGTACATACGAGTATTAAACCCTTTTTTGAAAGGTATTTCAATTCGATCCTAAGGTGCTAATAAAACACAAAAAAAAAAACATTATTTTTTATTCAATCGATAAGTGCCATAAAAATCAATTTAAATTTTACATTTTCGTAAATTGACGAAAACGCTGGACGCCATGTTACTGTTGTCATGACTTCAGTCAGTTGGTCACATAAACAAATGCGCTGATATTGTTGATCAGTTGACACTTTTTTGTTTACATCATGGTGGGCTGCTACTGTTTCGCTTGTTTAAAAACAGATAAAAAACTGAAAACTTTAAAATGAATTTTAAAATTAATCTTGTTATTTTATGAACTAAAACTAATAATCACTAATTTTCCGACTGCTTATAGCCTAAGATATCTCAATCGTATGTTTTCTCATATTGAGTAAAATTGTACTTAATTTGACGGGCCGGTTGGCGTGGTTGGTAAGATACCCTATCTATCACGCCGCAGGTCGTGGGTTCGATTCCCACTCAGGACAAACATTTGTATGCATGAATATGTCTGTTTGTCCTGTGTCTGGTTGTGATTCTGGAAAATCTTCAAAATTTCTAATGTTTATTTTACCCCCGATTTGGGGGACCCAAATCTCCCCCCAGTGTCGAAAAAAACCCCCGAATTTGGATGGAATCCCCCCGATCTGGGATCACTGCCTACTACAGAAAAAGTCTAACGCAAAAATCGGCCGTGTACTGACGATCAGACAATCGGAAACTAAATCTGAAGTGTATTCTCAGCCTTAATCGACTATTTTTGAATTATCGATATATATTGTCTGTATCTGTCAAATGCAAAAAAAAAAATAACATTTTCCATATTGTCGTGAACTGAAACGTGTGTTACGTCTTTTCATTTTATTCAATATTTTTATTAATTTCAGTTATTTCTAAATCAAGTCTCAAGAGATGTCTTCATCTTTCTTTCTCAAAGGGAAATCAAGGCAAGTTCAAAAAAGAAAAGGCGATAAAATAAAGAAAAAGAAGCCCAATAATCCTAGTACACCTAACCTCGAAAATGGTCATGAATCTTCCGAAAGTGATCTCGACATCAAGAAATTTTCTGACGCGGAAGAGTCTGAAAGTGATCACGAAACCGCTGAGGAGAAGAAATTGCGATTAGCTAAAAAATACTTGGAAGAAATCGAGAAGGAGGAAGCAAAGCGAGCAGAGTTCAAAGAGGTCGACGATGCAGTTGATAAGCGTTTACAAAGAGACTATTTAGAGCAGAAAGGTAAATTAAAAGTAGAAGTAGCGGAAAAATATAGTGCACCGACTGAGAATGACCTTCGTCTCATCCGCGCTAAGGAACACAGACTAACGCTCACATGTGTGTGTATCACCAACGACAGTAGTTTCGGATTCTCTGGCAGCAAATGTGGCACTATAATCAAGTGGAGCATCAAAGAGAAAAGGAAAGTTGGTTGCTTGACATACAAATCACATTCTAAACTACTCAAAGGTGGTATTACCTCTCTAGCTATATCAACAGATTCAAAATTCTTAGTTTCATCAGATGAATCAGCAAACATACAAGCATGGGATCCACACACTCTTAAACATCTGCACACTTTCAGAGGACATAAAGATCAAATTACAGGACTTGTTTTTAGAAAGAATACTCATGATTTGTATTCTGCAAGTAAAGATAGATCAGTGAAGATTTGGTCTTTAGATGAAATGGCTTACGTTGAGACTTTATTTGGACATCAATCCTCTATCACATCAATAGATGCATTAACAAGAGAGCGGGCTATCACGGCTGGTGGGAGAGATAGTACTGTGAGAATATGGAAGATAGCAGAAGAATCACAGCTTATATTTAATGGACCTGTAGGAAGTCTTGATGAAATAAAACTTTTAGATGAAGAGCATTTTGTGTCAGGAAGTGATAATGGAACACTGTGTGTGTGGAGTGTTATGAAAAAAAAACCATTATGTACAGTTACTGAAGCTCACGGTAAAGAAACTGAAGTGCCCAGGTGGATTACAAGCTTGGCTACAATTTTGAACTCTGATGTCTTTGCTTCAGGGTCTTATGATAATTCTATTAGGTTATGGAAAGTGAGTGACATGTATAGGAAGGTTATGCCTCTTTTTAGTATAGAAGTGAATGGTTTTGTGAATGGTATGCAGTTTACAAGTGATGGTAAACAATTGTATGCATCCATAGGACAAGAACACAAGGCCGGCAGATGGTTCAAATTAAGTAGTGCTAAAAATGGACTGTTAGTTGTTAATCTTAATGTTAAGTCATAGTTTTATACATGAATAAATATAAATATTCATATGTTTCAATTGATTAATTTTATTTCATTGTCAATATGTTTGATATATGTTCATACTGATTTCAGGCTTTATTTTTTTATACATAATGAATTACTCATATTTTTTTTTTATATTCTGGGACATTATTCCTCACACACGGCCATCTGACCCCAAACTAAGCAGAGCTTGTATGGAAGCCAGATAACTGATATACTACATATACTACTTTTCTTTTGTAAATACATACTTATATAGATAATTACAACCAGACACAGGACAAACAGACATGTTCATGCACACAAATATTTGTCCTGAGTGGGAATCGAACCCACGACCTGCGGCGTGATAGATAGGGTATCTTTCCAACCACACCAACCGGCCCGTAAAATATATTATATGATATAAGTAAACGTAAACAGAAAATTGGTTGGTGATAACCTCAAGCTTGTTAAGATTTATAAATTGCTTCAAAAACAAATAAAAGTACAAAATGCTTACTCTTAATATAATAATTACTTTGGTTACATACAATTAACTTATAAAATGAATTATGTATCTATCCTACAATAGTATTAGCCCCTCTCAACTGAAGATATCCAGCAGTAATGTCCATGGGTAGACTTCTGACTGTGGCAAACTCATCAGCATTACTGTAAAATAGTTTCGAATGACGATCCATATACGGAGCTGGCAGCCCAGATATATCAGAGTACTTTTTAGTAGGCTTGAATGTCGGGGGTGCATTTATTGAAAAGTCTGAAAGAAAATTTAAGGTTATATAGGTATATTTTATTTTGCATAAACTCACCGACTATTCTCAAATATTTCTTTTTACATACATAAAACTGCATCATTAGACCATGGCAAAGCTCGTTCAGCAGTCAATATTTGCTTTAATGATCTCCACATTCGTTTCTTACACCCACTTTTTACTAAAAATTTGTTTTCAATTTTGAAGCAGTTTTTCTCCGAATCTCCAGTCATCATTTGTTTATTGTACCAACAACAGTTCAAATTTATTACTTACAAAGACTAGTTGAAATGAATTGACTTTTTATTCAAATTTTACCAAATTCCAAGAAATATACTTTTACTTGTTGACTGTAATGTAAATGTAAGTAAGTAAACAAACTAAATTAGTGATGCGACTCGAGTCGTTTTTTACTCGAGTGACTCGTGTGAATTTGTTAAGCTCGTACTCGAGTGAAAACAAATTTGACTCGTGTTCATTTGCACTCGAGTCACCGAGTCAAATCGGCGCGCCGAGTAGATTCGGTAAGTGCAACGCTGGATGTCACTAGTTTACGTCGGGACTTTACAATTTAAAACTTTCATCTTGAATGTAAACAAACATTAGTTTAATTCACGTGCGTCACTTTATAGTTTTGTTATTGTTATATGAAGGTGTGATTATAAGTTTAATTATTGTTATACACAATTGTTGTTATATACTATGAAACAACGAAACAAAACGCTTCAGTGTGGCTTTATTTTGAAAGAAATAGTATCGAGAAGAAAGTGGTTTGTAGGATAATAATATGTAAAAAGTAGTATGAAGATTTTGGAAATATTACAAATATAATTTCACATATGCGAAATTATTTGTGACAGTGTGTGTGACAGATGACAGTGACAAACGTATTCGGAACTAGGGATACGCAAAAAGTATCGATACTTTTTTAGAAAATCAAATGAAAAAGTACCGTTTTATTACTTTCCCAAATATTTATGGTTTATATGGCTTCATCATCATCATCATCATGGTGACCTTTTGGTTATTCAATCTTGGATGTAGGCCTCTTCCCTCTTCTTCCACTCCTGTCGATCTTGTGCCCGACTCATCCAGTCTCGGCCTCCGTGTCGTTGGATGTCGTCCACCCAACGCTGTGGCGGTCTTCCGCGCCCTCGGGTGTCCGCTCTGGGTCTCCATTCTAGGACTCGTCTTGTCCAGCGGCTCTTGTCCATTCTCGCAATGTGCCCCGCCCATTTCCACTTTCTTTGCGCTATTACGGCGATAATGTCTCTAACTTTTGTCTTACTTCAAATCCAATCATTCCGTTTCCGATCTCGTAGGGTGATCCCGAGCATAGCTCTCTCCATGCCCCTCTGCGTGACTCGGTACTAGCCGCCCGTACTAGCCTATGGTTTCCGTACCATAGGCTAGTACGGGCATGACACACTGTTCGAAGACTTTGACCCTAAGACGTAGGGGTATTTTTCCACACAGTAGTTGTTTGTTGACACCGAATGCAGCCCACGCCTGCGTTATTTGTCGTTTCACTTCCGCTACTTGATTTTCAAAGCCGAGTGTAACCTTATGCCCTAAATATACATACTCAGTCACTCTCTCCGTGCAAAGAGACACAAGCAGTAGCATTTTGATGGAGGTGATTGAGGATTTGTATGTACCTTTCATCGATGCGGCATCTGGCTAGGGCTCGTTCTATGAACCACCACTCTATTGAGTCAAATGCTTTCTCGTAGTCGATGAAGGCGAGGATAAGTGGTTTCCTGTACTCGTTAAATTTCGCTATGATTGTTTTAAGGGTTTGTAGGTGGTCATTGACAAATGTTCCTCAATCCTTCTGTGACAAGACTTCGTCGCAGAAGGAAGCGGTGGAACGAGAGCGGGAGGACAACGCCGACTAACTCCCTATCCATCGCCGACGTGGCAGGTAGCGTCTGGCCTTCGCGGGCCGGATGCCGCCCTAAACGGGGGACCTGTGGGTGGTAGATCGGGGGATCTGCCGCTGACGTTAAGGGTCCCGTGCTGGAGGCGCCCAAGTATTCCAGGGTGCCTCAGTGGAGGTGAGGTGGGGCTTGGCTGTATCTCGTGTGCCGAGCCCCGCCCAAAAGAGAAGGGCTCCCTAGGGGGAGCGTGCTGTTGGCGGGGTACGCGGTGGAGATCAATTTATCCCGCAGCCTCGCCATACGGCAGAGAAGGAATACGGTGGGGTTTTAGTCAGTAAGAGTCCGACATAACCCGGGCCCTTCCCCCGAAGTGGTCCGGGTATCCATGAGGATTTCCCCTCTGGCTCGGTGCTGCTCTGCTCTTATATAGAGTTTCATAGTACTCTTTTGCTATTGCAAGTAGCTGCTCCTCATTTGTGACTTCTTCCCCATTTCCGTTGAGAAGCTTGAAGATTTTGACAACAAGATTCCTTCGCGATGTTCGAAGCTTTACATATATGTCCGTTCTTACCAAGCGATGGTCGCTGCCTGTAGTGAACCTATTTAGCACATTAACGTCTTCGACCATAGGTTTATAATCCGTGATGATATAGTCATATTCACTTTTGTGTAAGCCGCCAGGGTGCCTCAATGTCCACTTACGCTTCTCTTGTTTTTTGAAGAAGGTGTTCACATATAGTGAGTTAGCTTGTAGAAAATTGAGGAACATTTGTCCTCGAACATTTCTTGCTCCATACTTGCATAGTTCCCTATGCTAGTTTCTCCGCTGTTTTTTTTTTACCAACTCGCGCGTTGAAATCGCCCATTATTACGGTATATTTGGACTTATTTTCGCTCGTTGGTCTTCGTAGAACTCTTCTACAATTTCGTCCTGGTGGCCAGATGTTGGGGCATATGCTTGGATATTTTTTATTTCATACATTTTGCTGAGCCTTAGCACCACATAAGCAAGGCGATCTGTACTTTATATGGCTTAAAGTTCCTAAATATGTCTTAGATATTAGAGACTATTTAGTAAGACACGTTCTTGCTAGATTCCTCGTCCATATGTGGTCTATAATTATACAGGGTGAAATAAGTCATTGATACCAAAGATTTTGCATCTACTTACTCGTTATAAGGAACAATTTTCCCAAAGAATGAAAAATTATTAAGAAAATGCTCACTTAATTTAGGACTTTGACTTTTAATTTTTGACACCCAAACAATTTTTATATTTTTTCTTTTTCTTTGGGAAAGTGGTTTATTATCACGAGTAGATGCTACATCTTTGATAACAATCACGCAGTAATTTAATTTAACCCTATATTAGAAAGTAAATAGTAGTAAAGACCTTTAGGTATCGATACTTTTATGGTCTCGATACTTTTGATACGATACTGGTATCGAGTAAAGTATCGATACTTTTAAAATTTTGCGGATCCCTATTCGGTACATGGTGCGGTGTTGATTTTGATTGATAGGAAGGTCGATTTAGATTTTATTTTTTGGATCTTGGATACCACATTAAAAATTATAGAACACTAACATATATTTATGAATATGGTAATATTTACCCTTTGAGTGATTTACCCAATGAATTAAGGAATACTGGCAGCACTGACAACCAACCAATGACCAAAGTCGACTGTGGATTTATCCATTCAGGGCTGCCAACCGTACGAGATTCCTCGTACAAATACGAGATTTGTGGTCTGTTGTACGTTGGCTTCATGCTTTAACTTAGTGTACGAGGTGCAAGGAAGGACACGATCAGCCTCGTACAATTATGTACAATATTTTGTATTTAGATTTTTAAAATGTGCATTTTTTCATAATATATACATGTATTTGAAATTTTAAATGAGTACGCCTTTTTTGTTGGTTTATAACGAGGTTTGAAAGCCAAAGTACGAGATTTTCAGCTGCTTATGTACGAGGAAAAAAGTTCTAATGTTGGCAGCCCTGATTTTATTATACGTCATTGGACTTGCACGTGTTGTTATTCATTGTGTCAAACTGTTTTGAGTTTTGAGGTTACTTTCGCGTGTCAAACAGGGAAATGTGTTAAAACTATTTGAACGCAAAGAATAACCTATCATGGATATTGTTAATGAGATCTTAGAAAGAGAGCAAAGGAAAGCTGAAAAATACAAGCCTATAGCTGTTGAGAAACATTTGGAATTAGAATTCGACATTGGCACTTTACTTGCATCTGACACTAACGATTTGGATTCAAAACTATTGAAGTAAGTTCCGTGGACTTTATTAAAGACAGGTAATAAATACCTGTACTGGGTCCGAGAGTAATCTTAGGACTGTGTTGTATCTCAATCATAGGAAATTATAAACTAAAAACCGGCCTCAAGAAAGTCAGACTCGTGCACGTAGGATTCCGTACAATAATAATAAACTCACCTGTACTGTAAAATTAGTTATTAGTATGTACTCGCCAAATATTCATACTGTACATACAACTTTTTTATTTTTTGGCCATGAGCAACAAATTCTGTTAAAAATTCGACTGGCTACAGCTGGTGGTACTGGTTCTAAGTTACAGCCATTTATTCAATTTAGGCCCTTGCAGGGCCCTTATGAATGTCGAAGCTATTGAAGTTATTTAAAAGTTTAGGCCTTACCAGACAGATACATGGCACATCATGTTGGTATTTGCATTCAATCAGAACACCTAAAATGTAGTATAAATAATATAAAGGTGTGTACTATATACCTTATAGGCTTTTACATATATGACTGTCAATGCTTTTTTTATGAGCTTTGTAAACACAATTTCACTATTGTTAGTTATTTAATTGAAAAGATAAATATTTAAATCTTATTTGTACACCACACAATAATAAGATAAACCAATGTAGAAGTAGCTAAAAATAAATAGAAGTGATTTCAAAAAATTTTGATTGTATTTCAGATCATATAAATTTATATCTATGTACATTTTTATAGTTGTATTTTCTAAGTATTATTAGCCATACACTTACCTACTGGATAACAACTACTTAAAAATTATAAATTAAAATATTTTACAGATCAGACAAAGATACATATTTGCAAATATTAACTCGTGATAACACACAGCTATTACTCAATAAAATATGGGAGTTACCCACTGAGAGAATAGAAGAGGCCATAGTTGTGAGACTGCCTAAACCCACCACAGTACTGCCGCGAGCTAAACCTGTACCTAAACCTAAACCCTTGACAAAATGGCAGGAGTTTGCTAAAGCAAAGGGCATCACTAAGAAGAAGAAGGATAAATTGCAATGGGATGAACAGTTACAGAAATGGGTACCATTATTTGGGTCAGTATTTATTATTTATTATATTAATAATAATTTATAATTGCTCAACATAGTATCACATGATAATGCATGTTTGAGTTAATATATTTTCTTATTACTTTCCTCAAAGATTCAAAAAAGCAGCTGCAGAAAAAGAGAAGAACTGGCTAATAGAGGTACCTCAGAATGCTAATCCAATGACTGACATGTATGAAAAGAAAGCCAATGAGAAAACTGAGAAAGTGGCCAGGAATGAGCTGCAGAGACTTAAGAATATTGCCAGAGCAAGAAAAGTTAAGATACCTAGAGTTGGAATACCTGTAACTTCTGATAAGGCTTCTGCGACGCAGGTAACATTAGCATGTTGTTATTTTTTCATAATAAATAGTATAAATTTTACATACTTATTTATTTAATATTTTTATAAAACTTGTTCAACATGCATATTTCTGTATTTTAGATATATGATTTACATATCTTTCAAGGTGTCATACAAGTTTATAAAATGCTTATTCAAGAGCCATGTATGTCATTCATGTCCAGACTCTCATGTTTGACACACAAGATGATTAATATTGCATTATATTTTTTTTTATTTTGTATAGGCTTATGTTTGACCACAATCTCACTATGGTAGGTGATGATGTGGCCGAAGGTGGTAAGCACACAAAGCCTACAAGGATCTGGCTCTCAAGTGCAGCTGCCGGAACACACCAATAGGTGTTTGGCGACAGATTTTCAACTTGAGGGTGGTAGCCAGCCAGGCGGGTACTACAAAGTACCCTACCACCTATTAATATTTATTTTCTTAATATCACTAAATATGTTTTGTAGTAATTATTGAATTGATACTTAATAATTTGGAATAGTCCTACATCCTACTTTTTGTGTAGAAATTTTGACTTTACCTATATCTTAACTGCATTTTTGTCATCATTAACCATTTAAAAACCTGTCATTTCCAGTTAGCAACAGCTGCAACGGTAGCTAAAGCATCAACGGCGTCACTTGGAAAGTTCCAAGACAAACTGCCTAAAGAGAAAGAAGCCCGTGGCAAAGGCATTCATGAGCTCATACCTGGCAAAGAGAAGAAACGTAAAGCACCCGTGCCCACTCCACAAGTTGAGAGGGAAAATAACCTCAATTTATTGGATACTATACTGAATAAGAGGCCTAAGATAGACATGGATAAAGCTGTTGCTAAGCATATACATAAAGAACAGTCTCAGTAAGTATTCAGACATTTATTGTGTTTGTTTATACCTAAATAAATTTACATTGATAACTAAAATACAAGTAAAGTGCTAAGTGACTGACTTCAAAAAAAATATACATAAACAGAAGGTGAACTAATTCAATTTGTTTGTATATATAACTACTAGGTGTCCCTGGCGGTTTCAGTTAACAATGTACTTTACGACCTATTCTCAGACCTACCAAATATGCACAAAAATTTTCATAAGAATTGGTCAAGCCATTTCGGAGGAGTTTGCAGACAAACACTGTGACACGAGAATTTTGTATATTAGATATATATTTATATTAGATATATATTATAAATATTTTATGTACAAATTAAATAAGTATATAAGTCCTACATTTATTTAAAAATAAACAATTAGTTTTTAAATAATACTTTCTCACTAATTATTCTGAAATATAATAGTAACATTGCACTTTCCCAGGAGATCAGATGAAAAGAAGAACATGAAACCACCTAAAGGAAAGCGTAAGACCAAGGGTACGAATGCAACCAACTTCACAGCTAAGAAGCCCAGGGCTGGCGGAGGCCAGAGGAACCCTAGCAAAAGGAACCCTGGACGGAAAAGGAGATAAAAATATTTTTAAATGGTATCATAAAATTAATTATTATGTATGTTATTGCAACATTTTGTTTTATTTGTATCACTCTTATTCCTAATCGTTATTTGAAAAGAGCAATTACCGAGTTTATTGTTGGCTCGTCTCAGCTAAAGCAACCTTCCGAACCGAGCGTTAGAGTGGGGCATAAATGCTTGTGAAGGCCTTTTTGAATTATTTTAATTTTCATATTTAAAAAAATGCGCCCATAGACTTTTGTGCTTTACGTTTGATGGCACAAGGTTTCATGTTGTTTTCGTTCAAACATAGGTTATGTATGTGTATGTATATAAGTGTCTAAGAATATATATATTTTTAATAACTTTGATATCTACATTAAAACACAATTAAGTAACTTTAATTATTTTTATTTAATTCAACAAAAACATGCCATTGACTAGTTCATTAAAATATTATCATCTCAACATTACAATACAAATTGCTACATCAGTTTGGACTTGAAAACTTAAGGCTAAAAAGCTTATCTAATTAAATTTATACATTGTTTAATTTCTTTGTATTTTAGCAATAAAAGTCAATGGAATTTACACTAATATTGGTAAATAAAAACACTTAAGTCGTCACAATCTAACAGGACCGTTTTGACAGCCCATATGCAACCATGTGACAAGCAGATATAAATATAGCTAGACCAAAAATATATTAATATTCTTGTCAAAACGGTCATATTGGATTTTGACGGCTTTAGTTCTGTTGAGTTTGCAATCAATTTTACATGTTCTCGTAAGATGACCTTAAAACCAAAACAAGCCAATACATTATATCTACCGTTCCCAATTATTTAGGGTCGGCTTCTTCAATTCGTCCCTCTCATCCATAAATTATCATCTTTCACACAATTTATCAATATCTTTTTGATCATCCTCTTCCCATAAACCCATCATTTTCTTAACTATTTTAATCACTTGGCTTTCCTCCCAAATACGTCCATAATGACAAACGGTTCTCTAATCTCAGCAGTATGCAGCCTTTCATCTCTTTACTGCCCAACATTTTGAACCATAGATAAGGTCTTAAACCACATCTTCCCCTTTACCTTCAGGGGTAAACGTGGATCATACATATATTGTTCCTGTGACTATTTATCTAACTTGACCTGGATTTATGCTTTAATATTATGTCCCCATCACTCTGCATGACCGAACCAACGTTTGTATGTAAGTACACTTTTGCGCCTATTAAACTAAATATAAGTAGGCGCAAAAGACCATCGAAATCTCGAGAACGTGTTCAGGTTTAGATCTGCTTATTTTTTAAGTCTGAATTCTCCAGCTTATACTTTTCACCTGTGTCCAAGAAGAAGAGGAACAGCGGCCCTATATATTTATATTTTCACCAGCCCATTAACTATTTTCATAATAAAATAGTTTGATATCTCACACGACATTAAGGTTTACATAATTTTACCATATAAAGGAGAAGGTTTAATACTGTATATCGATATTACACTAGGTACACTGGCTACTTTAACATGTACTTGCCTATTAATCAACGGCTATAAAGCTACATGGAAGCTTCTACATAACCACTATTGTAATAATAATTATATAATTTATTATTGACATTTTTTATCATAGATGTTACAAAACTCGAGCGCAAAGATTGACCACACCTGAGGTTCCGTCGCTAAATGTTAAGTTACACGAATTGCTCAATAAATATATTTACATTGTGTTGTGCGCTCAGATTTAAGATGCATTAGATCTTGATAAGTTATCGACGTGATGGAACCTCCGAGTGTAGTCGACCAACATGTATGTTTGTATGTATTAATTGCTGGATACTACAAAAGTGCAAGTGATATAGATACATCCACTACTACATACAAAGAGCAATCGCGCCCGATTTGAAGGAATTGTACGCTATTTCGATACCAGTGGAATAATGTGAACACATTAGATGTGCTGATGTACTTTAGCTTTACATAAAGTTTCTAAAAAAATATTAGGAAAATATTGATATGGAACTTTAATTTGTTGTCATTTTTTTTTTATCTTACGTCAAAAGGTATCGAAATAACGTTCACCGGTTCCAAACAAAGTGCTATACTTAATTCATACTAATAATAACTACTGGGTGTTCACCACAGTCGGGTATAAATATGGGTAAGTATCGCACTTCAATTGTTACCATATAAATGCTACTTACACATTAATATTGCTATTCCTTTGCAACTAGTCGCTATCTAAGAGTAGGTAAACGATTGTCACAAAATAGGATATTTGATATAATTTAATTATATTTATTATTATATCAAGACCGTTTCACAACCGCGGGACAGGAGTAATACGGACATCAGAAACTCAATTCAATAATAATCTTGAAAACTTATCTAACGTCTGTGAAACAGCCGATCTCAATCATTATACAACTATTATTTTAATAATTGAAATTATGAGAATTGTCTGTAATAACTTATATTGCAATACATTTCTAAACCAGACCGTGGGCCTTTTTAAAGCATGCTGAATTGCATTGGCAAGTGATTGTTAGTTGCAAAAATTCAATAGTTGATGTAATTTATACAACTATTATATATCGCGATACTACTTTTTAGAAGATAATTAAATAAATAGGTACATAAAAATATTATTGTTACTCCACAATGTCATGTAAAATGGGCGGCCTTGTCACTGATAAAGATAATATTTATTTCCACTATAAATATGTATAAATCTAATAGTGCGGTGATTATAATTTTATTATTCAACTGTATATGCAAACCATTCAACCAATGCTAAGTAAGTTTTAATCAATTTGATTAAATTTTAAAGTTCTTGAAAGTAGTCCATACTAAATATGAATTCGTAGTTTATAATTTAACTAGCTACTAAAACATACCTCGATAAACGTTCAGCCGGAGATCAGCGCTTTCAAACATAGGTACCTACATTCAAATTCTAAAACTAAATGTAAACAATGAGCAAAGAATATAAGATTTTTTTAGCTGTCAAAAGGCCCAAAGTCTTTCTTATTTAATTCATTCTAATGAGGAACAAAATAAAATGTACAAAAACAGCAGTGGAGATGGACCAAATTACATTAAATTAATACTTATTTTGTTCTACAAATTCGATAGTATTTCACACCATGTGCCGGTCAGTCAATTATAGCAATAAAATTGATGTAATTTATGTATAGAAACTTTATTAAATACAACTATGCTGAAGCCCTTCGATATCAATAACTAAATGATTTTAATTTTTTAAGACTGAAACCAAATGACAAAATAAAAAGAGCATAGATTTTTTTCTAGTACACTTATTTCTTTATAAATATAGAAGAAGGTATATGATGAAGCCAGTACATAAGTGCTTCAGTGTAAACATGCCTTGATTACAAAATATGCTTGCATTAACTTCGATGATTACTCGAAACAATGCAATTTATTCATCATAAATGTATCTACCTTAAAAAATTAGTATCTTTATTAAAAAAAAACATATTTCCGTAACAAGAATTAGTTGAAAGAAACAATTGTTTATGGCTATCTATAACCCTGTATGAAAATTGAGGTTCTTGTGTTGTTCTCATATTATAATGAACTCTAGTAATTTTGTATAAATGTGGGCGATATTGACGGGACAGATGGCAAGATAAAGTAATATGAGGTTCTGACTGACGATAAAGTACTACCACAGCGTAAAAATCATACAGTGGTCTATCGCGTTTGAAATCACGCGAAATGCCGCGTTTTATAGCGAGTGTATGGCAGCTTGGGCTCGCTTCACCCCGCACGGTTGCTCTATCTAGACGTGTCCGTTGGCCGACTGCAAGAGTTACATAGACTGTGGTACTACAGTGAAAACATATTTTCCGTTGTCAGATATACAAATAGTTAGGTCAAAAGAATTTGACCTAACTGCAAACTTGATTGATACAGATAGGAAAAAAAAATTATGACATCTCGTAAATCTGTCCTTTGATCTGACTATACTTACCCAAATATTGTTGATTGTAACAACACAACCAGTTTTAAAGCATTGGTATATTACATTATACTTTCATGTTACAAAAAAATATTTTGAAAATAATAAATTTAAGGGTGAACTAAGTAGTGTATTTTATATCTTACGCCTAAGTTATGAAGGGAGGAGATCAATTAAGGAATAGAAAAATCTATATATTCTATAGATAACTCACAACATCAACTTTTTTATATGTTGTAAATAGTTAACTACTCTTCAAGGCTACATGATATTTTCTACTGTACAATATTATTTATATTAGTTAAGATAAAATATATTTGTATACTTACAAAAGTAAGAAATAGAATTAATAGAAATAACTACAGATTACCTGCTAATAAACTCGATATAAGTTTTAACACTCATCATTATTATGATATCATAAAAGTATTCATTAAAAGTAATGTATAAATAAATTCAAGGTCAAAGCAACGTTGGTCAAATATAAAAATATACCAAACCTAATAAACCTTATAAAGTAAACATTTAAATGCATACATCTTCATAAAAAATATACCTTTGGCACATTCAATATAAATATTACTTAATTGATATTTTGTTGTGTTAAAAACATACACTTGAGCAGAGATTTAAATCGTTAGATGCGCCCTAGCCATACATAACGCCCACGAAAATATGTCATCGTTGGGAAGAGAGAGCTCACTCTTTCCGTCGTTGTCGCTTGTAGGAGGAAGCAGTGAACGCCACGATACGCACAGTCGTAAAACGTGGACAGTTGCAAGCGCATGGCGCATATAACGATTTAAATCTCAGCACCTGACAATAATTTATCTGTACAGACAGCATAACAAGAATAAACATTAATTTTTAAACAAAATATACCATCTACAATCACAGATCATATAAATAGCAGAAAAATAGAGTTAAATAGAGCTTTGTGTAAATATATTTGCTATATTAAATAAATATTGCAATTCAATAGTATTGAATGCTTCGACAGCATTTTTTGCAAACGGTATACACGTCTGAATCAACGTCATGTTTACCCTTGTAATGGCAGACAATATGTACCAATTTGAGGTTCTCTCGAGTGAATATCTGTAGGAAATACCTATCAGTTTGTATGACGCTTACTTTCGAATCCTTATTGCAAAGAACACACTTAATATCACCGTTGTACAACCCTTCGATGGCTTCGAGTATTTTAGGTATTATCGACCTTGATAGCTCGATTTTATGGTCCAAATTCCACGTTTGGAAAATTATTCTTTCTTCGCGACTCCTGTACGGATTGATCGTATGATCGCCTTCGTAGGCGCATTTAATATTGCTCCAAAGGCCACCGCATTCGAAAAGACCCTTCTCGTCGCACAAACGATAGCTTTTGTCGGCTTTTCGGTTGAAGTAAGTTTCATGAAACTTATTATATTCAAGTAGTTTTCTGAGATCTAATAGAAATTGATCAATCAGTTTCTTACCACGTCCGTTCTGTGAATGTATGTACAGATCGGAAGACTGCAGCGCTGATTTAGTTTTGTAGTAGTAACCTCGCATTCGATCTTTGACGCGTTTCGACATTGATTGTTCCTTTGATTTTTCAGATGGCTCCAAACCTGAAATAAAGGGATTGATTGATTAGAACTACTAAGAATTAACTAATAGTCAGTTAAATAGCGTTTGCGATATTTGTCTTCAGAAATTGGCACAGCATCTCTTTTGGTAATAATTTTTCCAATATAATCTGATTATGTAATCCAATATAATCATATTGTAAACAGAAATGCGAAGTTTAGCGTTTTCCAATAGTGTACTTTAATACAAGTAATTTACCTTCAAACCAGGCAGGATCCTGTGCTCTTTCGCTAAGGACAGCTCGCGCGTCGTCCGCGGCCGCAATGTATCTCTGGAACACTTTGAACTTCTCTTTAATGTTAGTACTGAGGAACTCCTTGGCGGCTGCACCTGTGTCTATGTACTCCTTCTTGGTAGTCCTTATTAGATTATAGTAGTAGTCGAAATCTGGAATTAATTATGGGTAATGTATCAAAATTTCAACAAACCATTTGAAACTGGAAATATTTGTCTGCATAGTGAGTTGTAGGATTTGAAACCCACAACCTTAATCGTAGCATTCAACATAGCAACTAATGACAGATTATTGATGCATTTAAAGGGGTAGGTTTAGAGGGTCCAGACACTCCTTAGCCTGCACCTGAATACATTTTCAGGGATATAAGTGTAGCATAATAGTGATCCAAGGTAAGATTAATATGATTCATCAGTAGTAGTTACAGATGCTGTGGTGGTGGGTTCAAATCCTACAATGAGTTTGAGCTTTCAGTTAAGGAAAACATAGTGAGGAAACCATAGTGCAGTGGTAGAGTGCTTTGTAGTACCCACTTGGCTGGCTACCACCTTCAAGTTAAAAATCTGCACTTGAGAGCCAATTCATTCTAGATTTGTTTGTTTACCACCTTTGGCAACATCATCACTTACCATAGTGATATTGTGGTCAAACACAGACAAAAAAACAGCCATTATGACATGATTATCTTACATACAAACATTTGTATGATAATATTGGTTGGGCCGTAAAAGATAATTCACATTTTATTGATAATCATTGTATTCCAGGGCAGATGTTAGATCTATTTGATCCCGAACAAAGAAGAGCTTATGCTGTGGAAACTAAACCAAAAAGTGTCAATCACTTCAAGGACCAAATACTTACATAGGACTAATCTACACTTGTATTATATTGTAAGTTTGGATGTAGGAGGTAATTTACTGATCCGATTTAAAAAAATCTTTTTGAGTTAGAAAGCCTGATTTTAGGCCCAGAAAGGAACGCAGGTGAAACTACAGGAACAGCTAGAAAGATATAAATAAGAAAATTTTGAACTATATGTTGTTAACCCCATTCAAAATATAAACGAATAAACCCCCATCTATTATACCTAATTTTATTCAAAAAACAAAAACATACCAGTTACCATTTTCTCTTTGTTTTTCAATAAAATGAAGAGTGTTTGTGGCGGCAACGTGCCCAAATAGTCATCGTCATCCACTTGTGTGCCATCTTCCGCTACAAAAAGGCGACATTCAGCGCACTCGACATTGAACTGAAATCGGAGCGTAGCGTAGGTGAATTAGGTCAAGGCAAAGCTAATATAGGCCAAGGTGTAACCCTGGCATATTTCTTCGTGTCAAGGATAAACATGAGAATTGATGAATGAATCCACCCATACAATAAATTAGAATCATCGACTCAAATGTAAATGTTTACAACAAAATAAAATAAACAAACAACACTTACACTTAACTTTTTGCATGATTTCTCGATCAACTCTTCCAAATTTTCTGCGGCGACGCCAATTTTCTTCTCCCTTTTCACATCAGTCACTTTGTATCCTTTCTTCATTTTTTGATTAGTTTAAATTTTCAATCACAACGCAATAAATATTTTTTACAATCTTATTACAATAATAAAAAAATAAATACCATACGCGGCTTGTACGTACGCGCCCAATCCACAGATTACTGTATATAGTCGGAGAGCCCAATCCAACCAAAGAGTAAAATAATAGACCTATATAGGAGATCCAACCCAGTCTTATCGTAGTATCCCTTAGTAGTTTGTGAACCCAGTTACAATCAAATCACAGATGATAGATAAGATACATAAGAATAGGGATGCTCGATGATCATCCATGTTAGAAGATAAAAGTGTTTAAATATATAATGATTTTATATGCATCTGTGTTCGCTTTCTCTATAGCGTTAAGGACGCGTTCGCAAAATTGATAGGTAGAGAATCGAACTACTACATTGACACGGGTCACACACACAAGTGTACGCACGAGTCGCACGACTAACTGCGAGAATTGTAGTCAAGTGAACTCATTTTGATACTTTGAAGGATTCATTTTTTTTTTACGTATTTCTTTGTAATAAAATTATGGTACCTACAAAAAATATTTATTATTGCTGTTTATATTTTTGCGAATTACCTCCGAACTTTATGGACTCACCTGAAAGTGTACTTCGGTGACTGCTACTGGAACTCCTCGACGAGTTGTACTAGGTGAGCCGAGCTTGGGCTTGTTTTGTTAGTCATGATGAGACCCTACCTCCGGACTTGATGGAGCGACCTGAAGGTGTACTTCGGTGACTGCTACTGGAACTCCTCGACGAGTTGTACTAGGTGAGCCGAGTTTGGGCTCGTTTTGTTAGTCATGATGAGACCTTACCTCCGGACGTGATGGAGCGACCTGAAGGTGTACTTCGGTGACTGCTACTGGAACTCCTCGACGAGTTATACCAGGTGAACCGAGTTTGGGCTCGTTTTTATTAAAACAACAAATAAAACGTTATCAATTTTTTACTGTCAGAACTCGGCTAGCTAGAACGAACCTAGTACAACTCGTTGAGGAGTTCCGTAGCAGTCACCAAAGTACACCTTCAGGTCACTCCATCAAGTCCGGAGGTAAGGTCTCATCATGACTAACAAAACGAGCCCAAACTCGGCTCACCTAGTACTACTCGTCGAGGAGTTCTAGTAGCAGTCACCGAAGTACACCTTCAGGTCACTCCATCAAGTCCGGAGGTAAGGTCTCATCATGACTAACAAAACGAGCCCAAACTCGGCACACCTAGTACAATTCGTTGAGGAGTTCCGTAGCAGTCACCGAAGTACACCTTCAGGTCGCTCCATCAAGTCCGGAGGTAAGGTCTCATCATGACTAACAAAACGAGCCCAAACTCGGCTCACCTAGTACTACTCGTCGAGGAGTTCTAGTAGCAGTCACCGAAGTACACCTTCAGGTCGCTCCATCAAGTCCGGAGGTAAGGTCTCATCATGACTAACAAAACGAGCCCAAACTCGGCACACCTAGTACAATTCGTTGAGGAGTTCCGTAGCAGTCACCGAAGTACACCTTCAGGTCGCTCCATCAAGTCCGGAGGTAAGGTCTCATCATGACTAACAAAACGAGCCCAAACTCGGCTCACCTAGTACTACTCGTCGAGGAGTTCTAGTAGCAGTCACCGAAGTACACCTTCAGGTCGCTCCATCAAGTCCGGAGGTAAGGTCTCATCATGACTAACAAAACGAGCCCAAACTCGGCACACCTAGTACAACTCGTTGAGGAGTTCCGTAGCAGTCACCAAAGTACACCTTCAGGTCACTCCATCAAGTCCGGAGGTAAGGTCTCATCATGACTAACAAAACGAGCCCAAACTCGGCTCACCTAGTACTACTCGTCGAGGAGTTCTAGTAGCAGTCACCGAAGTACACCTTCAGGTCACTCCATCAAGTCCGGAGGTAAGGTCTCATCATGACTAACAAAACGAGCCCAAACTCGGCACACCTAGTACAATTCGTTGAAGAGTTCCGTAGCAGTCACCGAAGTACACCTTCAGGTCACTCCATCAAGTCCGGAGGTAAGGTCTCATCATGACTAACAAAACGAACCCAAACTCGGCTCACCTAGTACTACTCGTCGAGGAGTTCTAGTAGCAATCACCGAAGTACACCTTCAGGTCGCTCCATCAAGTCCGGAGGTAAGGTCTCATCATGACTAACAAAACGAGCCCAAACTCGGCTCACCTAGTACTACTCGTCGAGGAGTTCCAGTAGCAGTCACCGAAGTACACCTTCAGGTCGCTCCATCAAGTCCGGAGGTAAGGTCTCATCATGACTAACAAAACGAGCCCAAGCTCGGCTCACCTAGTACAACTCGTCGAGGAGTTCCAGTAGCAGTCACCGAAGTACACCTTCAGGTCACTCCGTCAAGTCCGGAGGTTAGGTCTCATCATGACTAACAAAACGAGCCCAAACTCGGCTGACCTAGTACTACTCGTCGAGGAGTTCCAGTAGCAGTCACCGAAGTACACCTTCAGGTCGCTCCATCAAGTCCGGAGGTAAGGTCTCATCATGACTAACAAAACGAGCCCAAACTCGGCTCACCTAGTACAACTCGTCGAGGAGTTCCAGTAGCATTCACCGAAGTACACCTTCAGGTCGCTCCATCAAGTCCGGAGGTAAGGTCTCATCATGACTAACATAACGAGCCCATACTCGGCTCACCTAGTAACTCGTCGAGGAGTTCCAGTAGCAGTCACTGAAGTACACCTTCAGGTTGCTGCATCTTTTTTATAGCGAAATAAAATCGAATGAAAATCTTACCTCGTCAAGTATCAAATTTGGTTTATCGAATATTTTGTGTTTGTACAGCGATCTTTTTCAACTCGAGCTGCTCTAAACAGGCGATACAGATCCACTCTCGACGGCGGCCGCGGGCCGACTAAAGTTTCATTCAAAATGCTTGTGAAATACATCAGACGAGTTTTATAACTAAAATAACCCTTAATCCAACCGATTAAGATTCAACCAGAATAGAAAAAAATGTGAAAAAATAAGTTTCGCTTTTAATTTTTTCTGCAACTATTTATAGCATTTAGATAAAAAATAACTCCTATCGTTAAGAATTGAATATGTTTACCTACATATAGTATTTTTAGAAATAGTGAAATATGTTTATAATAGCTAAAAAATGTACCTAAACTCAACCCGGTATCGATAATTTTGTGGAAAATGGCAACGACAGATCGATTTTACATTATGAGAAACTAAAATTTTCAATAATAATGTAACTATTATTTGAAGATGAAGAACCAATCTATACGAGGCAGTTATTAGTTATATTGGATTTTGTTTGATTATGCCATAAAATGTACCGAAAAACAGCTTAATTTTGCCTGATATGCGAACGCGCCCTTAAGATTTGAATTTTGTTCCTCGTCATGTCATTGTAAAAATATATTATTTATTTTTGGTTCATTGAAATAACTACAGATGAGTTCATAAAGACACATTTAATTATCCTCAAATAGAAAACCCATATTTAACAACAAAAAAACTTGCATTATATGTAACATTGATGTCGAAAAATCGCGGACACACAAATAATCGAAATCTATGAACGCTTCCACAGAGTATTTATGAATTCTTGAATGCAAACAAAACACAAAAAAAAATTGCTTTGTTAAGTGGTTTTCACACTACCTTAATTTAGAGAGACTCTAATTAGGAAATCAGAAGGTGTAATCGTAGTTAGATTCCGATTTACGCACTACTCCTTTAAATAGTTTACTATTTTCTGACTTGTTTATGTGTGACGTCTGTATCGTTCATCCGTTGAAAATAAAGTTATTGTTAATTGCTTTTCACAATAAACTTGATATTAACAACA